>JAZKJV010003768.1:0-600000 GCA_037367405.1 Ottelia alismoides
TCCTCGCAAGAAAACAAGACAAGAGTGGTCAGAATATCTCAACACGTTATATCAAAAATGCAAGAGGTATAAAATAAAGTTTATGGTAGACTACAACACACAAACAGAACAAAAATATAACTACTCGTTGTTGCTCCCCGGCAACGGCGCCATTTGATAAACACGAATGATCGTAGGTCTAAAGAGTATGTCTCACAACAAGGCGGAGACAACCGAGGTCGTTGCGGTGACCCACAATAAAATGTATTTAATCAACAATTAACCCACACTAAAGATCAATAATTAGAAATAAATGTGGAGTTAAAATTTATTTTTAACTCTTCACAAAATGTATAGCAAGCAAGTATGCAGAGAGTTCGAACACAGGGAGCAAACATGGTAAGTCAAATTAAATGCGTGTGAGTGAATGTGAGTGATGTCTACACTATGCAAGCAATTAGTTTTTGTGGGTTTTTAATTTTTTTAATTTTTTTTAATTTTTAATTTTGTATTTTGATTTTTAATTTTCTGATTTTTATATATATATATATATATATATATTATATTGGAATATAAAGACAATGTAATAAAAGACAAGATAAAGTATTATAAAAAATGTGCAAAAATAACCAAAAATTCAAAAATAAAATGTTTTTGATATTTTAGGATTTTTACTGTTTTTGTGATTTTGGGTATTTTTCAAACTTGTTTTTGATATTTTTAAATACTGAAAATAAGGGAAAACCGTGAAATTATGTACTGGCTATGAGTAAAATAGGAATTAAAATTAGCAAACACCCACCAAAAATTTTTCACACTAATTTTCAAATCAAGATAATGAAATATAGAACAAACAGGAACTGAGTTTGTATTTCTGAGTTTTCTTTGATTTTATATATTTTTTAAAGTTTTATGTGTTTTTGAATTTTAAGGTTTTTTCTTTTGAGATTTTAGGGATTGCTGATTGACACTAAAATAGGTCAAAATACACACTAGGAATTTTTTTTGGAGTTTTTCGAGATATTTTAATATTTTTTTGGCATTTTATAAGCTAGACAGTGAAAAAAGCATGTTTTTGATTTTTAATAAATATAAAAATGAAATAAAATCAAAAACTGAAAATGGTGGCGTGACAGTACAAGTAAACAGGAGCTTAAGTTCAAATTTTTAGAATTTTTCGAGTTAAAAATGATGGTCCAAATAATAGAGCAAGCAAGCACAAGTTAAAGGCCTAGCAGGGGCCATTTATGCAAATATCCAAAAGTCCATGGCGAAAATGCAATTTTCCCACAAAATTTATGCTGAATAAAATATTTTCTAGATCAAAAAGCAATATCCAAACCCGCAACAACTTTTCTGTAAATATCCCAGACCCACGTGCGTCGCACGCACGCTTGGGAGGGGCTCAAACGCAATACTACAACATGTAGGGGTTTAATCTGCAAGTTTTCCAAAAAGTTTATAACTAAATAAAACAGTTCCTGCACTAAATACTAAATGCCAAAAGCGTGAGGGCCTTGCCGCAAAATACCCACGCGCACGTGCCCACGCGCATGCGCTTGGCTGGCTAGGGTGGAAATGTAATTACAATACGTGCGGGGGTTCTTAGCAAATATTACAAAATTAAACAGCGGCAAAAGAAAAGTTTTAGTATTACTTAAATATTACAAAAAATTGCTAAGGTTAAGATTGCAAAATACCCAGCAGGCGGGTTGATCGAACGGCGGGGCACGCGCCACTTACGCCACGTGTCGCGCGTACGTGGCGCGATACCCCTTCGCGTGCAGACGGCCCAGATTAGAAGGAAGCTGCTCAATCGGACGGCTGGGGTGGATTTAATCGAACGTCAGCTGCTGCATCTGGGGTCCACGGTGATCGGACGACAACGAAGTGATCGCGAAGAACAAGGAGGCTTGCCGGCATAGACGAACTTCCCCGGCTCGCCTCTCTCTTCTCCGACGTCGATGAAAGCTGCAAAAACGCCCACGAGGTCCTGGAAGCTCCTCCAATCGATCGGCAACTCAAAATGGCGGTAGGACTGCCTGAGCTCCCGCGCGGTGCTGAGGAAGGGAGCAAGCTCCAAGACCTCGGCTTTGTCAAAACCGACCCCAGAAGGGGTCTTTTGATCCCTGGCACCTGCAGAAAAAGATGAAAAGGTCAGGGGCAAAATGCCCCGACCTCGCAGCGAGAGGGAAGGATGCTAGTGAGGTGGAATGTGTGATTGTGAAGGTTGGCCAGAGATGTCTCCGGTGACCGATCGATTGGGCGAATCGATGGCCTAACGTTGGCGTTTTGAATGGCCGAACAACGCTCTATCTTTAGGGAATGAAACGAGCAAGGAAATAGGAGTGAACAGATACCTCAAGGGGGTAGGACCCGAGGTAGAAATACCTCCACGGCGAGGGTCGCCGGAGGTGCGGAACGCGCCTAGAACTGGTGCTTCTCCTCCGCTTGGACGGTGGCAACCAGTTGCTGTCACCAACAGGTCTTCAACGCGAGCCTAAGGAGGAGGGGTTCTAGTTGATTTGCGGTTCAAAAATCAAATGGAAGAATGGGGTATGGTTTTTGAATGGGTTGACGAGGTGACGGGTTTCGAGGCACGATCATGGGTGCGCCAAGGATATCTTGGTGGATCTGATAGGTCAGCGAGATCCTAGTTGTACCAGGTACAACTTTCATGAAGGAGGCAACCCTCCTCGAGCAACACACAAGCGTCGAAAAAATCGAGAAATGAGGGGTAGCGGTGGCTCTAACAAGGACGCAGGCTAGGGCCAGGGAGTTGACCAGTTGGTCACATCCCAGGCACCTGGTTGGTCCACGTAGGACAACCAGGAAAAAGTCCCAAAAAATGTTTTATAAATTAGTTTTAAATTAATAAATGAATTATTTAAACTTAGGTTATTTAATAAAAATAATTTATTATTTTATAAATTATTTTTATACCGATTTTAATTTTTTTATGAAGTATATTTTACAAGTTACTTTTATACCCCTTGTAGGTACATATACCTATATAATTTATTCTTTTATTTTTTATTTTGGTGTAATTTAATTTTAATATATTTATTTAATATTTTATAAATCATAGAAAACTTTTATATACACAAAATATATTTTTATCTTATTTTTCTGAATTGTTAGTATAGTTAATAAAATATAAGAGTGTGTAGTATTGGTATACATATAGGTGTTGTATCTATGTATTTTATTTGCAAGTATTTTATTTTTGTTTTTATTCAGGTTTTTATTCCAATTTTAATGTACATAATTATATAAGTAATATTTACAAGATTATAAAAATATAAAAAATATAAAAATAAAGAATAAATAAATAAATTGAATATTTTATTCTGTACAAGTATACAATAGGGGTCCAAAACTCAACTTTCAAACCATAGCTCTGCCAAATGCGAAAACCACCGCCATTAAATAGCTTATTTTATTCCATATACAATTAAAGGTGAGTTTGCTGCATTTGGAGTTTTCATTTGTGAGATACAGGTCTGGGAAGTTCAGATTCTGGATTTTTATTCAGACCATAACTTTTATCTGTACATTATTTTTCAGTGAAATCAATTTTGTATTTTTATTTATAAAATTATCTACAACTTTCATGTACAAAGTTTCTTTATTTGATGTATAAAAAGTGTAACCACAAATAGGTCCCAAATGAATAAAGAATGAATAGAAATAATATAGGTATTTGACCCTTATCTCCCCCTACTTTATTCCTGGTCGACCCTATTCATCAAGATGCCTAGGTCTCGGGGTTTTGGGTCATAAAATATTTACAATATTTTATTCTTTTTCTTTTCTTTTATTTATTTCTATAATTTTAGCTTTAATTACACTACTTTATACACTAAATAGATGCACATGCATGAATGCTAAGATGATGATTTTAATGTTATTTACAGGTATTTGCTAGGGATTTTGATGCCAAAATGATAGAATAAAGATGATGAAACGTGGATTCATAAGTAGCTTCTACATGTTAACTCACGTAATCTAAGGTAAACATGATGTATACATAACCCTAACCATTAGGAAATGGACCCATGAAATCAATGCCATATGCATCGATACATAAGAAATCTGAATGATTTGATGGGCATGGAATCTTTTGAGAAAGAGGGTTCCTCCCATACATAAAAAACAATATAAAAAATATTTTCTATATCTAACAAATCATTAAAATACAAAAAATATAACAAACAATAAAAATACATAAAAAATATAAAATCTAAAAAATCTATATAAAATACATGTTGTATATTTTATTATGTTATAGACAATAGACCAAAAAGGAAAAAAATTGAATACTAAAATCCATAAAATTTCAAAAAATACCTTAAAACTTAAAAAATTCATAACTAGGTAAATAAAAATCACAAAAATACGTACAATACCTTGTTGGAAAGATGGTCCTCCAAAACTGATAAAAATTCTAAAAATCACTTAAAAATTTGAAAAATTATAAATAAATTCAAAATAGAAAAATCTCAATATAAAAATCAAATAAAAATATAAAACATAATGCCTATGCTTCTTTACTTATAGGTATAAAAATCACAAAAAAGCATTATAAAATAATAAAATCAAATAACAATTCATAAAAAATTCATAAAATAAATAAAATATCAGGAAACCTCCTACCTTAATTGATTATTCTATTTTACCTTAATTTGCACAGTTTGCCTCCCTGAGTTCGACACTCCCGTACTTGTCGCTATACCTTTGAGTTTAGGAGTATAAATATAAATTTAAAAAAAAAGGAATCCTTTTCTGTAAATTTCATCTGACCGACACATCAACGATAGTTTCTTCTTTCAGAACTATCAGGTCAGTTGACTATTTCACTCTCACGCTGAAAATATGTAGTCTTTCTATCCAATGGAGATTGTTGCAACAATTGCATCAACTCTCATGTGGATGACTATTAAACTTAAGATCAAATTTTCTAGTCTTCTAAAACATATGCAATCAATTACAAGTGTTATTAGAAGGAAATACAATTATTGGACTTCATTGTTATGTAATAAGTAAGTCAATTTCAATGATGATATGTAGATGTAGAATATTTTGATGCACTATATAGGTCCTTCTCTAAGGATCTTAGATAGTCTACATAGTCATACTATCAACCCATCATCTTGGCATTCATCCAACTCTTTGGATGTTTTATTTATGGAAGTCACAGAAGTACAGTCAGCTCTTTGACTCTCCTTACACAAGTCTGACCCATGCTTCCACTACGCTTCCTTAACACTAAAACATCCATTGCATAAGATAAAGGATCTCGTAAATTGAACATGTCCTCAAGGACTTCAATATAAGAGTATTTCAACATCTATACTTGCTTCATCCTATTCAGACAATATGAATAATATAATGCATCATGAAATACTTGAGTAGAGATAGCAGAATGATGACATTCATCATCTTAACTCAAAAAAGGACTTAGGTTCATTCATGTACTCAAAATTTTTGAGTACATCATCTCTTATCGAGCCTCCATTCTACATAATGCAGCGGACCATGTCATTCATGATTAAATGTTGAGAGCACATATGTTTGTTAAAACATTTTCTTCGATTTTTAAGAATGATCTTGATAATTTCGATCATCATCGATATGTTACTGCCAAAGCATACTCGATGAGAGATCAAAACTTTTGAGACACACAAACCCTAGGTTGTTGCCCTATTGTCTATTCAATTGGCAATCTTTATTATTGTGAGGAAATTTGCACATTACAACCACATACATTATGTATCCAACTGCAAGTACTATATCTTAATCATGAATCCAATCCATGATATTATACCGCTTATGACTGACAATAGATTTGAGTGGATTTAATGAAGGTTATCTGAAATACGATAATTTGTATAAATATACTTTACTTTGATTAAGGATATTAATGTTTTAAATCAAAGTTGTCTTACCTTTAAAACTCTAAAAGTCCATTCCCTTATTAAACTTTCAAAGTAAGAGATATATATCTCTAGCAAGTTATGGGATCTCCTTTTTACCTTTGTTACATCCCAATAATATGAGAAAGTGTAACTCAGATAAAAAGAAGCAGGAACCCATCCTGCCTTGCAAGTCCAACTTGCATTTCCCAATTCAGTCTTTAACACCCGAACCCACCACACCTAAGGTGATGTTGAACCGTTGTTAATTGAATCAACTGTGAACAAAAATAGAACTCACTATGTGTAATCCAATATCACCTCAATAATATGGGGAATCAATATTGGGGTCACTATGCATACGACCTTACACTTTCGAGAAACAAAGAGCATGATCCATGTACGCTTGTTTGTAGGAGCTATTTCTTTGGACATGTGTCTCCAACATACAATCCATGCGACGAAACCTTAACCTTGACAGGAGACCATGGATATCATTTATACGATTCTCCATATCCTATTCAAATTTTAATTAATCACTATGAATCATATTCATTACGATTAATTCTTTCAAGGGAATTTCATCTCCATTCATAATGGAGTGTTCATTTTACTTAGATCTAATTAGTTTAATCATATTAAATTAAGCAATGATCTAATTCAATCAACCAACAAATAAATTTGGGTTTTCTTGATATTACCATATTTGTATTTTGATAATTAGAGTACATCTTGACTTGCTCGTATTATTCTTTCCTCAAAAGTGGATCCAACCAGTACACTCGAGTTATGCTGGGAGGGAGCATCTCCATGACATGCAAGGCATAAATTAATGAACCAAGCCAACATTTATGGAATAGATATCTTCACCATTCCGATTGAGAACAACACAAAATAATATCAATGTACTTGTGATTTTTATCGATTAACTTTGATGACCAACATTATACTATATGTAGTAATCACATAGAAATATTAGGAAATTGATGTTTAATCCATTGTTTTCATAAATATTAAGCATCAATTTAATAAAGATAAAATCATAATTTTAATGATTTACATTAATTGACAAACACATTAAGCAAGAAGACTTGATGATCCCATCATCATCCGACCCATCACCACTATGGAATATTGATGAATATCCATTCATCACTCTTTATTTTTATATTTTAGCTACAATAACATGTGCAAATGCATGTAGATATTTGTAAATACAAATAATTACCAAAAAGCATTCATTGTATAATATTAAATAATTAGCATGTTTTTTGTGCAAAAATAAAAGAATAAAGAATTAAAAGAAAAAGAGGGAAAAATATTGAGCGACCTAATCCCAAGGGAGGGCTCAGCATAGGTCTGACCGCATAAAAGCCTAAGTAGAGAGAGATAAGGAAGCTCATGTGTACATATACCTGTAAATATAATAAAATATTTTCCTCTCATAAAAATAAAAATAAGTGTGTAAATACTTGTATATATTTGTGAATACAAAATCAAAATAAAAAGAAGAAAAAATTAAAAAGAAAATAAAAACATTCACCTTGTATATATTCACCTTGTACATAGAACCACTTTCCCTATTTATTTCACCTTGTAAATAAACAAATTAAAATCCCTAAAAACTTGTATATATTCCATATTTCATGTTGTAAGTAAATAAAATAAAAATCATAAAAACAAAAATTAAATAAAAAGATCAAAAATAAAAACCAAAAAGAACATTGCATATATACCATGTATATAAATGTATATATCTATTTATTTTACCCTTGTAAATAAATAATAAAAATAAAATAAAAATACCTTTTTATTCATAATTTTATGCTATAAATAAATAAAATATAAAATGGGAATAAAAGTGTACAAAAATAATTAATTAAAAATCAAAAATTAAAAATCAATATTGTATATATACCTATATATAGCACTATATTGTAAATACCTAATTTATATTTCAAAAAATCAATTAAAAATCACAAAAAAATAGTTTAAAATAAAATAAACATTTTTCATGTTTTGAGTTTTTAATAATTCGGCGATTTCCTATTTTAAATTGAATTTTCAAATCTTTATGACATGGCCGTCTCTGATTGGTCCACGGGGGACGTTGACCCCCCGGACAACTCCCCCCTGGACCACTGAGCCCCGGATCCGAGTTTTCGACCCGATATCTCGACATTTTCCCAACTCGATCCGACCACTAAAATCGCTAACTCCGGGTCCTAATCACTCCCTGATCCACCTAGATCCTCGCCCGACCGTTTGCCTTGGGATCCGTGCACCGAGCTTCACGCCCGACTCCCATCTAGTCGGACCCCTAGAGGTATTTAGCCTGAGCTCCGCCTCCATTTTCACGTATCTCTGGATCAGTTCTCTCCACCCTAGGACCTCCATAGCCACCGCCTGAGTGACAGCTTGCGTTCGGCTGTGTTGCAGCGAGGAGGGAGCAACTGGACCACTGATCCGGCGACTTTGCGCCGCTATGCGCCGCCCAGAGGTGGTGCTCGAGCCTCGGGCATCGACGACCCTCGAGGCTAGGACCTGGAGCTTCCCCAGCTCTTCCCCAGTCGATTTCATCCATCAGGTACCCCTAGTTCTCCCTGTCCTTAGCTAATTTTCATTTACACCCAAATCAACCCATCGCCGACGAACCCCGATTCCGACCACCCTAGCCCACTGTTCGATCATCGGGGTCGACCAACACCTTCGCCCTTCCCTCGCGCACCTTCTCCGCCCTTTCGTTCAACCCAGTTCGCCACGGAACTGGGATTGGGGCTCCAACGCCGTCGCTTCGCCGGAGCCCCCTCATCTCGACGCACCGACCACCTACACCACCGCTAACCGGGTCGAGGCACTTTGCCCTCGACCCAGGAGCCTGTTGCTTTGCTTTGCAGGTCAATCCAAGCCCATCTGAGGGCTCGGACAGTCAAGAGCAGCAGGTCCACCTCCGCCGGTGCCGCCTGAGCTCTCCAGAGCTCCATTGCACCGTCGGAGGGTCTCGTCAGACGCGGGAGGCTCAGACGCATCTTCTCCGATCTTCAGCAGCCCGCGAGGAGGGTCACCGTGCGTGCACCGGGCCGGCGAAGTTCGCCGGCCACTTGTTCTTCGTGCATCCTCCAGAGCCGTCCGATCTCCCTCCATCTCCAGATCAGATCGCAGACGTCCATTCGAGGAGTCGCGCCAGCCGTTCGATCATCAGAGGGTGGATCTCGACCGTCAGATCAGTAAGGTTTAGCCACAGCGCACAGGAGACATCTGATCATCCACGTGGCTAGACCTCCTCCGTCCGATCCGAGCTAGGTCCCTTCGTATACCCACGTCGCATCACAGCCGCCCGATCTTCCACGTGGAAGGTTCCCAGCCGTTCTATCACGCCGAGGGTTCCTTTGCCGAGGCGCCACCCCCCCTGACCGTTGGATATCACACGTGGCGCTCATCCAACCCTCTGCATATAATAATGGGTAATTTCTCTTAGGACCCTTTAGTTTTGCATTTATTATCTAGTCCTGTAAATATGTTTTGTAGTTCTTTTATTTTTGTGAATATTGCATAGAGGACCCTGTAGTTTATTTTGTTCGCATTTATACCCCTATGTGTGATGGACACGTGCATCGACACGTGAGCTTTGGTGTATTTGCAGCTTTTACCCTGTGTTTCTAGCATGTTACGTTTTATATTTTTATAAATTGGAATGACATTTATGCCCTTTCAGGCCTGAGTCACGTGTATTGTGCGTGGGCTTCAAGGCTTTTTACACTTTAGCCCCTCATTTTTCTAGCCGTGTTATCCAAGGGGCCCAGGACTTTATATTAATTGCATACAGGTCCCTATGCACTGTGTCTTTTTATTCGTTTTTAATAAAATAGCAAACTTACTCCAAATTTGATGAAAATTGGACACATGGCTCCTGCCATGGTGTAAAATTTTCTCTAAATTTTGGAGATATTTTTGACTCTTTTTATTATTTTTAAAAATTCAAAAACAAGCATTTTTCTTACTGTCCAGTTTTAAAAATCATAAAAAATATTAAAACACCTTCAAAAATTACAAAAAAATTAGATATTGTTTGTTTGGTTGTGTTTGATTTTCTGACCAATTTTGGTCATTTTTAGATTATAAAAACTATAAAAAATAAAAAACATTGAAAACCCTATAAAAATTCTAATAAATAATTGAAAAATAAAAAATTAATAAATCCAGTGCCTAATTTTTCCTTGTATTTCATATTTCACAGGAAAATTACATTCAGGTTTTATTAGGACCATTTTGCATTTTAATTTGGCCCTTGCAACCTGACTGGACAGTGTCTTGCTTTTTCAGTCTTGTTTGATTTTTATAAAATTCCATAAAAATCAGAAAAACCCCAAAAATTAACCAAAAACATAGAAAAATATAAGAAACAAAAAAAAAAATTTTTGTTTGAATTTTTGGGTGAATTTTGAGTAGTTAAATAATTGTGTGAAGTTGATTGTTTTATTGTTTTCTTATTTTCTTAATTAATTTAAAAATCCAAAAAAATATAAAAATTATTAAAAATCCACCAAAAATCATTTTCTTTTATTTTATTTCATTTCTGACTACTTCGTAGGCCGCGAGGCCATTATGTTCTCCCTGAGTCCGACCGTGATCGCTATACCAGGCTAATCTAATAGCCAGGGCCACTATTGAGTTTCTTTGATTTTCATCTTGTTTTGGTGGTCTGATCTCTTATTTTCTTGATTGACCAAATTATCTCCGAGATCCGAGTCGCAACGACCCTTGATCTATTTTATTCACCCGAGTCTTGGTGGATTTTTCGGCCATCAAATATCTAAAGCAAATAAAGTCAGAATCACGCAAAATAAATTCATGTGATTTGTTGTTTTAATTCTCTACCTAATTAAGGTATTTATTTTACATTTCATGACCAAAAAAAGTAAGCAAAAATAGTTTTCTTACAGATCCGTGAATACATGCAAAAATAATTTCATCATAGGAACTTTTTGAAATTTAATTCATGCACTTTTGGTGCCAAATAGTGCATAAACAAGAGCTTTTCAATTTAGCGATTTTTTTGAAACGTGCATCATATGCACAAACCACGAATCCCCGCATAATCGATATCCAAAATCTTGTTCCCTAAGATTTTAGATCATATTCAAGACCTTTTACCAACGCTTTGATACAACTTAAAGGCTCTAGTTTAGGCCTTAGCGCATCACGAAAGTGTGATGATTGCATCGTATGCGATCAAGAGCGACTAGTCATACTAGTTGCCTGAGGTAGTGAAAATTAATTTTTTTTAAAGAGATAAAATCACATGATTTAAGAACACTTCTTAAATTATTTAATATACATCATAAGTAAGTTATAGGAATACCTCTTGAAGCATAGTTGTGATTTTTGTCTCTAAAGTAAGAGACCTTCTGTCTCAAGTCCGATCTGATGGAGGAGATGCTTGCAAGTGCGTGGATGAGATGTGTGCTTCTCGCAATCCAAGTCGAATATCCGAGCAATGAATCTCCTGATTTCATCTCACGAATCTGATGTCTTCTTCACAAGAAAGGAGCACCGAAGAAGATGGAGATCCATGAGCAGACGATCCAGCGCACAATTCCATAGCAATGATGACGATGTTCTCTAGGTCAACATGTTGACGACCATACTTGAGAGATAGGGGGCTTGTAGAGAGAATGGAGGAGAGAGTTTTCTCTTGCAATTATGTTGTCCAAAAAAAGAGTTAGGATTGTTTTCTTTTATAATAAATGGGATATCCATGGAACCTATTCCATGTACTCACAAAATCAGTGGTTTAGATTGTTTCGTGCTTTCAATAAAAAACCATGATTTTGTTGCATAAATTTGCAATAATAATTATTAATTTAAAAATAAATCAAATATGTTGCAAATAGATTATAACACATTATATTTAATTTAAATCAATCTAATATAGATTTAAAGGAAAGAGGAGGAGCCTCCTTCCTTAATGGAGGGGGCATCCATACAAGGATTAGGACTCCTTGGCCATCCCCCTTCTTTTAAGGGGAAGGTACTCCTCTTCTTTCTTAATTGAGAGATCTCATATCTTTCCAAAATCCCATATGTGCAACAACAACTGTTGTCTAATTATTCATAAAAGTAATTCCAAATTATTTTATGATAATTTCAATCGTGCCATTAATAATTGTGAATCATATTCACGCATCCAATATAAAATGTAAATTGTATTTTCAATTAATTATCCAATGTAAATCCAATTCACATCAACATTTAATTCGTAAATACTATTTACAATTAGCTTTATAATATATTATAAATCACATTTATAATATATATGATCTATATGGATAATGATATACACATTATTCATATCATTGATAATTAAACCTTATTTCATTATCCTGGATCTCCATTCTCATGTTATCTAAATAATATGAATCAAATTTATATTATTCATAATAATTAAATCATATTTAATTATCAATTTTCAATGTTTAAATATATTATTCAACAATGGAATTATTCTTTAACTCGTTCAAGAATAATGTACTTTCTCCATGATACTTGGAGATAATGATAGGGTGATTATACATTCCATGTGTAGTGACTTGGATGGAGAGATCATATCTCAAATCCAGATCCCGAGAACCTCTCAAAGATGTTTGACTAAGTCAATGCCATAAATCTAATCTTCTCATTGTATCTGAATCTTATTCAAAAAAATGCCCAACATTTGTACTAAGATTATATTACTTCTCTACTGAGAGGAGTCGCTAAAATTCAAACCCGTTTCATCACTCCCTTGTTATGGAAGTGACATGATTATACAATTGTTTATGATCACATCACCCTCGAGAATTCCTAATACTCATACATCATGCATAATGGAAGACCTAGAGTAAACCTGAAGTTTTAGATCACATTTGAATAGTCTCCTTCAGGTTTTTATCATTAAGTTTCTTATTTTATCATTGGTTGTTGCTATCAATCATATACTTTCCAAAAGAATATATCATACCTATAAATTCCGTCAAGCTTTCAAAGCGAGATGACCATGCCCGGAAGTCGATCCAAATATCTCATGAGTAAGCTCATATATTCCGGCTCTGTAATAAATATGTATGACCTCTTTGAGAGATCGTATTACTCATACGCCCTTGTATGCACACCAGTTCACATGTGTATAGATCTGTAATTGATCATCAATCTATCGGTCTGCCAAATTTACATACTTAGACATATAGTAACACCTCTATATTCGGTCAAAGGATATATGCCTATATCGTGACAGTATACTACATAGGTCTTGGTTATCTTCATCTCGATAAGTCAACTCTTTGACCTAACTTATCTAATACCTCGGAATCTCTATTCCTATGCAGTGAACATGCATCAAGAGGTCAGTCAGATACCAGTCTTTACAGAAGGATTGTCATCTCCTTCTCAGGCTAGAGATCCTTTCTTAAAATCATTTGATGGTGCTTGATAGTCCCCAATATAACTCTTTAGATATCTTCCAAGCACCGGCCTCTATGATTCAACATTTGAATCAACAACTGTATAATCTTTAAAATGACCATGTGCATAACTCTAATTGTATGAAGGGGTCTATTATGCAAATTAGTTATTCTTCATTTCAGAGTAAGGAGTGAATTGCAATAACATTTGCATAATGGCTCGTTGTTGGCTCACATGTCCAACACTTAGAAGAACACCAAGATGCATTTCTTCCTTGTACTCCAGTTACTCACCCTACTAAATCATGGAATCGTCTTCCTCGTTCTACGGTGTCGGGGATGGCAATGAGTGGAGAAGAGAGCCCAAGATTACGTGCATGCATATTGACCATGCAGATGCAATGGGACTCGATAATACCTCATCCAAAATGCAGTGTCTAATAAATTATCTATTCATTTCCTTACTTGAGATGCAACAACCGGAGCCCAAGGGAAAGATAGCACACATTTGTATGCATCTACAACTAGAAAATCAAGTAAGAGCATGGATCTATCGTGTCCTTTAATATCAATGATAACAAGAAAACATATTAATTAATATAAATTGTGTCCACAAAGCAGTTGAAAAGGACGACATCTCTCTGGGAAATCGGGATTTAAATTCATGTATTAGTACCGAAGAATGACAAAATGGTTCATGTTACGATTGATATTGTTTGTATTCCATTATTTGTGCTGACATCATATATGTTATAGATTTGCAACTAGAATATTTAGTGTTATATACGGTTGTTAGTGTTGTAATAAATGTTGACCTTGAGAGGTATTGCACGTTTGATGGATGATTGAAATCCTATTGAACTTGTAAAAAAATATGTTTCCAAGCATCATTTATGAGTGCAATGTACATTTTCCCTCGCATGTGCTAGATACCGTGAAATCTTAGTAAAAATAATTTCTATCACGTTTGGTCATGAAAATAGGAATGATGATGAGGCAATCATGTTTGATGGCCAACTCTTTTTGATGATAAGAGATTTAGTGAGGTAACCCTTGTGATTAAATGTCCTCACAAATGATTTTTGAAAGGCTATTGCAAGGACTTTGCCGGAACATTGCAAGGACATATGTCCTAGCAAATTCATCTTTCCTATTAGTAAGTATCCAAACTCATGCTTGTATGATGCTTCAAATGAATAGAAACTAACATGGAATAACATGATGTTGTGAAAAATTTTATAGCATATTTTCTATCTCACCATAACTAATTATGGTCTAGAAACATGCGCGGTGTTTCTTCAAATCCACATGTTCTATAACAACCCTTCTCCATAACCACTTGATGTCAATAAAATGATATTCAAAATTTGTTTTTTTCTTATTATGAGTTTCGCAAACCTCTACTCAAAATTCTAATGGTAGATGAACACCTACACTCTAATAACAATCTATCTTAAATTTCTTAATTGATCAAGACATTACTCATCATCTATCTGCTACAATTTAGAGCATGTCCTAGATCATTAACTAACAAGGACATAGAAATAGCTTTAAAACAATACCACCAAGTTGGACAAAATGATGTACTATTTGAAAGTTTATAAGATTTATTTGCTATTTGCAAGTTTTTGAGAATTATTTGGGCCTTAACACAAGCTATCAAAAGTCTCAAAGTTCACAGACCTTTTGCAATTTTCTCAAAGGAAAACAGGGGGGGAAATATTTAGGAAAAAGAACAAGAAAAAAACTTGTGAGATAACTGTGAAGATAACACTCCAAAATCTCCTACAGTCCCACACTTGAGATCTCTCTTCTCCTCTCTCTCTCTTTCTCTATCTCTCTCCCATGCTCTCCTCCCTACCCTTCTCCCTTCATCCCTCACACCACCACCACCTTCCTCTCCTCCTCCATCTCCCATGAACTAACCAACACGACCTACACGCAAATATGCAGTCCGGCTATGGCGTCTCAGAGATCCCGCAGTTCCTCGTCGACGGCCTGTGCTCCCCTCTCTTCCCCTCCACCGCCCCCGACCAACACCCACCTCCCCACCACCACCACCACCACCCTTCTAACACCACCGCTACCCCTCCTTACCACTATTACCACTACCAACAACAACAGCCGCAGCAACAGCTCCAGCAATTCTACCACCTCCAACCCCAACCACCTCCTCCCCCTCAGCCACACCTCGATCCTCCTCGCTTCCCCAACTTTCACCCAATCCCCATCACTCAGCAGCTTTTCGAGCAAACCCACCAGTTCCAACTCTTCGACCACCAGAGGCGCAGCCTCCACACGCACCTCGGCCTCGACCATGACTCCCCCCCGCCGCCGGCTTCCGCTTCGCCGGGGAGGATTGTCGGCGCGCCTCCCTTCATGAACTTCCGGCTCGCCGTTAACGAGAGCAGCGCCGGAGGCGGCGGTGGGGGAGCGAGCAGGGATGGCCTCAACGACGACGACGATGGGTTGCTCCCAGGCGACGAGGAGGGCGGCTGTGAAAGCCGCGTTAACCTCTGGGCTCCCCCACCCAGGGAGGAGGACGCCGCCATCAAGGAACCTTTCTGGTGAGGAGGAGACCCAAACCATGTCGGCAAAATCGCATCTTTTCGTCAATTTCTTAACAAAGAGTACATCTTTGGGATGGGGAGTGAGAGATCTGAATTCGGTCTCTCGCACTTTCTCCTATGGGCAATGCAATACATTGTTGCCCACCAAAGGTTGCGGGGAGGTTAAAAGGGTAGAGGAGGTGGAACAAAGAATAATGATATAAAAATGATGTGTGTGCTATCATGCTCTGCTGATTCCTATGACCACTTTCTGAAAATCCATATTTTTTGTAAAAAAGTGGCACCTTTGCAACCTTTTTCAATTCGTGAAGAAAGTCATCTCCCCTCCTTTTTCTTCGGCTTTTCTTATAAAAAAGGGATGTGCAGTTTTTGCTTTGGTTGCATACCTTCCCTTCTAGTTATGTCCTCAATATGTTACGGCTTTTGTAAATCCTTGAATTTCAGGAGGCCCTTAGATATAGATTACATCACAAGGAACAGCAAGAGGTGCAAAGAAAACGAGTCATTGGAGCAATCCCCTCAAAAACATTCTAAAGAGACCAAAGACATCGGAGTTCCCGAATCTGAGGAAGCTACGAACAGTGCCACGAATTACAAGCTCTTCTCCGAGCTTGAAGCCATCTGCAAGTCAGGAGCTGCCGCTGCCCCCATTGCAACCAACAACCCGACCGGGTCGAGCTCGGCCCTCACGGGCGAGAACCGCCTGGCTCCCCCGGCTCCAAATTATCCCGAATTTGCACAAGATCACGGCTCGAATGCGTCAACAGGGGACGAGGAGGGCTCCCTTAAGAACAACCCTCCAAAGAGCAGCAGCACAACATCGAGCAAGGTCAGGAGGAGGAAGAAGAGGAAGCAGCAATTTAGCTCCATCGCCGCATTCTTCGAGTCCCTGGTGAAGCAGCTCATGGACCACCAGGAGACCCTCCACCGCAGGTTCCTCGATGCTCTCGAGAACCGGGACCACGAGAGGGCAAAGAAGGAGCAGCAGTGGCAAGAGCAGGAGGCGGCTAGGACGAAGCAGGAGGTGCAGGACCGAGCAGAGCAGCAGGCAGTGGCGGCAGCCCGCGAGGCGGCCATTGTTTCCTTCCTGGAGAAGATTACTGGACAGCCCTTGAATCTCCCCAGCAGAGTCCAATTCGACATCGATGACAACAAGCAAGGGAACAACACGGCCACTGAGGGCTCCGACGAGAATCGTGCGGCCATGAACTCCAACCGTTGGCCCAAGGCAGAGGTCCAGGCTCTAATCAAAGTAAGACTAATTTTGCCATTAAAACAAATATGTAGTAAAATTACCATTGTCTCATCGTAATGCAATTTGATAGGTGCGAAGCGGATTGGAGTCAAGGTTCCAAGAGCCAGGCCTGAAGGGGCCGCTCTGGGAGGAAGTGAGCTCCATAATGGGAGCGATGGGGTACCGGCGGAACGCAAAGAGGTGCAAGGAGAAGTGGGAGAACATCAACAAATACTTCAGGAAGACCAAGGAGAGCAACAAGAAGAGGCCGCAGCACTCCAAGACCTGCCCGTACTTCCACCAGCTAGACCAGCTCTACTCCAAGTCGCAAAACAACAAGACCCCCATGGAGGTGGACAGGAGGGGCAATTCTGAACTGCTCGACGCAATCGTGGTGCAGACGGATCAGATTGGATCAAGGTCCTTGGACCAGAATGCCAAGGAGCTCAATCGTTCCCAAGGAAACGAGAGGCATGAGCATGGGGATGATGATGACGAATACCAGGATGATGAAGAGGACAATGACGACGAGGAAGGAGAAGATGAGGAGGTTGAGATGCAAGGGACCATGCATTCGAGCCAACAGCAACATAATGAGGAGACCCAACTTTCCTCCCACGAGCATGCCTCCCGTTTCTTCCGCACTCTCCAATCATAGTAACTCCGATGGGAGGAGAAGAGAAGGATTTGTTAATGCGGATTAGGGTCTTAGCGTTGAATTAGAGTCAGGGAATAAGCTTACTACCTGTTCAAACTAATGTTCATGTTCTTATTTTGCTTTTTTTTTTGTTACATGGCGGTATCATCGTTGTCGTGTACTTGTTTTTTCTTGTAGAAGTTAATATATAATTAATATTGAGGAGTGAGAACGGCTTGCTGATTTTTTTTCTTCTTTGAAAAAGAAGTGGTGGATATTTGAGGAAGCAAATCTAGGAGAGGGTGGAGGGGGGGGGTGGGAGGTGTGGCTTGGAGAGAGAGAGTATAGCAGGAGGAGAGGGGAGCATCGACTTTATTCCAAGGTATGTTGTTTGTTTGTTTGTTCGGTTGCATGGTCTGATTGAATTGAATTGAACCTGTCTGTCACGTATCTAATAACAACAAAGTGGCCCATCTCGCTTTTCCCCACAGTTGCTTCCCCCACCGCTTTGTGTGGGTCTCCCTCTCTCTCACGAAGGACGAGATGGAGATGGTGGTTGGTGTAGACTCACATGTATGGTACGCATGGATAATTTGCACTTATGCCTGTTGTACTAATTATCTTCCACTCTCCATCTTCTTGTACATACATTTTTCATTGCTTTGAGGTGTAATAAGAGATTCTTTCTAGTGGAAAGATGCAATTTTATTTAGTTTTGATTTGATTAGTTTGACTTGTACATGCATTTTTCATGTTACGTTTGAAATATAAAAATTTTGAAGGAGCTTACGCAAAATTTGAAATATAAACTTTTCCCTTATTTTTGCGCTTCCTGGTGATCTTTTCAATATTTTTTTATTATAAAAATGACAAGTGGGAAATGGTTTCCCGTTTGATTTCTTTATTTGCTTCTTTTACTTACGAAAATCAGACATTGCGATAATACCATGGTGGAAATTTAAGATTTATGATAACCATTCCTATTAATCGGATACGGTTTTCTTTTAGAAAGGGGGTCTAAAATAAAGGTTTACATGAATGTAACGCCCTCAATTTAGGTTTCCGGACCGTTACGGAGGAAATTGGCCTTCATAGTTTATTGGGTTCAACCAAAATGGATCACGTAAAATGCTTAAATTTAAGTTCTCAAACAGGAGTCTTCTGATCCTATAACGTGCTCTTACACTGTGAGTTTTATACATGTGAATATATTTTGGATTTTTCAACCTTCTCCACTTATATTGTAATGTCTTCATGGAAGGTCACTAATTCCCAATAATAATGACGGATGTACGCTCTGAATATCAGTTTCCTCTTATTTGTTTTCAGGAGTGGCTTCACCTCCTGGGTAACCTACTCTAATACCATTTGCAACATCTCGAGTTTAATTTCTTATACCATGATTTAGAAAAAATGACCATTATAACTTATTGAATTCGAATACAAATGAACCTGTTGACATCACCCAAAATGCTTAGGCACAAATCCTTAAATAGCAGTCCCCAACTTTTATAATTCACTCTCACACTTTATTAGTTTTTAGATATGCATACTCTGTGGGAGGTCTTTTGATGGCCATGGAAGGTCATTCCTTATATAGCCCTCGTCCTGTCATTTTCCTTGAATATATTTCGAGTGCTACAACCACTCGTATTTATATTCGCAATATCCTCATTGAGACATATCCTCCTATCACTTAATCAATGTAGTAGTAGTAGTTGCACGTTTTGAGCGATCTTTTCCTCCTATCTCTTTCTAGAGGTGGATCCACCTCTCAGGTAGCCCTTATACTATTAGAAAGAACTCGATATGATACATTTTAACATTTTGAGCTTAGATCCCAGACCGTTAAGGATGGGAACTAATCTTGACAACTTTTTGGGCCCCATTTACCTAAAACCGTTAACAACCTCTCAAAATGCTTAAGCCGAAGCTATCAAGTAATAATCTCATATTTTATAACTCCTCTCATACTTTTCGAGTTTTAGATGTGGAACTAGATTAGGGTATATCTCTTACTTATATTCGATGTGCACTCATTGCAATATGTTTCTTCATTTTGCTGACATGTGCATGCTCTGGGTAGTCTTTTTCTGCGATCTATTTGTAGGGCGGCTCCTAGTCCTTTTCAATATTAGTGACAATTTATTCTAATACCATTGATATCATTCCAATTTTAAAATTAAGAGCCCTACAAAGAAAACTGATACTAAGATAATTTATTGGTTTCAGACTTAAATAAACGTGAATCCAACAAGTTGTCGAGGCAAGATTTTCTTGATAACGATATGAAAAGATTAGCCTAATATGTTACAAATGGTAGCAAATTAGGTTTCTTCTGATAACGGGAAAAAACTATCAAAGAGGTGGAGCCATTGCTCGAAGAGACACGAGGAAAAAGCTAGCAGGAATGTGCAACCATTGCAATTATTGGGAACAAGTGATGACTAATATTGAAATGGGGACATTACAAATATAAGTATAAGAGGTTGTAACACCCCAATATTGTGTCATATCTAAAACTCATGAAGTCTGAGAATGTATTAGGAGAGAGGCGAATTATTACTTAACAACTTGGACGACTTTGACATTTTGGGTGATACTGAAAGGCTCGGTTGTGCTCGAATCCAACAAATTTTAAATGTTGCTTTTCCCCGATGACAGTTAGGGGATTTAATATTGGAAAACTACAGTGAACCATAAAACATTAAAAAATAGAAGTATGTTTACACATAGTAAACGATGAACAAAATCAACTCTAATTAAACACTGCATAATTGAATAGATAGAACCTCATCAAGGTAAACCACAACTAATCCTTATAAATGTTGGACATGCGTGCCCACGGCGAGCCATTATGCAATAAATGTTATTGTGAATATCATTCCCAGGAATAACTAATTTGCATAATAGGTCTCTTAGTACAATTAGGGTTATGTACCATGGCCTTCTTAATGATCATACAGTTGTTGATTCAATTATTGAATCATAGAGGCTAATACTTGGATTGATATATAAAGAGTTAGATTGAGGACTCATCAAGTATCGTCAAATGATTGTTAAGAGAGGATCTCCAACC
Organism: Ottelia alismoides; assembly: GCA_037367405.1. Taxonomy (NCBI): domain Eukaryota; kingdom Viridiplantae; phylum Streptophyta; class Magnoliopsida; order Alismatales; family Hydrocharitaceae; genus Ottelia; species Ottelia alismoides. Next base: position 20,854 of record JAZKJV010003768.1, read on the forward strand.
CAAGTAGGAGATGGCAATCCTTTCTCACTTGGCTGATATCTTACCGACCTCTTGATGCAGGTCCTCTGCATGGGAATAGAGATTCAGAGGTTCCAGATTAGTTAGGTCAAAGAGTTGACTTAACGAGATCAAGATAACCAAAGACCTATGTCGTATGCTGTCATGATATAGGCATGCATCCTCTGATCGGAGATAGATGTGTTACTATATATTTCAGTATGTACATTTGGCAGACCAATAGGTTGATGACCTAACCAAGGTCTATACACCGGTGCACTGATGTGCATATAAGGGCATATGAGTAATACGATCTCTCAAACGGATCATACAGGTTCATCACTGAACCAGAAGACATGAGCTCACTCATGAGATATTGGGAAGAATCAAATTTTGTGAACGGTCGTTTCGCTTTGGAAGCTTGAGTGAATTTGTAGTTTCAATATATACTTTTGGAAAGTATATTATCGACACCTGGGCATGATATATGCTTTTGGAAAGTATATGATCGATACCAACTCCCAATAGTCAAATGAGAATCTTAATGATAAAACCCTGAAGGAGACAGTCTGAAAGAGATCTAAAAATTTCGGGTTTATTCTGGATCTTCCAGTGTGCAGGATGTACATGTATTAGGAATACCTGAGGGTGATGTGATCATAAAAGATTGTATAACCATGACGCTTCCATTCCGAGGGAGTGATGAAACAGGTCTGGATTTTAGTGACTCCTCTCATAGAGAAGTAATCTGATCTTAGTCCAAATATTGGACATTGATCTGAATGCCATTCAGATGCAATGAGAAGATTAGATTTGTGGTCTTGATTTAATCAAGCATCTATGGGAGGTCCGCAAGATCTGAATTTGAGATGTGATTTGAATATCCAAGTCACTATACGTGGAACAATACAATCGCCCTGTCCTTATCTCCAAGTATCTTCAGAGAAAGCGCATTATCCTTGAAAGAGTTCATGGATAATTTCATTGTTGATATATGTATCCGAGCATCGAGAAAATGGATAATTAAATGTGATTTAATTATCATGAATAATATGAATTCGATTCATATTATTAGGAGAATTATCTGAGATAATTAAATGTGATTTAATTATCAAAGATGTGAATAATGTGAATGTGATTCATGTTATTTGGGCACATGAGAAAAGAGCTCCAAGATGATAAAATGTGATTTAATTATCATGGATATGAATAATGTGGATAGCATTATCCATGTTAATCAGGTATATTATAAATGTGATTTAGAGAGAGCTATTTGTGATTTATATTTGTTAATTAATTATTGATGTGAATTGCATCCACATTGGATGACTAATTGAAAATATAATTTACATTTTATTTTGGGTTGTGAATGAGATTCACATAATTTCAATGATATGGTTAATATTTTCCACAAGATAATTTGGAATTATTTTTTGTGAAAATATTATTGACAAGAGATCATGATATATCATGAGATAATGAGATCCCATGATAATTAGAAGAGATTGACCAAGTCCACTCAAGAGAATTGGACGGCTACAACTCCCCATGAGGAGAAGAGTAGTTGTCTCCTCTTCTTAGGGGATTGGTTTTAGTCTCCTCATTATCTCTTCTCTAGTCAATGTGATTGAAATTGAGATTAATTATGTTGATTTATCAATATAAATTAATTCAAAATAAATCAGTTGTTGTTGTGTTTTTACAACAACATCTTAGCCATTGAAGAAATACAAATCAATCTCAACCATTGATTGTGTGTTATCCATGGATTGAGATCCATGGACTCCCAAAATCCTATATAAAAGAGGCACCCCTTGCTCTTTGAAAGACACGTTTTTCGATAACAACATATGCTCTCTCTCCTCTCTCTCTCTCTACGCGTCATGTGCCTCTCCCCTCTCTCTGTTATGGCCATCCACCATGGAACCATTGAGAGAGTCATCATCGTCGCAGCATCGTCGTTATGCTGCTGGAGTACTTGCTCGTGGATCTCCGTCTCCTTCGGTGTGCCTCGCTCGTGAAGAAGACGTCGGATATCATGTGATGAGATCAGGAGATTCATCGCTTGGATCATCAACATGGATTGCGAGAAGGACGCATCTCATCAACGCGCTCGCAAGCGTCTTCTCCGTCGGATCGGACTTGAGACAGGAGGTCTCTTGGTTTAGAGACTCGATCGCAACCACGCTTCAAGAGGTAACCTTAATACCTATTGTGGTTTAAATGAAACGATCTGAGAAAGGTTCTTGAATCATGTGCTTTCATCACATTTAAAATTTTTAAATCCCGCTGCCCAGAGCGACTAGTGCGATTAGTCGCTCGCGATCGCATTCGATGCGATCCAACGCTTCCGTGATGCGCTTGAGGATCTTCCCATATCCTTCAATAAAGACCTTAACAAAATGAAATGAGTACATATATATATATAATAAAGGGATATATAATGAAATAAAAGAGCTTAAGAGCTCTATAGTGGAGAGGAACAAATATTTCAAATTAAATATTAGTGTGAATAAAAGTTTTAAAACTCAACGTACTCGTGAAGGGAAGTTTTACCCAACACATCTTCGAAACACAGAAAATGCGAATCAAATTTGAAATAAAGTTGCTCATCATAGAGAGACATATCAATCATATAAAAAGGATCTTTAACAGTTTTGCCCTCCTTGGATATTGCAATATTAGTTATGCCCTTCCCTTTCTTAAAATATTAATTTTACCCTTGACTTCTTCGACAATGATCAATTATGCCCTCGGGTTAGTTTTTGTCCATCTCCATCTCAAACGAACATTAATTAAATAAAAAATCAATGGTAGAAATGGATTTTTCTTTTCTTTTTCCTCTTCTTCCTTCCACTTTCACTCCCTCCTCGGAATGCCCCATTCTTCCTCTTCCTCCTCCAACATCCTCTTGTCAGCATCGTCCTCCTCAAGAAGATAAGAAAGGATGTCAAATGGCTCGTCATTGAGTTGCAGCACAACTCCGAAGGAGGTGTTGCTGGTGCTACAAGCACCACCTCCCACTCGCACTACTCTCCCGCACACTTCGACACCAGGTTCTCCGAGGACCTAGCTCAATGAGTCTGGTATGTGCTTCCTTTTAGCCCCCCTCCAGTCCTTCTGCTCCGACTACCTCCTCCGCCCCCCCCCCCTCCTCCTCCATCTCTGACCACCTCCTCCTCCATCCCATCCCCTTCCATCCCCTCCTCCTCCATTCCCCTCCTCTTCCATCCCTCCCCCTCCAGCCCCTTCGCTTATGTCCCTCCCCATCCTTCACCCCTCCCCCTCTAGCCCTTCCTCCTCCTCCTCTACCCCTCCCCTGACAACTCCTCATCCTCCTCTGATTCTTCTAGTTCAACATTAGGACTAGCAAATGAGTCACAAACATCCATCTTCAGCTTCAACACTGTAACGAGTTGAGCTACAAGAGGTAGGTATGCCCAAAGCCCCATGCCGGTGAGTCGTTCTTCGATCAGGCACTCTCGTCTCTCAAGATATGAGAAGAACAACTTCCAATCTCCATATCAAACTGTGCAGTTGTGCATACGAGTATGGATGGGATTTATTTTGACATTTATGTCACTGTTAATCAAACCATGGATTGTATAAACCATGATTTAGTTCAACTCATTGACGGTGAAACTAACATAAATAAATAAGTGATAACTGTGCAACAAGTCAGGGGCACAACTGCTATTTCAAAAAAGGGAGGGATATAACTGATATTGCAATATCTAAGGAGGGCACATCTTATAAAAATCTTTTAAAAATTGATTGCATTGTGAAACTACAAGTTAATAGAAACTATTTCTACATTGTTTCAGAAACCACAAGAGAACATAAATATACCTTTGATGTGCGGGTCTTAAAATAAGAAACCTCCTGAATCAAATTTGATCCGATGTAGGCACGATGATGACTTCATAACTTGTCCACACCAAAAGAGAGTTAGAAAGATCTCTTTTCTCGTGATTTCATCTCACTTAATCGAATCTTTCTCCATGGGTACAAAACATAGATAAGAAGATAGATCCTCAGATTTAGTTTAACTTATCCCCGTTAGTGTTTTTTAAAACTAGAAAAGCTCCTCATATTAGCCAAACAATGGAGAGGGAGAGAGGTTATATGGTGGATGGCGAAAGGAGTAAAGTAATTGGTGCAGGGGAAGACCACATAGAGAGAGTAAGAGAATCTTTCTCTTCTAATTTCTTCTCTTGAATTTTTAGCATTGCAGATAACTTGTTGAAGACGAATTGAATGATAAAATAACGAGGTAAGTCATATATACATGCATACATGCACGCACGCACGCACGTACGCACACACACACACACATCCATGTCCATGGGACATGAAGTAGATAGTCAAGACTCTCAACTTCACTTCTTCGTTTTTTTCAATTGTATTTCAATTAGGATTGTCTCTCTCTTAGGAAATTTGAATTAAGTTAATTTAACTTCCAATAGGACTCTCCTTTTAACTTGCATTAATGGGTGAAAAAGAAAAGAAAATATCTCCCTTTAAAGTTCCATAATGGACGACCATAAAGAGGTACTTATGGAAGCTTTTCTCCACAAATTATTCATTTATATAATTCATATCATTTAAGGAATTAGTCCATGATAATTATAAAATTAGTTGTTTGATTTAATCAATTAATTAGCATAAATATTCGTGGGATAATTATAAAATTAGCCTATCAAATAATGACCCCAATTCATTAGTCCATATTAAAATATATATCCAATTTACATTTAATTAATTATGTGAATCACGTGTATATATATGTGTGTCATTGATATATATATATATATATATATATATATATGAATCATATTCATACTCATATTAATATTACTATCATGGATCCATATCCATATTAACTAAATGATAATTATATGAATCATCTTCACATATACTCATATTATTATCATTAGTAATAACCATAACAATTATTATATTGATAGTCAAGTTCTTAATGAATGACTTCTAATCCAATGAAGACTTGTATAAAACACTTACAAAAACTTGAATATAATATCAAGGAGATTATATAGACCATGTATAGTGACTTAATATTTAGATTTACGTCAAATACAAGGATTTAGACTACTTTGAGTGATTTAATCTAATTAGTTATGGACTAATTTCTCCCCTTGACTCTGAAATCTTTTGGATTGATTTCTAACTCTTTGGATATAGAAGTTAGTTCTATAAATTAAGATTTAATCCAATTAATTCTTCATCTAGGCTCACAATGGAATCACTATAATCCACCCAATCTTACCATTCACTCGGAATGAAAGTGTCAAAATATAGAATCTATTATGATAACATCGGCATAGAGCATTCTTGACACTCAAGCACCTTAGTTGATTGAGGATACATGGTGAATTAATATGATGAAGAAGAACAATGCTCGGATGAAGTAGCACAACTTATGAAGTACGAGTATGGAGACTGGAATACCGACATATTCGAAGAGGAAGGTGAATTAGAAGCAGATCGAGTTGAAATCGTGCAAGTGCATAAAAGAAACACAAAAAAAAAGACATAAACAATGAAGTAAGTTCCCTTATTTTTTAAGTCAAAATGTTTAGCAATTCTGCTTTTATTTAGATGGTTATTACTTGCTTTGAGTTAAATTCAAACAAGTCTACCGCTTAGTCTGATTTTCTTTTGACTTAGATGGTTATCACTTGCTTTGAGTTAAATTCAAACAAGTCTACCGCTTAGTCCGATTTTCTTTTGACCCTAAGTGAGAAAAACTGAGGGAAAAGTTGGAATAGCCAATGTAAAGTGCAAGAAACAATGATGAATGCTTAAGATAGACGACTTACAATGTGCCTCATAATCTTCACGTAGTATTCTAAACATGAATTAATAAACCTAATATATATGAATGCAAGTTAGAGAAACCACGTCTAGACAAGTAATTCTATCAGTGAGGTAAAAATCGATTACATTTAACTAAGTAAAATATGGTCTAGTGCATCTTAAAAGTGATGTGTGGCCCTAAGTCCTACGAGCACAAACATAACATGAAGTTGTAAGAGTTGTTGTGCAACCTAGAACTACAATAGACAACCACAAACAATCACATGGCCCTGACCACCGGTTTTTTTGTGGTTGGCTAAAACAAACTCAAAGAAAATAAATGAAAAAAATAAATAAAAAGAATTATAAGTTTTACATATGAAATTCGATTCATTTGATTTTGGTCTTCTTTGGTAGATAATTTAGATTACACTAATTAAAGGTGAGTAGAGTTTCAGAGGAGATTGTATGGATGATATATTGAGCTTTACGGTTTTCTGTCTCCACAGTTAGGATTTTGGTTTATTGGTCATATGCACAAGATAGAATTTTTTGGTATTTTTTCTTGATTAATGTTAGTGACAACTACTGAATAGAGTTAGTTTTATTGAATTTATATCTAGGGGTTTTATTAGTTGTATTCTCCAGAGATATTGCAATATTAGTTATACCCCTTCCTTTTTTAGAATATCAATTCTGCTCCTAAATTCTTCAACAATGATCACTTGTACGCCTCGAGTTAGTTGTCGTCCATCCCCATACCAAACGGACATTAACTTTGGGGCTATAATGGTAATTAGATAAACAATCAAGGATAAAAATATCTTTTTCTTCTACTTTTCTCCTTTTTCCTTCCACTCTTCCTTCCTCCTCCAACAACCTCCTCCACCTTTCCCTCTCCAGCCCCTTCTACTCTATGCCTCCCACTCCAACCCCTCCTCATCTAACCACATCCACCTCTACCCCTACCTCCATCCCCTTCTCCTCTGCCCCACTCCCTCAGCCCCTGCTACTCCACCCCTCCCCCTCCAGCCCCTCCTCATGCTACCACCACCTCCTCTTCCTCCCCCCACCCCCGCCCCTAACCCCTTCTCCTATGTCCCTCCCACTATAACCCCTCCTCCCCCTCTGTCCCTCCCACTCGAGTATGTCCCCTTCCACCCCCTCCTCCTCCTCCTCTGCCATTCCCTCTCTAGACCCTCCCCATACGCTCCTCCTCCTCTGCCACTCCCCCTCCAGTCCCTTCTCCCCCAACCCCGCAAACTTCCAGTAGCATATGAAAGGCACGTGCATGCAGAGTACTCTTATGATCTAAGGGGAGTTTGGCAATGTGGAGTATCTGGTGATCTGCTACTTGTGCGATTTGCTGGAGATGGGTTTTAACTGTTTGATGATTGAAGATTGGGGACATTACAGATGCTTCGACCATAATTGGATGTGCTGCTCGAGTGGAGCGATCAATGGCGAGCTGTTCGAAGCTGTTGCAAAGGCCTCAATCCCCTATCTCGTCTTGGTCAGCCTGGAAGCACAGTGAGAGTAAATCATTGCAAATGAGAATACAATGAGAATCACTCGAGGCTATGCTTTGAAAGCCTCCTCCTTCGTTTCCTTAATGGGGTATGACCATGTGCAGAGGATGTTTAAATGGATAGGTCCTGTCAGAGGGTTACAACTGAAGATGAAGCTTGAAACTATTGTTGTGCCTTCGATTACAAGGTTGCACCCCCATGAGGGGAGTCAATGAAGGATCTCTAGAGGGTCCCCTCTCTGTTGGTGAAGCTTGATGAAGAACTGCACATGTGTACGACTCCAATGACCAAAGTTGGGGGCAGACAAGTCTCCTTCGATCGAGGTGCTTCTACTAAGATGTTGTGTTATTCCTATAGATGGGCCTTTGCTTTGTGTTTAATTCGAATTCCATGAGGAGGATTCAAAGGAGTTCAATGAAGGCTCTTCTATTGGGATAATCTTCTTTGATATTATTGCTTGGTTTCTTGATCAAGATGCCTTGTTCCATGGTGATGACTCACTGATGCTAGAGTGGGGCTTCATTTGTAACTTAGACGAGATTTGCAAGGAAAATTTTGGGGCTCGTGTAACATTCCTCGGCGTATGCATGAATGGGATAAACAGAGGTTCCATCGATAACATAAAACATGGGTAGGATCTGGTGGATTGGTTCTTTGTGAGAACTGAGCGGATCGAAGGGTGGGAAGTTATGATGGAGAAGGAGAGGGCAAGCTCATCGGGTGAGGTTTGATTTCTTAAATGCTTTGAAAGGCATCATTTTGGGGATCAAGACACCACTAGAGAGGGGTGAATAGTGGTTTGAGGTACCTTTGAAAAGATTTGTGGAATAACCAGTAAGACACAAATAAAATAATCAAGCAGACCAATCAACACGCTTGCAAAGAAATTTTACATGGAAACCCATATGGGTAAAAACCGTGACCTGAGTCTTCCTGACTTGGGATTTCCTGATTAGCCAAACTAATCAACTGTTTCACTAAAGCTTGAAATATTTACGTGGATATCTCAACTGTTTACAAAGTTGTAACTTCGCAATCTTGGATCATGCATCAAAATCAAAACTACATATCAAACTTTATAGCATAAGTAAAAGAAAAGGAAAACTTTCGTCTTTCTTCATTTTTTCTTTGAGGTCTCACGTCCAAGAGCTTCTATGCATACTTAGTATCAGACACCTAAAGTCTTGCAGTAAGATGTTAACTAGAAACAAGATATATTACAATGATAATATTTAAATAAGTTTATCTCTACATATATCAAGAAAGCAATTCTCCAAGTAGTAACATGTGATATCCATAGATAATCAACAATAGTACAATTGCACAAATAATTCACAAAGAATAACACAAGCAATTATATCACAAATATCACAGATGGATAATCAATATCAAACAAGATAATAAATATCACATCGTAGGGAAGAGGCTTCCAAAAGTACTCAAACAGAAGCATAAGAACTTGTAGACTAACTATCGAATCGGGCACTTCTGAATTGAACAACTTGCTTGATAGCTTTCAACCACGAATATTCTTCTCTGAATATCAAACGAGTTGAAGAATAGGAGAATGAATATAGATAAAATCACTCAGAAATAGATTCTAGCATTTTCAATAAGAGTAGGAGTGAATACTCAGGTGGTGTGTGTTCCAACAATAGGTATGGGGTCCTTTATATAGAATCTCAAGAAAAGTGGCCAAATGGAGAATAAATAGAATGAAATCAAAGATGATTTTTTTTGATATGATCGATGAGGTTAAAAAGTATGATCGATCAACTTTAAATGATTTCAACTAACTAGGTATGATTGATCAGTTGATGATCAATTGAATTATATTCAAATAATGATCGATCAATTCAATATGTATGAAAGACAATGAGTGATCGATCAATGAAAACAAGTGATTGACAAGATATGATTGATCGAGGTGAAAAATATGATTGATCAAATTTATTTTACTTGGGAAAGTCAAAGGTTGAACTCAAGGAGGCCACTATCTCCTTAGGTCAATATTCAGATAATAAAGATATTAGGTGTTCTAGGAGAATATTTTTAGCAATTCCTCACGTAATTAATGATGATATGCAAGTGCAATATGCCAATTTTAAGGTCAAATTATCCAGATATGGAAAATCTAAAATAATTAGTAAATTAGCTTAAAAATTCAAGAGACCATTTTTTTCATAATTATTTATGCCATGAAGGATTCAGAACACATTTTTTTTGTATTTTTAGGACATCAAATGAATGAAAGGAAAATGAACTCTTTTAGGGGTTTTTATGCAATTTCATGAGCAAACAAATTGTAAAATTAGTGAAACTTAGACTGAAGATTAACTACGATGAAATGCACCTATTGTACTCTTTTAGAATTTATGACAATATATGATTTTTATGAATATCTAAGGGCAGACACGACAAAATATGACAATTTTCTTCTCAATAAATATTAATAGGAAAACCACAACTCATAAAAATTACATTAATCATCCATGATAATAAAGCATTAATTGCTTTGCAATATGCAATTCGTTGAATAAAAACATGATGTGAAAATGATACCTGAAATAGAGATCAAACATAGGGTCTAATATCCAATACATGAGAATAAAATAAATTAAAAAGAACGTTGACATGGATTAAAAATGAATTACCCTGGGTTTTCTTGCAAAATCTCTAGGCATGCATGTGCTGCTCAAGTGCATCTAGGGTGGCAAGGTCTTTTCGTAATTTGCTGGAAGTTGGGGGCTTGGACACAATTTGTCCCCTAACCACGTGCATCCCACGTGCTGTGTGGAGGTTTAGTGGCAGAGCTTAGCTTCGGGATCCTGGCCCATACGTGCCAGGGCTAGGTAGGCTCGGGCCCACCTGAGGCTGTGGGCTCAAGTGGATGTCATGGTGGCCTTATGAACACATTGGATCAAGGGATGGGTGCCTGATCCAATGGAGGTTGGAGCTGGCAGTGGTCAGTAGTGAGACCACAATGAGGCGGCAGTTGAGGTGGAAGGTAGATGTTGTGGGCCGTAGGTGGTCGGTTGTAAATGTGCACCGATGCGGGCAAAGTGGAGGAGTTCGGTGGCTTAGCCCAAGGGGAGAAGATGACGGCGGTGGGCGAGCTACTTGGCGAGATGTGAAGGTCAAGGGCGGAGCTAAGTCTGGGGACTTGGGAAAATTTTTCCCTTAACCACGCGCATCTCACGTGCGGGGTAGAATCTCAATGGTGGAGCTCATCTTCGAGATCCGGGCCCATACATATCAGGGTAGACTCGGGACGACCCAAGGCTATGGGCTCGGGTGGATGTCGTGGCGGCCTTATGGACGTTGGATCAAGGGATGGGTGCCAGATCTAATGGCGTCTAGAGCTGGTGGTGGTCGATGGTGCAAGCACGACGAGGTGACAACTGAGGTGGAAGGGGATGGCTGTGGGACGTCGGTGGTCGATTGGAAACATGTGAATCGATGTGGGCAAAGTTGAGGAGCTCAATGGTAAGCCCAAGGGGAGAAGGTGATGGCAGCGGGCGAGCTGCTCGACGAGATGTGAAGGTTGAGGGCAGAGCTAAGTCGACTGAGGGGAGGCAGATCTAGTCGGTCGGAGTGCGATGGTAGAGGTGTGAGTTGGTGGGGTACAAGGATCGAGGTATGTGGAACGATGAGCAGGACATTCTGCTGTACATGCAAAGGTTTTATGGATGAGAGGTGCGGCAGCTGCCACTTAACAGAGGGAGAGAAGAAGAAGGTGGTGCAGTGGTGTGTGACGAAGAAGGAGAGATGGTGAGCGTGGAAGGCATTCTCCCATGCGAAGCTCGTGCACCGTCGTAAAGGGCAGAAGCGGTTGAGGAGGTATGGTTGGCGCAGGCCTCGAGTGGTTGTGTCAAGGTAAAGGAAAGCATGGCGGTAGTTGGGGACGATGATTGGAGAGGAAAAGGCAGATGGCCGATGGCCGCAATTGGAGGAACGTGCAAAGAAGATTAAGGGGGTGCCACGTTGCATGTTGTGGAGCCTCCATGTGGTGGGAAAAATTAAATTTAAAATAAATTAAAATGGAAATAAATTAAATTAATAAAATTAAAATAGAATATAGAATAATAAAAAATAAAATAAAAAGAGGGGTAAAAGAGGGCAACATGTGGCGTCTACAAGAGCAGCCACGTGTCACTCCCAAGAAATTAAAAAGAAAAATCAATAAAAAATAGAAAACGAGCAAATAAAAAAGTAGTATTCAGGAAAGTTGTTTGTCTCAATGATATCTGCAACTTTTGTGAAGGGATCAAAACCAAAAGAGAACATCTGTACAAAAAATACTTTTGGTGGTAATCTATAGATATAAAATACCATATTTTTTGTATTTTGCATTTTTTATCATTTATAAATAAATGAAAAATCGAAATAAAATCAGATAAAATAGAAAATAAACATTTAAAATAATACATTTTTTGGTATTTTTATAATTAAGAAAAAATAAATAAAATAAAAGGGACATATATATGGATTATATATACATACTTAGAGTGATTTATTTTCTTGATTTTTGCTTCCATTTTTATTTGGATTTTTACATATTTTAAAACATAAATAAAAGAAAATAAATTAAAAAATTAAATCAAAAGGAATTATTTTTGTACATTAAAATAATAGGGTCAAATCTGTTAGTAAATACAATATACAACGAGGTCCTAAAATCCAAGTTTCACATATGAACTCTAATTCTTTTGAATTTGGTCTTGTTTTATATAACTCAATGTATATAAATTCCAAAGTGAGTAGGGGACCATAGGAGATTGTCTAAGAGAGATAATGATATTTACGACTTATTATCTCAGAACTAGGGTTTGGGTTTTATTGGGCAAATATAGAAGTTAGTGTTTTTTGGTATTTTCCCTTCATTAATGTTAGTAATATGTACAAAATAAAGTTGATTTTACTTTATTTGGAGTTAGTGAAAAATAAATAAAAGTAGCAGAAGTTATGGTAATATACATGTGATAATGTACAAGGTTTTTGGGCTTCTTATTTATGTAACTATGCATTATAAAGTGTGGATCTCATTTACATATGCATCAATGATAAAAATGCAATATAGTTGAATAAATGCATCTAATGACTCGGGAACATAGCTCAATTATCATCTTTTAGAGTGATGATTCATAGATTCATCATTTCTCTCTCATACACGTCCATAAGCTCTCTATCTCCAACCCAAGTAGCCATCAACTCAAGGGTTTATGGAGAGCATCCGCATCGTCACGTTGTCGTCGAGCTACTGGATCGACTGCTCGTGGACTTCCTTCTTCATAAGTGTACCATTCATATGATACGGACTATGCATTTCGTGAGATAAAATCAAGAGGTTCCTTGCTCGGATCATCAATTCAGACTGCATGAAGCACACTTCACATCCACATGCCCACAAGTGCTCACTCTGTCAAATCATACTTGAAATAGGAGATCTCTTTGTTTAGAAGCACAAGGATTGCGATCACACAACAAGTGGTAACCCTAATACACTTTTGTGATCTAGATGGAATGGTTTGGGAAAGGTTCATAAGCCTTGTGGTTCCATCGAACATTTTTGAATTTTTGCCGCCCCATCGACTAGTGCGACTAGTCTACGTAGATCACTTATAATATGATCTCCATACTTCCATGATGTATTATATACATGCATAATTTCCGATTGTTCTAGTAGGTTCTATTAAAGTGTGCTAGCCGGACAATTGACTAGCTTTCAAAGTCCTTGCTTATTATGCTAGTCACATGTATCTCCCAGTAGTTACTTCAAGATACCGATCCATGTTCTGAAACTAAATGTAAGTTTGGAGGCTGTGTCGCTACTAGAGTGGGGGTGAATAGTAGTTCGAGGCACCAATAAAAAACTTCATGGAAAATTTGATGACTAGGATTTCACGAGGGTCAATTATGTCTTTACAAGGCGAAGACAAAGTCATTGTGGCGACCGCTCAAGAAACCCTAGAAAACCAACAATTAACTCACAATATGTATTAAGCAGTGAGAAGCAAAACATGTGGAGTTAAAATTTATTATAACTCTGTAATGGATGTGTATCGGTGTAAGTACTATAGAGGTCGAACACATGGAGCGAATGTGAGAATGGTGCAAGTGAATGAAAAAATTTGTGCTTCTTGTTGTCTATGTGTTTTTTTGAGGTTTTTAAGTTTTTGGGGTTTTTAATTATATATATTATTTTATTTTATTTTTATATTTTTTTTATATTTTTTAGCCCATTCACTTTTTGAGGTTTTTGACGCATGGGGGATTGATTTCATGGGCTCATTTCCTAAGAGTCAGGGGGTTTGAGTACATTTTGATGTAGAGTTATTATAAATTTTAACTCCACACATTTTCTTCCATAGCTTGATTTATCTGTTGTGGGTTAATTGTTGATTAATTCAGGTTTCGTGAGCGGTCGCTCAACGACACTGTAGTCCCGTCTTTTGTGGACTATTTTGACCCTCGCAAAATGCGTGTTATCATTCACTGACTAGTGGTGTGCTTAGAGCCGCAGTAGATTGTGTCACGCGAGAGGGGGTGACATCGTATGCAGGGACAAGTCAAAACATTTTTTAGGAGGGGGCACAATGTTTAAAAAATCTATCGAATATGATATGATCATATTCATTAGGAAAAAGGGAATATGTTGGTGAGTTGTATGCCACTTAATTTTTTAAATTTTAAATTTTAATTTTCTTTTTATATTTTTAAATTTCTTTTTCTTTACATTTTAATATAAGGCTATATGTACAATATAAGATAATATAGATATAAATACTAATAAAAATAATCAAAATACAAGAAATAAATTGTTTTTGGGTTTCTAATAATTTTTTACTATTTTTATTAATTTTTAGTATTTTTTTCTAATTATTATGGATTTTTAAAGTCACAAATATCCCAAATCAGGGATTAAATAAATAGCTGAATTGAAATGGAAATTAAAAATAGCAAATAATATTCAAAATTTTCTAAACCAATTTTAATAGATAAATAACAATATAGAGAAAATTAGAAAAAATGATATTTTTAGAAATTTTAAGAATTTTTTAAATTTTTATAGATGATTTCAGAGCTTTTTGTTTTTTAAGTTTTTTCTTTTTCTAATTTTGTTGAATTTTGGTCTGAAGGATTAAAATACTTAAATAAAAAATGTATTTTTGGGTGATTTTTTATAATGTTTTTTTATTGTTTTGGGTTTTAAAAGCTAATCAAGGACTTTTTGTGCTCTTTTTTATTTTTAATAAACATTAAAAAGTCCTAAATTGCAAATCTAAAAATATTATGTGAAAGTTTGTGCAATAAAAAACTTAATCCTATTTTTTTGATGATTTTTGGAGCAAAGACACTATATTTAGTAAATGGAAAAAATGCAGAAAAATAAATCATCTGGCTAGGACATATATGCATTTAAAATAAAGATCAGAATCCTTTCTGCAAAATGTCTAAAAATATATAAATGAAATAAAAAGTTCTTAAACTACTAGTTTGAAATACAAAAATCCGTAGGGATAACAGTGCAAAATGCCCACATCATGTGGGACCGTATGTGAGGTAAGCTGGCATGGGTTCAACTACAAATAAAAGAAACCTGAGGGCCTTTTTGGAAACTACACAAAAATAAAATAACAACAGATGAATGATTCAATACTAATATTTAAATACAAAAAGGTGGTGGGATTGGAATACTATATATATATATATATATAAATGTTGCGCGTGATTGGACGATGGCTAGAGAGCCACTTATCCATGTATCGTTCCCTAGTGGCACGATACCGCTTCTCCTAGGATGGTCAAGATTAGGTCTCCTACGGGAGATCGACAACGCTGAAGGCCTGCATCCAATGGTCGATGTGCCTCATGAAGAACAAGGTTGATCGAACGACGATGAAGGCCACCGGAAGAACTAGGAAGAACTTATGCGCGGGTGAACTTCGATCAGACGAATCTCCACGTCTCGAGCTCCTGCTTCGTTGTTGAGGGTATCAAAAGATTCCTGTATGGGTTATCTATCGGTTGGAAGGCACAAAAGGCTCCAGTGATGGTCGGAGGTCGCCCACAAGGTCGAGGAAGCTCGGGAGCTTCAGGAACCTCAGGCGAGCATCAAAATCACCTCCACTTGGTCCTTGGTCTTCAATCCTACAAAGGGTTAGTCAAGAAAAAAAATACAATGCTCAGGAGAGCATCAAAAAGGGGGAATGGGCAAAGGAGTGTATCAGGTGGAGCTCTCTGGCGGTAGGAGGAGGAGAAGAGCTGGTTTGCCGATCCCGGTGGACTCGGGGTGAAAGAAAGGGCCTGGGGCATGGGAGAAGCAATGGGGAAGGATTTGAGGTGGTCTGGTGCATCGGGAGAAAAGGAAATCATGGTGGAAGTGTTCTCCAGTGAACTATGAATCTAGATTTTTCTGCTACTAGGATGAATCAAAGCAAAGACTAAATGCAAGAAAGGAAAGTAGCTGATACAACAAAGGAAAATACCACAAGTAGGTTGGATCCAACGAAGCAAACCTCATGACAGTGATGCTCGCTGGAAATGGCAGAAGTCAACTCTAAGCCCCGCCTAGCCTTGCTGCAATTGGTTGGAGAAGAGGATGTCACCCTCTTCTATCCAGAGCACGAGGAAGGTGTTCAAAACATGGCCCAAAGCGATTCAAATTTCGAAGGAGGAAGAGGGTGGCTTTTGTACAGGGATGGTTAAAAATGGGAGTAGAATGAGGGAGCATGCTCGAATCAGAGGTTCTCTGATCTAAAAATCACCCTCGTGTGATTGAGCGAGAATTGAGGAAGAGAAATGCAAGAGAGAGCAACCCAAATGGATGACTGCATAGATTGGGGAAAAGCGAGAAAAATGGGTCGAAACTAGACCAGTCAGAACCTAGGACATCGTTCAGACAGTTGATTGAGGTTAACTAGAAGTGAGCCCTAGTTGGTCCATGTGGACCAACTAGAAAAACCAGGCTCAAAATTATTTGTAAATTCAAAAATAAATAATATTTTTTTATTAATTTTAAGTTATGAAATAAAAATGTTTATTATTTTCTATGGTATTTTATTATGTTATTATTTATTTTTTTAACTTATTTATTACAAGTTTATTTTTAGGATTATTTTATAGGTATATTTACTTACGTTTTAGGTATTATATTTTTATTTTCTATTTTTGATTTTATTATTATATTATATTATTTTATATATTTATAACTTATTTTGATATACATAAATATTTTATTATTATTATTTTTGATATAATATATACACTTAAATAAATATGGCTATTACATATATAGGTATAAGTATAGGTATTTCATCAATGTATTTTAGTATATTATTTATTTTTACATTTTCTTTATGATTTTCTTGTATTTTAAATATGTACCAATGTTATAAATAATATTTAAAAAATTATAAAATATAAATTATAAAAATAGTAAAGAATAATTAAATGAATATTTTATATAGGTAACTATACAATAGGGGTCCAAAACCTAACTTTCACACCTTAACTCCAAAAAATATGATATCACATATTAAAAGTTATATACAATTAAAGTAATTTTGAAGCATTTTGAGTTTTTATTTAGAAGATATGGGTCTAGGAAGTTGCGATCTTGGCTTTTTATTTCGAGTATAAAATGTACATTGTATATTATTTTTATGTAAGCACAATTGTGCATTTTTCTGTATATTATTATATACAATCTTCATGTACAAAGTTTCTTTATTTGATGTACAAAAAGTGGAAAATAAAATAGGTCTTACAAAATAAGCTATTGATGAATTAAATAATGGGAATTATTGGTGATTTTTAACCCTTATCTCCCCCTACTTTATTCCTTATCGACCTAGTCATCAAGATGCCTAGGTCTTGATGTCTTAAAATACCTTTGGCCTTTTATTATTTTTCTTTTCTTTTCTTTATTCTATAATTTTAGCATTAAAAATAGTATTTTATACACAATATATAGAATAAAGAATGGATGTTAATTTGTATAAAATAATATTATTTACATGCATTAGCTAGGGTTTTTAAGGTAAAAATATAGAGGTGATGAAATGGAGATTCATCACCCCCTATACCTGCCTTTGCTAGTCCCTAGCAAACATTTATGCAATAAGTGCAGAAAATAAAAATAAAGAAAAACACAAAGAAAGAACTTCGAATGAATTTAATTCTCAAACTTATCTTCACAAAATGAAAGTTTGGAGCTCAGGTTAGACCTTGGTATGAGAATGTGTGTGGATCTTGGTTAGGAATCATATTTAAAGCATAACAGCCTTCAAGAGTCACAGAATTCGGTTCAAACCACCTCAACAACCATGTCAGAACCAGTCTACATATACACAAACCCATATGACTATGAGGCTGACTTGTACAGTGTAAGTGATAGTGGCTCTCCCCAACTAAAATGACAAAAGAACTGATGTCTCCAGCATGACAACCCAATAATTCCCCAATCCAGCAACTCTTTCCTCAAGGAGCAGGGTATTCCCTTCTAAGTTCAAGTACATCTGACTCAAGAGGATGGGGTAGAGAAGAGAATGGACGATACCATGTGTAGCTACCTATCCTAGGATGCTTGACCAGCATAGTCAAGTCATCCAATTGCAGGCTCACATGGTTTGACTTTGAAGCTCAAGCTTGCTTATTGACTATACAAATATGTAATATGTACACTCCGGTAGGCATTTTATTTTCAATTAGGCCTATCCAGTTTTTGGAATTTTTGCTCTTTTTTTAATACTACATACAACAGCATTTACATAAGGAGTTTTTACTCTTGAGCAAGAATATTATCCCTCTTTTGAAGCATTATTGCAAGCCACACTCTCCTATCTTTACACGTCTTCGCTAGTGGACGGGTTGGGACGTACTTCCCTCCCTAGACGAGGATGAATGTTTCCACTTGTGCATCTCATACCGGCAAATCCAATCCCCACACCACTCCAACTGAGTTGAGCCAAGTGGAAGGTTCAAATGTCCAAGTTAGGTCACGACCGACAAGAGTCATGCGTGCATCTCGAAAAGTACTAATTAGGTAGTTGAGTTGTCTTGAACCCAGCCCCAAGTCTCAAAGAATTAAGTCTGAATAGACCTGAAGTACCTCAAATCTAGTTCATATAAGGTTCCAGTGAAATTAGGTGTATTAAGGTCCAACAAAGCTCCAATCTTCTACTTTACTCATAGTTCAATTATCAAACTCATTCTGAAAAATTTGAATGCTATGCAAATGCTATTTACAATACAATGAAAATATTTTTGTGATGCAATTTTCAAAGTTTTGGACTTTTCATAGTCTTTTCAAAAAGATTTTGCAAAAAATAGGTTTTTTTCAAAATAAAATATTTTGACAAAAGAAATAGGTACAGATATTTACACAAGGATGCATCTTATATTAACAAGATTAGGGTTTTAAGAATTTACACAAGGAATACATGATTACTTTTATAGATATATTTATACAGTTAATAAAGAATTTTGATGTGATGTATATATTCTTTAAACTTATTTGAAAAGGATTTTTCAAACATTTTTAAAATATAGTACAAAATAATTTTTGTAAATAAATTTTATAATCATTTACAAACATTTTAAAATCAATTTACACAGATTTTTCAAACAGTATGTATAGATTTTTCAAAAAAATTTTGCAATCATTTTCCAAACCATTTGCAAATAGTTTTTCAAAAAAAATTATTTCACACAAAGAAAAAGAAATTTTTATAAATAAAATATTTTACAAAGGTTGAAAATATTTAACAAAACATTTTCCTTATAGTTTTCAAAAGTTTTTTCTAAAAGATTTTCAAACTATTTTTCGAGCATTTTGTAAAAAATATTCTTACTTAATTTAATCATTAGTATATACTAAAAGAATTTTAGGAATAATAAGCATCTTTTTATTAGTTGATTTAATGAATTCTATAGTGTATATATATGGTATTTTGAACATAATTATTGAAAATACAAAAGTACGAGTTATGGTTAAAGTATATATGTAGTATATACGACCCCCCTGTACTTATCTTGAGCTATGTCCTCATAGATCAGAGAGAAAAAGAGCAGACATAACTCATATTGAGTATAGAAAATCCTAAAGAATAAGGAATAAGGAATTGATAAAAGAATAAGAAGTCGACCATCCCCCCTACTTAGGATCAACTAATCTTAAGTATAGAAGATTGTATACAAGGTAGTGAAGGTTAAGGGTGGGAATGAACATATTATACTCAGACTGTCTCCCCCTATACTTAGGGTGAGATATCCCTAACTATAGACAAGAAGAAGAGATAGTGGAGAGGATTAAAGAATTAAAGAACTTGGGGTGCACACCCCCTATACTTAGGGCAAGTTATGTCCTACGTGTAGCAGTGGTTGACAACTTTTCAATAGAAAAAGAAAAACAAAAATGAAAAGAAGAAAAGAAGAAAACACATATGAAGATAGAAGAAGGGATCAAAGAAGAAGAAGAAGAGAAAATCGTGAAGAGAATATACACATCACTCCCCCAATACTTAGGGTAAAAGAACTCTAAGTATAGGCAACAACAAGAGTGATGAAACAAAATGAAGAAAGAACACTCGGCCCGTCCACCTCATATACTTAGGACATAGTACGTCCTAAGCGAGGAAACATATAGAAATGGGGTGGATAAGTGAAACGGTGGATGGACAAAGGTAAAACAAAAGTAAATATACAAAGCAATAGATATATCGATGAAGGTTGTACATAGATCAAGAAGGTAGAAAGAGGACCTTCTTGCGGGACTGCTGAGGAATAGATCTGACAAGGTGTAGGTCGATATCAGGGTCCTCATATGATACAAGCCGATGAGGATCGACCTGGTGAAGATCCTCAGTAATCCTAAGGTCAGAAGGCATGGACGGGTTAGTGGAAGAAGTGTGGCTAGGTCCGGCCTGGGGTGTTGATGACGCGCAGATGCAACTCGGGTTAAGGAATATCTAGGGTCGTTCCGACCCGAATCGCAAGGCGCAATCAACAAGAAAAAGTAGACCACCAACTAAAGAAATCAAACAATAAAAACGAAGACAAGTGGTCTTGCTAGATATTTAACATGGTCTAGTTACCAGGGTCAAACACAAGGAGCACTGAATGAAACCTACGAAGTAGTCAGGCAATCCAAAAGAGAAAAGAATTTTGGTGGTTTTTATTTATTTTTATTTTTTTATGATGTGCATATGTACAACATATCTACATGGTGCAACATATATACATAAGGAGTTTTTCCTCTTGAGCCAGTAGACTATCCCTCTTTTGAAGCATTATTGCAACCCACAACTCCTCTCTTTAGACCTTAATGCCGCCAGACCAAGTTGAGACGCACTTCCTTTACTAAAAGAAGACGAGAGGTTCCACCTAGAAGTACTACCCTCGTATGCTACCCCAAGCCAAAGAAGACTGCCTCCTCACCACCTCATCCGTAGAGAGCTATGTGTAAGGTGCTGGTGCAAGTAAAGCCATTGTCTATAAGAGTCATGTGTGCATTGTTAAGTGTTCTACATAGGCTCATCAAGACGACATGTGATCATAGCCTAGTGCACTCAAAGAATTAAGTCACTAATGGACCTGAAAACTCTTAACCCTAAGCCCTATAAGGTTCCTCTGAGAATTAGGTGGATTAAGGTCTTAACAAGGCTCCATTTTCCAATTTAATTCCAGGCTAGTTTAAATGTCAACTATGATTCAGAAAAACTGTACAAGTATATACAAAAATCTTTTTATGCAAATTTTTGAAAATGAGCAAAATTTTTGAAAAATGTTTGAATGATTGAATGCATGAATGCAGAAGTTTTGCAAACTATTTACACACATTTACACATGGATTTTTGTGAACTTTTGTTTATCAAACATTTTACAAAAATTTTGTACTATATACATAATTTTGATATCAAACTATTTACAAACTCTTTACACACAAAACATTTTTACAAAAATAATTTTTATAAATAGCTATTTATGTGCAAGAAAGAATTTTATGTACAAGAATTTTTTTTAAATTTTTATGGTTTTTAGATAAAGGATTTTAGTCATTTTATTTATTAACACACTCACACAAAGTACGAGTTATGGCTAAAGTATATATGAAATATATACGACACCCCCTATAATTAGCTCGAACGATGTCCTTAGAGTGGATCAATAGCGATGAAGAAGACATAATTCGTGCTTAGTATAGGGAAGTGAAAAGGAAATCTATACTACAAGGACGAATCAAAAAATAGAATAAAAGGATCTCAGTGTTTACCCCTATACTTATGATCAAGTAATCCTAAGTATAGCATACTGTATATAAAGGGAAATCCGAGTGAGAGAATGTACATGGTCTACCTCCCCTATACTTAGGGTAAAATATCCCTAAGTATAGGCAGCGAAATAGAGGTAAAAAGAATCAAAAGAGAAATCAAAAGTCGGACACCCCCTATACTTAGGGTAAAGTACACCCTAAGTATAGCATAATCATAAGATGCAAATGGGATGTTGGACTGAAAAATGGTATGATATGGACATCTAGATCTATATAAGGCAGGAGACGGTGATAATCAGGCATGCGATGCAATAGATGTGAGTCAAAGACCACATCTCACGTAAAATGAATAGGGGCGACATCAACGACCAGTGGCTCATGATCTAGATATGGTTTGAGTCGTTGCCCGTTAACACGAAGGTAGAATCAGATGACATTTCATATATGTCAATGCTCCCATTGTCATGTACCTTTCGTACTAGGTATGGTCCCTTCCACTTGCTCTATAACTTCGGTGGAAATAATCTAAGCCTAGCATCGAACAACCATACTCTCTAATCTGACTCAAACTATGTGTGGCTGATATGAGAATCATGCCACTCCCTCACTCTCTCCTTCTATTATAGGTTGCTCGAAAAGGCTGAATCTCTACGCTCCTCCAGCGCTGCCAATTCTGCCTTCCTCTGATCTCCTACACTCACTAGATCCATAAATATGTCTGTGACGACCCAAAGTGACTTATGCCTAATCTCAACAGGTAAATGGCAGGGCTTTCCATAAACGAGGCGGAAGGGAGACGTACCCAAAGTAGTCTTGAAGGAAGTCCAATTTGCCCACAAGATCGAGTCCAAAAGCTGTGACCAATCCTTTCGGTCAGAACGAACTACCTTCTGCAATATAGTCTTGATCTCCATGTTCGACACTTCAGCAAGACCATTGGTCTGAGGATGATATGGATTATCTACTCGATTGTCAATGCTGAACTCGATACCTTATCGTTGACAAAATGAGACCCCCTGTCAGATATCAATATTCTAGGCACCCCGAACTGTGAAATGATATTCTTCCTCAAAAATCTGCATACAATCTTAGCATCTACAGTTCGAGCGGGGATGGCCTCAACCCAACGACTAACATAATCAACGGCCAACAGAATGTACTCAAATACCTGACTCTTAGGGAATGGATCCATGAAATCGATGCCCCATGCGTAAAAAATCTCATAGAAGTGAATGGGCTGCATTGACATCATATCACACTCAAGTGCCCATCTTCAGACAGTCAATACATCTCTTCACGAATTCATCAGAATCCTTGAAGAGAGTAGGCCACCATAGGCCAGATTGGAGCACTTTCTGTGCCGTTCTCCTCCCAGAGTGATGTCCTCCTGCCTCAAGCTTGTGGCAGTATGTGAGGACGCTATGGTGCTCCTCCCGAGGAATGCACCGTCGCCAGACACTATCCCCTCCTTCATTATAAAGGATGGGATCCTCCCAATGATAGAACTTGGCCTTCGCGAGGAAGGTCTCAAGTCGCTGCCTGGGCCAACCTTGTGGAACTTTCTTGGCAACAAGATAGTTCATAATGTCGGCGTACCACGGGAGAGAGGCGATAGCAAAGATCGCCTTATCTGGGAAGGTCTCAGAAATGGGATCAGTCTGCTCATATTCCTCAAGATGCTCTAATCGGGAGAGATGATCCACCACTGCATTCTTGACTCCAGGCTTATCCTTAATCTCAATGTCAAACTCCTGGAGTAGAAGGATCCATCTAGTCAGTCTCGCTTTGGCATCCTTCTTTACCATGAGGTCCTTGATGGCGGTATGATCTGTAAAGATAGTCACTTAGATCCAATGATGTATGATATGAACTTATCTAGGGTAAAGATTACGGCTAGCATCTCCTTCTCAGTGACAGTGTAGTTCCGTTGTGTGGCATCCAATGTATGGATAGCGTAGTGAATGGCAAATGGCACTCCATCCCTCCTCTGTCCCAGCACGGCCCCTACGACAAAATCGGAGGCATCCGTCATGATCTCGAATGGGAGAGACCAATCAGGCAGCTGAAGGATAGGAGCCTCAACAACTAGACTCTTGAGAGTCACAAATGACGCAAGACACTTATCATCTACAAGGAACTCGGTGTCTTTGGTCAGCAAATCAGTTAACGATCGGGTGATCCTGCTGAAATCATGAATGAATCGCCAGTAGAAATCGACGTGCCCAAAAAAAGACCGTAACTGTCGCAAGTTGGATGGTGGATTGAGTTTCCTGATGATATCCACCTTGGTCGGATCAACCTCCATGCCCTATTGGAGATGATTGACCAAGCACCGTCCCTTGAGTCACCATGAAGTGGATCTTCTCCCAAGATAATACAAGATGGACCTCGATGCTTCACTGAAGGACGCGGTCTAGGCAGTCAAGACAAGCATCAAATCCATCGCCATAGACCAAAAAGTCATCCATGAATACCTCCAAGCACTCACCACCATGTCCGAGAAGATGGACAACATGCACCTTTGGAATGTCGCCGGGGCATTACATTGACCAAAGGGCATCTGTCTGAAAGCATATGTCCCAAAGGGATAGGTGAATGTAGTCTTGTCCTGGTCTTCGGGCACAATGGCCACCTGGTTATAGTCGGAGTACCATCAAGGAAACAATAGTGACGCTTCCCAACTAGCCTCTCTATAATTTGATCAATAAAAGGCAGCAGGAAATGATCCTCCTTGGTGGCCTGGTTCAATAATCTATAGTCCACATAGACCCTCCAAGAAGTGGGTAATCGGGTAGCTATCTCCTCTCCAGACTCGCTCACAACTATAGTGATGCCCGTCTTATTGGGCACCACATGTAACAGACTAACCCACTTAGAGTCGGAAATGGGTTGGATAAAATCGATGCTCCACCATTTCGAGATTTCCTTCATGAAAACCTCTCAAAGTCTAGGGTTTAACCGCCGCTGGAACTCACGCGATGGCTTGGCATCCTCTTCGAGATAGATGTGGTGGGAGAATAGGGCCGGACTTATCCGCTGGAGATCATCTACACTCCATCCTATCACCTTGCGGTTCTTTTCAAGAACCTCCATAAAACGAGATTTTTGCTCTCCAGTCAAATCTGCTGAGATAATGACTGGGTGCATCTCATGCTCATCCACAATGAATCTATACTTTAGCGACTGCGGTAAAGGCTTCAGCTCTGGGCAACTGGGAGCTGGCAAATCTGGCCTCTGAAAAGTCTGAGTGAAAGCGACAAAATCTGCATGGGAGAACTCTCGCTGATCATGAAAATCTGGCAAAAACTACTATGCTGGTATATCTATACTCTGTATCGGATCAGTCTCCACCCTAGCTGTTGGGTCTGTAGGAATCAGACATGGAATCAACTCATCAAACTCAGCCCAATCAATATCTGACTCCAAGGGATCTGAATTTGAATCAAGAGAAATATCAACTGCTTCGCTCTCCTGAAAGCGGTCTACAACCTCGAATGTGTCCTCTGCCAGGAATGTGCTCTCCAAGCTCTCCTCTGATGGAATATGGGAATCTGTGGTATCTAAGTGTGAGAGGATGGCTTGTGAAATGGGGTCTGACCAAGTGGCTTCATCATCTATTATCACAAAATCGCACTCTTGGTGGACGTCTCGCTCTGCCTCTATCATCTGCTTTGAATCACTGAGCTGCTCTGAGCATGCTGAATCTCGTGCTCTAGTCTCATCGATCGTCTCTATTTGTATACTCTCGCCCTCGACGTGAAAGTGTACCTTCCCGCTATCATGATCGGACACCGTCTTGGCTGTGGCAAAGAATGGGCGTCCCAGAATAATGGGGGTATCGGTCACAGACTCAGGGATCTCCATGTCCAACACAACGAAGTCCATGGGGAATTTCAAGCCCTGAATTGTGACGATCACTTCCTTTAACAACCCCTTTGGCCTCTTGACAGATCTATCAGCAATCTGAAGGACTGTCCTGCTATATCGAAGAGGGCCAAACTTGAATCGGCCGAGTAAGGCTGCCGGAAGTAGGTTGATAGAAGAACCACTGTTTAATAGAGTCTGGTCGAACCTCTGCTCTTGGATATGATATCTGACATAGGGAGCTCCTGCATCTGGCCTCTTGGCTAGCAGACGGTTCTAAATGGCGAAGCAGGTCGCACGAGTGAGCACATGGATCTCTGCGTGATGGTTCTTCTTCTTCCTACAAATGGTGGTCTTCTCTCTAAGGTTCTTATGGAAGAGAGGGATGTGCTCGAGGGCCTCCTGTAGAGTCAGCTGAATCTGAAATCTGTCTATCATCTGCTGGCTGAACTCTAACTGATGGGATTTTTTTGGATTTTCTTTTTTATTCCCCTTAGCCAAGAGGAGTGCTTGAGTAAAGGGGATGGCTGGGCCCTCCTCAGATGGAGGACTAGGAATGGGTCCTCGCTGTTGAGACGAAACAGAATCTATACACATATCTCCAGGCATCGCAGATGGACTCACAAGTAAAGAACCCTTTCCTTTATTAATTTTTTTTGGATTTTTCTAAATAGTCCTGAGATACAGAAGCAAACGAAAATGCAACAGGAGTAGAATGGGTGGCCTCAGTACTATCCATGGCATATGGACTTGTGGCATTAGCACCGCACTCTGGCTCAGCATCAACATATCTGGTGGAATCAACATCACCTCCTGCATCTTGTGAAGAGACAGCCTCAGTACCGTCGGCTGGATCTACATCCTTGGCGGCGTCAACACCACCGTCATCGTCATCATCATGAGCGGGATCAACACCGCTCTCCTCGTCGTCTGGCGCTCCTGAGTCATCATGGTGTCATCGCTCAAACGAGGCATCGCCGACTGGCATCCTACTGCTCCTAAGTGTAAGAAAGTCAGCATTAAAAGTATATGCAGTAATATCACCCAATGAATCACTAGGAGTGGTAACCATTGTAAACTCTACCTGCTTAGACTTCCTCTTCAGGTTGTTTGGATTCGGCTCGATCTGAGCGGGTATGGTGGTCTTGCCCTTCACGATCTCCCTCATCTCCTGACGGAACTCGTCCATCTCCCGCTGATAATCACAATTTATCGAGGGTCTAAACAGTCCACGATAGGCGGGACTACTACGTTGCTGTAGCGACCCACAATAAACTGTAATTAATCAACAATTAACCCACACTATAGATATCAAGCAATGATAAGCAATGTGAAGTTAAAATTTATTTTTAACTCTACATAAATGGTGTATATCAAGCAAGTACGTAGAGAGTTCGAACACAAGGAGCAAACATGGTAGATCAAACTAATGTGTGTGAGTGAGTGTGAAGTGATGTCTACACCATGCAATGCAAGGATTTTTGTGGGTTTTTAATTAATTTTTTTATTTTAATTTTTCATTTTGTATTTTGGTTTTCAATTTTCTGATTTTTATAATTTTACAATTTATATATTTTTTCTTTTTCAATATTGGAATATATAAACAAGGTAATAAAAGAGGTGCTACAATATTATAAAAATATGCAAAAATAGTCAAAAATTCAGAAATAAAATCTTTTTGTCTTTTTATAATTTTTTACTATTTTTGTGATTTTTAGGTATTTTTCAGAATGTTTTTGGTATTTTTAAATAGTAAAATAAAGGAAAACAGGGAATTAGCTACTGGCTGAAGGTAAAATAGAACTTAAAAATATCAATCAACCACAAAATTTTCCCAAACTAATTCTCAAATAAAGATAATAAAATATAAAACCTACAGGAACTGAGTTTGCAAATTTTGGAATTTTCTATAATTTTTAAGTTTTTTTTTGAAGTTTTTTGGTATTTTCGAATTTTTAAGGTTTTTCTTTTGAGATTTTTAGTGGTTTTTGGATTGACACTAAAATAGGATAAAAAAGGCAGTAGGGATTTTTTTGGAATTTTTCGAAGAATTTTAATATTTTTTGGTATTTTCTAAGCTAGACAGTATTGAAATGACAAGTTTTTGATATTTAATAAATATGAAAATGCAATAAAATCAAAAACTAAAGATATGGCGCGCAAGAGCAAGTTAACAGGAGCTTAACATGATTTTTGCGGAATTTTTCTAATTAAAATGGAGCTTTAAATAAATCAGACAAGTTTACAAAAATGTCACAGCCTGACAGGGGTATATTTGCAAATACACAAAAGTCCAGGGGATTTCAGGCAATTTTCCCACAAAACTTATAACTAAATAAAATATTCGCTGGACCAAGAATAAATTACAATACCCGCAAGCCCTTTCCCGCAAAATCACCAAGGCCACGTGCTAGAGCACGCGCCCCAGTCAGGGGTATAAGTGTAATATGCAAAAGATCAGAGGTTTTACTTGCAAGTTTCACAAAAACTTTACACTTAATAAAAACTTTACAGGACTAAAGTTAAATAAGAAAAGAGCCCGGGGTATGCCTGCAAAAATGCCCAATCACGTGCGTAGATGCACGTGACCAGGCAGGGGCCCAAACGTATATAGGCAAACGCTACGGGATACAGATGCAAAATTCCCTAAAATATATATGCGCAGGTGAAAGTTTAAGAGATATTTATTAAATACAAAAAGTGGTTGGGTTCAGTTGCAAAATACCCAGTCCAAGTGCGATCGGACGACTGATGTAGTCCCACTTACGCCACGTGTCACGTGCGCGGGGCGCGATGCCGCTTCGTTTGGATGGCCACGATTAGACGATGGAAGGGCGATCGACGGATGGGACCCTCGTAAGATCCAACGGACGCTGCTAAACCTAGAGCTTCTGATCAATCAGACGACGGTGGGTGAGGCTGGAAGATTAGGGGGGGACTCTCACGGGAGCGAGCTTCCCCCGCGAAGACTGCCCCCCTCCGTCAGCCGTTGGAGCATCAAAAAGGGCCTGGGAGCTCCTGCAAGTCACCTCCAGTTCCTGGGACTCTCAAAATCGCCGGGGCCGCTTTGCAATGCTGTTTCAAGGGCGGCGAAGGTCCGAGCTTCAGGCAGCTACGGCGGACGACCAAAACTGAGCCCAGGTGCAATGCTGTGGTCCTGACCTGCAGAAAAGAATGAAGAGGTCGGGGGCAAAATGCCCCGACCTCACAGCGAGGTGGAAAGGATGCTGGCGAGGCGGAAAGGATGCTCACCGGAGCAAGCTCCGGCGAGGTGAATGGGAACGATGATCGGTCGAGTGGTACTTGAAATGGAACGGTGGAAAGGGGTCCTAACTCTAAGGGGAGGATCCTAAAGAAAAGAAAATCAATAAACAAGCAAAGCTCAAGGGCGTTCACCCGAGGTGACCTCTCGGCGGCGCAGCCGACGGAGATGATGTGGAACACGGCCCTTGAGGCTCGCATCACCTCAACAGGGGTGCGGGGCTCTCCTCTGTCACCAGAGCTTCCCCGATGCACGCTCCCCGGAGGTTTGAGACTCTCAAGCCAGTTCGAAGAAGAGAGGGAAGATGAGGGCTCGGTTTTGAACAACGGTTTAGAGGGATTGAAGACCGAGGTGCATCGGTCGATTCAACGACCCTAAGGTCAAAAAAACCTCTCGGCGTGATTCATCGATGATCAAGGAACAACATCGTAGAAGACACCATCATTAAATAAGCAATGAAGTGGCCTCGAAAATTGGGTGAAAATGGGTCAAAACATAGTCTGACACGGCCTACAGGACCTAGGGCAGACAGTTGACCGAGGTCAACTGTGACTGCCCCCTGGTTGGTCCACGTGGACCAACCAGGAAAAGGTCCTGAAAAAGATTTAAAAATTAGATAAAAAATCGAAAATGATTTAATTAAATTAAGGTTATAAAATAAATAATATTTTTTATTTTATGTAGTAGTTTATTCTGATTTTTACTTATTTTTATGAGATATATTTTTACAAGTTACTTTTCATATCCTATATAGGTATATTATCTATATATTTTATTCCTTTATTTTTATTTTGTGTATTTAAATTTTATTATTTTTGTTTCTTAAAATAAAATACATTTATACACTTACTTGTATTTTTATTTTAATTTGCTGATATGTTTTGTATATTGAATAAAATATAAGTATACTTTATATAGGTATGGGTATAGGTATAATACCTATGCATTATATCTAGGTATTTTTATTTTGTATTTTATTTAGGTTTTTATTCTGATTTTAATGTACATAATTATTATAAGTAATATTTACATAATTATAAAAATATAAAATTATAAAAATAATAAATAAAGAATAAATTGAATATTTTATTCAGTACAACTGTACAAGTAGGGTCCAAAACTCAACTTTCAAACCGTAGCTCTGCCAAATGCGAAACCACCGCCATTAAATAGCTTATTTTATTCTATATACAATTAAAGGTGAGTTTGCTGCATTTGGAGTTTTCAGTTGTGAGATACGGGTCTGGGAAGTTGGGATTCTGGATTTTTATTCAGGCCATAACTTTTTATATGTATATTATTTTTATGTAAAATCAATTTTGTATTTTTTTATTAATTTATCTACAACTTTAATGTACAAAGTTTCTTTATTTGATGTATAAAAAGTGGAACCAAAAATAGGTCCCAATATTAATAAAGAATGAATGGAATAGTATAGGTATCTGACCCTTATCTCCCCCTACTTTATTCCTGGTCGACCTATTCATCAAGATGCCTAGGTCTCGGGGTTTGGGTCATAAAATATTTACAATATTTTATTCTTTTTCTTTTCTTTTATTTATTCTATAATTTTGGCTTTAATTATAGTATTTTATACAGTATTTACAGATACATGCATGAATGCTAAGATGGTGTATTTAATGCTATTTACAGGCATTTGCTAGGGTTTTTGGTGCCAAAATGATAGAATAAAGATGATGAAATGTGGATTTATCATCCCCCTGTACTTTACCTTTGCTAGTCCCTAGCAAACACTTATGCAATAAGTGCAAAAAGAAAAGAAAGAAAAGAAAAAGAAGAACTTGGATTTTATTTGATTATCAAACTTGTTGTCACAAAATCAAAGTTTGGAGCTTAAGTCGGACCTTTGGAATTTTAGTGCGGGCGGAACCTTAATGAGAACCTAATTTGAAATCCAACAGTCCTTGAGAATCCCAAAACTCTGTCCAAGTCTCCTCAATAGCCAGGTCAGTAATACTTCAACTCATACACAAACTCTTACGACTATGAATCTAACTCGTACAGTGTAAGTGATGGTGGCTCTCCCCAAGTAGAATGGCAAAGAAACTGACTTCTCCAGTACGACAACCAAATGATTCCCCAATCCAACAACTCCATCCTCGAGGAGCGGGGTATTCCCTTCTAAGTTCAAGTGGCAACCAGCTCAAGAGGAGGGGTGAAGAGAAGAATGGACGGTAGCTAGTGTAGCTACCTATTCTGGGATGCAAGACCGGTGTAGTCAAGTCATCCAGCTGCAGGCTCACATATTTAACTTTGGAACTCAAGCTTGCTTATTGGCTTTACAAAATTTGTACATACTTTGCAGGCTTTTTATTTTTGTACATGCCTGAACTTTTTTTTTGAATACTATTCACAGCAGCATTTACATAAGGAGTTTTTCCTCTTGAGCCAGTAGACTATCCCTCTTTTGAAGCTTTATCGCAACCCACAGCCGCCTGTCTTTAGACTTCCTCATCACTGGACGGATTGGGGTGCACTTCCTTCCCTAGAGGAGGATAAATGTTTCCACTTGTGTGCGTCTCATACCGGCAAATCCAATCCCCTCACCACTCTAACTGAGTTTAGCCATGTGAAAGGTGCAGGTGTCCAAGTTAGGTCATTATCAACAAGAGTTGTGCATGTGCTCTGAAATACTCTACTTAGGCAGTCAAGAATCCATTGAACAAAGTCTCGTGATCCTCAAAGAATTAAGTCAACTAGACCCGAAGTACCTCAAACCCAGTTCCGATAAGATTGCTGTTATTAGGTAGATTTTAAGGTCCAATCAAGCTCCAATCTCCGGATTTTACTTAGACTCGTTCAACTATCAAACTCAATCCGAAAAATATGAATGTTATGCAATGCTATGCAGAAAATATTTTTGTGATGCAATTTTCAAAGATTTTGAACTTTTTATGGATTTTTGAAAAGATGATGATGATGATGCATATGCATTTTTTTTTTAATTTTACTTTTGCAAATGTTTTTGGGATTTTTGAAAACAAAAGATTTTGGCTAAAATCTAGGTTAAAATATTTACACGGGATGCTTCTTATATAAACAAGAAGTGGATTTTAAGAATTTACAAGGTAAGTGCTCAATTTTATAAGTACATAGTGGATTTTGGTGAGATGTAGGTATTCCTCAAACTTATTTGACACAAGCTTTTCAAACAATCTTTGAAAACTATAGTCCAAAATAGTTTTTACAAACATTTTACATATATGTACACACATTTGAAAATCATTTTGCAAAGGTTTTATAAACAGTATAGATAGATTTTTTCAATGTATTTTTGCAACCATTTTTCAAACCATTTGCAAATCATTTTTCAAACATTTTATTTCACACAAAGAAAATAAATTTTACAAACCACACATTTTTACACAGGTTGAAAACATGTAACAAAATATTTTCAAAATAGTTTTTCAATAAATGTTCACAAAGATTTTCCAACTATTTTTCAAACATTTTACAAAAAATGTTTTCAACTGATTTATTTATCAATATCTACAGAAAGAATTTGAGGAACAAAACACCTTTTTATTAATATTTTTAATGAATTTTAAAGAATTTTTAGCCCTATTATTAAGAAAATACGAAAGTACGAGTTATGGCTAAAGTATATACGTAGTATATACGACCCCCCTATACTTAGCTTGATCTATGTCCTCATAGATCGGAGAGAAAAGAGAAGACATAACTCGTACTAAGTATAAGCAAGTCTAAAGAATAAAGGAATAAATGAATAAACCAATGAGAAGTTGACCGTCCCCCCTATACTTAGGATCAAATAATCCTAAGTATAGCAGACTGTACACCACGCAGGGAGGATCAAGGGTGGGAATGAACAAATCGTACTCAGATTGTCTCCCCCTATACTTAGGGTAAAATATCCCTAAGTATAGACAAGAAGAGGAGACAATGGAGAGGATCGAAATGAATAGAACAACTCGGGGTGCACACCCCCCTATAATTAGGACAAAGTACGTCCTAAGTATGGAAAACTGTCTACAAGGGCGTCACCTTTTTGATACAAAAAGAAGGTAGAGAAGGAAAAGAAGAAAAGAAGAAAAGAAAAGGAAAGAGATCTGAAGATGGAATAAGAGATCGTGAGAATGTACACGTCACTCCCCCTATACATAGGGTAAAAGAAGCCCTAAGTATAGGCAACAACAAGAGTGATGACACGGAACGAAGAATGAACACTCGGCTCGTCCACCCCCCTATATTTAGGACAAAGTACGTCCTAAGCAAGGCAAACACGAGAATGGGTGGACGAGCAATACGGAAGATAGACAGACAGTCACGGGGGAGAATCTACAACATAAATGGATGATCATAAGAAGGTGGAAAGCCAACCTTCTTGCGGGACCGCTGAGGGATAGATCTGATATGGTGTATGTCGACATCGGGGTCCACAGTGGACGGAAGCCGATCAGGGTCGACACGGTGAAGGCCCTCAGTGGAGTCAAATCGGAAAGGGACGAACTGATCAATGGAAGCAGTATGGCTAGGTTCTCCCTTGGTGGTTCTATGGTGTGAAGGCACAGACTGGTGAGTGGAAGAAGTATGGCTAGGTCCGGCCTCGGAAGTCTCGCCGATGTCAAATTGGAATGGGACAAACTCATCCTCATCGGAAGAAGTTAATCAGAGTCATCCTGCGAGGGATCGTCCAGGTCAAAATCAAAAGGAATGAATTCATCAGTGGAAGTATACGAACTCTGTTCATCCTCAAGAGTTTCACCCGGATCATCTTTTTCATCAAGAGGCCAAAAATTGTCAAGTTTCACATCATAACCGACCTCAATCAACTTTACTTGTGAAGGGCCAGACACAGACTTATCAGTGGAAGTAGTCAAACCAGGTCCGTCCTGTCTAGTATTGCTATTTGCCCGCCGCTCAATGGGATCAATCACGTAAATGCTTTGGATTTCATCAACACATCGCCACACACCAGGAGGAGGAACTGTGAGGTCTATGCTTTATGATTTCCTCCCCTTTCGGGGGAGTCGTCGGGTTTCATCAGGTTTTGTTAAGCAAATATCTCTAGTAGCATCAGATTGGTCACAGGCCTCGGAGTCAGCTACAATCGGTGAAGGTGCATCAGGTGCAGATCTCTGGTCAACTGTGGGTGCGGTGATCAACACTTCGCTCTCGTCAACAGGACGGAAGCGAACCTCTCCTGATCCATAGTCAATAATGACCCTCGCAGAGGCGAGGAATGGTCGTCCCAGGATGATTGGAGATGGCTCCCCTATGGATGTCTCCATGGGCAACACGACAAAATCAACATGGTGGCTCGTGCTCTGAATAGAAATGACGATGTTTTCAAGGATACCCTTTGGCCTCTTGATAGATCCATCAGCAAACTGAACGATCATCCTGGTTTTCTTGAGAGGCCCTAAGTGAAGAGACTGTACCAGTGAGAACGGTAGTATGCTAATAGATGCACCGCCGTCCAGGAGAGTGCGATCACAAGTGTAGTCAGAGATGGTGCAAGTGATGAAAGGTGTAGTTGTGTTCTTCTTCTTGGGAATGGAACGGTGTGTGATGGCGTGGGCAGTGGCCATGGTCAGAATGTGACGCTCAGATCTGCTCCTCCTCTTTCTCTTCTTGGGAAGAGGAGCAGATGAATCAGTCATGGGCTGCTAAAGTGGGGAATGGATAATCTCATGAATAGTGGCCACCACTTCAGGTTCATATAACATTTTTTTGAATTTTTGGACTTCCTCCATACAAGGGACGAAGTCAGAATCAGCGTATACACGAGGCATGCCAAGAGCAGTCTGTACAGCGGCATCCTCGGGGTCAATGGTGGGACTAGGTGTGAATGGATGTGTGGTCAAGGGTTCTGGCAAGTGGGCTCTCTCCTCACGATATGAATCGATCAACTGTCTCCCGAACTCTTTTTGTATTTTTACATTTTTCTCATTTTTTTGTATTTTGGGCGATTGCAAGCTCCCATGATCACCTACAAGTGAAGCCATATTCCCGACGATAAGAGCATTAATCTGATTCTTCCTTAAGAAAGCAAGATCATCATTCATCAAATCAATGCGTTTTGTCATCCGATTCAAGATATCACTCATAGAGATCAAGGGAGGTGACTCCAACAGGTCAGACTCGGTTGGACGTGAAGGTGGAGATGGATGGTATACGGGTGGGGGTGGAGGTGGGTAGAAGTCCGAAGTCTGATACTGCGGCTGAGGTGGATATGTACAAAAATCAGAAAAAGTAGGAGGAGGATCCTCCTAATAAAAGGGAGGTGGACCGGCTGGGGCGAGCGAGGGATCCGCAAAGTCCAGATAAAAAGCGCTCCAGGGGTCCATCTCGAAATCAAAAGGAAAATGATCGAGAGAGCACGACGATCAAGTCAAGAGTAAAGAAAAGGTGCAAATGCGCAGAGATGATCTAGGACACACACAAAACAATCACAGACAAAAATGAAAAGAATACAAACCCTCAATTTACCTACTCAACTCGGTAGAGACCGAAAAATACGGTCTTTTTATCTTGTCTGTTTTAGAGTTAGGTGATAAGTCCAAAATTGCACAAACACTTATGGGGCTCAAATGGGATCTGGGCACTAGTCCTTAGGGTTTGCGCGAGCAAGTAAAATCAAAAACAACGAGGGGATTACTTGCCCCAATACAAGATTTTTCTTTTTAGTCGATTTTAGGGTCGAGTAATGTTAACAGTCTCGATTTTATTGATTATCACTTTTTTTTGGATTTTTAGTGAGAAATGCACGATCCTAACGAGGAGTCATTTTTACTTAGCACCTAGGTTGGCAAAATCAGAGGTAGAGAGGTGGAAAAGCAATGCAAGCGATCAAAATGATGATGGATGCGAAAGCATAAATGCTCATCTTGCCTCTAGCACTCTACATGCAAAAATGCTCAGCATAATTGAAACCTATCTATATGCAAATGCAAAGCCGATGAAATCGCCCTAAGTTTCAGGAATTGCTATTATCGTGAAGAACCACAAGCTGACCACCAATCCTCAACCCTAGAGTCCGGTCTAGGCTTACCCCTCCTCCTCTCGACAAATCGAGTTCAGGAGAAGCGCTTGGCGGGATGAGCTCGCGGCGCGACAGATCGAAGACGATGATCAGCTGTTTAAAACTTTGACTAAGTCCAAACGATACTATAGGCACATGCAAAGTTATTAGGTGTTTGGCATTAATCTATCGCAAGCAATCCTAAAACTACGGGTTCAATCACACAAAAGAAATAAAATCGAAAAAATCGGAAAACAAAGTAAAAAAATGCGAAGAAAAACACGAGAAAAGCTGCGGTGAGCCCCCAAATGAACAATCACTTGGAACTTGGGCCCGAATGTCTAATGTCCAGTGTACCTATATTATTACAAATTAAAAGAGTCTCTCTCTCACTTTAAATTACAAAAATAAATGTAAGGAAATAAAAGCAACAACTAAGGTGGAGCTCGGTCTACAAAATCCCTCTTCGTCTCCTCGGTGCTCGGCTGGCCGATGCCGACTTCACGTGGGTGCACAGGCGCCTAGGGTGGAGTGCCTCCCTCGATCTGCGGTACCTTGCACAAAGTCAAACAGGAGAGGGGGTTAGACTACTCAACAGATATATCAAAAATAAAGAAGATAAAATAGCAAAAATGAAAGTCATGAAATAGACAATCAATCACAATCACAAACAAGACCCGAACTAAGCGTTGTTGCTCCCCGGCAACAGCGCCATTTGATAATCACAATTTATCGAGTGTCTAAACAGTCCACACAAGGCGGGACTACTACGTCGCTGTGGCGACCCACAATAAACTGTAATTAATCAACAATTAACCCACACTATAGATATCAAGCAATGACAAGCAATGTGAAGTTAAAATTTATTTTTAACTCTACATAAATAGTGTATAAAAAGCAAGTACGTAGAGAGTTCGAACACATGGAGCAAACATGGTAGATCAAACTAATGTGTGTGAGTGAGTGTGAAGTGATGTCTACACCATGCAATGCAAGGATTTTTGTGGGTTTTTAATTAATTTTTTTATTTTAACTTTTAATTTTGTATTTTGGTTTTCAATTTTCTGATTTTTATAATTTTACAATTTATATATATTTTTTCTTTTTCAATATTGGAATATATAAACAAGGTAATAAAAGAGGTGCTACAATATTTATAAAAATATGCAAAAATAGTCAAAAATTAAGAAATAAAATATTTTTGGTCTTTTTATAATTTTTTACTATTTTTGTGATTTTTAGGTATTTTTAAGAATGTTTTTGGTATTTTTAAATAGCAAAATAAAGGAAAACAAGGAATTAGCTACTGGCTGAAGGTAAAATAGAACTTAAAAATATCAATCAACCACAAAATTTTCCCAAACTAATTTTCAAATAAAGATAATAAAATATAAAACCTATAGGAACTGAGTTTGCAATTTTTGGAATTTTCTATAAATTTTAAGATTTTTTAGAAGTTTTTAGGTATTTTCAAATTTTTAAGCTTTTTCTTTTGAGATTTTTAGTGGTTTTTGGATTGACACTAAAATAGAATAAAATAGATAGTAGGGAATTGTTTTGGAATTTTTCGAAGTATTTTATTATTTTATTGGTATTTTCTAAGCTAGACAGTACTGAAATGATAAGTTTTTGATTTTTAATAAATATGAAAATGCAATAAAATCAAAAACTAAAGATATGGCGTGCAAGAGCAAGTTAACAGGAGCTTAACATGATTTTTGTGGAATTTTTCTAATTAAAATGGAGCCTTAAATAAATCTGACAAGTTTACAAAAAATGTCAGTCTGGCAGAGGTATATATGCAAATACACAAAAGTCAAGGGACTTTCAGGCAATTTTCCCACAAAACTTATAACTAAATAAAATATTTGCTGGACCAAGAATAAATTACAATACCCGCAATCCCTTTCCCGCAAAATCACCAAGGCCACGTGCTAGAGCACGCGCCCCAGTCAAGGGTATAAGTGTA
The DNA here is from genome assembly GCA_037367405.1 of Ottelia alismoides. Taxonomy (NCBI): domain Eukaryota; kingdom Viridiplantae; phylum Streptophyta; class Magnoliopsida; order Alismatales; family Hydrocharitaceae; genus Ottelia; species Ottelia alismoides. The sequence continues at coordinate 58,573 of JAZKJV010003768.1, forward strand.
ATATGAAAAAGATCGGAGGTTTTACTTGCAAGTTTCACAAAAACTTTACACTTAATAAAAACTTTACATGACTAAAGTTAAATAAGAAAAGAGCCCTGGGTATACCTGCAAAAATGCCCAATCACGTGCGCAAATGCACGTGACCAGGCAGGGGCCCAAACGTTTATAGGCAAACGCTACGGGATACAGATGCAAAATTCCCTAATATATATATATATATATATGCAGATGAAAGTTTAAGAGTTATTTATTAAATACAAAAAAGTGGTTGGGTTCAGTTGCAAAATACCCAGTCCAAGTGCGATCGGACGGCTGATGTCGTCCCACTTACGCCACGTGTCGCGTGCGCGGGGCGCGATGCTGCTTCGTTTGGATAGCCACGATTAGACGATGGAAGGGAGATCGACGGCTGGGACCCTCGTAAGATCCAATGGACGCTGCAAAACCTAGAGTTTCTGATCAATCGGACGGCGGCGGGCGAGGCTGGAAGATTAGGGGGGGACCCTCGCCGGAGCGAGCTTCCCCCGCAAAGACTGCCCCCCTCCGTCAGCCGTTGGAGCTTCAAAAAGGGTCTGGGAGCTCCTGCAAGTCACCTCTAGTTCCTAGGACTCTCAAAATCACCGGGGTCGCTTTGTAGTGATGTTTCGAGGGCGGCGAAGGTCCGAGCTTCAGGCAGCTCCGGCGGACGACCAAAACTGAGCCCAGGTCTAATGTTGTGGTCCTGACCTGCAGAAAAGAATGAAGAGGTCGGGGGCAAAATGCCCCGACCTCGCAGCGAGGTGGAAAGGATGCTGGCGAGGTGGAAAGGATGCTCGCCGGAGCAAGCTCCGGCGAGGTGAATGGGAACGATGATCGATCGAGTGGTACTTGAAATGGAACGGTGGAAAGGGGTCCTAACTCTAAGGGGAGGATCCTAAAGCAAAGAAAATCAACAAGCAAGCAAACCTCAAGGGCGTTCACCCGAGGTAGATGATGTGGAACACGGCCCTTGAGGCTCGCAGCACCTCAACAGGGGTCCGGGGCTCTCCTCTGTCACCGGAGCTTCCCCGATGCACGCTCCCCGGATGTTTAAGACTCTCAAGCCGATTCAAAGAAGAGAGGGAAGATGAGGGCTCGGTTTTGAACAACGGTTGAGAGGGCTCGAAGACCGAGGTGCATCGGTCGATTCAACGACCCTAAGGTCGAAAAAACCTCTCGGCGTGATTCATCGATGATCGAGGAACAACATCGTAGAAGACACCATCACTAAATAAGCAATGAAGTGGCCTCGAAAATTGGGTGAAAATGGGTCAAAACATAGTCTGACACAGCCTATAGGACCTAGGGCAGACAATTGACCGAGGTCAACTGTGACTGCCCCTGGTTGGTCCACGTGGACCAACCAGGAAAAAGATCCTAAAAAAGATTTAAAAATTAGATAAAAAATAGAAAATGATTTAATTAAATTAAGGTTATAAAAAAATATTTATTATTTAATGTAGTATTTTATTCTGATTTTTAATTATTTTTATGAGATATATTTTTACAGGTTACTTTTCATATCCTATATAGGTATATTATCTATATATTTTATTCCTTTATTTTTATTTTGTGTATTCAAATTTTATTATTTTTATTTCTTAAAATAAAATACATTTATACATTTACTTGTATTTTTATTTTAATTTCCTGATATGTTTTGTATATTGAATAAAATATAAGTATACTTTATATAGGTATGGGTATAGGTATAATACCTATGCATTATATCTAGGTATTTTTATTTTGCAATTTGTTTAGGTTTTTATTCTGATTTTAATGTACATAATTATTGTAAGTAATATTTACATAATTATAAAAATATAAAATTATAAAAATAATAAATAAAGAATAAATTGAATATTTTATTCAGTACAACTGTACAAGTAGGGTCCAAAACTCAACTTTCAAACCGTAGCTCCTCCAAATGCGAAACCACTGCCATTAAATAGCTTATTTTATTCTATATACAATTAAAGGTGAGTTTGCTGCATTTGGAGTTTTCAGTTGTGAGATACGGGTATGGGAAGTTGGGATTCTGGATTTTTATTCAGACCATAACTTTTTATCTATATATTATTTTTAAGTGAAATCAAATTTGTATTTTTCTTTATTAATTTATCTACAACTTTCATGTACAAAGTTTCTTTATTTGATGTATAAAAAGTGGAACCAAAAATAGGTCCCAAAATTAATAAAGAATGAATGGAATAGTATAGGTATCTGACCCTTATCTCCCCCTACTTTATTCCTGGTCGACCTATTCATCAAGATGCCTAGGTCTCGGGGTTTGGATCATAAAATATTTACAGTATTTTATTATTTTTCTTTTCTTTTATTTATTCTATAATTTTGGCTTTAATTACAGTATTTTATACACTATTTACAGATACATGCATGAATGCTAAGATGGTGTATTTAATGCTATTTACAGGCATTTGCTAGGGTTTTTGGTGCCAAAATGATAGAATAAAGATGATGAAATGTGGATTCATCACCCGCTTGAAAGTGGCCTGCTGATCGGAGATAAGGTGGGCTAAATCATCAAGTGCTGGGTTCTCACAGGCTGGCCCATGAGAACCAGACGAGCTGCCTCTCTGGAAGTGAGGCTGTTGCTGCTGGGAAGGATGAGGGGGATATTGGTGAGAATACTATTGAGGTTGCTGTTGCTGCCTCCACGGCTGTCCCTGTTGATAGGGATGAGGACCCTGCTGGTAGTGTGGCTATGGGAACTGAGGCTGCTGATGGTGCTGGTTGTACTGGCCACGCTGAACTGGAGGCTGCTGTTGCGATGATGCATATTCGATCGACCATCGGAATCCGGGATGGTCCCGTCAGATCCCAGGCTGAGGTCGGCCATAGCAGATCCTGTTGACTTCCATCAATGGCTCCTGCTCATAAGTGGGTGGGGGAAGGACTGCCAGGGGTTGATCCGGCTGGTAGACCACCATTTGAGTGTCCTGAGATGGTGGTAGCTGGACATACTGCTGCTGCTGCTGGAACGGCTCCGCCTGGACGTGGTGCACCTATCCGTAGTGGGCGGAGGGCTGGGTCGAGCTGCTACTAATGGGATCAGCCCGTGACCTGAGATGGGGATGAGAAGCCGTCTGTGCCTCTTGAAGACACATGATCTGGGTCTCCAGGTCACTCAGCGTCTGTGCCATCTGATCTATCTGAGACATGCCCCGGCACTGTTTCTTCTCAATGATCTTGATGCGGTCCAGCTTCTCGCTGATGATACCCATATCAACAGCCGACGACTCTGCCTGTGTTGCAGTTGCTGAAGATGTGGAAGGACTTCCGTCGACCTGTGTTATCCTCTGATAGGACATGGCATGTGGTGTGGGCTTCCCCTGTGTATAAAGGTGGGTCTGGGACATCACCTTACAATTCTCTGCCATCTCCTCGTTGATGGCCCAAACATGATCCTCATCCTTAGCGAAATAGGAACCCCCACAGGATGCGTTCACTAGCCCCAGCAACTCCGGTGTCAGCCTGCAGAAGAAACTATGAACAAGGTTGGGCTTGGATATGTCATGATGAGGACACCGGTCAATAAGCTCTCTGAATCTGTCCCATGCCTCATGGAATTGCTCGTTGGGAAGCATGGAGAAGTTGTTGATGAGGGCTCACACTGCATTTGTTCGGCCGAGTGGGTAGCACTTATTCAAGTACTCGTTCCAGAGCTGTTCCCATGATGTGACGTATTTCCCTAGGTGCTTCACCCAATAGGTTGCTCTGTCGGCAAGGGAAAATAGAAAGGCCATCATCTTGATGGTATCCTTGTCCATGAGTCGATCGTGGACCGTGCTGCAGATCATCTCAAACTCCTGGAGATGGAGGTACGGCTCCTCGGCGGGTAGCCGGTGGAATCTGGGCAGTAGCTGGATGGTTTGAGGTGGGATCTTGAAATCTCCCAGAATGGCTGGCAGCTGAATCCATCTATGTGTTAGAGTCGCACCAGGGTTATGCAACTCTCTCATCGAACATCAGCACTGGCTCATCTGGCTCTCCTCCCCCAAGAATGTCTCCTCCTCCACCGGCTCTGTTCTGCTCCTCTCGGTCCGCTCGCATCTGCACCATCTGTTGGACATGCGAGCCCACGACGAGCCATTATGCAATAAATGTTATTGCAATTCACTCCTTAATCTGAAATAAAGAGTACATGATTTGCATAATAGGTCCCTTAGTACAATTAGGGTTATGTACCATGGCCATCTTAATGATGATACAGTTGTTGATTCAATTATTGAATCATAGAGACTGGTGCTTAGATGAATATCTAATGAGTTAGATTGAGGACTCATCAAGCACCGTCAAATGATTGTTAAGAGATGATCTCCAACCTGAGTAGGAGATGGCAATCCTATCTCAGTTAGGCTGATATCTAACCGACCTCTTTATGCAGGTCCTCTGCATACGAATAGAGATTCGGAGGTGTCAGATGAGTTAGGTCAAATAGTTGACTTAACGAGATCGAGATAACCAAAGTCCTATATCGTATGCTGTCATGATATAGGCACACATCCTCTGACCGGAGACAGATGTGTTACTATATGCCTGAGTATGTACATTTGGCAGACCATTAGGTTGATGACATAATCAAGGTCTATACACCGGCGCGCTGGTGTGCATATAAGGGCATATGAGTAATACGATCTCTCAAAGGGATCATACTGGTTCAGTTATTGAACCAGAAGACATGAGCTCACTCATGAGATATTGGGAAGAATCAAATTCCATGCGCATAGTGGTCTCGCTTTGGAAGCTTGACTGAATTTGTAGGTTTGATATATACTTTTGGAAAGTATATGATCAAGACCTAGGTATGATATATGCTTTTGGAAAGTATATGATCGACACCGACTCCCAATGCTCGAATGAGAAAGTTATTGATAAAACCCTGAAGTAGACAGTATAAAGTTGATCTAATACTTTGGGTTTATTCTAAGTCTTCCAGTATGCAGGATGTACAGGTATTGGGAATACCTGAGGGTGATGTGATCATAAACGATTGTATAACCATGACGCTTCCATTCCTAGGGAGTGACGAAACGGGTCTGGATTTTAGTGACTCCTCTCAGTAGAGAAGTGATCGGATCTTGATCCAAAATGTTGGACATTGATCTGAATGTGATTCAGATTCAATGAGAAGATTAGATTTACGATCTTGATTTAATCAAGCATCTATGGGAGGCCCGAGATCTGGGATTGAGATGTAATCTCAACATCCAAGTCACTATACGTGGAACAATACAATCGCCCTGTCCTTATCTCCAAGTATTCGAGGAGAAAGCGCATTATCCTTGAATGGGTTCAGGATAATTTCATTGTTGATAATATGTATCTGAGCATTGAGAAAATAGATAATTAAATGTGATTTAATTATCATGATTAATATGAATTTGATTCCTATTATAAAGAGAGTTATCTAAGATAATTGAATATGATTTAATTATCAAAGATGAGAATAATGTGAATGTGATTTATATTATTGAACACATGAGAAAAAGATATCCAAGATGATAAATATGATTTAATTATCATGGATGAGAATAATGTTGATAGCAATATCCAATTATTCATAATATATTATAAATGCGATTTATAATGTATTAGAGAGAGCTAATTATAATTTATATTTTTTGATTAATTATTATGTATATTGGATACACATTGTGTAATTAATTGACAATGTAAATTATATGTTGTTTTGGGTTGTGAATATGATTCACAATTTTTCCATGGCAAGATTGCAATATTCTCAAATATAATTGTGAATTATTTTTGATGAATAAATAACCAACAAAAGTTGTTGGAAATAAATAATGGAGAAAATCAAGGAAGCATGCAATCTCATGGATTTCCATGAGATTGCCCCCACATGGTATGTGGTGGGCGGCACCCATGTCCTATTTGGAATGGGTGGCTGTCCACCTTGATGATGCATGGGAGATTTGATCTTCATGCATATTCTCTCCTTATTTATTGGAGTGATTTATATTTGATTTTGTCAATTATATTTTAATCTAAAGTTGTTGGTTTTTACAACAACAATCTTGACCATTGGATTGATATAAATCACTCTTATCCATTATTTTATATGTCCCATGGATTGAGATCCATGGATCCCAAAACCCTATAAATAGAGAGGCATACCATGCTCTCTATTTACATGCAGTATTGGAGCAAACTCTCTCTCTCTCTCTCTCTCTCTCTCTCTCTCTTTCTCTCTACTAGACAACCCTCTCTCTCCCTCTCATGGCCGTCCACCATGGATGCCCTAGAGAGAGTCTTCATCGCCGCAGCATCGTCGTTATCTGATAACCGTCCCGCACCCTTTGTTAATCTGGTCAGATTAATGTCCAAATTAAGTTAAAGTGTTCGTTGTAGTCGGATACGAGAGGGTTAATCAAAAACCACTATTAATTAATGTCAAGTTAATTTCAAGCGGCAATTTTTTTTACTTGGTGAAGTCCAAGGTCGAACTCAGGGAGGCATCTGTCTCCTTAGGTGAATTTTAGCAAAGTCAAGTGTTGGATTTTCGGGGAATTAATTTTTTTTGTTCTTTTTCAATTTCTATGCAAGACACATGCAGTCAGCAAGCCAATATGAAGTTAATTCAATTAAGATAGCAAATGAAATCCAAAAATTCTAAAATTGGCCAGATGATTCATGATGATAAAAATGACCTACCCTAAATTTTTTTGGAATTTTTAGACACTAAATGAATTTACTGTGAATTAAACATGCAGACAGGGTTATTTTCACTGATAAATTTTTAATAATATAACAAATCACAATTTTTTCAAGAGATAAAATTATCCTAGATTGCTCTAATTATAAGGAATCCAGGAAAATTGACAAATCTTAATTTCAATGTGAGATTAATTTACTAAAATTAAAATGGGAAAATCACTCAACAATTTATTTAGGCCTCGATATGCGTACAAATGACATGAAATTTTTATGGCATGTTAAATTCACTGTCCTAGAGCTACTTTGAATTTTTGAGGATTTTTGGAATCACAGAAAAATAATTAGAAATTAAAAGGTGTCACTGGGCAAAATATTCCACAAATAGACCAATTATTTCATTTAAAAATATGTTGTAATTACAAAAATATGACACGTAGCACACTAGATAAAGGACAAAGTTCTCAACAAAATGCAACTGTTAGAATTTAAAAATATTGTAAAATGCAACCTAGAGATGTGTGCAAACACATGGGTGTAAATGCAATATAGGAAAATAAAATTACATAAAGCAAATATGCTGACAGGGAATTAAGTGCAAATACCTATAATGTGGGGGACTGGAGTGCAAATTCTCCACAAGGCACGTGCTCCTCACGTGGGGTCTGCTTCACAGGGACCGATATGCAATATCTGAAAGTTCCAGGGGCCTCTGTGTAAAATTCCCAGGCCGCACTTGCTCCTCACGTGGGCGGCCTAGGCTTGGGTAGCTGCAGAGGCTCGGGGCTCGGCTCGGGCGCTTCTGGAGGTCTGGAGTGAGGCTCGGGCGATCCGAGCCTAGGCTCGGGGAAGAGGCTCGGACCGTAGCTGCGTGGCACGCTGTGGACCCTTGGATCGAGCTCGATCCAACGGATGTCGGTGAAGACTCGTGGCAAGACCTCAGACCGTTATATCTAAGTTGATCCAACGGCTCCTGGCTTCGATAGAGATGGCGACGTGGCTCGCTGCAAGCCGTTGGATCACTGGTCGATCCAACGGTGGAGTGATGAGTTGGGCGCTGCTACGTGGACGACGTGGGACCGTTCGATCAAATTGATCGAACGGTGGCTGGACCTCCGTCCTCAACGACCCTCCGCCTCCTGCGGAGGACTTGGCGGGGCTCTGGCGAAGGGGTCGTCCCTCCGCCCATTCCTCCTCGCGTCGATGAAGCTCTCCGATTGCTCGGAGCTATCCCAGAAGATGCTCGGAGGTGCGGCGAAGATAATGGTGGCCTCAGAAGCTAGAGATAGGCGGTGGAGCACGACGGTGGCGAAGCTCAGGAAGAGCTCTGGCGAGCTTTCGATCAGTGGATGAAACAGTACCTGCAAATGTTAGAATAAGAGCAGAAGCTCGTGCGTGCACTCGTGGAGGAGTGAAGGTGATCGGAGAGGCCTAAGGGGTACTGAGGTGGTCTGGCGAAGGAGCTCCGGCCAAGTGGCGGAGCTGGAGCTTTCTAGAGGATGAAAGGCGTCGTTGGAGGGCGTGAAGGTACCCGCGAAGATGGGAGCTCCGACGCGGAGCTCGGCAGAGTGAAATGGAGGCGAGCAGGTGGCCGCAGGCGGCGAATAAAAAGAGAAAAAAAACGAAGAAAAATGAAGAGAAGATCAAGAAGGGATGTAGGCGTTTACCTGTGGATTGGAGCTCTTCTTTGAGTTCCAGGTCGTCGCTCAAAGGGCCGGTGGATCCCTGAGCTCGAGCAGCTATGCAGAGGGTGGCTGCGACACGGCGGCGGGTGCCGTGGATCTCGCCGGAGAAGACGCCTGTCTTCGCTCGAAGAGACGGCCAATTGCTGTCACCAATCGAGAGCTCTGAGCTCAAGGGTTTCTCCTGTAATGGCGGATGGGGATGAAATTGGCCGGAGAGGGGGTATTTAAAGGATGAAGGTCTCGGCTGGAATGGAGATGGGGCGAGGTTTATGGAGTTCGTGGGAGAGAGCTGGAGTTCGACGTGGGTGATGGAGTGGCTGGCGAGGATCAGGGATGAGTGGGGGTCATCGTGGAGGGTGTGGTGCTCGACGACGGTGGAAGGAGCGCTGCCAAGAATAGGAAGGGGGTGCCCCTCCTGCAAGGCAGAGAACGTGGGAGAGAGGGGCTCCCGAGGTAGGAGACGAAGTCTCCACTGTTGGATCTTGATCCAACGATGGTGATCAAGGTGGAGAGTAGCGGCTGGATGAAGATCTAGCTGTGGCGATCTGAGGGTGTAGTGGGTGCCACGTGGTGTGCTAAGCACTCGGCACTGATGGATGGCTAAGATAAGAGTCGGATGTTTAATCGGGTGGTCCAGGTGCCTGCAGGGCTAACGGCTCAGATGAAGAGATGAAGGCGCTATCGAAGGGCGCACACGCTGCCACGTGGCGTGATGAGATTAAAGCGCTAATGAGCGGATGAGATCAAAGGCCAAGGTAGATCAGATGGCTGGAAATCAGAGTGCGCGTGGAGAAGGCTTGGCCGTTGGATTAGGAAGGTAATCCAACGGCTGTGGCTGCGGGTGGATGAGGCAAGGGCAGCGGGCTACGTAGCGCAACCAGAGGGCGCCACGTGGCCTGCTGTGATTGGCTGGACCAAAAAATGAATGTAGAGAGAAGAGGGAGCCGAATTTGGAGGAACTCCAAACATGAAGGTTGTAGATCTCGATGAGTTTCATGTTGACCAAAGATGGGAATGAGATCAAATATGATACATAAATACAATAATAAATATACATACATGTAGTATACAAAGAGGCCCAAAAAACCCAACTTTCTCATACGAGCTCCAAATTAGATGAAATTAGTCTCATTTTAAAGGTCTTTTAATGTATAGTATTCTAAGAGTGAGTAGACCTATTTCGGAGTTTGTATGAAGGATTTATGTGTATTTTCTGATCCAGGGATTCTAGGGCTTTATTGGCTACTTTACAAGGGGATTTCTGACTTTCTTCCCTATATTATTAACTAAGGAGTACATATTATACGGAAGAGGTTATTTTGGTAAGTGGATTTTTTTTACAAGGGATTTTGGCTTCTTATTTAAATGCAAATGGACTGCTAAAATGCATGTATTATGTATGTATGCATGAATGCTATTTATGCATTATAAAGGGAAATATGCATCTATTTACTTGGGAACAAGGCTCTATTTTTGACTTTTGAAGTGATGAATCACAGATTCATCAACCCCCTATACTTAAACCTTGCTCGTCCTCGAGCAACTAAATGAAATGCAAGAGTGAAATGATTTTGGGTTCCATACCAAAGTCATGAACAAAAGAAAAAATGGAGCTTGACTCAACCTTTGGATTAATTGTGTGGCGGAACCTTATTTGGACCTGAACTTAAGACCTAACAGACTTCAAGTTCCACAAGTCTTCTATTCAAGACTTCTCAATAGTCAGGTCAGAACAAATCCTCAAACGCAAATTTATGATGACTATGATTCTTACTTGTACTGTGTAAGTGGGGTATAGCTCTCCACATCAGAAATGGCTCGGAAGCAGCCTCCTCTAACAAGGTAACTCAATAACCCGGTCCAGTAACTCTTTCCTCGAGGAGCGGGGTATTCCCTTCTAAGTTCAAGTGCGACCAACTCAAGAGGAGGGGGTAGAGAAAAGAATGGACAGTAGCCAGTGTAGATACCTATCCCGGGATGCCTGACCAGTGTAGCCAAGTCATCCAGATGCATTTTCTTTGCTAATATACATACTCCGACAGGTATTATTTTTTTCACTTGGACCTGTCTGATTTTTTTTTGGAGTTCTTGCATTTTTTTTCTGGAACTATATACAAGGTGCAGCATGTACATCAGGAGTTTTTCCTCTTGAGCTAGTAGACTATCCCTCTTTTGAAGCATTATTGCAACCCACAGCATCCCGTCCTTAGATGTCAACACCGCCAGACTAGGCTGAGATGCACTACCCTCCCTAGAGGAGGACGGATGTTTCCACCCGTGTGCTACTCCAAGCTAAAGGATTCTACCTCCTCACCACCTCATCAATGAAGAGCTGCGTGCATTGTGCTTATCCAAGTTAGGTCACTGTCTATAAGAATCATGCGTATGCACGAGATATTCTACTTAGACTAATCAAGATGACATGTGAACATAGACTTGCGGACTCAAAGAATTAAGTCACTTGACCTGAGAAATTTTAACTCCAGATCCTATAAGGTTCCTCTGTAATTAGGTGGATTAAGGTCAAATCAAGTCCATCCTCAATATCTACTCATAATTTGGTTCAGAACCCACTAGCTTTTCACTTTGCATATGCAAGATATGCAGATGTCATGCTATGAAGATGAATGTAAATGCAAGACTCTTTTTTCTTTCGATTTTCTTGAATGCAAGGATGATGTGCAAGAGTAAATAAGAAGCCTATATTTTTTTCTAGAAACTTTGGTATACCTCCTATTTTACAACAATTTACAAGAGTATTATACAAGTTATACAAGTGTTATACAATATACAAGTATACATTTTTTTTCAATCTTTTACAAAAGAATTACAATTTTTTTTTTCAATTTTTACCCACCCGTAATTATTGCAAAATATATACAAAAATACGCGAAAATACGCGAAAGTACTAGCTATGGGTAAAGTATATATGTAATATATACACACCCCCCTATACTTAGCGTGTGCTATGTCCTCAGAGCACGAAGAGTGAGGAAAAAGACAGCTCGTGCTAAGCGTAAGAGAGCTAAAGAGAGAGAGAGAAAAAAATGTATAGAATCGATCGACCCCCCTATACTTAGGCTCTGGCAGCCTAAGTGTAGAAGAAAGTCAAAAAGTGGGGCGGTCGAGGTCAAGAAGAGAAGTGGATGAATATACAATGCGGGCATCGGTCCCCCCTATACTTAGGCTCAAGTCAGCCTAAGTATAGGACATAAGTGAGTAAGAGGTCCAATGTGATCTGGAGAATGTACACAGAACCGACTCAATTAACTCCTCCCCCCTATACTTAGGATCTGGTCATCCTAAGTATAGTCCAAGATAGTGATGTAATGAGTCGGGGATGAGTTACGAGAGTCGCGGGAGAAAGGATAGGATGTACAAGAATGATGATATATACAGATGAGTCGGTTTGAATCTTTCAAGATGCTGCGGATGGCTGGAGTTTACTGCTGCAAGGTCTCATACGCGACTTGAGGTGTATCTGCTGTCTCTGTCTCGCGCATGAATACAATCTCATCAACATGGACTAACTGCTCATTGCATTCGACGAAGTGCTTCAACAGCTGTCCATTCACTAGGAATGTCGGTGCGTCATCTGCGAGATCTGAGATCTCGACACATCCACTATCATGCACCGTACGAACGAGAAATGGGCACGTCCACTTAGACTTCAACTTGCCTTGGAAAATCTTCAGCCTAGCATTGAACAACCATACCTTCTGTCCAGGAACAAAGGTCTTTCGTCTGATATATCTATCGTGCCAACGCTTCACCTTGTCCTAGTACACCAAACTGTTGTCGTATGCACGGTTTCTGACTTCCACAAGCTCATTCAGATCCATGTCTCTCTGCTTCTGTCCCAGGTGCGTGTTCCAGTTGACCTTCTTGATTGCCCATTCTGATTTGTGCACTAACTCTGCGGGCAAATGGCACGGCTTTCCAAATACCATTCGGAATGGGGAGGTGCCTAACGGTGTCTTGTAAGCCGTCCTATACGCCCAGAGGATTTGATCCAAGATCTGAGACCAGTCCTTCCTGTCCGGGCAGACAAACTTTTGCAATATGGTTTTCACCTCCCTATTTGACACCTCAGCCATACCATTGGTTTGTGGGTGGTAAGGACTCGCGACACGGTGTTCAATGCCGTAGTCCTTCAGGAGTTTCTTCACCTCCCGATTCACAAAGTGGCTACCCTCGTCTGATATCATCATTTTGGGGATCCCGAACCTAGAGATGATGTGCTCTCTGATGAATTTACAGACAGTTTTGCAGTCTGCGGCTCGGGTCGGGATAGCCTCCACCCATCTGGATAGATAGTCTACCGCAAGGAGGATATATTCGAACCCGTGGCTAACAGCAAATGGGCCCATGAAATCTATGCCCCAGGCGTCAAAGACATCACAAATGATGACCGGCTGCATTGACATCTCATCCTTGGAACCTACAGTTCCTCCCATTCTCTGGCATACTGGGCACGACTTCACGAAGGCGGTGGCATCGCGAAACAGAGTCGGCCAGTAAAAGCCACACTGAAGTACCTTCCATGCGGTCCTCTTCCCGGAGTGGTGTTCTCCTGCCTCTAAGCTGTGGCATAAAGAAAGGACACTCTGGTATTCCTCTTGAGGAATACATCGTCTCCAGACACAATCTGGTCCTTCAAAGAAAAGGATCGGATCCTCCCAATGGTAGTGTCTAGCGTCCGACTTTAGTCGGTCGATTTGGCTCTTGGGCCAATCTTCGGGAACTTTCTTGGAGACAAGATAATTCACGATATTGGCGTACCATGGGAGTGAGTCGATAACAAAAATCGACTCATCAGGGAAGGAGTCTCTAATTGGTGAAACCTCAGAAGTATTAAGATCTTCGAGACGAGAAAGATGATCAGCCACTACATTTTTCTTTCCAGGTTTATCACGGATGTCCAAATCAAACTCCTGGATAAGTAGAATCCATCGAAGAAGACGCGCCTTCATGTCCTTCTTCTCCATCAAATACCGTAGTGCCGTATGGTCAGTGAACACAATTACCTTGGATCCGATTAAGTGAGATCTGAATTTGTCCAAGGCAAACACTACAGCAAGCATTTCCTTTTCCGTAACTGTATAGTTACGCTGAGCGGTATCAAGCACTTTGCTTGCGTAGTGAATTGTGAACGGGACACCATCTCTTCTTTGTCCTAACACAGCCCCAACAACATAGTCTGAGGCATCCGTCATGATCTCAAAAGGTAGAGACCAATCTGGGGCTTGTAGGATGGGTGCGTCCATAATCATTCCTTGCAGAAGCTTAAAGGCCTCAAGACATTTGTGATCAACAACAAACTCCATGTCTTTGCCTAAAAGCTCAGTTAGCGGTCGGGCAATCTTAGAAAAATCCTTAATGAATCGCCGATAAAATCCAACATGCCCGAGGAACGACTGCAACTGCTTTACGTTGGTTGGTGGCTGGAGTCGTCTGATCACATCCACCTTGGCAGGGTCAACCTCCATTCCTCTCTTGGAGATAACATGCCCCAACACTATGCCCTCCGTCACCATGAAGTGACTTTTCTCCCAGGAGAGCACCAGATTAACCTCACAACATCTTTTGAGGACTCGGTCCAGATTCCTAAGACAGGAATCGAAAGAATCGCCGTGGACCGAGAAGTCATCCATGAAGACTTCCAGGAATTCGCCGACCATTTCGGCGAATACAGCAATCATGCACCTTTGGAAAGTACATGGAGCATTGCATCGCCCAAAAGGCATGCGCCTGAAAGCATAGGTACCAAAGGGGCATGTAAACATGGTCTTTTCCTGGTCCTCTGGAGCTATGGCTACTTGATTGTAGCCCGAGAACCCATCTAGGAAGCAGAAGAACTCTTTCCCCACTAGTCTCTCTAAGATCTGATCAATGAACGGTAGGGGGAAATGATCCTTCTTCGTCGCGGCATTCAGGCGTCTGTAATCCACACAGACGCACCATGACGTGGGTACTCTCGTCACGATCTCCTCTCCGTCCTTGTTGGTGGTCGTCTGAATTCCCGACTTCTTCGGAACAACATGGATTGGGACCACCCACTTAGACTCGGAGATTGGGTAAATGAAACCCGCGTTGCACCATTTTTCTATCTCCTTCTTCACGACCTCTCGTAAATTTGGATTCAACCGGCGTTGGAATTCACGAGAGGATTTGGCTTCATTCTCCAAGTAAATATGGTGCGAACACAGAGAGGGATTTATCCCGTGGAGATCGGAAATGCTCCAGCCTATTACCTTGCGATTTTTCTCCAGGATCTCTAGCAAGCGAGATTCCTGCTCCTCGATCAATCGCGAACTGATGATGACCGGAAATTTCTTGGCTTGACCTGCAAGGAAGGCATATTTTAAGGTTGTGGGTAAGGGTTTGAGCTTAGGAATAGTGTGATCGTCTAAGAAATCTGGCTCAATCTGATCTGGTTCAGTGTTGGAAGTGGCGGGATCGTTCTCTGTGATAGCTGCCACCAAGTTCGGCTCTAGAGTCGGATCATCAAAGGTCTCCATACAATCGACAAACGCCTCGTCCGACTCATCATCCTCATCTTCCGATTGTCCTAGAGATGTAAGGACTGATAGGCCCAACTAGGCCTCTACGTCATCGAAGATGTAGGGCGATGCATGCTCAGAGCTGTACTCGTTCCTGAGGATCTCGCAGACTGACTCGTGCACATCTTCGGAGTAGATGGACACATCGGTGCTGGCTGGGTTGTGTCTCCATGTCCCAACTAAGTCTATATGCTCGCAGTCTGTTCCGGTAGAAGAGTACTCGGTGCTAGATTCTGAATCCGTTCTCTGCCATCTTGTCTGCTTCATTTCAAGTTCTTCATCTCCGCCTGGAGTTTGGAACTGAATTTTCCCGATCTTATAGTCAAATAAGGCCACTACTGTTCTGAGGAAGGGCCTACCTAGAATGATCTGGGAATCTCTCCAATTACGAGGGGTATCCATATCCAGGATAGTGAAGTCCACTATGTATTCTTGTCCCTCGACTTTGATCACAATGTTCCTCAATTCTCCTTGGGACCTCTTGGTTGATTTGTCAGCAAACTGTAGAAGAGCTCTAGATTTCCTAAGAGGTCCGAGATTAAGCCGCTCATAGAGGGCTGTAGGCATCAGATTGATGGAGGAACCATTGTCCAGGAGAGTGCGTGCAAACACGATATCATCAACATGACTCACTACATAATGTGCACCCATGTCTCTTCGTTTCCTCGGAAACGAGTTCTTTATTGCACAAGTCGTGGCTACTGATAAAACGTGTTTCTCAACACGACTTTTGGTCTTCCTGCTAACCCTAGTAGGTGTGCATCGCACCTTAAGGTATTTTTGGAATGCAAGGGTCATTTCCACGAACTTGTCGAAGGGGATTGTGACCTTGATGTGTTTATTGCAGAACTCTGCCATCTCAGGGTCATCTTTTTGGATTTTTTGGTTTTCTTCTTTCCACCCTTGAGAGCTCGGGGGAAAGGGATTATTGACTCCAACTCATGTTCGGAAACTGAAAGATTCTCATTATGATCAAGAACTGAGTTATTTACATGACTCTGACTCTGAAACAAACTAGGACTCTGACTCTGACTAAAATGAAAATGCTGAGGTGAAACCGGTTATGCTTCTTCCGCGAATGCTGGACAATCCTCCTCAGATGGAGGTGCAGGCTCTTCATCGGTTTTGTTGGACTCCATGCGGATGCGAGGATGCTGCTTTGAGGACTCAGATGTCCTCTTCTTCTGCCGGTGGTGGTGGTGGTGATGCTCCTCCTCTTCTTCCTCCGAGTTCTCCTCAGGCAGAGTCTTGGAGGCTCCTTGCTTCTGCGCCCGTGCCCGATCAGGTATTGTCACGGTCCTTCCGCTCCTAAGGGACATATGATTAACATTATCATACGAAAGGATCTCATGTTCAGATAAATAATTATCTGAATAATATACCTGATCTCGAGGTCGGTTCTGGCCATGGTGTAAGCTGTTCGGGTTGGTCTGAACCTGTACGGGAATTGGGGTCTTTGGCGCCATCTGTTGGTCCTGGCTACGAGAGACCCGATTGATATCAGTTCTCATGTCCAGGTAGTCATTCTGCATCTGTTGGACCCTATTAGATAGGGTCTGGATCGCCAAGGTGAGAGACTCCAATTCGGTGGGCTTGGCGTGATGCGGTGTGGACGAGGTTCGGTATTGGCCCTGCTGGCCCTGCCAATACTTCTGCTGCTGGTGGGACGGTGCTGGCCCCTGTTGATAGGTGCGCTACTGCTGCTGGTACTGCTGAGGCTGGTACCCTTGTTGTGGCCTGGACTGAAAGCGCAGTATGGGAACATGCTTGGTTTCTTTGTAGGCTGGGGATGGGCGGTGAGGCTGATCCTTCCCCATTTCGGACTGCCTGACAATCGGGTCACGGCTGTACCAAAGCTCGTTGATCTCGTATACTTGCGAAGGCTCCTCGTATCCTGTCTCCACTTGTGGGGGTGCATGCTGGTTCTGCTGGGTGTAAGTCTGATCCCAGCTACTTTGAGACCCCGGTGCCTGTTCCTGTACAAGATGGACGCGATGTACAGGTACAGGGGGTGCAGAAGGGGCAGGTAGATTTATCTTAGCTACCTTCTCAGAAAGTTCCTCCACTTGCTTCGGTAGGCACGAAAGAGACTCAAGTTATGCGACTCTCTTGTGGATCTGCTCGACCATGGTTAGCTTGTCAGCAATCATCCCCATGCTGGGAATGAGGTCCTCAGTCGGATCTGCTACAGTCCTTCGGGTTGTCTCATTGGATAGGAGTGAGGGAGACAACTGATAGGCCCTGGTGTCCTGCGACCTACCGGTTTCCGCCATCTGCTCCAGAATTTTCCATACAGCGTGCTCGTTTTTGTTCAGATAGCTTCTTCCACAGGAGGCACTGACTAACCCCTGCATCTCTGGGGTTAGACCATAGAACAAGGTATGGACCAAGATCGCCTTTGAAATGCCGTGGCAGGGGCATTTCTGCACTAAATCATTGAACCTATCCCAAGCGTCATGGAAAGGTTCACTAGGTCCTTGAGCGAAGCTGGCGATCTTCGTTCTCATCTGGTTAGTCCTACTGAGAGGGTAGAACTTTTTCAAGAATAGGTCCTTGAACTGCATCCAGGTAGTACATACCACCCCTAAGTTCTTCAGCCAATGAGCAGCCTTATCTCCTAAGGCAAAACGGGTGGCCTTCAGTCGAATATAATCTTGACCAACAGTGGGATGGCTAAGATTGTTGCATACCAGCTCGAAGTCACGGAGGAAAGTGTATGGTTCTTCATTTATGTTTCCGTTGAACTTCGGAAGCAGACTAAGGAAGTGGGGCTTCAGCTCGTGGGGCTTCTGCTCGAATGCCTCGGCGGCAACCGTTGTTGCTAACCAATTCTGGATTTCGTTCTCCGCCGGGTTATAGGTATCGACCATTGGTCGGTCGATTCCTCCAGCTACTATAATCTGTCCCATCTGCGCCGTGAGATTTGCATTCTTCTGTTCGGCTTCGGCAAGACGAGCAAGAATCTGTCGTATTTGATCCTCATCCGGTGGCATCCTTGGCGGCATCTTGTCCTCTAGTCCTGGTTGGGAAATGAGATTTATGTCAGAGGACAAATCAAGGAAGGTCTTACCGAGGCAATGGTCTTCCTCGATAATCTCGGAGGAGATGAAAGGGTTGGTTTGAGAGTAACCACCCTGAGTATGAGGGAACCAAGACTCAAGAGGGTCATGAGTCCTGGGTGGTCCAAGGTGCGCTTGGGCCGGTGAAGATGATGTACTTGAGGGACTCATAGAGAGATCGGTAAATAATGCGTCAAGATCTCCCCAGTTGCTCATCTTAATGTGGCGAGAAGAAGATAGGATTTGACTCCTATCTGAAGCAAGCAAATCAATCCAAAAACCCTGGTTTCACACTCAACACAATGAAGGACTCGAAATCGAGTCCAATTAATCTGGTAGTTTTTAAGTGTGATTTTCAAGCAAAAATAGCAAGGATTACGTGGCCTATAGGGAAGTCGGCTCAGAGCCGGATGTGTCTTCCCTGTTTAACCTGTCGCCTAAGATACCGCCGGTCCTTCCTTTCTTCGCTCCTATCCCAAGTCGATGGATTCAATGACCACACCCCTATCTACCTGCAAGCAGGCGGAGGCAGACAAGGCCGGAACTTCACCCTGGGGGGTTACTGGCAACTTGTCGCAAAGTACCGCAATTTCGCCTCTATCTACCTGAGACAGGCGGAGGCTACTTGGTACTAGTCAATGAATCTAAAATTATTCGACTTGTGATATTTGCTAGGATCAGTCAGAACGTGATATGGAAGGCGGGGATTTGGGCTCTGCCTTAAGGTGTTCACACACACTCAAGTACCCTCACTCAGCCTGAAAACAAGGTCGGGGATTAATCTCCCGCAAACAATTTTCCACTTTTATTCTCTTTTTTTGGTCAATACTGTTTACCAGTCCCGATTTTAAGTTAAGTTATCACTTGATTAAGTCCAACCACACAGCACGCCTATCGGGCAGTCCCAATTTCCATTTAATTAAATGTGATAAAATCAGAGGGGGAAATCGAGAAAAGCTGATGCAAGTTAAAAACAATGATGCGTATGCTGAGTAGAGAATACTTACAGTGATCCCTTTGCTTTTATGCAGGATGCGGAACAAAATTGAGATCTTTTACACTATATGCAAATGCAGGCGATGAAAGCCGCTCCTAGACAAGCAGTTCTATTAGCGTGAAGAACGGGTTAATTTGGCTAAGTACCGCGGTCTAAGTGCGTCTTTTAAGTGAGTTGTGTGTTCCTAATGATTACGAGCACAAGCAATTCCTAGATTGGCTCGGGGAGCCGCTAGTGCAAGCTAATTTACATTCATCCACACAGCACACGGGACACAGTTCCACTATACTTACACGCACGCGATCCCAAACGGGAACCGCTGGAAATGATGCGAAAAAGAAATAAAATAATAAAAATTACAATGCCTCTCTATTCACTCAATTAAAATGCTCGATCGTCGAAGCGTCTTCGATTCCTCGCGTTCCTCGCACAGAAAAAGAGTGAGGTCAGAGAGTGGCTCAAAAATAAAATAATGCAAAGAAATAAAAGAGAGAATATAATTACAAGAAAACGGGGATCAGACTACCCGGGGATGAAAAAAATCAAACACTCAAAATATCTCTAAAAACTAACCTAAGCCGTGCCTCCCCGGCAACGGTGCCATTTTGATAACCGTCCCGCACCCTTTGTTAATCCGGTCAGATTAATGTCCAAATTAAGTTAAAGTGTTCGTTGCAGTCGGATACGAGAGGGTTAATCAAAAACCACTATTAATTAATGTCAAGTTAATTTCAAGCGGCAATTTTTTTTACTTGGTGAAGTCCAAGGTCGAACTCAGGGAGGCATCTGTCTCCTTAGGTGAATTTTAGCAAAGTCAAGTGTTGGATTTTCGGGGAATTAAATTTTTTTGTTCTTTTTTAATTTCTATGCAGGACACATGCAGTCAGCATGCCAATATGAAGTTAATTCAATTAAGATAGCAAATGAAATCCAAAAATTATAAAAATTGGCCAGATGATTCATGATGATAAAAATGACCTACCCTAATTTTTTTGGAATTTTTAGACACTAAATGAATTTACTGTGAATTAAACATGCAGACAGGGTGATTTTCACTGATAAATTTTTAATAAATAACAAATCACAATTTTTCAGGAGATAAAATTATCCTAGATAGCTCTAATGATAAGGAATCCACGAAAATTGACAAATCTTAATTTCAATGTGAGATGAATTTATTAAAATTAAAATGGGAAAATCACTCAATAATTTATTTAGGCCTCGATATGCATGCAAATGACATGAAATTTTTATGGCATGTTAAGTTCACAGTCCTAGAGCTACTGTGAATTTTAGAGGATTTTTGGAATCATAGAAAAATAATTAGAAATTAAAAGGTATCACTGGGCAAAATATTCCACAAATCAACCAATTAATTCATTTAAAATATGATGTACTTATAAAAATATGACACGTGGCACACTAGATAAAGGACAAAGTTCTCAACAAAATGCAACTGTTAGAATTTAAAAATATTGTAAAATGCAACCTAGAGATGTGTAAAAACACAGGGGTGTAAATGCAATACAGGAAAATAAAATTACATAAAGCAAATATGCTGACAGGGACTTAAGTGCAAATACCTATAATGCAGGGGACTGGAGTGCAAATTCTCCACAAGGCACGTGCTCCTCACGTGGGGTCTGCTTCACAGGGACTGATTTGCAATATCTGAAAGTTCTAGGGTCCTCTGTGTAAAATTCCCAGGTCGCACGCTCTCCTCACGTGGGAGGCCTAGGCTCGGGTAGCTGTGGAGGCTCGGGGCTCGGCTCGGGCGCTTCTGGAGGTCTGGAGTGAGGCTCGAGCGATCCGAGCCTAGGCTCGGGGAAGAGGCTCGGACCGTAGCTGCGTGGCACGCTGTGTACCCTTGGATCGAGCTCGATCCAACGGATGTCGGTGAAAACTCATGGCAGGACCTCAGACCGTTAGATCTAAGTTGATCCAACGGCTCCTGGCTTCGATGGAGATGGCGACATGGCTCGCTGCAAGCCGTTGGATCACTGGTCGATCCAACGGTGGAGTGATGAGCTGGGCGCTGCTACGTGGACGACGTGGGACCGTTCGATCAAGACGATCGAACGGTGGCTGGACCTCCATCCTCAACGGCCCTCCGCCTCCTGCGGAGGACTTGGCGGGGCTCCGGCGAAGGGGTCGTCCCTCCGCCCGTTCCTCCTCGCGTCGATGAAGCTCTCCGATTGCTCGGAGATATCCCAGAAGATGCTCGAAGGTGCGACGAAGATAATGGTGGCCTCAGGAGCTGGAGATAGGCGGTGGAGCACGACAGTGGCGAAGCTCAGGAAGAGCTCCGGCGAGCTTCCGATCAGTGGACGAAACAGTACCTGCAAATGTTTGAAAAAGAGCCGAAGCTCGTGCATGCACTCGTGGAGGAGTGAAGGTGATCGGAGAGGCCTAAAGGGTACTGAGGTGGTCTGGCGAAGGAGCTTCGACCAAGTGGCAGAGCTGGAGCTTGCTGGAGGATGAAAGGCGTCGTCGGAGGGCGTGAAGGTACCCGCGAAGATGGGAGCTCCGACGCGGAGCTCGGCGGAGTGAAATGGAGGCGAGCAGGTGGCCACAGACGACGAATAAAAAGCGAAAAAAACGAAGAAAAATGAAGAGAAGATCAAGAAGGGATGAAGGCGTTCACCTGGGGATTGGAGCTCTTCTTTGAGTTCCAGGTCGTCGCTCGAAGGGCCGGTGGATCCCTGAGCTCGAGCAGCTACGCGGAGGGTGGCTGTGAAACGGCGGCGGGTGCCGTGGATCTTGCCGGAGAAGACGCCTGTCTTCGCTCGAAGAGACGGCCAATTGTTGTCACCAATCGAGAGCTCTGAGCTCGAAGGTTTCTCCTGTAATGGCTGATGGGGATGAAATTGGCCGGAGAGGGGGTATTTAAAGGATGAAGGTCTCGGCTGGAATGGAGATGGGGCGAGGTTTATGGAGTTCGTGGGAGAGAGCTGGAGGTCGACGTGGGTGATGGAGTGGCTGGCGAGGATCAGGGATGAGTGGGGGTCATCGTGGAGGGTGTGGTGCTCGGTGACGGTGGAAGGAGCGCTGCCAAGAATAGGAAGGGGGTGCCCCTCTCGCAAGGCAGAGAACGTGGGAGAGAGGGGCTCCCGAGGTAGGAGACGAAGTCTCCACCGTTGGATCTTGATCCAACGGTGGTGATCAAGGTGGAGAGTAGCGGCTGGATGAAGATCTGGCCATGGCGATCTGAGGGTGTAGTGGGCGCCACGTGGTGCGCTAAGGACTCGGCGCTGATGGATGGCTAAGATAAGAGTCGGATGTTTAATCGGGTGGTCCAGGTGCCTGCGGGGCTAACGGCTCATATGAAGAGATGAAGGCGCTATCGAAGGGCGCACATGCTGCCACGTGGCGTGATGAGATTAAAGCGCTAATGAGCGGATGAGATCAAAGGCCGAGGTAGATCAGACGGCTGGAAATCAGAGTGCGCGTGGAGAAGGCTTGGCCGTTGGATTAGGAAGGTAATCCAATGGCTGTGGCTGCGGGCGGATGAGGCAAGGGCAGCGGGCTACGTGGCGCAACCAGAGGGCGCCACGTGGCCTGCTGTGATTGGCTGGACCAAAAAATGAATGTAGAGAGAAGAGGGAGCCGAATTTGGAGGAACTCCTAACATGAAAGTTGTAGATCTCGATGAGTTTCATGTTGACCAAAGACGGGAATGAGGTCAAATATGATACATAAATACAATAATAAATATACATACATGTAGTATACAAAGAGGCCCAAAAAACCCAACTTTCTCATACGAGCTCCAAATTAGATGAAATTAGTCTCATTTTAAAGGTCTTTTAATGTGTAGTATTCTAAGAGTGAGTAGACCTATTTCGGAGTTTGTATGAAGGATTTATGTGTATTTTCTGATCCAGGGATTCTAGGGCTTTATTGGCTATTTTACAAGGGGATTTCTGACTTTCTTCCCTATATTATTAACTAAGGAGTACATATTATAAGGAAGAGGTTATTTTGGTAAGTAGATTTTTTTACAAGGGATTTTGGCTTCTTATTTAAATGCAAATGGATTGCTAAAATGCATGTATTATGTATGTATGCATGAATGCTATTTATGCATTATAAAGGGAAATATGCCTCTATTTACTCGGGAACAAGGCTCTATTTTTGACTTTTGAAGTGATTAATCACATATTCATCATTATGATGCCCGATGTCTTGTTCGTGGAACTCCGTCTACTTCGGCGTTCCTTGCTCGTGAAGAAGACGTCGGATCTCGTGTGTCAAGATCAAGAGATCCACCGCTTGGATCATCAACATGGATTGCAAGAAGCACGCGGTTCATCCCCGCGCTCGCAAGCGTCTCCTCCGTCGGATCGGACTTGAGATGGGAGGTCTCTTCGTTTAGAGATTCGATTGCAACCACGCTTCAAGAGGTAATCCTATTACTTGTTTGTGGTTTAGACGGAACGATCCGAGAAGTGTTCTTGGATCATGTGGTTTCGTCGTATGAAAATTTTTTAAATTCCGCTGCATCGAGCAACTAGTGCGACTAGTCGCTTCTCGTCGTATTCGATACGACGTTCACGCTTCCATGATGCGCTTGAGGATCTAACCATATCCTTTAAGTGGTATCAAATCCTTAGGTCGAAGGTTTTGGATACGATCAACCCAAGGCGACTTGGGTTCGTTAGGGTTGCGAAAGTTTTATCGCATTTCATTTTCGCATCTCTATTTAGTGTAATTTTTCACCCTGATTAAATTGTTTAAACATGAAAATAGCACTTGGATTTTGTTCCCCATTAAATAAGGAAACCATAGTACTGAGTTTACGTAATTTGGATTCCGTTTGCTTGAGATATGGTTGTTTTAATTAACATGTATTCACTGTTACGGGAACTGCGAATCTTAACGTAATTAAGGAGTTAATTACTGTTTAGAGACATCTTGGAATGCGTGCAAATCACATAGGTTCTGTTGTAAATCAAGTTAGCAAACTATGGAAACTTACTTTGCTTAATTTGGATTTAAATTGATTGAGATATGCTAATTTTAGTAAATAGGGGTCACTGCTGAAATTACTTTCCTAATCAAGAACCATGTGATTGTCAATTAGTGAAATTAATTGTTTATTATATGAAATAATTATGGAAAATATTTGAGAAATATTGGATGATGATTATTTCCTTAATTGACTTGGCCTCAACCAATAATTGATTATATTTAATATAGATCAAAACTGGAAACAACAATCATCAAACTCCTTGCTTGAATAGGATTGGGATTTTGTCTAGCAAATTTCCTTATAATAAAAAATGTTTTGATTATTACTATATGGTATAATTTTGGTTGAAGAACCGATGATCATCTCAAGTACAAAGTGATTGACTCGGCATTATTTTTCCCGAGGCGGATATGGTGTCTAGTCGGGGACCGCTAGGGTAGCGGGTTGCAACGTATGCGATCCGTCCCACCCCCACCGGTACTGGCCATGACAACAGGTAGGGAACGAATGATGCCTGAGAGATCATGATGTATTTTTCTAATTATTAAAATTCGAATTAATACGTATTTTGAGATAGTACCATATATTCAAGTAAAATCAAGTTTGTTGATTGAATTGGATTGAAAATTAATTTAATATGATTAAGTTAATTATATCCAATTAAAAACACAGATGTGTTATTCCCTTGGAAGAATTAATTATGTGAATATGATTCATGATAATTAATTAGAATTTGAATATGATATGGAGGAACACACGAGTGACATCCATGGTCTCCCGTCAAGACGAAGGGTTCCGTCGCTAGATATTATATGTAGGAGCCGCCTGTCTGAAGTGACAGCTCCTGCATATGATCCATTTGGATCGGGCTCGTCGCTTCTCGAAAGAGTAAGGACGTATGCATAGTGACCTCAATATCGGGTCCTCATATTATTGGGGAGATATTGGATTGCGCATAGCGAGTTGTATTCCTATTGATGGTTGGTTCAATTAATGACGGGTCAACATCACCTTAGGGATGGTGGGCCCAGGTGTTAAAGACCGAACTGGGAGATGCAAGTTGGACTTGCAAGGTAGAATGTGTTCCCGCTTCTTTTTATCCGAGTTACAGGTTCTCATATTATTGGGATGTAACAAAGATAAGGAATGAGATCCTAGATCTTGCTTGAGATATAATGGTAAGTATATCTCTTACATTGAAAGTGATTAAGGGAATGAACTTTCATTGTTGACATGGCAAGACAACTTTGATATAAAATTCCTAAATCAAAGTAAATTATATATTTAAATATATTTATGCAAATTTATAATTTCAGATAATCCTTCTTGAATCCCACTCAATGTTATACTCTATAATAACCAGTAGAATATCATGGATTGGACCTATGATCCAGATATTGTACTTGCAATTGGACACATAATGTATGTGGTTGCAATGTGCAAGTTTCCTCATAATAATGAGGAATGATGATTAAATAAGACAATAGGACTAAAACCCTAGGGTTTGTATGTCTCTATAAGTCTTGATCTCATTGAATGTACTTTTGAAGTAACATGTCGATAATGATCGTAATTATCATATAATCCTTAAAAAAATCAATAAAGATATTCTGGCATACATATGTGCTCTCAATATTTAATCATGAATGGCATGGTTTTCTGCATCATGCAGAATGGTGGCTCTATAAGACATGATGTATTTAAAACGTTTGAATACCTACCTTAACCAATATTTTAAGAGTCTAGATGGATGTAGATATGATGAATGTCATCATTCTACTATCTATACTCTAGTCATTCATGAAGCTTCATAATGTTCATATTGTATGAACATAAATGAAGCTTGTATAAATGTTGAAATACTCTTATATTGAAATTTTTGATTTTAACATAAGAGATCCTTGGTCTTGAGCAATGGTTACTTATAGACAAAGGGAGCGCAGTGGAAGCATGGGTTGGACCCAAGTAAGAGGTATAGTCAAAGAGTTGACTGTACTTCTGTGACTTCCATATGACAACCAAAGAGTTGGATGAATGCCAATACTGCAATAAATTGATGTGATGATAGTATGACTATCAAATATATCTAGAATCCTTAGAGAAGGAATCAGATAGTACATCAGAAAATTTACATATAATCATTGAAATTGACTTACTTATTTGATAAGATAAAGTCTAATAATTGTATCTCAATCTTCTAACGACACTTGCAATTGATTGCATCTGTATTAGAATATTAGAAATTTGATCTTAAGGTTTAATGGTCATCCACGTTGGAATTGATGCAATTGTTGCAATAATTTCCACCGGATGAATATACTTCATATTTTCAGTGGAAGCCCTTAGTCTTAGAGAATGTCTCTATGACCTAGATATTAGAATACACTCATTGTTTATTTCTAAATGTTGGGAATAGACATGAAATCTGGAATAGACCTATCATAAAGAGTTATGATGGAGATATTTCATATAGTAATCTAACGTCTAGTGGATTGCACTAAATTAGAAAATTAATGAATGGTTCATTAAGATTTCTAATACTTAAAATTAAACCTTTAAAGATCAATAAGAGGACATAGATCATTTGATAATGATCTGGCATCGTGTTTTTGGACATTTGTTTGTTGATGTGATCAATAGACTGATAAGAGATGAAACATTAGATTGACTAAAGCTTCAAATCTTACATACCTATGAATATTGTATTCAAAGAAAAATGTCCAATACACCTTTCTTTGGGAAAGATGTAAGATGTCAAGGTCTTCGCGATCTCATACATATTGATGTATGTGAATCATCCATATCATAGTAAACATTATAGATATGTGATATCTATCAATGATTATGTATGATATGAAATTTCTTCTCTTCACCTAAGAAACCTTTGAAATGTTCAAAGATTTCACAATTTTGGTTTAGAACCAAAGTTTGAAGGAAGATGAAATGAATTTGATCTAACTAAGGTAGCTTCTACCTATTAGATGAATTCGTAGAATACCTTATAGAGATATGAATATCATTTCTATCTCAACCCTCCTAATGAACCTTAACTCAATAGAGTTGTAGGAAAATGCAATTGATCATGTGTGACATGATTTGATCAATGATTAATCTTAGCATAATTATCTCTTAGTTTCCAGGTATATATGTGGTAGAGACTACATTATATACTTAATAAGGTTCCAAGCTAGTAAGCTAGAATCTAGCACCAGAGAGTGCTACTTCATTAGGAAAATAAAGGATGGTATTGGATACCTACTTTATGACCTTGAGATTCTTAAAAGATCTCATCTTTGAGAATATGATTCTTATAGGATGACTCTCTTGAGAATCAAGATGAAAATGAAGAAAAGGAACTCATTTAATCTTGAGAAGATAATAAGGCTCCTGAAATCGGAAACTAAATAGACAAATAAAGATGAAACATTAATACCTCTTCAAATAAGTTTGAGGATGGATTCCATGTGTCAGTTGAGTCAGAAAATGATCGGACTTCATGTGATGAAGCTCCTGAGGATCATGACATGGAAAGATGGATGTTAGCAATAAAAGTATAATGTAGACTTCATATACAAGTGTTGTATATGGACCCACGAGGATCCACCTATATGGATAAGACCCATTAAGTGTAAATAGATCTTCAAGAGAAAGAGGGAACCTGATGAGAAGGTATAGAACTTCAAAGCACAGTTCGTAGCCATAAGCTACACACCGAAGAGAAGACATCGCTTGCGATGAGACTTGCTCTCCAGTGACCTTGCTTTAACCCATCAAAATATTGCTAACTATAGCTACACAAGTTGACTATAACATCTTCATGATGTGAGTCAAGATTGCATTCCTCTATGAATACCTCTCTAAGGATATTCACATGAAGTAGCCCCAGGGCTTCATAGTTGAGGAAAGCAAGGTGTGCAAACTAGAGAACTCCATCTATTGGACTCAAATAAGCTTCTTGTAGTTGGAACATTGGATCTGATGAATTCATAAATGTTATGATTTCAGATAGTATCTTGATGTACCATGTGAAGCTTAGTGGGAGTGCCATTGTGTTCATCGTGCTGAATGTAGATATTATCCTAATCATTTGGAATGATATAAGAATAATAATAAGTGTTTTATAATTTGGTTGTTTCATACCTTGAGATACGATCTCAAGGATACCTCTTAGATCTTAATTCTGAAGTCGTTCAGAAGCAAAGAGAAGAGGGTATTGGGACTGTCGTATTAGTAGTACACCTTGGACTTATTCCATTTTTCTAGAAAGAAAAGCTTCCTTTCCTTAAGATATGGTACTGACCTATCTGAAGGGATAGCACCTCAAAGAGTTGAGGAAGTGAATGCTAGAACTGTTTGCACTTGTGCATCAGTTATGAGAAGCTGAATGTATGCTAGATGTGTACAAGAACCAGATGTCTATCACGCAGTGGGAGTAGTAAACTGTTACTAATCCCTCTACGGAAATAAAACACTTGATTGCAGTAATAATAATATCTTCAAAGATGATGAAACTCGGAGATAGTGATCTCAAAGTATTATCTTCAAAAGTTTAAGACCTTGTAGATGGTGATCTATAAGGGTCTTAACTGTATATACCTTAGGAGATGAGATCTCCAGGAATGAAGGTATTCTAATAAGGATTATGGGAATACTGGTTATGATAATTAATAAGATGTAGTGTCAAGGACACTATAACCGATAAAATTGAGTATTGGTTGCATAGGATGCAACATTCGCATTGGATGCGAGCACTGTTACTAGGAGATATGCAAGTGCCATGAAAGGACTTGGCGTAGTCTCTTGGGAACAGAGTGACTGATCAGCTTACCTAGCTATATTCTAAACAACCTATGATTGTCACATGAGTGTGGGTTTAAATGATTAGCCCATTAATGGATCTTTGGGCTAGTGGGAGATTGTTGGACATGCGAGCCCACGACAAGCCATTATGCAATAAATGTTATTGCAATTCACTCCTTAATCTGAAACAAAGAGTACATAATTTGCATAATAGGTCCCTTAGCACAATTAGGGTTATGTACCATGGCCATCTTAATGATCATACAGCTGTTGATTCAATTATTGAATCATAGAGGCTGGTGCTTAGATGAATATCTAATGAGTTAGATTGAGGACTCATCAAGCACCGTCAAATGATTGTTAAGAGATGATCTCCAGCCTGAGCAGGAGATGGCAATCCTATCTCAGTTAGGATGATATCTGACCGACCTCTTGATGCAGGTCCTCTGCATAGGAATAGAGATTCGGAGGTGTTAGATGAGTTAGGTCAAAGAGTTGACTTAAAGAGATTGAGATAAACAAAGTCCTATATCGTATGCTGTCATGATATAGGCACACATCCTCTGACCGGAGACAGATGTGTTACTATATGCCTGAGTATGTACATTTGGCAGACCATTAAGTTGATGACCTAATCAAGGTCTATACACCGGCGCGCTGGTGTGCATATAAGGGCATATGAGTAATACGATCTCTAAAAGGGACCATACAGGTTCATTTACTGAACCAGAAGACATGAGCTCACCCATGAGATATTGGGAAGAATCAAATTCCATGCTCATGGTCGTCTCGCTTTGGAAGCTTGACTGAATTTGTAGGTTTGATATGTACTTTTGGAAAGTATATGATCAAGACCTAGGTATGATATATGCTTTTGGAAAGTATATGATCGATACAGACTCCCAATGATCGAATGAGAAACTTATTGATAAAACCCTGAAGTAGACAGTATAAAGTTGATCTAATAGTTTGGGTTTATTCTAAGTCTTCCAGTATGCAGGATGTACAGGTATTGGGAATACCTGAGGGTGATGTGATCATAAACGATTGTATAACCATGACGCTTCCATTCCTAGGGAGTGATGAAACGGGTCTGGATTTTAGTGACTCCTCTCAGTAGAGAAGTGATATGATCTTGATCCAAAATGCTGGACATTGATCTGAATGTGATTCAGATTCAATGAGAAGATTAGATTTACGATCTTGATTTAATCAAGCATCCATGGGAGGCCCGAGATCTGGATTTGAGATGTAATCTCAACATCCAAGTCACTATACGTGGAACAATACAATCGCCATGTCCTTATCTCCAAGTATTCGCGGAGAAAGCGCATTATCCTTGAATGGGTTCTGGATAATTTCATTGTTGATAATATGTATCCGAGCATTGAGAAAATAGATAATTAAATGTGATTTAGTTATCATGATTAATATAAACTTGATTCATATTATAAAGAGAGTTATCTAAGATAATTGAATATGATTTAATTATCAAAGATGAGAATAATGTGAATGTGATTCATATTATTTGAACACATGAGAAAAAGAGATCCAAGATGATTAAATATGATTTAATTGTCATGGATGAGAATAATGAGGATAGCAATATCCAATTATTCATAATATATTATAAATGTGATTTATAATGTATTAGATAGAGCTAATTATAATTTATATTTGTTGATTAATTATTATGTATATTGGATACACATTGTGTAATTAATTGACAATGTAAATTATATGTTGTTTTGGGTTGTGAATATGATTCATAATTTTTCCATGGCAAGATTGTAATATTCTCAAATATAATTGTGAATTATTTTTGATGAATAAATAACCAACAAAAGTTGTTGGAAATAAATAATGGAGAAAATCAAGGAAGCATGCAATCTCATGGATTTCCATGAGATTGCCCCCACATGGTTTGTGGTGGGCGGCACCCATGTCCTATTTGAAATGGGTGGCCATCCACCTTGATGATGCATGGGAGATTTGATCTCCATGCATATTCTCTCCTTATTTATTGGATTGATTTATATTTGATTTTGTCAATTATATTTTAATCTAAAGTTGGTTTTTACCAACAACAATCTTGACCATTGGATTGACATAAATCAATCTCATCCATTGATTTTATATATCCCATGGATCCCAAAACCCTATAAATAGAGAGGCATACCATGCTCTCTATTTACATGCAATATTGGAGCAAACTCTCTCTCTCTCTCTACTCGACATCCCTCTCTCTCCCTCTCATGGCCATCCATCATGGATGCCCTAGAGAGAGTCTTCATCGCCGCAGCATCGTCGTTATGCTGCCCGATGTCTTGTTCGTGGAAATCCGTCTACTTCGGCGTGCATTGCTCGTGCAGAAGACGTCGGATCTCGTGTGTCGAGATCAGGAGATCCACCGCTTGGATCATCAACATGGATTGCGAGAAGCACGTGGTTCATCCCCGCGCTCGCAAGCGTCTCCTTCGTTGGATCGGACTTGAGATAGGAGGTCTCTTTGTTTAGAGAGTCGATCGCAACCACGCTTTAAGAGGTAATCCTATTACTTGTTTGTGGTTTAGACGAAACGATCCGAGAAGTGTTCTTGGATCATGTGGTTTCATCGTATGAAAATTTTTTAAATTCCGCTGCATCGAGCAACTAGTGCGACTAGTCGCTCCTCGTCGTATTCGATACGACATTCACGCTTCCGTGATGCGCTTGAGGATCTAACCATATCCTTCACCATCTCCCTACGCATATCGGCCATGAAAGCCCCCTGGTCTCTGATCTAACATTGCACGGTCTCTAGTGAGGATAACAGGGTGTTGTTGATGGCACCCTGATAAAGTACATAGGTGTGGGTCTGGTTGGGTCCATCAGTGCACTCCTCGCTGCTGGCCATGGTCTCTGCAAAGGCAAAAGACCCGAACTCATGTGCCATAAAATTAATAAACGTCTGTTGCGGTATCTGCTTGGGCACCTCAGGACTGGTAGAAGGGTGGTCAAGGGAGAACAGGGCGGATTCAAACTCAGGTTCGGAGAGCAAGTTTGGTCTCTCGTAAAGCAATGTAGATGAGTAGGGTGGAGTGCTCAAAAGCGGTGCAACCAAAGGATGCCTAATGGACCTCCGACCCATCATCGCGATGTTCAGAGGGAAGGCGGATGAGATCTGGAAAAACACACAAGATCGGGCAAACAAACCCCTAATTCACCTACTCACGCTGAGCTGGTGACCGTAAAGATTCGGTCTTTTATCTTGTCAATTTTATTAGGTGATAAATCAGTCTATCAGAGCGATTAAGTGAGCTATTGGGAATCCAACGATCTCAGGAGACTGTCCTGATCCCAAAACTAGATTTTTCCCAGCCAGTACAAGTTGCAAACCATTTACCGTCTACCCAATCAAATCGCTCTGTAAAGGATATCACGGCCCGCTTTATCGGAAACCGGAGCGATCCTCACTGGAGAAGACTAATCCTGAAACTAGTAGAATGAAAAGAGGTCGGATATGGCTCTAGCCTAGTGTGCGGGTCACTCTCTCGCTCATCCAAACCAGACAATGAGGGGGATTGCTCTCCCAAGATAAATTTTTTAGTGAGGTGTCTTTTAGGGTCATGTGTATTTAGCAGTCCTAATTTTATGGTTTTTCTTTTTTAGATATTTTTCAAGCAAACAACACCTAACAAATTTTCTGATTCTCCTTATTATTTTAAGTCCAAAAAACATGGGGAGAAGTCAAAAAAGCTGATGCACGGTCAAACACTATGATGCATGCAAAGTCAGAAATGCTTACCTGATGCCATCTCTCTACATACAGGGTGATCCACACATAAAATAAAGACAGAAAAAAAATTACCTATATGATGAAATAAGAAATCAGCCTTAGCCAGAAAATTTCTACTCGATAAGCACAATAGCTAATAGGTCAACAAGAGAGGTCGGGGTCTGATCTCTGATGCCGATCGGTGTCCGCCACAACGGATCCTGCTAGCACTGTATACGGCCTCTAGTGGCACATGACCTCTCAAGTGACCAAATTAGCTTTTTCTTTTGTGATTTAATTAATTAGGTCCACTTAGCGATCTATAGGTGCAGGCAAGTAATTAGGACTGGGGCCTTAATCAATTACATCACAGTAAATAAAAATACTAAGTCTAGGGGCTAAAAACTCCGAGAATAAAAAATAAAAGAGAATACAAAGAAAACAAAACCGACGTAATAACCACGGTGAGGTCCCCCGAGCACACCGGTGCTCGGCGGAACATACCCCGATAACAGGCCATGTCCAAGTCTAAGACCTATATTATTACAATAATAATGGAGTAAAATAAAAAACTGAAAACTAGAAATCTTCCAAGGATCCTACTCCTCCTCTCCTACGCTCTCCCGCGGCTCGATGCAGAAACGAGCC
The DNA here is from genome assembly GCA_037367405.1 of Ottelia alismoides. Lineage (NCBI taxonomy): Eukaryota > Viridiplantae > Streptophyta > Magnoliopsida > Alismatales > Hydrocharitaceae > Ottelia > Ottelia alismoides. The sequence continues at coordinate 91,768 of JAZKJV010003768.1, forward strand.
ACCACCGCTTCGGTCAGGTGCCTCGGTGCTCCTAAGAAGGTCGCCCTCACTCGTCAGGCCCTCACAAGAAAGGGAAACAAAAACTAGTCAGATCATAGTTATAAAAATAAAATAAAATAAAATATAAAATAAAATAAAATAAATGAGAATAAAAACAAAGAAAAAGAAATAAAAACAAAACCAAAACAAAAATAAAAAGCAAATAAAGAAAAATAAAAAAAAGAAGAAGAAAAAAGAAATAAAATCGAAAAAGGAAAATCGACTACTAAGCCATGCTCCCCGGCAACGACACCATTTTGATGACGTGTGGATGCAACTCGGGTTAAGGAATATCTAGGGTCATTGCGACCCGAATCGCAAGGCTCAATCAACAAGAAAAAGAAGACCATGAACTAAAGAAATCAAACAATAAAAACGAAGGCAAGCGATCTTGCTAGTTATTTAACCTGGTATACTACCAGGGTCGAACACAAGGAGGACATAATGAAACCTACAAAGTAATCAGGCAATCCAAAAGAGAAAAGAATTTTGGTGGTTTTTAATTTTCAATTTTTTTGATTTTCTAATAAGAAAATGAATAAGGAAAAAGGCCAAAAATTAAACTCAAGCAATTATTTAAAGGGTCAAAACAACTCAAAATTTCAAAACAATTTTTTTTAAGTTTTTAAAAATATTCAAGTGTTTTTAAAAATTTTATGGTGTTTTTCTGATTTTTATTTAATTTTCTAAAAATAAAAGACTGCTAAAACAATAAGCAATATACAACCTAGATATAAAGGCAAATTAAAATTATTTAAAATGCTATAAAATCTTAGTAGTAATATTATGTGAAGCTATAAAATAAAATCTACCTACAAAACCTGTAAACACATTTTTGTTTTTTTAATGAATTTTTAATAATTTAATAAGCATTTTAGTCTTTTTATCCTTTTTGGGACTTTATAAATGGTAATTAAATAAAAATCACATACAAGCTAAAGCAAGACAAAATAAACAATCAAGAATTTTTTTTGGATTTTTTCAAGATATTTTTACATTTTTAATTGATTTTTTGAAACAAACAGAAACACTTTTTAGGATTTTTAAATTTTATAAAATATCAAATAAAATCAAAACTGGTCACAAAAATTACCAAAAATCCTACACAGTAGCAGGAGCTACGTATAAAAACTCAGAATTTTTGGAATACTTTTGATATTTATTTGATTCAAAACAAGACACACAGAACATAGGGACCTAATTGCAAATAGTTTAAGTTCTGGGACCAAACAATAACAGGTAATAAAACTCCAAGGTCAAATCTGCAGTTTATCCACTAAAAAGCGCACATGTCATAAAGCAGCGTTCACAGGGGCATTAATGCAATTTTGAAAACATTCATTCAATCAGTAACACATGAAAAGTTCAGGACTAATAACGCAAATATCCCACTATGCATGTGATCAGGCACATGTCTCCAAATAAGAAGGACAAAACTACAAATACGAGAAACTACAAGGACTACTATGCAAAATGGTCCAACTGTAAATTTTATTTTACAAACTAAAACATAAACTAAAATAAACATGGGATAAAAAGAGCAATATACCCATAACTGTACGTGAGAGGCACGTGGGAGGACGGGTGTCAGCTGTTGGCAAGGCTCGATTGTGCGGCTCTGCTCCTCTACAAAGGTCGATATGACGTTTAGGGAATGTCCCTGACATGCAGTGCAGATGTGTCAGATGTGTCAGATCAATGGTTGGGCAGGTGTGACGTTGGACGGCTCAGATGGGATCTGGTACTCGGCTCCTCATCCAACGGCAAAGGAAGATGGTGGACGAACAGGGTGCTTGTGAACTTGGAATGGGGATTTGGGCGAATCCGTCCGGCCGATCAGACCTCCAATGGTTCGAGCACCTGCGGGGAGGCACTCCAGGTCGAGTCATGGGCTCTAATCGCCCGGTGAATGGTTGGATGGATAGAACGGTGGAGATGATGTCTAGGGTAGCTCCGCCGAGCAGCTAAGAAGCAGATGAAGCTCCTCACGGTATAAGGCTACCTGCAATGTGAAGCTATGACTTGGAGGCAAACTCCGGTCCAGGTTATTAAGAAAGGAAACCAAATAAGCGACGACAAATGGCTTTTGATCTCCGGCGGTCGTAACAGAGGGAGATCTGGGACCTAATCTCGGTGAAACGGGCTAAGATCATGGTGATCAGATTGCGTGGGAAGGTGGAGAGCGAATGTATGGATCGACCGGAGCGGATAAGTGAGGGTGACTGAGCTCCGACCGTCTGGTCAGATCTGGCGGAGCACATGCGGCATACAAATGAAAGATTGATCAACAACGAAGCTAGGAATGAACAGAGGGCTACCTGAGGGTCTGAATGTGATCCTAAGCTCCAGGTGAGATGAACGGCGGGGTTGTGGCCTCAACCAAGCTGTGTCAGGCGAAGAAGGCTTCTCGCGGCGGTTCTCCAGCCACGAAGGGTAAGCTACGGCTACACGGAACCAAATCGACCATCGAAGGTCGCTTCAGGCTGATGTCACCTTGCTGAAGGATTCTAGGGTATCGAGAAGGGATGCGGCGCGAGCTACCTAGCTAGGGAGATAAATGAGCAACTTTATAGAAGTCCCAAGTGGCTGGAAGAATCGGGCTAGGACACGCAATCTGAGAATAATCCGCACTTCCCTAGGGATCCACGAAGATCCTAGATCCATGAGGAAGGCACGGGTGAAATTTTAGGGCAAACGAGCGCATTATCCGGCAGGGGTAAATGGGAGAAGGAGGTCCGGCAGGTCAGCCATGTCGGGTCAAGTCCTAGAAGAGGGGGTTGACCCAAATCAACGATCCGCCGTAGACTAATCAGAAAATAGGTATACAAAAATATTTACAAATTTAATAAAAAATAATAAATGATTTTAAATTAAAAAGTGTATAAAATGAAAAATGTTTTTTATTTTTCAAGCTATTTTTCTGTGATTTTTTTATTTTTATGAAAAATAAATGATTGTATATACAGTATAATGTATTATATATAAGTATATAATACTATGTATTTTGTAGAATTATTTTTATTTTATTATTTCTACAAGAATACCACAATTTTATATTTTATTTATTTATAACATAATTTTTGGAGTATAAAACAATTTTTATTTTGTTTTTCTTATTTATTTACAAGTGTAAAATAAATATGGAAGAAAACAAGTATACATGTATTATGTACAAGTGAGGGAGAGAATTTTATTCTATTTTTATTTTATTTTTCCGATTTTTATCTTATTTTTAGAAATATATATAAGGAAGTAAAAAAATCTTTTTATTTTAATTTTGACAAAAATAATTTATGTATACATAGAATACATATATACAAACCGGAGTAGCCCTATCTCTCTACTTATTTTATTTGGCGATCAGGACAATGCTAGGCCCTCTCTTGGGTTTGGGTCACTCAGTATTTATTCTAAATACTTCCTTCTTTTTCTTTTTATTCTTTATTCTTTTTTTTGCACAAATACATGCTAATTATGATATATTAACACATGTATGCTTAGTACTAAGTTATTGTATTTACACTCATTTACATGATGCTTTGCCAAGATAATTAGCTAAAATAAAAGAATAAAGAGTGATGAATGAGGATTCATCAGGTGTCTCACATATATCAAAGTGAAAAGGCACGAAATCATCAGCAGAAGTAGTCACGTCAAGTCCAGCTTGGCGAGTCTCTCCTAAGTCAAAACAAAAAGGAATAAACTCATCTATGGAAGTAGTAAGGTCATGTTCATCCTCTAAGGTCTCAACTGGATCATCAATATCGTTAAAAGGGCCTGAATTGATTGATGAAAGGAACAAGATCGAATTCGGCCACATCAATATGTACAATGTCTGCCCTCCGCTCAAACGTATTAATCGTGTAAATCCTGCATATGTCATCAACACATCACCAATCACATGGAGAGAAAACTCCAAGGTCTATGCTTTCTGAGTCCTCCATCCTGCGAAGGAATTCTCTAGTCTCATCATTGGTCATAAAGCAAACCTCTTTGATATCAGCAGATAGGTCATAGGCCTCGAGGTCAGCTAAAACTGGTGTAATCACATCAGGTGCAGGTCTCTGGTCAGCAGTAGGTGCAGTGATGACCACAATGCTCCCGTCATCAGGATGGAAGCGAATCTCTCCTAATCCGTAATCAATAACGACTCCTGTAGAGGCGAGAAATGGTCATCCCAAGATGATACGAGAGTGCTCCCCATGGTGGAGGTCTCCATGGGCAATACGTCAAAGTCAATAGTGTATCTCATGCCCTGAATCCAAATGGCAACGTTCTCTAGAATACCCTTCAGCCTCTTTAGCGATTCATCAACAAAATGAACGATCATCCTGGTTTTCTTGAAAGGTCCAAGATGAAGATACTATACGAAGGAGAAAAGTATTATGCTAATTGAAGCACCATCGTCAAGGAGAGTGTGATCACATGAATAGTGAGAGATTGTGCATTTAATGAGTGGTGTAGCAGTGTTCCCTTTCCTAGAAGAAGGGCGATGGGGGATGTCATGGGCAGTGGCCATGGTCAAGATATGACTCTCAGATATATTCCCTTGCTTTCTCTTCTTGGGTTGAGGAGCAGATAATCGGGTCATGGCCTGGCGAAGTGGGGCATAAATGATCTCATGAATAACAACCACAACTTTGGGTTCAGTCAACAACTTTTTTAGATTTTAGATCTCCTCCATATAGGGGAAAAGAACAGAATCATCATCTACACAAGGATGACCAGGAGCAGTATGTACAGTATCATCTTTGGGGTCCAAGGTAGGACATGGGGTGAGTGAACGTGTGGACAAATGGTCTGACAAAGGTCCCCTCTCATCACAAAATGGCTCAACAATGTGTCTCCCAATATCTTTTTGTATTTTTAAATTTTTCTCTTTTTTTGTATTTTTGGCGATTTCATGCTCTCACAAGAATCATCAAATGAATCCATATAATCAAATAGTGAAGTGTCATAGTGGATCTTATTTATACTGGTGGGGTCGTCAATCCTCTGATTCATTTGCTTCATCACCTGGGTCAAGTGCTCAAGGGTGGATTCCAAAAAAGGTGACTCCAACAGATCATTCTTAGGTCGGTGAGGAGGAGGAGAATGTGAAAGTGGTGGTGGTGGGTAAAAGTCTGAGGCCTGAAACTGCGGCTGAGGCGGATATGTACAAAAAGAAAATTTAGGAGCAAAGTCCTCCTGATAAAATAGAAGTGGACCAGCTGGAGGGTACAAGGGATCCGCAAAGTCCAGATAAAAAGTATTCTAGTAAACCATCTCCGAAAAAAGAATTGATCGGGAGAACACGAGGGTTAAGTCAAGAAATGTAAGAAAAAGGCGCAAATAAGTAGAGAGATCGAGTATGCACACAAACAATCACAAACAAGTATACAAAAAAATAAGCCCCTCAATTCACTACTCAACACGGTGAAGATCGTGAAAGCTCGGTCTTTTTATCATTTCTGTTTTAGAGTTAGGTGAGAATACAAGATTGTACAAATACTTAGGTTGGCCTGTGATTTAGGTACTACTCCTTAGTGTGTGCATAAGCAATGTAAAACGAATACAATGAGGGGGTTACTCTCCCCAAGACAAAGATTTTTCTTTTTGATCTATTAAAGGATCGAGTAATACTAACAGTCCCAATTTTATTGATTATCGCTTTTTTGGATTTTTAATAAGAATAAAGGAGCCTAACGAGGGATCAATTACTTTAGCAACCTAGGTGACAAAATTAGAGGGAGATAGTCGAAAAAGCAATACAACCGATAAATCAATGATGAAGGTTAACACATAAATGCTTACATTGCCTCCAGCTCTCTACATGCAAGGTTGGTAAACAGAATTGGAAACTATCTATATACAAATGCATGCCAATGAAAGAGCCCTAGATGAGAATATACTATTAGCGTGAAGAATAATATGCTAATTATCTAGAAATGAGACCAAAGTTCGGTCTTCGATGCCACTCGGTGCCTGCTACAACGGGTCTTGCACGCGTTGTATGTGACCTCTCTCGACACACCTCAAGTCCAAATAAATAATAATTCAAAATTTGACTAAATCCAAACAAGAACTATAGGTGAATGCAGTGGTTATTAGGTATTTGGCCTTAATCTATCGTCAAGAAAATCCTAATGCTAGGGCTCAATCACACAAAATAAAATAAAAATCGTGAAACAAATAAAAAGAAAAAGCGACAAAAACGTGACAAAAATGATGAGGCCCCCAAGGGAACAATCCCTAGGGCAGTGGACCTCGTGAAATGTGGCAAAGTGTCATGAGTGACCTGAATATTACAATTAATGTATCTCTCTCACATTAAATTATAAATGAAATAAATAAAATAAATTCACAAAATATTTTCTTCACAAACTTCCTCCAAGGTTCCTTTGATGCTTCCTTATGACAACTAGGTCAAAAGGCCGGCTTTGCTTCACGTGGGTGCACAGGCTCTCCTAGAAGATCTCCTCCCTCGATCCGCAGTTCCTCGCAATAAAGTCAACAAAGAAGAGGTGATTAGACAATTCAATAATATAATATCAGATAAAAGAAAAACAATAAAGGAAAATATAGATAAGCAAGAAGACACGGGTAAAAAGCCAATCTAAACGACGTTGCTCCTCGACAACAGCACCATTTCATGACTAGGACTTCAGGAGGGTCAATTATGTCTACACAAGGTGAAAACAAAGTTGTTGTGGCGATCGCTAAAGAAACCCTAGAAAATCAACAATTAACCCACAATATGTATTAAGCAATGAAAAGCAAAATATGTGGAATTGAAATTCATTATAACTCCACAATGGATGTCTATAGGTGTAAGTACTGTAGAGGTCGAATACAAGGAGTGAATGGGAGAATGGTGCAAGTGAATGCAAAATTGTGCGCTTCTTCTTGTCTATGTGTTTTGTGGTTTTTTAATTATATATATTATTTTATTTTTATATTTTTCTAATTGTTTTTAATTTTTATATTGTTATGATCTTTTTGTATTTTTTATTTCTTTTTCCTTTATATAGTAATATATATAGCTATTTATACAATATGAGCTAATATAGATATAAATACTAATAAAATAATCAAAATACATAAAATAATTTTTTTAGATTTTATTTTTTTCTACAATTGTTTTGATTTTTAAGTATTTTTGCTATTTTTATGGATTTTTACAGACACAAATATCCCGAATCAAGGATTAAATAAATAGGCTGAATTGAAATGGAAAATAAAAATCATATATAATATCCAAAATTTTCCAAATTAATTTTACTTGATAAATAACTATATAGAGAAAATTAGAAAATAGAAAAAGAGATTTTAGAATTTTTGAGTTTTTTTTTTTAATTTTTATAAAGATTTGGGTCTTTTTTAATTTTAACATTTTTCTTTTTCTATTTTTAATAAATTTTGGTCCAAAGTCTTAAAATACTTAAATAAATAAAATATATTTTGGGGTTTTTTTTAAAAAATTGTATTTTTGGGGGTTTTAGTCTAAAAATAGACTTTTAATGTTCTTTTTTATTCCAATAATTACTAAAAATTTAAATTGCAAATTCAAAGTAAGCATGAAAGTGTGTGCAATCTGGAGCGTAACCTTATTTTTGGTTATTTTTGGAGCATGGACACTATATTTAATGAATGGAAGAAATGCACAAAAACTCAATGAACTAGCAGGGGTATATATGTAATTAAATAAATATCAGGGGCCTTTTTTTGCAAAATATCCAAAATTATATAACTGAAATAAAAATTTCTTAGACTAGTTTGAAATACAAAAGTCTGTAGGGGTATAAGTGCAAAATGGACTCAACTGTAAATAAAAGAATCCAAAGGGCCATTTTACAAATTACACAAAAATAATATATAACGGCATATGAATGATTCAGTACTAATATTTAAATACAAAAGGTACTGGGCTTGGAATGCAAAATACACAATGTTGTGCGTGATCGGACGGTGGCTACGAGCCAATTTTCCATGTGTCGTTCCCAGGGGGCGTAATACCACTTCTCCTCAGACGGTCAAGATCAGATCTCCTGCAGGAGATCGATGAAGCTGAAGTCCTGCATCCTACAACTGTTGTGCCTCATGAAGAAAAAGGCTGATCAAATGGCGATGAAGGCCACCGGAAGAACTGGGAAGAACTTGTGCGCGGGTGAACTTCGATTGGTCGAATCTCCACGTATCGAGCTCCTGCTTCGCTATTAAGGGTCCCAAAAGATTCTTGGAAGGGTTCTCTGTCGGATAGAAGGCACAAATGGCTCCAGTGATGGTCGAAGGCTGCCCACAAGGTCGAGGAACCTCGAGTGCTTCAGGAACATCAAGCGAGCAACAAAATCGCCTCCAACCGGTCCTTGGTCTTCAATCCTGCACAGGGTTAGTTGAGACAAAAACACGGTGCTCAGGAGAGAATGGGAAGAGGGAATGGGCGAAGGAATGCGTCAGGTGGAGCTCTCCGGCGACGGGCGGAGGAGAAGAGTTGGTTTCCTGATCCTAGTGGACTCATGGTGAAATGAAGGGTCTGGGGCATAGGAGAAGCAATGGGGAAGGATTTGAGGTGGTCTGGTACGTCAGGAGACAAGGGAATCTTGGTGGAAGTGTTCGCTATAGCTAGTTTCTGGCAAACTACAAATCTAGTTTTTTATGCTACTGGGATGAATCAAAGAAAACATTAAATGCAATAAACAGAAATGGAACCTAAAATCTACTGAGAAAACAAAGTAAAATACCTCAAGTCGACTGATGAATCCACAATTCATCATCCTTATTCTATCATTTTGGCCTCAAAAACCCTAGTAAATGCGTGTAAATACCCTTAATTCATGCATTTTAGCATTCATGCATGTGTGCATAAATAGTGTATAAAACACAGTTTTTAAAGCCAAAATTATAGAATAAAGAAAAGAAAAGAAAAAGAATAAAATATTGTAAATATTTTATGACCCAAAACCCTGAGACCTAGGCATCTTGATGAATAGGTCGATAAGGAATAAAGTAGGGGGAGATCAGGGTCAGAAACCAATAAAGATTCTTTGTGAATTAATTCATTCTTTATTCATTTGGGACCTATTTTTGGTCCACTTTTTATACCTGAAATAAAGAAACTTTGTACATGAAAGTTGTAGATAATTAAATATAGAAAAATACAAAATTGATTTCACTCTAAAATAATGTACAAATAGAAAGTTATGATCTGAATAAGATTCCAGAATCCCAACTTCCCAGACCTATATCTTGCAAATAAAAACTCGAAATGCATCAAAATCAATATAATTTTCAATAAGCTATTTAATGGAGAGCTATTGAAAGTTAGGTTTTGGACCCCTATTGTATACTTGGACAGATTAAAATATTCATTTTATTTATTACACATTATTTTCATAATTTCATATTTTTATAATTTTGTAAATATTATCTACAATATATATGTACATTAAAATCAGAATAAAAAGATAAATAAAACAAAAAAAATTATACATGTATATAACACCTAGGTATAAGACCTGTATATATACTTATATAATTAATTCTCCTATTTTATTAAGTATACAAAACACTGCTGAAAAATAAAATAAAAGTATCTTTAAGTGTATAAAAATAATTTATAAATATATAAAATAATAAACCAAAATAAATAAATTTAATATATAAAATAAAAATAAATTATTAAACAATATATATATGTATACCTATACAAGCCACAAAAGGTAACCTGTATTTTTGATCCTCAAATAAAAAAATAAAAATCATATTAAATACTTCAAAAAATAACAAACATTTCTTATTTTATAACCTAAAAATAATAAATTGATTTACTATTTTTAATTGATTTTTTAAATCTTTTTCGCAGGGTTTTTCCTGGTTGGTCCACGTTGACCAACCATGTAGCTTTGTCAGAATTGAGTTTTGACCTCTTTTCACGATTTTTTTCGAGGACTATCCTTGCACCTTCTCGGCTATGTCCCTTCATGACTTTTGTTCCTCATTCAATGGGCATCCACGCCTAGATGAAACCTCGGCAATCGAATCAACGCATTGCTCGTTGTCCCTCAATCTTCTAGCCCATCCGTCAACCCTTCATATAGAGACTCAACTTTCCATTTGAAAATTGAACCCCTTGTGTGCCGCTTTCTCCTCACCTAACATGCTCTAGAGATAGAGGGAGGTGACAGCTCCTGATTCCCAGCCTTAGGAGGGTCGAGGAAGGGCCGAGGCGGCTCCACCACCTCCGGCGAAGCCCACCGTCGAGGTTCCCCCACCTCAGGTACACCACCTTCGAGGTCATTTCTTTCTTCATTTCTTTTGCATAGTTTTGCTCGTCGTAGTCTTATGATTAGATCCCCCCAGTTAGTGTAGCGTTCCATCCATCGAATCACCCAAACACACCCCCACGTCGGAGCTCATTCCGGCCACCATCTCGTGCCGCTGTTTCTCGCGGCCATTCCGCCACCGTGGGGTCGAGGCACTTTGCCCTCGACCCTCTCACGCTTTTTGCAGGTCCAGGAGCTACTGAAGAGGATCTGGGGCTCAGTTTGAGCCTCACCGGAGACCCGAGGAGCCCGCTAGCTCTGCCGCATCCTCCCGCAAGCTCCGTCCACCATCAGAGAGTTTTGGAGTGCCCATGAGCTAGAGGACCACCCTAGGAAGCCGCCCGACCATCTTTGAGCTCGAAAGAATGCCGGAGTGCTGAGATCGAGGGCGGGGAAGTTCACCACGTTGGTGGTTCTTCCTTGTTCTTGCTCATCGCCTCTCCGTCGTCCGATTGTGGGCGTCGTCAAGATCGCATGCCAGCCGCTGGATCACACCGCACGTTGACCATTGATGACACGAAAACCGTACGGTCGAGATGTGTAAAATAATGTCAAAAGTGTCGTCGTTCTCAACCACGCGATTCGGTCAACGAGAAAAAAATATTTAAACCACTTAAGAAAAGATAAATCAATAAAAACAATGTAAGCGACTTTCGCTATTCTTTTTACCTGGTATAGCGACCAGGGTCGAACACAAGGAGCACAATTGAAAAACTCGGCAGTCAAATTTCAGAGTTAATTTTTTAGTGGTTTTTGAATTTTTATTTTTTTAATTTTTTAAAACAAGCACAAATGAATAAAAGCACACAACACCACACTCTATTTGGATTTTTATGAAAGGTCAAAAATGTACAGAAAATTAAAAAGAAAATGTTTTTGTATTTTACATATTTTAAAATATTTTTGGTAATTTTTTCAAATTTTTCTGATGTTTTTGTAATTTTATAAAAATGAAACAGTGCTAAACAAGACAAAAAGTGCACAGCCAGGGGTTTTTTCAATTTAAAAATTCTTTAAATGCTGAAAACTCCTGGAGATTATTTTTAATATAAAATACAAGACAATATCTACAAATAGAGATCAAAATCAGTTTTGGATTTTCCTACAATTTTCTACAATTTTTTTTAAGATTTTTTGTATTTTGCAATTTTTTTTAAATTTTATAAAAGAAAATGCACAAAAATTGGATAGAAATTAAAATACACCAAAACACACCTATAGTAATTTTTTTTGAATTTTTAGACACTTTTTCTATTTTTTATGAATTTTTCAATTTCGAACAGAGAAAATACACTATTTCTGATTTTTTAAATATATTAAATGGCAACAAAACGCAATGAAAATTTTATACAATCAAGTACACTATAGCAGGAGTATGCATGAATTTTTGCAAAATTTTTGGACCCATAAAAATATTTATTTCAATGCAAGAGAGCAAGCAAATTCTAGTATGCAGTACAGGGATCAAATTACAAATTATTCAGAGTTTTTCATCAAAAATTAACAATAAATAAAGCAAGATAAAATCTGCAATTTACCCAAGATATGCATGCTTTGCACATGCTCAAGTTAGAGGCAGGGGCTGATTTGCAATTCCAGAAAGCTTCAGGGGCTAACTTGCAAATTTCCAATCTCTTTTTTTATTTGACAAAGTAACCTAGGGCTTTATCGGTATTGGGGACTTCGTTTCTCTTCTCAAAAAGGAGGAAGGGCGCCGCCGCCGCCACCACAGGAGGGAGGTGCTGGGCGGCGCTAGACGGCGCTGGATGTTCGCGATCAGTGCGGGGGGGGGGGGGGGGGGACGGCGCTCCGCCGCGCGCGGCTGCGCTTCTGGTCGGTGGAGGGCACGACTCGAGGGCTGTCGGGGGCGGATCAAGGTGCGGTGAAAATTTTAGGATCTAAATTCTAAAGATTAGCTATGCCTAAGCAGAAAATAAATCTACGATTTAACTACGAGAAAAAGACAGGGAATAAATGTGGATCTCACCTTGGGGTTCGGACACGCCATGATGGCCTCGACGAAGCTCAAATCGCTGTCACCGACCGGATCGAAGGCTAGGCACCCTCTTCAACAAGAAACCTCTCGGAAATCGGGCTCCTCTCCGCCAAAGATCGATCAAGTGTGAATGAGGGAGGAGGAGCCCATTAAAAAGAGAAAAAAAACGAAAAAGGAAAGTATCTACAAAAAAGGAAGGTGATTATTGGTTATTTAAATAAAATATTAAATAAATAAAATAATTAATTAATTAATTTCGAAATTCGGAATTAAATTAATTAGATAAATAAAGTAATTACCAACAATGAATTAACCACCTTAATGGTGGCCATTAAAGGAATAAAATCAAATCTTATATAAAAGGTATGTTATCAAACCAAATAAATGAATTAAATAATTAAATATAAATATAAAATTCGTAATTACATTAAATTAATTAATTAAAGTTAGATAATTAATTTTTTTGGTGGATTTTATAAAAGGAAGTAAATTGTATACATATATCATGCATGTATAATACATAGGTACAAATAAGCAAACAATTTTTATAAAAGATTTTTATAATTTTTAATTTTTTAAATTTTATTTTTAATAAAAACAATATTTACAAATATATACATTATATATAAAAATAAATATAAATAAATATATGGTTAAACTGCACAATACACCCCAGAAAACCGACTTTTTTACCGTAACTCCAAAAAATATGAAACCACATCCATTTGAAAGATAATTTAATTTATAGTATGATGGAAGTGAGTTTGGTTCAATTTGAGCTCGTATGGAGCCGGAATTGATGTTTCAATTATCGCATTGTGACTTTTTCTGGGTGTAATTATTTGTAATATATACAATATTTTATTTTACAAATGTTTTTATTATTTACAACACATTTTATTTACAAATTTTATTTAAAAAAATAGTTAATTTAAGGGCAATGTATGTACAAATAAAATAATATATGTTTTGTACAAATATACATGAAAAATATTTACAAAATATTTTTGACCTTTTCTGACAGAAGATCCTATCTCACCCTGCTTTATTCCTGGTCGATCAGGTCAAGTCTTGACCTTCTCTTGGGGTTCGGGTCAGTCTGTATTTATTGCATAAATACTTCCTTTCTTTTTCTTTTCTTCTTTATTTTTTTATTCATGTAAAAAAAGTGTTAAAAATGCAATTTTAGCAAATGCATGCAAAATGGTAATTTGACGGAATTAGTGGTATTTACAGGTATTTAACTAAGGAAAAGAGGCTAAAATAAAAGAATAAAGGCGATGAATCGTGGATTCATCATTCCCCTATACTTTACCTTTGCTAGTCGCTTAGCAAACACTTATTTGGAAAATAAGTGAAAAAAATAAAGAAAAGAAAAAGGAAAGAAGTTAGAACAATGTTGACTTTTAAACTTATTTTCATAAAAATGTAGTCTGGAGCTCTGTCGGACCTTTGGATTATTAGTGTGTCGGAACCTTAATGGGAAATGGATTTAAAACCTAACAGCCTCTAAGTTCCATAAGACTTATTCAAGTCTCCTCAACAGTCAAATCAGAACAAGTCTACATACACAAATTCTTGTGACTATGAATCTTTACTTGTACGTGTAAGTGAAATATAGCTCCTCATCTCAAAAGTAGCAAAGAAACAACCTCTCTCATCATGGTAACTCTAATCCCCCGGTCTGTCAACTCTTTCCTCGAGGAGCGGGGATATTCCCTTCTAAGTTCAAGTACATCCAGCTCAAGAAGAGGGGATGGAGAAGAGAATGGACGGTAACCAGTGTAGTCACCTATCCTTGGATGCATGACCAGTGTAGCCATGTCACCCGCTGCAAGCTCACAATATATGACTTTAAAGCTCTTATTCTTTTTTTTACTTGTATATACACTCCGGCAAGCATTTTATTTTTCTTTCAGGCCTGTCCATTTTTGGAGATTTTGCATTTTTTTCTTCTTTTTTTTGAAATATATACAAGGTGCAGCATGTAAATAAGGAGTTTTTCCTCTTGATCTAGTTGACTATCCCTCTTTTGAAGCATTATTGCAACCCCGCAGCTCCTGTCTTTAGACCTCAACATCACCAGACTATGTTGAGATACACTTCCCTCCCTAGAGGAGGACGAGAGGTTCCGCCTAGATGTACTATCCTCGTATGCTACCCCAAGTCAAAAGATTCTGCTCCCTCACTACCTCATCCATGAAGAGCTACGTGTAAAGTGCATTGTCCAAGGTAAGCCATGGTCTGAAAGAATCATGCGTGTGTTGTTAAATATTCTACTTAGACTTATCAAGATGACATGTGAACATAGTCTTATGGACTCAAAGAATTAAGTCTCTAGGACCTGAAAAGTCTTAACTCCAAATCTTATAAGGTTCCTCTGAAATTAAGTGGATTAAAGTCCAACTAAGCTCCATTCTTCAAATTTATTTCAGACTTAGTCTAAATGTCAAAATCATCCTGAAAAATTCTAATGCAAATGCAAGAAAATATGTACATGCAAGGAAAAGAAAATAAAAATATTTTTGTGAAACAATTTTCAAAATTTTAAAATTTTTATGGATTTTTGAAAAATGATGATGCTCATGCAAAAAGTTTTTTTTTTGCAAATAGTTAGTAATATATACAAATATATACAAGATTCTTTTTTTAATAAGTGAAAAGATACATATTTACACAAGAGTGAGTTGATTATTTTACAAGAATAAGATGCAAGAATTTACAACTTTAGTAATTTATACAAGTAAATACAGAGTTGGTTTTTTTATGCATTTTTTTGTGATGCATATATTCCTCAAATTTATTTGAAAATAATTTTGAAAACTATAGTCCAAAATATTTTTTTACACAATTTTACAAATATTTACATACATTTGAAAACTATTTTGCAAACATTTTTCAAACAGTACATATAGATTTTCAAAATAATTTTTCAACCATTTTTCCAAATATTTGCAAATAGTTTTTACAAAATAACATTAATTCACACAAAGAAATTTTTTTTACAAACCACGATATTTTTACAAAGGTTGAAAATATTTTTCAAACATTTTTCAAATAGTTTTCAAAAGATTTTTCAAATAGATTTTCAAACTACTTTCAAAATATTTTACAATATTTAACCTGATTTATTAATCAGTATATACAAAAAGAATTTTGAGGAAATATCTGCATCTCTTTTCTCTTTTTTTTTTATTTGTTAGTTTTTTTTACAAGTTTTTTTTTGAGTATTTATACAGTATTTTAGCCATATTAAAGATATGAAAGTACAAGTTATGGCTAAAGTATATATACAAGATATACGACACCCCCTATACTTAGCTCGAACTATGTCCTCATAGTGATCAAAGAGCTGAAAAGAAAGACATAACTCGTGCCGCGTATAGAAAAGTGAAAAGAATAGTATACTACAACGGCGAATAAACAGTAGAAGTCGGTTATCCCCTATACTTAGGATCAAGTAATCCTAAGTATAGCAGACTGTACACAAAGGGAAGACCGATGAGTAGAATGTACAGAGTTTACCTCCTATATACTTAGGGTAAAATATCCCTAAGTATAGGCAACAAAATAAAGGTAAAAAGAATCAAAAGAATAATCAAACATCTGACACCCCCTATACTTAGGGTAAAGTACACCATAAGTATGGAATGATCATGAGATGGAGTTGGGGTGTGAGACAAAAAAATGTATGATATGGACAGATGGTCTATACTGATATGAGTCAATCAATGTTGAGGTGCCTCTAACCAAGCGCTAGAGTTTACGCCCCTAGCTGGGCGCAAATGTTAGGATAACGTTGTGTCAAGGTTCAGGACGACATCTGTCAGGCGAATACCGTACTGTCATTGCAGTCTCGGTGGGAGAACAACAACGAGGTCAGGAGGGTCAAGAGAGTAAATGATAACATCCAGGTAATCAATCAGGTGGGTGTTTGCTACCGGGTAAAGATATGGGAAGATGAAATCGGGCTCCGGTAGCACAAAAGAAATCGTCGGCTCAAGATCTGTATGGAGTGAAAGGGTAGAGCCGAAGAAGTCGAACGTGGAGAAGGAAGGATCTATCAGAGAATCCTCCATGTCAATCACCGTCTCTAATAGATATGGAAGATAATCATCAGGAGACTCACTATAAATGTTGATATTCGATGTATGGAATGTAGACAAATCAATGAAATCATCAAATACCTCAAAGATCGGCTCATCCTCGCGAGGGTCGTTGAAGAGAGAAACATCAAACTCATTATCACAAATATCAGAAGACTCGGTCTCGTGATCCGTCATATCGGATGCACTCCCAGAAAGTGAAACCGAGTACATATGGTCCATGGCATCCTCCTGCAGATAACCCTCGCGGAGTAATGCCGAATCATCAGGAAACTTGGGATCAATGCTGTCGAAAATCAGGTCCTCCAAAAATATGTCGACCTCATCAACTTGGAAGATACAAGGCTCAAATACGGAACTATCAAGGTCTGTAAACTCTAAAATCTGTCCCTCATCAAGCTCTCTTTGCTGAGATGGATCAGAATGTATCTCCGAGTCTGAGAAGATCTCCTGAAGAATAGACACTGAATCAATTGTGTATGGACACTGGAATAACTCAAAGGATGGTTGAGATGTGGGCTCCTTCTCTATCTCTTGGGATCCTTGAAGATCTAGAATCAAAGAATCTTCTACGTGAAAGAGCGGGACTGGCTCAAAATCTGACTGTAAATCCAATGAAAACTCAACCAATGTTCGTCTCTCGGAACTCACAGCAGTAGGCAACACATCCATCAAATGAGAAGTAGTAGCATCCATATCCTCTTATTTGTGTGTGCTATCAAGATCGCATGGTGTGTCACACACTCAACTGTTGTCATCTCCCCCTCATGTGTTGTCCCAAATACATCATCGCGTGAATATGTAAGATTAGAAAGTGTATCCAAGATGGTCGCAACTAAATCCAAGTCGGGACAGTGGTGTGAACCACTACACGAGGTAATGACATATGAAATCTGCTCTGCGATCCTCCCCCTCATGGCGATATGGATAAGGTCAGTCATAGAAAATCCATGATCCGGAAATTGCCTCACAATTTCTCGTAACCTCAATCATGAATCTATCAATGGCTTCTGGGGGTTAACTAAAAAATCACGAATACAAGACCGCATCATCTCTGCTCTACGTTGGGGGTAAAGTTTTTGCAAAAACAATGATCGTAAATCTCCCCACGTAGCAATCTTCCTTCCCAATCGTCTGTGCCAACTCTTGGCTCTACTATGAAGCGTAAATGGGAAGGTGATCAACATCATGTCCTCAGAAGTTATATCAGAATATGATCGTGATCCACAAATATCCTCAAACTCTTCGATATGCAAGTAAGGTTCCTTGTGCACTTCCCCTAAAAACTTAGGCAGTAGATCAATTAACTCTAAATCCAGGACAAAGGGTCTCAAAGTAGAAGCGGACTGGGCTTCCTGATCTGTGTATTCATCCATCATCCTAGGATAAAAGTCGTCTAAAGCTCGCAACTGCACCATATGATTGTCTATGGGATGCACTCTCATCTCAGCAAGGTGAACGCCTGAGTTTCTTATTTGATCAATGTGGTCTCTTCGGGTTTCACTCACAGCATGTCCCAAGAAAGAAGGTGGGTAGGGAGAAGATGGGAAATCAGACGGAGTTCCGATCTCCCAAGAGAGTGGGTGGGCATGGTGGGTATGAAAGGTAGAAGCCGTAAAATTCGGCTGGAATGGAAGGCGACCCATCATGAAGCGAGGAAAATGAAGAGCGGGAGGGTGGGAGAGTAGAAAGAGAGATAGATAGAAGGTGGGAAAGAAGAGAGAGGGTGAGAGATGGTGGGAGAGAGAGATAGATAGAAGGGAGGAAGGAAAGGTGACTGCTAATGATTCAGGAAGATGACTGTAACCGACTCACACCAAAGACATACAAAACACAAAGCAAATCCCCAGTTCACCAACTCAACATAAAGTGAAGACCATGAGATTTGTTCTTTTATCTTTTCAATTTTAGAGTTAGGAGATAAACAAAAGTTGTACAAACACTTAAGAGGCTTGAATAGGATTTGGGCACTACTCATTAGTGTGTACGCGAGCGAGTAAAAGCGCAAACAATGAGGGGATTGCTCTCCCAATACAATGGAGTGGTCAATTACGTTTAATTTTAATGGTCAAGTTCAATTAGCAGTCCCAATTTTTATTTTTTTTGGTTTTCTATTTTTTGGATTTTTTTCAAAAATAAATGCCTAACGAGCTTTTTTATTTCCTCTTTGATTAATTTGAGTCGAAAACAGGGGGAGGAAGTCGAAAAAGCCAATGCACGGTCAAACACGATGATGCATGCAGAGATAGAAAATACGTACCTTACTCCAGCACTCTACATGCAATATGATCCGCGTAGAAATTTAAATACAGAAATTTAAACTAACTATATGATGCACGAAGAAAACGACCTTAGGCGAAAGATTTCTACACGTGAAGAACAATAGCTAATAAGTCAACAAGAGAGGTCGGGGTCCGGTCTCTGATGCCGATCGGTGTCCGCCACAATGGATCCTGCCAGCGCTGTATACGGCCTCTAGCGGCACATGACCCTTCAGGTAACTTAGATTAGATTTTTCTTTGTGATTTAATGAATTAAGTCAAGTTATCGATCTATAGGTGCAGGCAAATAATTAGGCTGGGACCTTAATCAATTATGTCACAACCAAGATAAAACTCCTAAGTCTAGGGCCAAATTCTGCGTGAATCAAAAATAAAATAAAAAATACGAGAAAACAAAACCGACGAAATACAACGGTGAGGTCCCCCAAGTGAACCGGCACTTGGCGAAACAGACCCCGAATAATGTCCAAGTCCACAATGTTCAAAGGTCTTAAATTATTACAAGATAAATTGTTCTCTCAAATAAAATGAAATTTTTTCTTCAATTCCCTGCTCTTCCTCCTGTGCTGATCCTAAAAATGTAAACTTCAAGTCGTCAAGCAGTACCTCGTACAAAAAGTAGAGAGAGAATGTCAGAAAATGATTATAATAAAGAGAGACAAATATCACAAAAATGAAAAATGACTACAAAGTCGTGCTCCCCGGCAACGATGCCATTCTGATGACGTGCCTGACAACTCGGGTTAAGTAAATAATAATCAAAGGTCGTCGTGACCCACATCACCAAGCGCGGTCAATCGACCCAGCCAAGGTGGATCTAATCTCAACCGTCCTAGCGTGATACGGTGTGCGTCGTTGGATCGTCGACACGTGGCAAGTGAGAGAGAATCAGCAGTCCGATCATATCGCCTGGGTATTTTGCATCTTTAACCCCAGCGATTTTTGTATTTAATAAATAGTATTTGAACCTTCATCTGTAGTTTAAATATTTTGTGAATTTTGCAATTAGGCCCCTGGACCTTTTAAATTTACAAACAGGTCATATCCACGTCAACTCACATGACCCGTGCACAAGGGGTGGTGGGAATTTTGCGAGGACCCTCTGTGGGTTTTCTTATTTAATTTTAATCCAGGAACTTTTTAATTAAGTGTAATAATTTTGGATATTTAGCAAAATGGCCCCCATGTTTTTGGAAATTACTTTTAGGTCCTACCCAGGCGCGTGCATACCACATGCGGGGCTGGGATTTTCGTAGGCGCACCCTTGGGTTTGTAGCTATTTGTGATTGGCCCTGGAAGTTTGTTAAATAGTTGTATATTTTGTGGAAAAATTGCATGTGGGCCCCTGAACTTCTGACTATTTGCAAAAATACACTTTCCAGTAGTGTAGTTTCTTTTTGTTGCTAGTATTTATTTCATGCATTTATAAATACCTAAAAAATCCACAAAAATTAGCATAAATTCATGTTTCATTATATTATCACGCCATATTTTTATTTTTCATTTTTATTGCATTTTAATATTTATAAAAATTCAAAAACATGCATTTCAGCTCTGTTTGCAATAGAAAATATATAAAATTTATCAAAACCCCTTGAAAAATACCAAAAAAATCACATTTTGTGTGTTTCTGTGTGTTTTAACTTTAGATAAAAAATCATTAAAAAATTCAAAGTAAAACTCCTAAAAATTAGAAACCCCTTAAAACTCCATAAAAATCTTAAAAATTCCAGAAAAATCTTAAACCTTAATTTTTATCTCTAAATTTTCTTCGTTTTATTTTCTTTTATTTAAAATTAATTTGAGGAATTTTTTAGTCTGTTTGATATTTTTCATCCTCATTTTAAGTTCGGCCAGTAACTTTGCTCACTGTTTTCCGTATTTTTGACTTTAAAAATACCAAAAAATTATAAAAAATATAGAAAAATAAAAAATACTAGAAAAATATAAAAAGCACAAAAAGATTTTATGTCCTGAAATTTGAGTATTTTTTCCTCTTTTTATAACTATATTATCTTGCTTTTCTTATATTATGTACTTATTTTATCAAAAGAAAAGAAAATAAAAAAATACAAAATAAAAAAATAAAATATAAAATCAAAAAATAAAAATGGAATATAAAAAGATAAAATCAAAAATTAAATAAAGAATTAAAAATTTAAAACCCACAAAAATTTGAACATTTGTAGGCAATTGATCACTTTTACATTTTTGAGCATCATTGCCCGACCTATCCTATCTGCTCCCTGAGTTCGACACTCTATGCATACTTGCACCTATACACACTTATTATAGAGTTATAATTAGTTTTAACTCCACATTTGCTTTTCATTGTTTGATTATTATTGTGGGTTAATTGTTGATTGATACGGGTTTCGTGAGCGGTCGCTCAGCGACACTGTAGTAACGCCTTGTGTGGACTATTTTGACTCTCGCAAAATCCGTGTAATCAAATGGCAAGATATGCCATTTACAAGTGGAAATCAAGCACAAGTTACTTTGGGCAGTTACAAAGTTATTGTTGGATCCCGAGAGTGTAGGAGAACAGAGGAAAGCAGAGTTGGCAGCCTTGGAGGAATTGAGAGATACAACCTTTTCTAGCAGCCTATAGTATAAGGAAAAAGTGAAGATATGGCACGATTCTCATATAAGCCATAAAAAGTTTGAGCATGATCAACGTGTATGGTTGTTTGATTCTAGGCTGGAATTATTTCCAGGGAAATTACAGAGTAAGTGGAAAGGACCGTATGTGGTCAGGAAGGTACATTATAATGGCAGCATTGATATATCCGAGTTGTCATCTTCCTCTTCCTTTCGTATTAACGGTCAGCGCCTGAAACTATATCTAGATCATGATCCGCCGACCGTTGATGTTTCCCCCATTCATCTGGTATGAGAAGTGCTCTTTGACTCATATCACATACATCTCATACATGATTATCACTTCCATCCCCCGCTGTATAGATCCATCTGTTCATATCATTCATTCTCCCGTAGGTATGTCACCCCGTCTTCATCTTATGATCTTGCTATACTTAGGATGCACTTTGTCCTAAGAATGGGGGGTGATACACTGAGCTATGATCTATTCTTTTCTTCTTTTCCTTTTCTATCTTCTATATCTATCAAAAAGGTGTCGTCCCTTGTAGATAGTCTTCTATACTTAGGACGTACTTTGTCCTAAGTATAGGGGGGTGTGCACCCCGAGTTTCTTTCATTCTTTTCGATCCTCTCCATTGTCTCCTCTTCTTGTCTATACTTAGGGATATCTTACCCTAAGTATAGGGGGAGACAATCTGAGTACGATCTGTTCATTCCCACCCTTGACCCTCCCTGTTTTGTGTACAATCTGATATACTTAGGATTATTTGATCCTAAGTATAGGGGGGACGGTCGACTTTTCATTCGTTCATTCCTTTATTTATTCCTTAGACTTGTCTATACTCAGCACGAGATACGTCTTCTCTTTTCTCTCTGATCTATGAGGACATAGCTCAAGCTAAGAATAGGGGGTCGTATATACTACGTATATACTTTAGCCATTACTCGTACTTTCGTATTTTTATTATGGCTAAAAATTCATTAAAAGCCTTAATAAAAAGATGTCGATTAATAAAAATTCAAATTCTTTTTGTATTTACTGATTAATAAATCAGGTGAAAATGTTTTTTGCAAAATGTTTGAAAAATAGTTTGAAAATTTTTGTGAAAAATCTTTTGCAAAATATTTGGAAAATATTTTGTTACATGTTTTCAACAACAACACAACAACAACAACAAAGCCTTTTCCCACAATTAAGTAGGGTCGGCTACATGGATTCTTTGCCTCCATTCAGATCTATCTAGAGTCAATCCCAGGCTTATATCCACGAAACTAAGATCCCTTTGTATGGTCTCTTTCCAACACTTTTTGGGCCGTCTCTGCCCTCTCTTAGCTGGCTCAACATCCCAACACTCGCATCTCCTAACTGGTGCATCAGCTGATCTTCTTTGCAAATGTCCAAACCATCTTAAGCGATTTTCTCGCATCTTATCCTCGAACGGAGCTACACCAACTTTCTTTCTGATTACATCATTCTGAATCCGATCTTTACTTGTGTGTCCACACATCCACCTTAACATTTTCATTTCTGCTACATTCATTCTTTGCACATGTTTATGGTTCACAGGCCAACATTCGGATCCATAAAGCATAGCAGGTCTCACGGTTGCTTTGTAAAACTTTCCTTTAATTTTTAAAGGAATTTTCTTATCACAGAGAACAGTAGAGGCTCCTCTCCACTTTATCCAGCCAGCATTTATTCTATTAGTAACATCACCATCAATTTCCCCATCATGTTGCAGAATAGATCCCATATATCAAAAGGAATCTCTCTTCTGAATGTTATCGTCACCAATGTTAACCTCGATTCCTTCACTATTGCTTCCATCAAAGGTGCACTCCATATATTCTGTCTTAGCCCTACTTATACGAAATCCTTTAGTCTCCAACGCATGCCTCCAGACCTCAAGCTTCTCATTTACTCCACCTCTAGTCTCGTCAATTACCACAATATCATCAGCAAATAACATACACCAAGGTAACTTATCCTGAATGTGACTTGTCAACTCGTCCATAATCAAAGTAAAAAGAAATGGACTCAAGCAGAACCTTGATGTAAACCAATGTTGATGTCAAAATATCCAGTCTTCCCAGACGGGGTCCTTACACAAAATAAAGCCCTATCATACATGTCCTTTATGAGGTTAATGTATAGGACATGTACTTGTCTCTTCTCCAACACTCTCCACAATATCTCTCGTGGGACATAATCATAAGCCTTCTCAAAATCAATAAAGACCATGTGGAGGTTCTTCCTTTTAGCTCTATAAATCTCCGTTGTTCTCCTCAGCAAATGGATGGCTACGATCGTTGAGCGACCTGGCATGAATCTGAATTGGTTTTCTTTTACGTTGGACATTTGCCTCAACCTTCTTTCGATCACACGTTCCCAAATTTTCATAGTGTGACTCATCATCTTGATACCTCTATAATTTGAACAATTTTGAATGTCTCTTTTATTCTTATAAAGAGGCACCACGATACTCCTCCTCCAATCTTCAGGCATTTTCTTGCTTTGCCAAATAACATTGAATAGATTCGTAAGCCAAGTCAAACCACGCTCACCTAAAACTCTCCATACTTCTACAGGGATGTCATCCGGTCCTACACCTTTCTCGGGTCTCATAACCTTCAAAGCCTCCTTTACCTCCTTTCTTCGTATCCATCTATAACTTGCACGATTCAAGTAACTTTCACTACAAGCTAGATCACCCAAAGTGATCTCTCTATTTCCTTCCCCAATGAAAAGTATAAAGATGTTGAAAAGATCCGACTGTCATGAGGCAACTTCTTAAATAGTTTTTTTGAAAAAAAGTACTATTTAGGAAGTTGTCTCTGACTGTTTTACGCTGGCTATCAGCTACCTAACACAACCCTCCTCATTTACCCGGGCTTGGGACCGGCCATGGCTGAGTTAATATTACATGTTTTCAACCTTTGTAAAAATAGTTTGGTTTGAAAAATTTATTTTAATTGTGTGAAATAAAAAGTTTGAAAAATTATTTGCAAATACTTTGAAAAATGGTTGCAAAAATATCTTGAAAAATCTATATATATTGTTTGGAAAACCTTTGCAAAATGATTTTCAAATGTGTGTTCATGTTTGTAAAAATTCTTTGTAAAAATTATTTTGGACTATAGTTTTCAAAAATTGTTTGAAAAACCTTTTCAAATAAGTTTGAGGAATATATACATCTCACCTAAAATTCTTTATATATATACACTTATAAAATTGACCACTTACCCTTGTAAATTCTTAAAATCCATTTCTTGTATATATAAGATGCATCCCCATGTAAATATTTCTACCTAGTTTTATCTAAAATCTTTTGTTTTCAAAAAGCCCCCAAACATTTGAAAAATCTTTTTGAAAAACACAAAAAATGCATATGCATCATCTTTTCAAAAATTCATAAAAAGTTCAAAATCTTGATAATTACGTCACAAAAATATTTTCTGCATAGCATTTGCATAGCATGGGCATTTTTCGAATTGAGTTTGATGGTTGAACAAGTTTAAATAAAATTCGGAGATTGGAGCTGGTTGGACCTTAAAATCTACCTAATAATAGGAATCCTATAGGAACTGGAATTGAGGTACTTCAGGTCTAGATGACTTAATTCTTTGAGGATCACGAGACTTAGTTCAATGGATTCTTGACTGCCTAAGTAGAGTATTTCGGAGCACACGCATGACTCTTGTTGATAATGACCTCACTTGGACACCTGCACCTTTCACATGGCTCAACTCAGTTGGGGTGGTGAGGGGATTGGATTCGTTGGTATGAGATGCACACAAGTGGAAACACTTGTCCTCCTCTAGGGAGGGAAGTGCACCCCAACCCGTCCAGTGATGAGGAACTCTAAAGACAGGAGAGTGTGGGTTGCAATAAAGCTTTAAAATAGGGATAGTCTACTGGCTCAAGAGGAAAAATCTCTATGTAAATGTTGTTGTATATAGTATTAAAAAAACTCTAAAAAAATGGACAGGCCTGTACACACATAAAATGTCTGCCGGAGTGTACATATGTTGTAAAGTTAATAAGCAAGCTCGAGATTCAAAGTCAAATTATGTGAGCCTGCAGCTGGATGACTAGACTACATTGGTCTTGCATCCTAGGATAGGTAGCTATACTGGCTACCGTCCATTCTTCTCTTCACCCCCTCCTCTTGAGCTGGTTGCGACTTGAACTTAGAAGGGAATACCCCGCTCCTCGAGGAAGGAGTTATTGGATTGGGGAATCATTGGGTTGTCATACTGGAGAAGCCAGTCTCTTTGTCATTCTAGTTGGGGAGAGCCACTATCACTTACACTGTAAGAGTCAGATTTGTAGTCATAAGGGTTTGCGTATGAGTTGAAATATTTCTGACCTAGCTATTGAGGAGACTTGAGCAGAGTTTTGGGATTCTCGAAGGCTATTGAATTTCAAGTCCGGCTCTCATTAAGGTTCCGCCCGCACTAAAATCTCAATGGTCCGACTTAAGCTCCAAACTTTGATTTTGTGAAGACAAGTTTGATAATTAAATTCAATTCGTCTTTCTTCTTTTTCTTTTCTTTGTTTTCCTTTTCTGCACTTATTGCATAAGTGTTTGCTAGGGACTAGCAAAGGCAAGTATAGGGGGATGCTGAATCCACAATTCATCATCCTTATTCTATAATTTTGACCTCAAAAACCTTAGTAAATGCGTGTAAATACCCTTAATTCATGCATTTTAGCATTCATGCATTTGTGTGTAAATAGTGTATAAAACACAGTTTTTAAAGCCAAAACTATAGAATAAAGAAAAGAAAAGAAAAGGAATAAAATATTGTAAATATTTTATGACCCAAAACCCCGAGACCTAGGCATCTTGATGAATAGGTCGACAAGGAATAAAGTAGGGGGAGATAAGGGTCAGAAACCAATAAAGATTCTTTGTGATTTAATTCATTCTTTATTCATTTTGAGACCTATTTTTGGTTCCAATTTTTATACCTGAAATAAAGAAACTTTGTACATGAAAGTTGTAGATAATTAAATATAGAAAAATACAAAATTGATTTCACTAAAAAATAATGTATAGATAGAAAGTTATGATCTGAATAAGATTCCAGAATCCCAACTTCTCAGACTTGTATCTTGCAAATAAAAACTCAAAATGCATCAAAATCACCTTTAATTGTATATACTTTTCAATAAGCTATTTAATGGAGGATTCTCATTTTGCGGAGCTACGGTTTGAAAGTTAGGTTCTGGACCCCTGTTGTATACTTGTACAGATTAAAATATTCATTTTATTTATTACACATTATTTTCATAATTTCATATTTTTATAATTTTGTAAATATTATATACAATATATATGTACATTAAAATCAGAATAAAAACATAAAGAAAACACAAAAAATTAAATGCATGTATATAACACCTAGGTATAAGACCTGTACATATACCTATATAATTAATTCTCCTATTTTTTTAAGTGTACAAAACACTCCAGAAAAATAAAATAAAAGTACCTTTAAGTGTATAAAAATATTTTATAAATATATAAAATAATAAAGTAAAATAAATAAAATAAATATACAAAATAATAATAAATTATTAATATATATATATGTATACCTATACAAGCCATAAAAGGTAACTTGTATTTTTGAACCTCAAATAAATAAATCAAAATCATATTAAAATACTTTAGAAACTAACAAACATTTTTTATTTTATAACCTAAAAATAATAAATTCATTTACTATTTTTAATTGAATTTTTATATCTTTTTCACAGGGATTTTCCTGGTTGGTCCACGTGGACCAACCAGGAGGGTCCGAGAGTTGACCTCGGTCAACTCTCTGACCCGCCCCCTGTAGCTTTGTCAGAACCGAGTTTTGACCTCTTTTCACAATTTTTTTCGAGGACAATCCTTGCACCTTCTCGGCTAAGTCCCTTCATGACTTTTGTTCCTCGTTCAATGGGCATCCACGCCCAGATGAAACCTCGGCAATCGAATCGATGCATTGCTCGATGTCCCTCGATCTTCTAGCCCATTGGTCAACCCTTCATTTAGAGACCCAACTTTCCATTTGAAAATTGAACCCCTTGCATGCCGCTTTCTCCTCACCTAACGTGCTCCAGAGATTGAGGGAGGTGGCAGCTCCCGATTCCCAGCCTTAGGAGGATCGAGGAAGGGCCGAGGCGGCTCCACCACCTCCAGCAAAGCCCACCGTCGAGGTTCCCCCACCTCAGGTACACCACCTTCGAGGTCGTTTCTTTCTTTGTTTCTTTTGCATAGTTTTGCTCTCCGTAGTCTTAGGATTAGACCCCCCTAATTAGTGTAGTGTTCCATCCATCGAATCACCCAAACACACCCCCAGGCCGGAGCTCGTTCCGGCCTCCATCTCGCGCCGCCGTTTCTCGCACCCATTCCGCCACCGCAGGGTCGAGGCACTTTGCCCTCGACCCTCTCACGCTTTTTGCAGGTCCAGGAGCTACTGAACAGGACCTGGGGCTCATTTTGAGCCTCGCTGGAGACACGAGGAGCCCGCCACCTCCGCCGCATCCTCCCGCGAGCTTCGGCAACCATCGGAGAGTTTTGGAGTGCCTAAGGGTAAGAGGAACACCCCAGGAAGCCTCCCAACCATCTTTGAGCTCGAAATAACGCCGGAGTGCCGAGATCGAGCGCGGGGGAAGTTCACCACGCTGGTGGTTCTTACTTGTTCTTGCTCATTGCCTCTCCGTCGTCCGATTGGGGGCGCCTTCCAAATCGCACGCCAGCTGCTGGATCACGTTGCATGTTGACCGTCAGATCTTCTGGTAAGATCTAATCTCAGTCGTCCCAGTGCAAAATGTTGTGCGTCGTTGGATCGTCGACACGTGGCAATTGAGAGAGAATCAGCCGCCCGATCCTTTCGCCTGGGTATTTTTTATCTTTAACCCCGACGATTTTTGTATTCAATAAATAGTATTCAAACCTTCATCTGTAGTTTAAATATTTTGTGAATTTTGCAATTAGGCCCCTAAACTCTTTAAATTTGCAAACAGGTCCTGTCGACGTCACCTCACGTGACCCGTACACGTGGGGTGGTGGGAATTTTACGAGGACCACCCTGTGGGTTTTCTTATTTAATTTTAATCCGAGAACTTTTTAATTAACTGTAATAATTTTGGATATTTTGCAAAATATCCCCCAGGTTTTTAGAAATTACTTTTATATCCTCCCAAGGCACGTGCATACCACGTACAGGGCTGGGATTTTTGCAGGCGCACCCTTGGGTTTGTGGCAATTTGTGATTGGTTCTGGAAGTTTGTTAAATAGTTATATAGGAAAAATTGCACTTGGGCCCCTGAACTTCTGACTATTTGCAAAAATACCCTTGCTAGGAGTGTAGTTTCTTTGTGTTGCTAGTATTTATTTCATGCATCTATAAATCCCTAAAAAATCAAAAAAAATTAGCATAAGTTCATGTCACATTATATTATAATGCATATTTTTGTTTTGAATTTTTATTGCATTTCAATATTTATAAAAATTAAAAAAAATGCATTTTCAGCTCTGTTTGCATTAGAAAATACATAAAAATATCAAAACCTCTTGAAAAATTCCAAAAAAATTCACATTTTGTGTGTGTCTGTGTGTTTTAATTTCAGTCCGAAAATCACTAAAAAAATTCAAAGTAAAACTCCTAAAAATTAGAAAATCCCTTAAAACTTCAAAAAAATCTTAAAAATTCCAGAAAAATCTTAAAAATTTAATTTTTGTCTCTGAATTTGCTTTGTTTTACTTTCTTTTATTTAAAATTAATTTGAGGAATTTTTGAGTCTGTTTGATATTTTTCATCTTCATTTTAAGTTTGGCCAGTAACTTTGCTCACTGTTTTTAGTATTTTTTACTTTAAAAATACCAAAAAAATTAGGAAAAATATAGAAAAATCACAAAAACACTATAAAAATATAAAAAGAACAAAAATATTTTATTTCCTGAATTTTGAATATTTTTTCCTCTTTTTATAAATATATTATCTTGCTTTTCTTATATTGTGTACTTATTTTATTAAAAGAAAAGAAAATATAAAAAAATACAAAATAAAAAAAGAAAATATAAAATCAAAAATTAAAAATCAAATATAATATGATAAAATCAAAAATTAAATAAAAAAATTTAAAACCCGCAAAAAATTGCACATTTGTAGGCAATTGATCACTTTCACATTTTTTAGCATCATTGCCCGATCTATCCTATCTGCTCCCTGAGTTCGACACTCTACACATACTTGCACCTATACACACTTATTGTAGAGTTATAATAAATTTTAACTCCACATTTGCATTTCATTGTTTGATTGTTGTTGTGGGTTAATTGTTGATTGATACAGGTTTCGTGAGCGGTCGCTCAGCGATACTGTAGTCACGCCTTATGTGGACTATTTTGATTGTCACAAAATCCATGTAATCAATGATCAAAGCCAACAAAGCAGACCTCATGATAGCGATGCTCGTTGGAGATGGCATAAGTCGACTCTGAGTAACGCCTGGCCTCGCTGCAATCGGTTGGAGAAGAGGTTGTCACCCTGTTCTATCTAGAGCATGAAGAAGGTGGTCAGAACATGGCCCAAAGAGATTCAAATTTTGAAGGAGGAAGAGGGTGGCTTATGTACAGGGATGGTTGAATGGGGGATAAGAACGAGGGAGCGTGCTTGAATCAGAGTTTCTCTAATCGAAAAATCACCCTCGTGTGATTGAGCGAGAATCGAGGAAGAGAAATGCAATATAGAGCAACCCAATTCGATGACTACATCGATTGGGGGGAAAAAGAGAAAACAGGTTGAAACTAGGTATGTCATAACCTAGGACCTTGGTCAGAGATTTGACCGAGGTCAACTGGAAGTGAGCCCCGGTTGGTCCACGTAGATGACCAGAAAAAAACCAAGTTCAAAATTATTTGTACATTCAAAAAAATAATAAATGATTTTATTAATTTCAAGTTATAAAATAAAAAATCTTTATTATTTTCTATAGTATTTTATTATGACATTTATTTTTTTGATCTTATTTATTACAAATTATTTTTAGGGTTATTTTATAGGTATATTTACCTATGTTTTAGGTATTATATTTTTATTTTATATTTTTATGATGTTATTTTATTCTCTTATTTTATACATTTATAACTTATTTGTATATACATAAATATATTTTTTTATATTTTCCTGATATAATATATACACTTAAATAAATATGGGTATTAAATATATAGGTATAAGTACATGTATTTCATCTATATATTTAGTTTATTATTTTATTTTTATGTTTTCTTTATGGTTTTCTTGTGTTTTAAATATGGACCAATGTTATAAATAATATTTACAAAATTATAAAATATAAATTATAAAAATAATAAAGTATAAGCTAATGAATATTTTATATTGGTAAACTATACAATATGGATCCAAAACCTAACTTTCACACCTTAACTCAAAAAATATGAAACCATCTTCATAAAAAATAGCTTATTATAAGTTATATACAGTTAAAGGTGATTTTGATATATTTTGAGTTTTTATTTAGAAGGTATGGGTCTGGGAAGTTGGGATCTTGCCTTTTTATTTTGAGTATAAAAAGTACACTGTATATTATTTTTGTGTATACTCAATTTTGATTTTTTCTATATATTATTGTCTACGACTTCATGTACAAAGTTGCTTTATTTGAGATATAAAAAGTGGAAAATAAAATAGATCCTACAAAATGAATTATTGATGAATTAAAGAATGGGAATTATTTGTGATTTTTGTCCTTTATCTCCCCTACTTTATTCCTTATCGACCCAGTCATTAAGATGCCTAGGTTTCGGAGTTTAAGGTCATAAATATATTTGATATTTTATTTTTTTCTTTTCTTTTCTTTAGTCTATAATTTTGGCAGTAAAAACAATACTTGATAAAGAATGGATGTTAATTTGTACAAAATAATGATATTTACATGTATTAGCTATGGTTTTTAAGGCCAAAATGATAGAATAAAGGTGATGAGATGGAGATTCATCAATACCAAGCAAGCACAGATAAAATAGTCAAGCAGTCCAATCAACACACTTATACATATATTTTACATGGAAACCTATCGGAGTAAAGATCATGACCTGATTATTCCTGACTTAGGATTTCCCGATTAGCCGAGCTAATCAACTACTTTACTGAAGCTTGAGATATTTATGTTATATCTAAATCATTTACAAAGCCATCGCTTCATAATCTTATACCAAACATCAAGATCAACACTACAAATCGAACATTGTAGCACAAGCAAAAGAACTTGCAAGCTTTTAACTTTATCCGCGCCTCCTTGGAGCTATCACGTCCAAGAGTTTCTCTGCATACTTAGGATCAAACACCTAAACTACTACATAGATGTTAACTGGAAATAAGATATGTGATGGTATAATATCTAGATAAGGATATCTCTATAGATATCAAGAAAGTAATTCTTCAAGTACTAGTAGATGATATCTAGAGATAATCAAGAGTGGTATAATTGCACAGATAATTCACAAAGAATAACACAAGCAATTATATCACAAATATCATAGAAGGGTAATCAACATCAAATAAGATAATAAATATCACAATGCTAGGAAGAGGTTGTTAAAAGTACTCTAACAAAAGCATAAGAACTTGTATATTGGCTAGAAAATTGAGCATTGCTAAATCGAACTTTTTAGCCATGAATATTCTTTTCTAAATATAGAACGAGTCTAAGAAAATGAGAAAGAATATCAAGAAAATCACTCAGAAATAACTTCTAGCTTTTCTAATTACAGTAGGAGTGAATACTCAAGTGGTGTGTGTTCCAACAATGGGTATGTGGTCCATTATATAGGAGCTCAAGAAAAGTGGTTAGTGGAAACCAAACTGGAACGAAATCAAAGATGATTTTTTGTTATGATCGATCAGGTAAACAAGTATGATCGATTAATTTTAAATGAGCGATTGACTAACTAGCTATGATCGATCAGTTGATTACCGTTGAATGAGATTCAAATATTGATCTATCAATTAAATATCTATGATAGGTAAGAAGTGATCACTCAATGAAAACACGTGATTCGTAAGATATGATCAATCAAGGTTAAAAATATGATGGATCAGTTCATCAAAAAACTAATATTTTAGAAAAGGAAACTTTTGGTTGAAGCTTGCTGGAGGTACAACTTTTCCAAACAGATAAACTTAGTACAAGTCATTTGAATAAAAAACACAAAGTTGGGCAATTGCTTCTGCTTCGGACGATGACTTAGAGACAATCTTGTTTAGCTAAGATCCGTATTTGAAATCCTACAATCGCAGAGAATATGCACGAGACTACAATATACTTTTGTGTGTGTGTCATCTTTAAAATCACGGAGGATCAAAAACTAACAAAAGGGATGGTTTTTAAGAGACTATTGAGAAGAGATTGGGGAAAACTGGGGTTATAGAGCAAGAATAAGAAACCATATTTTACAACGGTAGAAGAAGTATATGACAATTATGCCTCTCTAAACCACACAATGGTTTGAATAAACCATGGTTTAGTTCAATTGTTGATAGACAAACTAATGGATGGGCATTAGTGATGACATAATAAGAAGTTAGGGGAACAACTAATATTCCAAAAAAGAGGGGGATGCAAATGATTACAATATCTAAGGAGGGTACAATTGATAAAAATCCTTATATTTAAGGTGAATTGATTAAAAGTTTGTAACTAATGGCTTATTTACAAGTAAATATTTATAAGATCACACTCCTCATTTAATGACTTTAACAAGATGATGTTAATTAGCATGTTTTATTTATGTCAGAAGAAGTATTAATTATAGTTTTAAGTAAAATAATTACTCAAAAATTCAAGCTAAGGTAAAGTACTTAGAATAGATGAATCACGGAGTTATCGGTGGATAAATGGTATTAAATTGCCAGGATATTTAATTTCATGAATTAAAGCTTAGCATGATTTAGTGTGGCGATATGTTTTAATTTGTGACAAGTCTTTAGACCTTAATTCTCTCATATGTTCCTGATAAAAATTAAGTGGTGATTTTGGTAATGATTTATTGTAAATGCAAAACATTATATTTTTCCCAGATATTTTTTCTATAAATTCTCACGATATCAAACACACAAACAAATATATTATTTTTCTAAAATTTTAAAATATTTAAAATTGATTTTATTTCTATGGAAGGAATGAAGAATAACAACTCACTTCTTAAATTACCAAAAATATTATAGTGTGTTGCATTGTTTTATCAACTATCCAAAAGACTTGAAAACTATTGCATTATGTACACTAAAGTCCTGAAATTATTGCAAAGTTTCTAAAAAAGCAGGAAAACTAGATCAAATACAAAAATTGGTTAGTTATCTAAAAAAATATACATTTTACAAATGATCCTTTTTAGCAATTTTGGAACATATTTTCTACCCAAAATTCCCATTTTTCTTTAGAGCTAATTTAGTATAGCTTTATTTAATTTAAAATTTTCTAAAACATCCTTAAAATGGTTTTTATTATTTTAAGATAAAAGATATTTTGTACCATTTTTCTCTCTGTATTGACACATGGATTCAGTTTTTAATTGTGGTATTATGTATAAAATCCTAGGTTTCTGTATAAATCCTTGGACATATCAATATCAAATAAGATATAAATATCTGAAGGATATGGGATAATCCTCAAGCGCATCACAGAAGCATGAGCGTCGTATCGAATACAATGAAGAACGACTAGTCGGACTAGTTGTTCTATGCAGCGGAATTTAAAATTTTTCCATGCGATGAAACCACATTATCCAAGAACGATTCTCGGATCATTTCATCTAGAACTACATCAAGTATAAAGGAATACCTCTTGAAGCGTGGCTGATCGAGTCTCTACGAAAAGAGACCTCCTGTCTCAAGTCCGATCATTGGAGAAGATGCTTGTGAGCATGGGGATGAGTCGCGTGATCCTCGCAATCCAACGAGTTGATCCAAGCACGATGAACTCCTGATCTCGTTGTACGAGATCAAACACCTTCTTCACGAGCATAGCACTCCAAAGTAGATGGAGAACTGAAGAACGTCGAAGCGGCAGTGCGGTGGCGAAGCGACGACGGCTTTCTCCTCTAGGGTTTGGTGGACGGCTACCAATCGAGAGGAGAGAAAGGTTGACGTGTAGAATAAGAGAGAGAGAGAGAGATGTGCTTCAAAAGCATAACCGTAGAGAGCATGGTATGCCTCTCTATTTATAGGGTTTTGGGATCCATGGATCTCAATCCATGGGACACATAAAATCAGTGGATGAGATTGATTTATGTTTAATCCAATGGTCAAGATTGTTGTTGGTAAAAGCCAACAACTAATAATCTAATTTAGATCAAATATATTTGATAAATCAAATACAATTCAATCCTAAATTAAATCAAATAATTAAGGAGATAATCATCATGGAGATAATCATCTCCCATGAAATATGGTGGATGGCCACCAATTCTATATAGGACTTGGTAGCCCTCCAAATGTTTCCATGTGGAGGCAATCAAATGAAATCTCATGAGATTGCATATCTCCATGTAAATCTCCAT
The DNA here is from genome assembly GCA_037367405.1 of Ottelia alismoides. Lineage (NCBI taxonomy): Eukaryota > Viridiplantae > Streptophyta > Magnoliopsida > Alismatales > Hydrocharitaceae > Ottelia > Ottelia alismoides. Next base: position 126,676 of record JAZKJV010003768.1, read on the forward strand.
TAATTTTCCAACAACTTTTGTTGGGATTTATTCTTCAAAAATAGTTCATAATTAATTTTGAGAATATTGCAATCTTACCATTGGAATTTTGTGAATCACATTCACAACCCAAAACAAAATATAATTTACATTTTCAATTTACTACACAATGTGTATCCAATACACATGAATAATTAATTAACAAACATAAATTATAATTAGCTCTCTCTAATACATTATAAATCACATTTATAATATATTATGAATAATTGGATATTGCTATCCACATTACTCTTATCTACAATAATTAAATCATATTTAATTATATTGGATAATTTCCACATGCATCAAGATAATTAAATCACATTTAATTATCATTCTCTTAATGCTCAGATATAATTCAACTATGGAATTATTCTTTAACCCTTTCAAGAATAATGCGATTTCTCCTCAGATACTTGGAGATAAGGCTAGGGCGATTGTATTGTTCCACGTATAGTGACTTGGATATTGAGATCATATCTCAAATCCAGATCTCATGGACCTCCCACAGATGCTTGATTAAATCAAGGCCGTAGACATAATCTTCTCATTGCATCTGAATCTCATTCAGATCAATGTTCAATACATGAACTAAAATTAGGTCACTTCTCTACCGAGAGGAGTCACTAAAATCCAAACCTGTTTCATGACTCCCTCGGAATGGAAGCGTCATGGTTATACAATCGTTTATGATCACATCACCCTCAGATATTCCCAACACCTGTACATCCTGCATACTGGAAGACCTATGATCATCCTGAAGATATAGATCCATTTTATACTGTCATCTTCAGGGTTTGATCACCAAGTTTCTCAATCTTGGTCATTGGGAATCGGTAACGATCATATGCTTTCTCAAAGCATATATCTTACCTTCAAATTCATGTCATGCTTCCAAAGCATGACGACCATGCATGGAATTTGATCAGTCCCAATACCTCATGAGTGTGCTCATGTCTCCTGGTTCACAAGTGAACCTGTATGATCCCTTTGAGGGATCGTATTACTCATATGTCCTTACATGCACACCAGCTCGTCGGTGTATAGACCTTGGTTAGGTCATCAACCTATTGGTCTACCAAATGTACATACTCAGACATATAGTAACACATCTGTCTCTGGTCTGAGGATGCATGCCTATACTGTGACAGTATTCAACATAGGTCTTTTGCTATCTCGATCTCGTTAAGTCAACCCATTGACTCAATTAATCCGATACCTCTGAATCACTATTCCCATGCAGAGGACATGCATCGAGAGGTCGGTCAGATATCATCCAAATGAGAAAGGATTGCCATCTCCTACTCAGGCTGGAGATCATCACTTGACAATCTTTGATGATGCTTGATGAGTCCTCTATCTAACTCCTTAGATATTCATCTAAGCATCAGCCTCTATGATTCAATCATTGAATCAACAGCTGTAAGATCATCAAGATGGCCATGGTACATAACCCTAATTGTACTAAGGGACCTATTATGCACATTAGTTATTCTTCATTTCAGATCAAGGAATGATATTTGCAATAACATTTATTGCATAATGGCTCGCTGTGGGCTCGCATGTCCAACAATCTCCCACTAGCCCAAAGATTCATCAATGGGCTAATCATTTAAACTCGCACTCATGTGACAATCATAGACTATTTGGAAAATAGCTTGGTAAGCTGATCAGTCACTTTTTTCCCAAGAGACTATGCCAAGTCCTTTTACGGCACTTGCATATTCCAAGGTAACGGTGCTCACATCCAATGCGAATGTTTCATATTATGCAACCAATACTCAATCTTGTCAGTTATAGTGTCCTTGACACTATAGCTTAACCATTATTATAACCAGTATTTCCATAATCCTTATCAGAATACCCTTATTCTCAGAGATCTCTATCTCCTAAGGTATCCATAATTAAGACCTTTTAGATCACTATCTATAAAGTCTTAAGTTCTTGAAGATAAGACTTTGAGATCACTATTTCAAAAAAATCTTTTCATCTTTGAAGATATTGTTATTACTACAATCAAGTGTTTTATCTCCTTAGTGGGATTAGTAACATTTACTACTCCTACTTCATGGCAGATTTTTAACTTTTGTACACATCTAGCATACACCCGGCTTCTCAGAACTGATGCACAAGGGCTAGTAGTTTTAGCATTCACATCCTCAACTCTTTGAGGTGCTATCCCTTTAGATAGTTTAGTACAATATCTTAAAGGAAAGAAGCCTTTCTTAGAATTTTCCAGAAAAAAGAAGCCTCCAAGGGAAAGAAGCCTTTCTTTGCTTCTGAATAACTTCATAACTAAGATCTAAGAGGTATTATTGAGATCATATCTCAAGATATGGAACAACCAGTTATAAAACACTTATCATTATCCATATATCATTTTAAATGATTAGGATATCATCCACATTTAGCATGATGAACACAATGGCACTCCCACTAAGCTTCACATGGTACACCAAGATTCTATCTGAAATCGTAACATTTATAATTTCATCAAATCTTTTGTTTCAACTACAAGAAGCTTATTTGAGTCTATATATGAAGTTATCTAGCTTGCACACCTTGCTTTTCTCAACCATGAAGCCCTGGGGCTACTTCATGTGAATATCCTTATGAGGTATTCATAGAGGAATGCAATCTTGACTTCCATCTTGAACATGTCAAAGTCAAGTTGTGTAGCTAGGGTTAGCTATATTTTGATGGATTTAAGCATGGTAATTGAAGAGCAAGCCTCATTGCAAGCGATGTCTTCTCTTCGATGTGTATCTCATGGCTTCGAACCGTGCTTTGAAGGTCTCTAGCTTCTCATCAGATTCCCTCTTTCTCCTGAAGATCCATTTACACCTTAAATAGCCTTACCCATATAGGTGGATCCTCGAGGGTCCATATACAACACTTGTATATGAAGACTACATTAGTCTTTTATTGCTAACATCTATCTTTCCATGTCATGATCCTCAGGACCTTCATCACATGAAGTCCGATCATTTTCAGACTTAACTGACACATAGAATACATCCTCAAACTTATTTGAAGAAGTATTAGTGTTTCATCTTCAATTATTCTTTTAGTTTCTATTTCAGGAGCCTCATTATCTTTTCAAGATTAAATGAGTTCCTTTACTTCATCTTGATTCTCAAGAGAGTCATCCTCTGAGAATCACATTCTCAGAGATGAGATCTTTTAAGAATCTCAAGGTCATAAAGTAGGTATCCAATACCATCCTTTATTTTCCTAATGAAGTAGCACTCTCCAGTGCCAGATTCCATATTACTTGCATGGAACCTTATTAAGGATATATATTGTAGTATCTACTACATATATAAATTGGAAACCAATAGATAATTATGCTAATATTCATCATTGATCATATCATGTCATACATGATCCAATTGTATCTCCCTACAACTCTTATTGAGTTTAGGTTTATTAGGAGGAGCGAGATAGAAATGATATTCATATCTCTATATGGTATTCTATGAATTCATCTAATAGATACTGACTACCTAGATTAGATCAAATTCATTTAATATTCCTTCAAACTTTGGTTCTAAACCAAAATTGTGGAATCTAAGAACATTTCAAAGGTTTCTATGTGAAGAGAAAAAATATCATATCACAAATAATCATTAATAGATATCACATATCCACAATGTTTATTATGATATAGATGATTCGCATACATCAATATGTATGAGATCTTGAATACCTTGACATCTTACACCATTCCAAGGAAGGGTGTATTGGACATTTTTACTTTGAATACAATATTCACAAGTATATAATATTTGAAATTTTAGACATTCTAAAGTTTCATCTCTTACTAGTCTATTGATATTATCAATAAAATTATGTCCAAAGCATGATGCCAGATCATTGTCAAATGATCTTCATCCTCTTATTGATCTTTAAAGGTTTAATTTTCAGTATTAGAAATCTTTAGTAACCATTCATTAATTTTCTAATTTAGTAGAGTCCTCCAGATATTAAGATATTATCTGAAATATTTCTATCATAACTCTTTATGATAGGTCTATTCCAGAATTTATGTTTATTTCCAACATTTAGAAATAAACAATGAGTGTATTCTAATATCCAGGTCATAGAGACATTATCTAAGACTAAGAGTTCTCCCACTGAAAATATGAAGTCTATTTATCCAATAGAGGTTGTTGCAACAATTGCATCAACATCCATATGGATGACTATTAAACCTGAAGATCAAATTTCTAATGTTCTAATGCATATGCAACCAATTGCAAGTGTCATTAGAAGATTGAGATACAATTATTAGACTTTATCTTATCAAATAAGTAAGTCATCTCAATGATTATATGCAGATTATTCGGATGTACTATCCAAGTCCTTCTCTAAGGATTCTAGATAGGTTTGGTAGTCATACTATCAACATCAACTTATTGCAGTATTGGCATTAATCCTACTCTTTGGATGTCATATGGAAGTCACCGAAGTACAGTCAACTCTTTGACTTTACTTCATACTTGGGTCCAACCCATGCTTCCACTGTGCTCCCTCTATCTATAAGCAACCATTGCTTAAGACAAAGGATCTCTTATGTTGAAATCAAAAAATTTCAATATAAGAGTATTTCAAAATTTATACATGCTTCATTCAATTCATACAATATGGATATTATGAAGCTTCATGAATGACCAGAGTATATACAGCAGAATGATGACACTCATCGTATCTACATCCATCTAAACTCTTAAAACATTGGTTCAGGTAGGTATTCAAACATTTTGAATACATCATCTCTTATGGAGCTACCATTCTGCATGATGTAGAGAACCACGTCATTCATGATTAAATGTAGAGAGCACATATGTATGCCAGAACATCTTCTTAGAATTTTATAAGGATTATTTGACAATTACGATCATCATCGACATGTCACTTCCAAAGTACATTCGATGAGAGATCAAGACTATAGAGACATACACACCCTAGGGTTGTAGTACTGTTGTCTATTTAATTGTCGCTCCTCATTATTATGAGGAAACTTGCACATCGCAACCACATACAATATGTGTCCAATTGCAAGCACAATATCTTAAGGATCCAATCCATGATATTTTACTGGTTATTATTGAGTATAATATTGAGTAGGTTTAATAAAGAATTATCTGAAATAAGAAATTTGCATAAGTGTATATATTTATAGATTTATATACATATTTTACTTCGATTTAGGAAGTTTTATATCAAAGTTGTCTTACCATGTCAACAATGAAAGTTCATTCCCTTAATCACTTTCAATGTAAGAGATATACTTACCATTATATCTCAAGCAAGATCTGGGATCTCCTTCCTTATCTTTGTTACATCCCAATAATATGATAACCTGTAACTCAGAAAAAAGAAGCGGGAACACATTCTGCCTTGCAAGTCCAACTTGCATCTCCCAATTCGGTCTTTAACACCTGGACCCACCACCCCTAAGGTGATGTTGACCCGTCGTTAATTGAACCAACCGTCAACAGGAATACAACTCGCTATGCGCAATCCAATATCGCCCCAATAATATGAGGACCCGATATTGGGGTCACTACGCATACGTCCTTACTCTTTCGAGAAGCGACGAGCCCGATCCAAATGGATCGTATGCAGGAGCTATCACTTCGGAAAGGGGTCTCCTAAATACAATATTAGGCGACGGAACCCTTCGTCTTGACGGGAGACCATGGATGTCACTTATGTGATCCTCCACCACATATTCAAATTTTAATTAATTATCATGAATCATATTCACATAATTGATTCTTCCAAGGAAAATACACATCTATTCATAATAGAGTGTTTTTAATTGGATATAATTAACTTAATCACATTAAATTAATTATCAATCCAATTCAATCAACAAACTTGATTTTAATTGAATATATAGTATTATCTCAAAGTACGTATTAATTTGAATTTTAATAAAAATACATCATGATCTCTCAGGAATCATTCGTTCCCTATCCGCTGTCATGGCCAGTACCGGCGGGAGTGGGAAGGACTGCAACCAGTGTGACCCGCTACCCCAACGATCCCAACTAGACACCATATTCACCTCGGGAAAAAATAATGCCGAGCCAATCACTTTGTACTTGAGATGATCATAGGTTCTTCAACCAAAATTATACCATATAGTAATAATCAAAATATTTTGATTATAAGGAAATTTGCTAGATAAATTCTCAATCCTATTCAAGCAAGTTGTTTGTTGATTGTGTTTCCAATTATGATCTAAATCAAATCTAATCAATTTATTGGTTGAGGCCAAATTAATTAAGGAAATAATCATCATTAAATATTTCTCAAATATTTTCCATAATTATTTCATGAAATTAACAATTAATTTCACTTATTGACAATCACATGGTTCTTGATTAGGAATGTAATTTCAGCAGTAACCTGATTTAACCGAAATTCAAGGGGTCTAAATAGTGTCTCACACAAGGCGGAGACAATTGTGTCGCTGCGGCGACCCTCAGTGGATCCCGATTAAAATCAACAATTAACCCACACTCAATCAATCAAACAATGACAAGCAGATGTAAAGTTAAAATATATTTTTAACTCTACATAAATGATGTATACAAGCAAGTACACAGAGAGTTAGAACAGAGGGAGCAAGGCAGGGTAGATCCACAAGTGTGTGTGTGTATGTGTGTGAAAGTGAGGTGTTGTCTACACTACGCAATGCAAATGTTTTTGTGGGTTTTAAATTTTTTAATTTTTTATTTCATTTTTAATTTTGTCTTTTGATTTTTAATTTTCTGATTTTATATTTTCTTTTTATATTTTATATTTTTTTCAATATCGGAATATATAAAGACTATAAAAAAAGGGGTGATAGAATATTTATAAAAATATGTAAAAATGCTCAAAAATTCAGAAATAAAATATTTTTATTTATTTTATGAATTTTTATTATTTTTGTAATTTTTGGGTATTTTTCAGAGTATTTTTGAAATTTTTTTAAAAGGCAAAATAAAGGAAAACAGGGAATAAATCTCTGGCTGAAGGTAAAATAAGAATGAAAAATATCAAACAGCCACAACATTTTTCCAAACTAATTTTAAAATAAAGAGAATAAAATGGGGAAAATACTGAACCTGAGTTTGTATTTTTCTGATTTTTTTTACTATTTTAAAGATTTTTTTGAATTTTTAAGGTATTTTCGAATTTTTAAGGTTTTTCTTTTGCAATTTTTAGTGATTTTAGGATTGACACTAAAGTAGGCGAAAATACACAGTAGGTAATTTTTTTGGAATTTTTCTAGGTGTTTTAATATTTTTTGGTATTTTATAAGCTAGACAATAGCTAAAATGCATGTTTTTTATTTTTAATAAATGCTAAAATGCAACAAAAATAAAATGTAAAAATATGGCGTGAAAGTACAAGTTAACACAAGCCTATGTGATTTTTTTGATAATTTTTGGAATTAAAATGATGCCTTAAATAAATGGGTCAAGCAAGCAAAAATATGTAGCCTAGCAGGGGTATAACTGTAAATATCAAAACATCCAGGGGCATACATGCAATTTTCCAACAAAATATAACTCTGAATATTCAATTTAAAGGACCAATCGCAAATTTCCAAACCCGCACGGGTACAGGTGCAAAATGTCCACCAAGGCGCATGACTTGCACGTGCTTGGGAAGGACTCAACTGTAATATTAAAAATGCCCGAGGGCATACATGCAATTATCCCAAAAATATAACACTTAATATGTAATTCCCTAGACTGAAATGAAATACAAAATCGGCCGAGGGCCTCGCTGCAAAAGCCCCGCACCTCACGTGAACAGGTCACGTGAGGTGACGTAGCCGAGGACCTAAACGCAAATGTTGACAGTTCAAGGGCCTAATTATAAAATTTACAAAAGTTTTTAAATTGCAGATGAAAGTTTTAATACTAATGGTTAAATACAAAAAGTCGCGAGGGTTTGAACGTAAAATACCCTCGCAAGGCAGATCCAATGGCGGAAGGACATTGATGACGCGTGGTGCCAATCCAACGGTCGGCGGCTAGGCGCGATCCGGCGGTGAAACCCGAGCCACTTATCCACATGGCAGCTCCTCCTTGCGCGATGACGCTTCGGCCTCTGACGGCGGCGATTAGACTTGGTGATGACGATCGGATGGCTGGAGCGTGACAGGATCGAACGGTGGGCGATGGATCTGGGGGACTCCCTTGATCGGACGGCTGAAAGCCTGGAGGAAGAACGCGGAAGAAGGCCGGTGACGGCGAGCTTCCGCGACCTCCCCCTCCCTCCTTCATCAGCATTCAAGTCTCAAAATGGCCCCGATCTCTTCCTGCAGGCGGTCTCTAGGTGCTGGACGCTTCAAAATGGCCGGAGGGGCGTTGATCCTCGCCTACGACGGCGGCGGAGCTCGGAACCTCCAGATACCTCCGGCGAGCCCAGAACTGCTCCCATTTGTCGTTCGTTTCCGCGTACCTGCAGGAAAAAGGTGATAGAGTCCTGGGCAAAATGCCTGGACTCCGTGGAGGATGAATGGCGGTGAGGGGTGGTGCGACTGTGCCTGGCTGGAGATGCGCTCCGGCGAGGTGAGTTGGGTGTGCGATCTGATCGATGAATTGAGATGGTTTCTAAAGGGTTTTTGATCCTAAGACGATGGCTACATGAATGCGAGAGAAATCAAGAGTAAACAAACACATCAAGGGCTTGGGGCCCGAGGTTAAAGATACCTCGACGGGGGTTGGCCGGAGGTTGATGGAACGCCCGGATCCGCGCTGCTCAGCCTCCTTGAAGATCTAATCCTGGAGCTGTCACCTCCAGGACTTGATTGAGATCAAAAGGGGCACGAGAGGGATCAAGAATGGGGTTCAAGTTTGAATGGAAGTCAAGGGCTCCATTTTATTGGGTTGACTGACGAGGCTCCTAGATCGATGGATATCTTACGAATTTTGGGTCCAAAGGCCAAGATAAGTCATGGGCGAGCTAGAGGGATCAACGAGGAACAATGTTGCAGAAGGATGCAACACCAAAAGATGAAAGACTTGGCCTCGAGAAATCCACAAAAACGGGTCAAAAACGAGGCTGTCAGAGACTACAGGGGGCTAAGACACCTAGTTGATTAGGGTCAACTAGGGTTTGCACCTGATTTGTCCACGTGGACCAACCAGGAAAAACCCTGAAAAATAATTTTATTAATTCGATTAAAAATAGAAAATGGTCGAATTAAATTATGATTATTAAATAAAAAAATATTTATTATTTTATATAGTATTTTATTCTGATTTTTAATTTTTTTTATGAAGTATATTTTTACAAGTTTACTTTTGTACCCTATATAGGTATTTTACTTGTATATTTTAGTATTTTATTTTTATTTGGTATTTTTACTTTATTTCTTTTTTGTTTATTATTTTGTAAAATTATAAAATACTTTTATACATGTAATTATATTTTTATTTTATTTTTATGATTTGTTTTGTATGTTAAATAAAATACAAGTACGTATTGTATAGGTATAGGTATTTTACCTATGTATGATATATACATATATTTTATTTTGAATTTATTTTGAGTTTTATTCTGATTTTAATATACATATATATTATAAATAATATTTACAAAATTATAAAAATATAAAAATACAAAAATAATGAATAAATAATAAATTGAATATTTTAATCTGTACATGTATACAATGTGGGTCCAAAACTCAGCTTTCACACTGTAGCTCCGCCAAATGCAAAACCACCACCATTAAATAGCTTATTTTATTCTATATACAATTAAAGGTGAGTTTTATGCATTTGGAGTTTTCATTTGTGAGATAGGGGTCTGGGAAGTTGGGATTCTGGAATTTTATTCAGACCATAACTTTTTATCTGTAAATTATTTTTGAATGAAATCAATTTTGTATTTTTATTTATTAAATTATCTATAACTTTCATGTACAAAGTTTCTTTATTTGATGTATAAAAAGTGGAACCAAAAATAGGTCCCAAAATGAATAAAGAATGAATTAAAAAGTATAGGTATTTGACCCTTATCTCCCCCGACTTTATTCCTTGTCGACCTATTCATCAAGATGCCTAGGTCTCGGGGTTTTCGGTCATAAAATATTTACATCATTTTATTCTTTTTCTTTTCTTTTATTTATTCTATAATTTTGGCTTTAATTACAGTATTTTATACACTATTTACATGTACATGCATGAATGCTAATTTGCTCTATTTAATGCTATTTACAGGCATTTGCAAGGGTTTTTTAGGCCAAAATGATAGAATAAAGATGATGAAATGTGGATTCATCATCCCCCTATACTTTACCTTTGCTAATCTCTAGCAAACACTTATGCAATAAGTGCAAAAAGAAAAAGAAAGAAAAGAAAAAGAAGAACTTGGATTTAGTTTAATTATCAAACTTGTCTTCACAAAATCAAAGTTTGGAGCTTAAGTCGGAACTTTGGAATTTAGTGCGGGCGGAACCTTAATGAGAACTGAATTTGAAATCCAACAGTCCCTGAGAATCCCAACACTCTGCCCAAGTCTCCTCAATAGCCAGATCAGAAATATCTCAATTCATACGCAAACTCTTACGACTATGAATCTGACTCGTACAGTTTAAGTGATGGTGGCTCTCCCCAACTAGAATAGCAAAGAAACTGACTTCTCCCATACGACAACCCAATGATTCTCCAATCCAACAATTCCATCCTCGAGGAGCGGGGTATTCCCCTCTAAGTTCAAGTGGCAACCAGCTCAAGAGGAGGGGTGAAGAGAAGAATGGACGGTAGCCAGTGTAGCTACCTATCCTGGGATGCAAGACCAGTGTAGTCAAGTCATCCAGGTGCAGGCTCAAATATTTGACTTTGTAACTCAAGCTTGCTTTTTGACTTTACAACATTTGTACATACTTTGCAGGCTTTTTATTTTTGTACATGTCTGAAAATTTTTTTAATACTATTCACAACAGCATTTACATAAGGAGTTTTTCCTCTTGAGCCAGTAGACTATCCCTCTTTTGAAGCTTTATCGCAACCCACAGCCTCCTGTCTTTAGACTTCCTAATCACTGGATGGGTTGGGGTGCACTTCCCTCCCTAGAGGAGGATAAATGTTTCTACTTATGTGCGTCTCATACCGGCAAATCTAATCCCCTCACCAGTCCAACTTAGTTGAGCCATGTGAAAGGTGCAGGTATCCAAGTTAGGTCATTATCAACAAGAGTCGTGTGTGTGTTCCGAAATACTCTACTTAGGCAGTCAAGAATCCATTGAACCAAGTCCTGTGATCCTCAAAGAATTAAGTCAACTAGACCTGAAGTACCTCAAACCAAGTTCCTATAAGGTTCCTGTTATTAGGTAGATTTTAAGGTCCAATCAATCTCCAATCTTCGAATTTTACTTAGACTCGTTCAACTATCAAACTCAATCTGAAAAATGCTCATGCTATGCAAATGCAATGCAGAAAATATTTTTGTGATGCAATTTTCAAAGATTTTGAACTTTTTATGGGTTTTTGAAAAAATGATGCATGCATATGCATTTTTTGTATTTTTCAAATAGATTTTTCAAATGTTTTTGGATTTTAGTTTTGCAAATGTTTTTGGGATTTTTCAAAACAAAAAGATTTTGGCTGAAAACTAGGTGAGAAGTATGTACACGGGAGTGCTTCTTATATATACAAGAAGTGGATTTTAAGAATTTACAAGGGTAAGTGGTCAACTTTTATAAGTATATATATAATAAAGAATTTTAGTGAGATGTTTGTATTCCTCAAACTTATTTGACATAGGTCTTTCAAAGAATTTTTGAAAACTCTAGTCCAAGATAATTTTTACAAACATTTTACAAACATGTACACACATTTGAAAATCATTTTGCAAAGGTTTTTCAAACTGTATGGATAGATTTTTCAACACATTTTTGCAACCATTTTTCAAACCATTTGCAAATCATTTTTCAAACGTTATATTTCCCATAAAGAAAATATTTTTTTACAAACCACACATTTTTACAAAGGTTGAAAACATGTAACAAAATAATTTCAAAATAGTTTTCAATAGATGTTCAAAAAGATTTTCAAACTATTTTTCAAACATTTTGCAAAAAACATTTCCACTTGATTTATTAACCAGTACATATAAAAAGAATTTGAGGAACGATAACATCTTTTTATCAAGGTTTTTAATGAATTTTAAAGAATAATTAGCCATATTATTAGGAAAATACAAAAGTACGAGTTATGGCTAAAGTATATACATAGTATATACGACCCCCCTATACTTAGCTTGGGCTATGTCCTCATAGATCGGAGAGAAAAGAGAAGACATAACTCGTACTAAGTATAGGCAAATCTAAAGAATAAATAAATGAATGAAGGAATGAACGAATGAGAAGTTGACCATCCCCCCTATACTTAGAATCAAATAATCCTAAGTATAACAGACTGTACACAATGCAGGGAGGGTCAAGGGTGGGAATGAACAGATCGTACTCAGATTGTCTCCCCCTATACTTAGGGTAAGATATCCCTAAGTATAGACAAGAAGAGGAGACAATGGAGAGGATCGAAAAGAATAGAACAACTCGGGGTGCACACCCCCTATACTTAGGACAAAGTGCGACCTAAGTATGGAAAACTGTCTACAAGGGCGGCACCTTTTTGATAGATAAAGAAAATAGAAAAGGAAAAGAAGAAAGGAAGAAAATAAGAAAAGAAGAAAAATCGTGAGGATGTACACGTCACTCCCCCTATACTTAGGGTAAAGGAAGCCCTAAGTATAAGCAACGACAGGAGTGATGACATAGAACGATGAAAGAACACTCGGCTCGTCCACCCCCCTATACTTAGGACAAAGTACGTCCTAAGCAAGGCAAACACGAGGATGGGTGGACGAGCAATACGGAAGATAGACAGAGAGTCACTGGAGAGAATCTACAACATAAATGGATGATCATAAGAAGGTGGAAAGCAAACCTTCATGCGGGACCGATGAGGGATAGAGCTGATATGGTGTATGTCGACATCGGGGTCCACAGTGGACGGAAGCCGATCAGGGTCGACAGGGTGAATGCCCTTAGTGGAGTCAAATCGAAAAGGGACGAACTGGTCAATGGAAGTAGTATGGCTAGGTTCGCCCTTGATGGTGTCTGGCCTTGGAGGTCTCGCAGATGTAAAAGTGGAATGGGATGAACTCATCATCATTGGCAGAGGTGTAATCGGAGTCGTCCTGCGAGGTGTCATCCAGGTCGAAATCAAAAGGCATGAAATCATCAGTGGAAGTATACGAACTCTGCTCGTCCTCAAGAATCTCTCCTGGATCATTTGTTTCCTCATGAGGTCTCTCAAAATAATGGGCAGCATCATAACCGTCCTCAATCATCTTTACTTGTGAGTCGCAATGAACGGACTTATCAGTGGAAGTAGTCAAACCAGGCCCGTCCTGTCTAGTCTTGGTATCTGCCCTCCGCTCATATGGTTCAATCAGGTAAATACTTTGGATTTCATCAACACATCGCCACACACCAGGAGGAGGAACTGCGAGGTCTATGCTTTCCAATTTCATCCCCTTTCGAGGGATTCGTCGGGTCTCATTAGGGGTCGCTAAGCAAAAATCTCTAATAGCATCAGGTCGGTCACAGGCCTCGGAGTCAGCTACAATCGGTGAAGGTGCATTAGGTGCAGGTCTCTGGTCAACTGTGGGTGTGGTGATCGACACTTCGCTCTCGTCATCAGGACGGAAGCGAATCTCTCCTGATCCATAGTCAATAACGACCCTCGCAGAGGCGAGGAATGGTCGTCCCAGGATGATTGGAGATGGCTCCCCTGTGGAGGTCTCCATGGGCAACACGACAAAATCAACATGGTGGCTCGTGCCCTGAATAGAAATGACGGCGTTTTCAAGGATACCCTTCGGAATCTTGATGGGTCCATCAGCAAACTGAACGATCATCATGGTTTTCTTGAGAGGCCCTAAGTGAAGAGACTATACCAGCGAGAAGGATAATATGCTAATAGATGCACCGCCGTCTAGGAGAGTGCGATCACAAGTATAATCAGAGATGGTGCATGTGATGAAAGATGTAGCTGTGTTCTTCTTTCTGGGAATGGGACGGTGTGTGATGGCATGGGCAGTGGCCATGGTCAGAGTGTGACGCTCAGATCTGCTCCTCCGCTTTCTCTTCTTGGGAAGAGGAGCAGATAAATTGGTCATGGCCTGCTGAAGTGGGGCACAGATAATCTCATGAATAGTGGCCACCACTTCGGGTTCAGTCAACATTTTTTTGAATTTTTGGACTTCCTCCATACAAGGGAGGGAGTCGAAATCAGCATATACACGAGCCATGCCAAGAGCAGTCTGTACAGCGGCATCCTCGGGGTCAAAGGTGGGACTAGGTGTGAATGGATGTGTGGTCAAAAAGACTGGCAGATGGGCACTCTTCTCACGTCTGAATCAACCAAGTGTCTCCCGAACTCTTTTTGTGTTTTTAAATTTTTCTCATTTTTTTGTATTTTGGGCGATTGCAAGCTCCCATGATCACCGACAAGTAAATCCGTATCCCCGACAAAAGGAGCATTAATCTGATTATTCCTCAAGATAGCAAAATTGTCATTCATCAAATCGATGCGCACCATCATCCGGTTCAAGATATCACTCACAGAGATTGAGGGAGGTGACTCCAACAGGTTAGACTCGGGTGGATGTGAAGGTGAAGGTGGATAATATACAGATGGGGGTGGAGGTGGGTAGAACTCCGAGGTCTGATAATTTGGCTGATTCGGGTATGTACAAAAATCAGAAAAAATAAGAGGTGGGTCGAACTGATAAAAGGGAGGTGGACCGGCTGGAGTGAGCGAGGAATCCGCAAAGTCCGGACAAAAAGTACTCGAGGGGTCCATCTCAAAATCAAAAGGAAATGATTCGGGGGAGCACGACGGTCAAGTCAAGAGAGTGAAGAAGAAGGCGCAAGTGCGCATGAGCGATCTAGGACACACACAAAACAATCACAAGCAAAAATGAAAACAAGTCAAACCCTCAATTCACCTACTCAACTCGGTAGAGACCGCAAAAAGCGGTCTTTTTATCTTGTCTATTTTTGAGTTAGGTGAGAAGTCAAAGATTGCACACACACTTAGGGGGCTGAAATGGGATTTGGGCACTAGTCCTTAGCGTGTGCGTGAGCAATTTAAAATGAAGACAATGAGGGGATTACTCGCCCCAATACAAGATTTTTCTTTTTGATTGATTTTAGGGTCAAGTAATATTAGCAGTCTCAATTTTATGGATTATCACTTTTTTTGGCATTTTAATAAAAATGCACGATCCTAACGAGGAGTCAATTCCTTTGAGCACCTAGGTTGGCAAAATCAGAGGGAGAGTCGTAAAAGCAATGCAAGTGTCAAATCAATGATGAATGCTAAAGAGAAATGCTCACCTTGCCTCCAGCACTCTACATGCAAAGATGCTCAACAGAATTGAAACCTATCTATATGCAAATGCAAAGCCGATGAAATCGCCCTAAGTTTCAGAAATTGCTATTATCGTGAAGAATCACAAGCTGACCACCAATCCTCAATCCTAGAGTCCGATCTAGGCTCACCCCTCCTCCTCTCGACAAATCGAGTTTAGGAGAAGCGCTTGGCAGGGTTAGCTCGCGGCGCGACGGCTCGAAGAGAGTGAATCAACTGTTTAAATTTGACTAAGTCCAAACGATACTATAGGCACATGCAAGGGTGATTAATGTGTTTGGACCTAATTCTATCGTAAGCAATCCTAAAACTAGGGGCTCAATCACACAAAGTAAATAAAATGAAAATCGGAAAACAAAATAAAAAATGTGAAGAAAAAGCCGACAAAAACCGCGGCGAGCCCCCAAGTGAACAACCACTTGGAAATTAGGCTCGAGAGTCTAAATGTCCGGGGGTACCTGTATTATTACAATAAAAGAGTCTCTCTCTCTCTCACTGAAAATTACAAAAATAGATACAACGCAAAAATGCTCAAAAATACGACTGTCTTCTCAAGTCCTCCCTGCCTTCTTTGATGCTAGGCCAGAAGTCTCCTACCGCCTTCACGTGGGTGCACCGGTGCCTAAGGTAGAGCGTCTCCCTCGATCCGCAGTACATCCCACAAAGTCAACAAGGAAGAGTGATTAGACATGTCAAGCAATGATATCAAATAAGTGAATAAATAAAGAAAGCAAAAATGTAGACAAGTATCACAACACGACAAAAATGATCTACGCGTTGTTGCTCCCCGGCAACGGCGCCATTTGATTTAACCGAAATTCAAGGGGTCTAAATAGTGTCTCACACAAGGCGGAGACAACTGTGTCGCTGTGGCGACCCTCAGTGAATCCTGATTAAAATCAACAATTAACCCACACTCAATCAATCAAACAATGACAAGCAGATGTGAAGTTAAAATTTATTTTTAGCTTTACATAAATGATGTATAGAAGCAAGTATGCAGAGAGTTCGAACACAGGGAGCAAGGCAGGGTAGATCCACAAGTGTGTGTGTGTGTGTGTGTGTGTGAAAGTGAGGTGTTGTCTACACTATGGAATGCAAATGTTTTTGTGGGTTCTTAATTTTTTAATTTTTTATTTAATTTTTAGTTTTATCTTTTGATTTTTAATTTTCTGATTTTATATTTTCTTTTTATATTTTATTTTTTTTATATTGGAATATATAAAGACTATAAGAAAAGTGGTGATAGAATATTTATAAAAATATGTAAAAATGCTCAAAAATTCAGAAATAAATTATTTTTGGTCTTTTTATGAATTTTTACTATTTTGTGATTTTTGGGTATTTTTCAGAATATTTTTTATTTTTTTTTAAAAGGCAAAATAAAGGAAAACAGGGAATAAATCACTAGCTGAAGGTAAAATAAGAATAAAAAATATCAAACAGCCACAAAATTTTTCCAAACTAATTTTAAAATAAAGAAAATAAAATGGGGAAAATACAGAATCTGAGTTTGTGTTTTTCTGATTTTTCTACTATTTTATAGATTTTTTTGAAGTTTTAAGGTATTTTCGAATTTTTAAGGTTTTTCTTTTGCAATTTTTAGTGATTTTTGGACTGACACTAAAGTAGGCAAAATACACAGTAGGTAATTTTTTTCGAATTTTTCTAGGTGTTTTAATATTTTTTGGTATTTTCTAAGCTAGACAGTAGCTAAAATGCATGTTTTTATATTTTTAATAAATGCTAAAATGCAACAAAAATAAAATACAAAAAAATGACGTGAAAGTACAAGTTAACAAGAGCTTATGTGATTTTTTCGATAATTTTTGGAATTAAAATGATGCCTTAAATAAATGGGTCAAGCAAGCAAAAATATGTAGCCTGACAGGGGTATAACTGCAAATATCAAAACATCCAGGGGCATACATGCAATTTTCCAACAAAATAAAACTCTGAATATTCAATTTAAAGGACCCATCACAAATTTCCAAACCCGCACGGGTACAAGTGCAAAATGTCCACCAGGGCGCGTGACTTGCACACGCTTGGGAAGGACTCAACTGTAATATTAAAAATGCCCGAGGGCATACATGCAATTGTCCCAAAAATATAACACTTAATATCTAATTCCCTAGACTGAAATGAAATACAAAATCGACCTAGGGCCTCGCTGCAAAAGCCCCGCACCTCACGTGAACAGGTCACGTGAGGTGACGTGGCCGAGGACTTAAACGCAAATGTTAACAGTTCAAGGGCCTAATTATAAAATTTACAAAAGTTTTTAAATAGAATATGAAAGTTTTAATACTAATGGTTAAATACAAAAAGTCGCTAGGGTTTGAACACAAAATAACCTCGCGAGGCAGATCCAACGGCAGAAGGACGTTGATGACGCGTGGCGCCAATCCAACGGTCGGCGGCTGGGCGCGATCCGACGGTGCAGCCTCAGCCACTTATCCACGTGGCAGCTCCTCCTTGTGCGATGATGCTTTGGCCTTCGACAGTGGCGATTAGACTTGGTGATGATGATCGAATGGCTGGAGCGTGACAGGATCGAACGGTGGGCGATGGATCTGGGGACTCCCTTGATCGGACGACTAAAAGGCCTGGAGGAAGAACGTGGAAGAAGGCCGACGACGGCGAGCTTCCGCGACCTCCCCCGCCCTCCTCCGTCGGCGTTCAAGGCTCAAAATGGCCCTGATCTCTTCCTGCAGGCGGTCTCTAGGTGCTGGACGCTTCAAAATGGCCGGAGGGGCGTTGATACTCGTCTACGACGGCGGCGGAGCTCAGAACCTCCAGATACCTCCGGTGAGCCCAGAAATGCTCCCAGGTGTCGTTCGTGTGCGCGTAACTGCAGGAAAAAGGTGATAGAGTCCAGGGCAAAATGCCTGGACTCCGTGGAGGATGAATGGCGGCAAGGGGTGGTGCGACTGTGACTGGCCGGAGTTGCGCTCCAGCGAGGTGAGTTGGGTGTGCGATCTAATCGATGAATCGAGATGGTTTCTAAAGGGTTTTTGATCCTAAGATGATGGCTAGATGAATGCGAGAGAAATCAAGAATAAACAAACACCTCAAGGGCCTGGGGCTCGAGGTTAAAGATACCTCGACGGGGGTTGGCCGGAGGTTGATGGAACGCCCGGATCCGCGCTGCTCAGCCTCCTTGAAGAACTAATCCTGGAGCTGTCACCTCCAGGACTCAATTGAGATCAAAAGGGACACGAGAGGGACCAAGAATGGGGTTCAAGTTTGAATGGAAGTCAAGGGCTCCATTTTAGTGGGTTGACTGATGAGGCTCCTAGATCGATGGCTATCTTGCGAATCTTGGGTCCAAAGGCCAAGATAAGTCATGGGCGAGCTAGAGGGATCAACGAGGAACAATGTTGCAGAAGGATGCAACACCAAAAGATGAAAGACTTGGCCTCGAGAAATCCGCAAAAACGGGTCAAAAACGAGGTTGTCAGAGACTACAGGGGGCTAAGACACCTAGTTGACCAGGGTCAACTAGGGTTTGCACCTGGTTGGTCCACATGGACCAACCAGGAAAAACCCTGAAAAATAATTTTATTAATTCGATTAAAAATAGAAAATGGCCGAATTAAATTATGATTATTAAATAAAAAATATTTATTATTTTATGTAGTATTTTATTTTGATTTTTAACTATTTTTATGAAGTATATTTTTACAAGTTTACTTTTGTACCCTATATAGGTACTTTACTTGTATATTTTAGTATTTTATTTTTATTTGGTATTTTTACTTTATTTCTTTTTTGTTTATTATTTTGTAAAATTATAAAATACTTTTATACATGTAATTATATTTTTATTTTATTTTTCTGATTTTTTTTGTATGTTAAATAAAATACGAGTATGTATTGTATAGGTATAGGTATAGGTATTTTACCTATGTATGATATATACATATATTTTATTTTGAATTTATTTTGAGTTTTATTCTGATTTTAATATACATATATATTATAAATAGTATTTACAAAATTATAAAAATATAAAAATACAAAAATAATGAATAAATAATAAATTGAATATTTTAATCTGTACAAGTATACAATGTGGATCCAAAACTCAGCTTTCACACCGTAGCACCGCCAAATGCGAAACCACCACCATTAAATAGCTTATTTTATTCTATATACAATCAAAGGTGAGTTTCTGCATTCGGAGTTTTCATTTGAGAGATACGGGTCTGGGAAGTTGGGATTTTGGAATTTTATTCAGACCATAACTTTTTATCTGTATATTATTTTTGAATGAAATCAATTTTGTATTTTTATTTATTAAATTATCTACAACATTCATGTACCAAGTTTCTTTATTTGATGTATAAAAAGTGGAATAAAAAATAAGTCCCAAAATAAATAAAGAATGAATTAAAAAGTATAGGTATTTGACCCTTATCTCCCCCTACTTTATTCCTTGTCGACCTATTCATGAAGATGCCTAGGTCTCGGGATTTTGGGTCATAAAATATTTACAATATTTTATTCTTTTTCTTTTCTTTTATTTATTCTATAATTTTGGCTTTAATTACAGTATTTTATACACTATTTACGTGTACATGCATGAATGCTAATATGCTCTATTTAATGCTATTTACAGGCATTTTCTAGGGTTTTTGAGGCTAAAATGATAGAATAAAGATGATGAATTGTGGATTCATCATGACTCCCTACTTACTAAAATTAAAATATCTCAATCAATTTAAATCCAAAATAGACAAAATCAATTTTCAAAGATTGCTAATTTGATTTAGGACAGAACCTAAGTGATATTTCATGCATTTAGAGGCGGAAAAATAGTAATTAAGTCATTAATCATGTTAAGATTCGTAGTTCCCGCAACAGTGAATACATGTTCATTAAAACAACCATATCTCGAGCAAACGGAATCCAAATTACGTTAGCTTAGATCTTATGGTTTCCTTATTTAATGAGGAACAAAATTCAAGTGATTAGTTCATGTTGAAACATTTTAAACAGGGCCGAATTTATTCAATAAACAGATGTGCGAAAATCAATAGCGAAAAAAAAACTTTTGCAACCTTAACAAAACCAAGTCGTCCTAGGTTTACGGATCGTATCCAAAAACTTTAACCTGGCTCTGATACCACTTGAAGGATATGGGATAATCCTCAAGCGCATCACGGTAGCGTGAGCATCGTATCGAATACGATGAAGAACGACTAGTCAGACTAGTTGTTCTATGCAGCGGAATTTAAAATTTTTTTATGCGATGAAACCACATGATCCAAGAACGATTCTCGGATCGTTTCATCTAGAACCACATCAAGTATAAAGGAATACCTCTTGAAGCATGGTTGATCGAGTCTCTATGAAAAGAGACCTCCTGTCTCAAGTCCGATCGTTGGAGAAGACGCTTGCGAGCACGGGGATGAGTCATGTGATCCTCGCAATCCAACGAGTTGATCCAAGCACGATGAACTCCTGATCTCGTCGTACGAGATCAAACACCTTCTTCATAAGCGTAGCACTCCAAAGAAGACGGAAATCGAAGAACGTCGAATCGACAGTGCGGTGGCAAAGCGAGGACGGCTTTCTCCTCTAGGGTTTGGTGGACGGCCACCAATGGAGAGGAGAGAGAGGTTGACGTGTAGAATGAGAGAGAGAGAGAGAGATGTGCTTCAAAAGCATAACAATAGAGAGCATGGCATGCCTCTCTATTTATAGGATTTTGGGATCCATGGATCTCAATCCATGGGACACATAAAATCAATGGATGAGATTGATTTATGTTTAATCCAATGATCAAGATTGTTGTTAGTAAAAGCCAACAACTAATAATCTAATTTAGATCAAATATATTCGATAAATCAAATACAATTCAATCCTAAATTAAATCAAATAATTAAGGTGATAATCATCATGGAGATAATCTTCTCCCATGAAACATGGTGTATGGCCACCAATTCTATATAGGACTTGGTAGCCGTCCACATGTTTCCATGTGGAGGCAATCTCATGAAATCTCATGAGATTGCATATCTCCACGAAAATCTCCCTTAATTTTCTAACAACTTTTGTTGGGATTTATTCTTCAAAAATAATTCATAATTAATTTTGAGTATATTGCAATATTACCATTGGAATTTTGTGAATCACATTCACAACCCAAAACAAAATAAATATATATTTTCAATTAACTACACAATGTGTATCCAATACACATCAATAATTAATTAACAAATATAAATTATAATTAGCTCTCTCTAATACATTATAAATCACATTTATAATATATTATGAATAATTGGATATTACTATTCACATTATTCTTATCCACAATAATTAAATCACATTTAATTATTTTGGATAATTTCCACATGCATCAATATATAATTACCATTCGCTTAATGCTCAGATATAATTCAACTATGGAATTATTCTTGAACCCTTTCAAGAATAATCCGATTTCTCCTCAAATACTTGGAGATAAGGATAGGGCGATTGTATTGTTCCACGTATAGTGACTTGGATATTGAGATTATATCTCAAATCCAGATCTCATGGACCTCCCACAGATGCTTGATTAAATCAAGGCCGTAGACATAATCTTCTCATTGCATCTGAATCTCATTCATAACAGTGTCCAATACATGGACTAAGATTAGGTCACTTCTCTACAAAGAGGAGTCACTAAAATCCAAACCTGTTTCATCACTCCCTCGAAATGGAAGCGTCATGGTTATACAATCGTTTGTGATCACATCACCCTATGTATTCCCAACACCTGTACATCCTGCATACTGGAAGACCTATGATTATCCTGAAGATATTGATCCATTTTACACTGTCATCTTCAGGGTTTGATCACCAAGTTTCTCAATCTTGATCATTGGGAATCAGTATCGATCATATGCTTTCTCAAAGCATATATCTTACCTTCAAATTCATGTCATGCTTCCAAAGCATGATGACCATGCATGGAATTTGATCAGTCCCAACACCTCATGAGTGAGCTCATGTCTCCCGGTTCACAAGTGAACATGTATGATCCCTTTGAGAGATCGTATTACTCATATGTCCTTACATGCACACCAGCTCATCGGTGTATAGACCTTGGTTAGGTCATCAACCTATTGGTCTGCCAAATGTACATACTCAGACATATAGTAACACATCTGTCTCTGGTCAGAGGATGCATGCCTATGTTGTGACAATATTCAACATAGGTCTTTTGTTATCTCGATCTCGTTAAGTCAACCCATTGACTCAACTAATCTGACACCTCTGAATCACTATTACCATGCAGAGGACCTGCATCAAGAGGTCGGTCAGATATCAACCAAATGAGAAAGGATTGACATCTCCTACTCAGGCTGGAGATCATCACTTGATAATCATTTGATGATGCTTGATGCTTGATGAGTCCTCTATCTAACTCCTTAGATATTCATCCAAGCATCAGCCTCTATGATTCAATCAATGAATCAACAGCTGTATGATCATCAAGATGGCCATGGTACATAACCCTAACTGTACTAAGGGACCTATTATGCAAATTAGTTATTCTTCATTTCAGATCAGGGAATGATATTTGCAATAACATTTATTGCATAATGGCTCACCGTGGGCTCGCATGTCCAACAATATCACAATGCTAGGATGAGGCTATCAAAAGTACTCTAACAGATGCATAAGAAATTGCAGATTGGCCAGCAAATTGAGCACTACTGAATCAAACAACTTGCTTGACAGATTTTTAACCACAAATAGTCTTCTCTAAATATCAAAAGAGTTGAAAAACATGAGAAAGAATATGGAGAAAATTATTCAGAAATAGCTTCTATCTTTTCTAAGAGAGTAGGAGTGAATACTTGAGTGGTGCGGGTTCCAACAATGGGTATGGGGTCCATAACATATGACCTCAAGAAAAGCGATCGTTGGAAACAAAATTGGTACGAAATCAAAGATAATTTTTTTATATGATCGATCAGGTTATCAAGTATGATTGATCAATTATAAATGATCGATCAACTAATTAGCTATGATCAATCAGTTGATGACTGATTGAATGATGTTCAAATAATGATCGATAAATTCTATATGTGTGATCGACAAGGAGTGATCTATTAATGAAAACAAGTGATTGACAAGATATGATAAATCAAGGTGAAAAATATGATTGATCAGTTCATAAAAAATGGATATTCCAGATAAGAAAACTTTTGGTTGAAGCTAGTTGGAGTTACAACTTTTGCAAACCAAATATATAAACTTATTACAAGCCTTTTGAACAACAAACAACAAAGCAAAGAAATTACTCCAGCTTTGGAACGATGACTTAGACATAGTCATGTTGATTTGAGATCCACATTTGAAATTCTACAATTACATAGAATATAAGATAGACTACAATATACTTTTGTGTATGTCATCTTTAAAATCACGTATGATCAAAAAATAACAAAAGGGATGGGTTTCAAGAAACTACTGAGAAGAGATTGGGGAAAACTAAGGTTACTGAGCAAGAATGAGAGAAGAATAGAAACAAACCATGGTTTACAATGGCTAAAAAAGTATATGACAATTATGCCCCTCTAAACCACATCACGGTTCAAATAAACTATGTTTTAGTTCAATTTCTGATGGCCAAATTAATGGATGGATACATGTGAAGCCATAGTAAAAAATTAGGACACAACTGATATTCCAAAAAAGAGATGGTGTAACTGATACTGCAATGTAAAGAGGGTGAAACTGATAACAAGGATCAATGGGATTACTCCGTCCATTTTTCGACGATTTTTTATTTTGTTCGAAAATACTGTCATGTATTTTCATCACTATAGCCCTCTAATTTGTCATTCCAATATCATCAGAAACAAAGACTACTATACCTTCCATCTAGAACATGTTGATTACTACAATTCTTAGACCATTAAAATTACATGTTATAGATGGAGGGCTTATGAGTCTCTGTTACTGATGAAATTGTAATAGCATATTAGAGTGATATAGTTATGGAAAGACATGATGGTATTTTTGAAAAAAATAAAAAAATCACAGGAAAATGGTGCAGGGGTAGCCCCATTTTCCCCTGATAAAACTCATTATATTTAGTGTGAATTAATTAAAAATAAGTAACTAATGGCTTATTTAAATGTAAATATTTATAAGAACACACTCCTTATTTTCTGGCTTTTTACAAAGATGATGTTAGTTAGCATATTTTATTTAAATCAGAAGAAGTATTATTTAAAGGTTTTATTTGGTTAATTACTCGAAAATATAAGCTAAGATAAAGTACTTAGAATAGATGAATCACAAATTCGTCAGCAGGAAAGTAGTAGTAAATTACTAGAAAATTTAGTTTCATGAAATAAAGCTTAACTTGATTGAGTGTAGTGATATGTTTTAATTTGTGGCAAATCTTTGGACCTTAACTCTTGATATGTCCTTGACCAAAATTTAGTGGTGATTTTAGTAATGAATTATTGTAAATGCAACTCATGATATTTTTCCTAGACATTTCTTCCGATCAATTCCCACGGTATCACATGCACATTCAAATTTGTTATGATTCTAAAATTAAAAAACATTAAAAAATGATTTTCTTTCTATTAAAGGCATGAAAAATAACAACCCACTTTTGAAACTTACCAAAAATATTACATTGTATTGCATTGTTTTATCTACTATCCACAAGATTTGAAATTTATTGCATTATGAGTCCTAAAGTCCTAAAAATCTTGCAAAGTTTCTATAAAGATCAGGAAAGCAATATCATATACAAAAATAGGTTAGTTGTCTAGAACATATATACATTTAAAAATCGTTCTTTTTTTAGAAATTTTAGAATCTTTTTCTACCAAAATTCCCCTTTTTTTCAATAGAGCTATTTTAGTATCTATTTAATTGATTTAAAATTTTCTAAAAAAAATCCTTAAAATGATTTTTATTATTTTAAGACCAAAGATATTTTTCCCATTTTTCTCTCTATATTGATACGTGGATTTGGTTTTTATTTGCGATATTATGTATATGATCCTAGGTTTTCATATAAATCCTTGGTCATTTGTTTGTTTTTCCTCTTGAAAACTAAAACACCAAAAATATATTTAAACTTCTCGTCAGCTTTATTAGTTGATTGTGCAATTGTCTTAGCATTGTATTGACTCTTTATGATTGACCTTAGCGTTCATAAAAGTTAAATAAACATACATTGAACACTAATCACTCTATATTTTTGTGGGTTTTTTCATAACTACTTTCCTCCATTGTTACTACAACTAGACACTTTATAATAGGTGGAAAAAGACTTTTCAAAATGGTGTCCCTTGCACGGGAATCACAACTAGGATCCTTCAATAATCGACTTAGTGATTTAACTTCCACCACTCGGGTACTCTGAACCTTGAGCATTCTACTTCATTATTTATCTTTATTTTGATTATTTTGTCATTTGATTTTACATATGCATTTCATTCATTATAGATTGCAAGGTCTGCAAAAGCTCGATAGTTACACTGGTTTATCTCCTAGAAATAGTTCGTCTCAGTGTTGGAGTTTAGATGATGGGCATTAGTTTGGGCTTTTTCACGGAGGCATGGAGAACAACTAATTATGGTTTAATTCGGTGGGAGTTGGCGAAGATGAGCGTCACTTGAGGTTTGTCTCGTCGCATGATGTCCATGGTGGTCTATATTGTTTAGAAATAAATGGTTCATAGATGAAAAAACTAGCTTAAATGGTGAAGCGAAATGAAGAAGAAACAAGGCAAAGAAAAAGGGAAATGAAAAATAAAAGTCTAAGCGCAAGGATCATTCATGTGTAAGTGGAATATTCGTCTAGGAATTTGATGTAAAAAAATCGAGTCTTGTCCTCAATCACCACCAAGTGAGAAGTTGTGTGCTGCCTCAATTAAAGCTGACTGGAATTTAAGGATGAATGGTGGTGTTGGCATGTGTCAACACAACAATTAGCCTCATCCTAAATTACATGTAAAATATTCAATCATAGTAATTAGCTGAATTTCAAAAAAAACTCAAAACAATAATGAAAGGAAATGATAATCTACATTTTTATCAAGTAATTGAAGTCCAGTTCAACCAAGATGAGATATATGGAACTTTTGAGCCTGAATATGGCTATAAAATACCTCTATTTCGATATTATGTTTTATTTAAATGTATATATATTGTTTTATATTTTATTAATAGTATCTAATGTGTAAAGGCACTTGTGAAATTTTTTTAAAGTCTATTGAATTTATTTGATCCCTTTTTAGAGATTAGGGAAATGAGCCAAAAAGTAGAAAATAAAATAATGCCAACAATCTTAGACTTTGTCCTTTTTTGTTTTTTTTATCGATTTTGAGCTTTTTAATAAATTTTTGCTATATTGCACTAACATCGAGAATATCATAATATATGTACAATTATATAGGAAATGCAGATGTGCCATAAATAAAATAAACAAGCTAGGATATTATCAGTAAGTCTGATTCCCATTTTTCATATATGATCCGTAGCCATCTAAAGGTATTTATAAAACAAATACATATTTTGTGTCCAAATTTAAATGTGAGTAGAAATTGATTGGAGCTCAAGTATTTCTCGATCTTTTTGAGCATTTGTATTCATCTTATTTGCAATTAATACATGGTTTATAGAAGATTAAGATGATTCTCTATTTATTCGGGTTTTTATAACCATGTATACATGTCTATTTGAGCATCTTTTTTGGTTCTTTCGTTGGATTTCTCTTTAATTTTATTTATATATTATTAATGTACAATTAGCAAGATTTTAATGACAGTGCTATTTGTATAAGACTAACATTTTATGTTATTTATGTTTTTGTTTGTAAGATAATATGCACCAAAATTTGAGTAGAAAGTGCACGAATCACATATATATGAGCTTTTTCTACATCCCGAGCCCCATATTATTCGATGCAATGATGATATCAAGATGACCTTCAACTCAACTATATGATGGCAATCTCGAATTCAATCAATCAACTGAAGTTTGAGGAGATTTAATGATAGTCCAATGGTTCTCCTGCAATAGGAAAAGTGGTTAAAATGGATTGAGGAGTTTTAGGGCAGTCAATCATTATATTTATAGGCTCACTCTTGGATTCGGAACCAAGTTCACCCATCTCAACCTATTACAATAAAACATTTATTTTTTTAGCTAGCATGTTTCGATTTTGATACTTGGTTTGTTGGAAATATTTCGACCATTCACATCCAATTCTACTCGGGTTTTCATATTCTAGATATAATGACCTTTCGAAAGGAAAAAATGTACCAGATTTTACATATTTAAAATGAATAAAATTTCTTCTAACACATCATAAGTTAGTCATAAATTTGACTCTCAAATCCAACACTTTTTGGACTAAGATACTAAACATCTACAAATGATAACCCCATAATATCACATATTTTTCCTCCAAATAACTTTTTAATTAATGCAATTTACACAAATAAAGGGTATCCTATAATCAAATTTACCAACCCACAAAAGTTATCCTTACAACCAAACTAGACCTTACATTTCATATGACTAATAAGGAGTGTCATTGCTCCGAAAAGTTAAATTAAGTTATTCATTTCAATTACTGAATGGTAGGTAAGATATGAATGTGAAACCAGTTCAATTTCCACAACCAATTTTTTATTAGTGATTTAACAATAAAATATTACAAAATAAATCTATGAAATTTGTCTTCAACAAAAAAAGGCAAAGATAACTATAAATATTTATAATTTTAAGAAAAATTAGAAATAAAGGAAAAAGTTAGAAGAAAAAAGAGTCCCTTTTTTGCTTTTGAACTATCTAAGAAGATGGAAAGATGAAAAAGAGTAATTTATAGAGAGTTTTCCAAACTTTCCACGTGATATTAATATGTTCCCTAAACTTACAGATGTAGCAATTTGAGTCCCAAACAATATAAAGGTAACAATTTGATCCTCTACATTGAATGTCAAAGGATATTAAATAGATTGGGACTCGAATCGTTATATTTGCAAGTTTGAAGATCATATTAATATAATGTGAAAAGTGTGGAGACCGCCTTCTCAATTACTCATTAATAAAGAAGGGAGTTTCCTTTTATGTGATGAAAAATGAAGAAGAATGAAGCTCCCTTTTATTTAGTCGAAAATGAGGGGGGAAGAAAAAACCATGAATTTGTGAACTTTATAGTCAGTTGTAAATGTATTTAGTTCCTTTAACTTTCGAGATTGCTAATCCTCTATCTTAATTTTCTATATTAAGCATCGTGGATAACATAAGTGAAGCATGTCCACAATGGTATAGGCCAATGTTTCAAATTCTTTAGCAGTACAGTACAACAAAATTGTTTAGGATAACAACTAATTTTACGTTTGGTGTATGCAAAACAAAGAATATTATTAGCTGCTAGATTCTTTAGATTCACAAAGAATATATTAATAATTGTTATATTGCTAACAGTGAATCAAATATCATCGATTATTTATTTGTTTTTTTGCTTTTAATAGTTTCTAAATTATCAACAATTTTAGAACTAAATTTTCAACAAAAAGGTAAAGTGATAATCGTCATTACGTGAACCTTTAGCAATAGATATGTCACGCATTTGTTAAATAAGAAAATAAGTTTTCAATGAATAATATTTACTGTTATATATTTAACATCGGAAGATATAACACTAGATATTAATTAAATTTAATAATTGCCATATATTAATTTTATTGTAGTGGTATCCCAAAGATTAGCCATAAATTTATTGAAATGGATGGGATTTATCATATCTATAAACGTATAATTGTGCAATATAAGCATTGTTGCATTTCATGCCGATGATATTATTTTTATACTTTCTTTTATTCCAGAAATAGTTATTGGTGTATTTGTCGCATGTGTCGTGAACATGAGCAACTAAACTCAAATTTGAAAGATTTGTTCAAGCTTTTTTTAAGATAAATTTAAATATTTCAACTCAAAAGTTAAATAATATCTAATATTTCAGTACCATAAAGACATCACTAGGTTTATTATATCTCCATGTTTTAACTAAAAGATTAATGAGTTAATTTTTCTTTGGATTTTCAGTTATATTTAATATTAGACTTTGAATATTATTTTTTTATTTGATGTCAATACTCAAAAGATAGAGAGTTAATTTGGAGGCTTTTTGGCATACCATACACCCATATTTAGTATAGAACGTTGTTGGATTAATTTTTTGTCTATCTTGAATGCTTTAGCTAATTGCACGTATAGAATTTTGATGTTGATTTTTTATTTGGGGATCCCATAGCAAAATAAATAAGTTAATTTCGATTCTTCTGCGGCTGTCAGGCATTGAATTTTATTTGATTTAATGGTAAGACTCCATCATTGGCTTAGTGGTCATGGACATATGATTTGGATCTTGTAAAACATGAGCACATGATATTGTCTATGCTGCAATTTCAATGATATAATTATATTTATAAATGTTTAATTGTGAAAACATAAAATAAATTCGACCAAATGATATAATATTAAACTATAAACACCAAACGTATAGAACGTCATTATATGTGTAACGAGTTATAAAGCAGTTATTTATTATTTAATACAAAATATTCACAACTAGATTTTTAAAAATATAATTTCCCTACAATTAAGCAAAGCAGCTATGATTTTCTTGATTTTTAACATGGGCTCTCCAAGATACTGATGTCATAAGCAGTGTGTTTATTATAACGATGACTCTATTATTTTTTTCAAGCTCTATTTTCCAGCATCATCAATACAATATCGGTAACGCATGTGGTACACACTATTTGATTCATGAAAGTATTACTTACATATTAAAAGTTGAGGTAAATGGGGCTGCTCCCTAATTTTTTTATTTTTTTGGAAAATAAAAATTTGTATGTTCATCACTATATCCCTCTAACATTCTATTTCGTAAAAAAAAGAGAGACTCCTACGACCTCCATCCAAACATGGTCGATTTAAAAAATCATGCGACCGTTAAAAAAATGATGTCTGGATAAAGGGCCTAGAAGTCTATGTATCTGATCAAAATTTAATAGAATGTTAGAGGAATATAGTGATGAATATACAATTTTTTATTTTCCAAAAAATAATAGGGGGAAAATATGGGTGGGAGTAGCCCTTTTCGCTCTCCGAGAGAGCATACTCCTTTTTCCCTTAAAAGTTATATTTTGAGTAATATTTTAAGAATATAGACATCTCGGCTAAACTAGTGTCTACTAAAATTGCACGGTACTAAACTAGATATTCATTGGACTTACATCCAAAAAGATTAAGATCTATATATTCATTAAATAAACGAGAGTGGTCTAAATCATACATTAACAAATACTTAGTTTAAGAATGTAGCAGCAGCTTGTAATCAAGGGAAAGAGGGGGAATAATCAATCAACGCATAGAAATGCAATCCAAAGAATGCTAACTTGTATCTTCTCCCCATCGGTTACTCTCAGGGACCATTCCGTCGGGGAATAAGGGGAAAGGATATGGAGCGATAAGATATTGTCTATGTTTATCTGAAGGGAGATGATAATGAGAATTAAAGAGGGTAAAAAGTAGTTACTATTATTTTGAGATTTTTACTCGGCAGATCCTATAATCTCTGCCAATTACCTCAACACCTTTGAAACAACGTAATTCCTCCCTGGACCCCGTAAACTTGCTCTGTCTTACCCCACGAACCCTACTGTTAAATTGACACATCTTGAACTAACTTGGGTGGGTTAAAACCGAGTTAATCAAACCATATAAAATCTAACGGTTGGAGTTCTTCCTCTCTTCTGGTTCCTTCTTCTATCCTCTTCTTCATCTTCCCTTCCCTTCTCCAATCCACTGACAACAGAACCTTCCAATACAGCGACGTCGACGGGACTTTAACATGAAGCGGAGGAATCGAAGCCACGAGGGAGGGGAGGGGCTCACAAGAAGCAACGGAATCGTAGGCGCGTCAGGCGGCTGGAGGGGAAACCTGGGCTGGAGGAAGTGTGTGGTGGGGAGAAGTTCTCGGGTTGGGGTGGAAGGGCTTCGATCGGGGCGACGGGGGGGGGGGGGGGGCTCTCGAGCAGGGCCTCGATCGGGGCGGGGGAGGGGGGGCTCTTGCGGGGGCGGCGGGGACTGGGGGAAGGGGGCTCTTGCGGGGACGGCAGGGAAATGGGGAGGCTTCGAGCGGGGCAGCGGGGGGGACTTCGAGTAGGGGCCTTCAGCGGAGCGGAGGGGGGGGAGGGGGGGGGGTCTTCGAGCGCCCGGGCCGTGGGGGAGGGGGTGGTGGGTGGGGGGCGCTCTTGCAGGGGCGGCGGCTCTTACGGGGGTACTAGGGCCGTGGAGGGGGGTGTTCGACCGGGTAGGGGGCTCCGAGCGCATCGTCTGGAGACGCAATTTGGAGGGAGCAGCAGTGGCTGGGGGCTCCGAGCGTCGCCTCGAGACGAAATTTGGAGGGAATAGCAATGGTTGGGGGCTCCGAGCGCGCCGCCGACTGGGTGTTGCACTGCCGAGGTGGAGATCGTGACGGAGGACCTGGAGGTGAAGTGCAAGGCCGGAGGTTGGGAACGAGGAGGTGGAGGGCGGAAGTCGGGGAGGAGGAGGGCGAGGGTGGTGGAGGTGGTGGGTGTTGGGTTGTGGGGAAAAGGAAGAGGTTGAAAGGGAGTGGCAATAGATGTAAATTCGATAAATAAAATAGGTATAATATAAAAGAATGTAACGAAATCTGGTTAGTTTTAACGGGTAAATGGATGGGGGTTAACCACAGGGTTTATAGGGTAAGAGTTAGCAAGTTTACAAGGTCCAGAGGGGAATTACGTTGTTTCAAAGGTGATAGAGGTAATTCGCAAAGATTATCGGGTTTGCCGGGTAAATACAATTAACTAACAGATACCTAATTACTCATTAATCTACTTTTTTGGATTTTTAATAATTAAGAAAATAGGGAAATAAAATAGAGGTATGAAATATTAGACTTTTGGACAAACTCGAAACAGACACTAGGACATAGTCAGTTTCTTTGATTTTAATATTGATTTGAATTTAGATTTTTATGTCGCTTAAAAGCATTCATCAAAGAATACAAATGAAGAAGAAATAAAATTAAAAGGTTTAATTATGTACATAAAAACTCATGTCAAAAATAGCAAAAAGTTAAAATGTGCAAAACAGGCCCAAAAACCAACTTTCACATATGAGCTCCGAATTTTATGAAATTGGTCTTGTTTTGAAGGTATTTGAAAATGGAGTACTTTAAAAGTGAGTAGACTAAAATTGGACATTGTGTACGTTTTAGTCCATCAGATGTGAAAATAAGATTTGGGTTTATTTGACACTTATTCGAGTTGGTATTTTTTGTATTTTTTATTTATTCGTTAGTAATATCTATACAATGAAAGTGGTTTTAGGTCAATCGGAGTTAAAACGAATTAATTAAAAATTGGGGAAGTTAGAAAATTATAAGGTCAATTTACACTTGGATTTTTGATGCAATTATGCATGATGAAATGAGAATATTATTTACACATGTATGAATGCTAATGATGCTATATTAATGATTGTATGAACTTTGGGGAACATAGCCTAATTGACCAATTTTAGCATGATGAGTCTGAGATTCATCATACCCCTATACTTAAACCATGCTCATCCCCCGAGCATCAATGAATGAATGACTTAGTTATATACATCCCAGACTGTGCATGTGAATTTTCAAGGCTACATTTATAGAAGACTCTTAATTTGAGTGATCTTAAAATTCCGTGCTCAACTATGCTTTAATAACAAGGAATCCAACTTCTCTATTTATAAGACTCTGTATTTGTACATACAATATAAGGATATGACTTTTAGTGTACTGCATTCATGAGAGTCGAGTCGAGATGTCACCTAAGATCTCAGTCTAGGGACTCTCCTCTATACCTAATCCTCAACACTATGGAATAAGTCGATTCTTGCGTTCAATCAACCATCTCATCGGATCGTCAGACTTGAAAGTGTATATGGATGGGCAGATGATGGAGGGCATAGGATTGTGTATATTTTACTCTCCTTCTCATTGGAACAAGGGGCCTCTCGAGTGCCTTATTACTCAACACCTGTATTTTTATTTTATTGATCAATGTGTTCGTCAAGAGAATTCAGAGTCGGCTGCAGTTGTTTTTCTGCAAGTACACCGAAGTGTGTCTCTTTTGAGTATCTAAGATACCTTCGACACACAGACTTGTATCACTATACGATGCAGAGGTGTTTTATGGTGCTAGACCGACTCCTTGGTCCTAAAAGTGTTTGGTCCAAGTGGACACTTTGAAAATGTTTGAGAGCGCTCGCCTTTGGTGGAAGCTCTTTTGAATTTAACTTTGGAGGATAGAGCTTTTTCTTGATTTATTTCTTTCATTTCTTTTCTTTTCTTTTTGTCTAGATCCACTGATTTTACTAAAAGTTGGCGCACACTGATCAACAATAAAATTAGAGATTTCATCACACATTGGCACATAGGTAGATATCAAATGATAGTATGTGAACTTGTTCACATATTGGCTAGGGTTTTGCTGACACTCAGGTTTCTGAAGACTGCATTAACTTTATCCCATCCTCGAGTATCATTAGATCAGATCTAAACTCAAATCACCAGTCCTAGTTCCTCAAGTGATAACTCAACTCATCTCATCAATCATGCAGTTTTGAATATGTTATGTTGATCATATTCTTTAAAGGGTAGAGATGACGAGTGCAATATAGCGCTCAAATCTTTGAAATTAGGTATGTGTGGATTATTATGTTTCAAAACCCTAATGACTAAGGCTAGCTAACTCAAACTCTCAAGATCTCAGAAATCAAGTGTCCTCAAAATCCTCAATCCTTGAGTGATAGTGAATGTGTCAGGAATATGCCAACCAATGAATGTATGGATGCATGAGATGCTTAATGAAATGCAATACCATGAGTGATTTTTTCAAAATTTTGTTTTTTTTTTTGTTTTGAGTATTATTTACAACAAGAATTTAGTGTAATATACATAATAAACACTACGTGTACCCATCCCTGATGTTAGATGAAAATAATTGAAGTATGATCTATGGATAAAGTAGAATATATACAAACACACCCCCCTTTTACTTAGCTTGTGCTATGTCCTCATGGCACAAAGTGAAATGTAGACATAGCTCGTACTAAACATAGATGAGGCAAGAAGAATAAAAGTGAAGTATACACAATGGTACCTATCCCCCTATACTTAGGCTTAGGTCAGCCTAAGTATGAGAAGTTATCACAGGTGGGGGACTGAGGAGATGAGCGGAGTGATGGATATACATAAGACTGATGGAATTTTATGGAAGAGGTGTTTCATCAGGGCCGCTCGAGTCTTTTGTCCAATACAGTGCCCTGTGTGAAGGAGAATTGCTCTACTTGCACTAACTGTCTGCTTGATTTGACAAAATGTTTAAGCAGCTGACCGTTCACTATAGAAATGTGCATGTTGTTTGCGGTCTCTAAGATCTCAACACTTCTATTATTGTGCACCTCTCTCACAATTAAGTGTCTCGTCCATTTGTATCTCTATTTACCTTGGAAAATTTTCAATCTTGCATTAAGTAACCATATTTTTTCCCTGGGACAAAGGTCTTCATTGGGATGCTCTTGTCGTGCCATTTCTTCACTCAGTCCTTGTAAATGGTGTTGTTCTCGTAGCCATGATTTCGGATTTCATAGTAGTTCATTAAAATCCATATCCCTATTTTTCTTTCCTTGGTGACAATTCCAAATGATCTTTTTGATTGCCTATTCTGATTTATGCACGAGTTCTACGGGAAAATGGCACAGCTTTCCATATACCATTCGAAACGGAAAGGTGCCTAATGGGGTCTTGTAAGCCGTCTGGTAAGACCATAGAACTTGGTCTAGGAGTTAGGACCAGTTCTTCTGTCAGGGCAAACTAGTTTCTGTAAAATTCCTTTGACCTCCCTATTTGACACCTCATCCATGCCATTGGATTATGGATAGTAAGGACTAGAGACACGGTGATGGGTGTCGTATTCCTTAGTCAACTTCTTCACTTCTTGGATGACAAAGTGTCTACCCTAATCATATATTAATGCCTTAGGGAAACCAAACCTCGAAATAATATGATCTATCAAAAACTTGCATACAGTCTTGTTTTCTACTGCTCGCGTAGGGATAGCCTCCACCCACCTAGATAAATAATCAGTTGCAAGAAGAATATATTCAAATCCTTGACTATTAGGGAGTGTGCCCATAATGTCAATGCCCCATGCATCAAATACATCACAAACGATCACTGCTTGCATGGACATGGCATCTTTGGGACCAGTGGTCCCTCCTATTCTCTCATAGACTAGGAACGACCTTACAAAAATGTAGGCATCATTAGACAAGGTCGGCCATTAAAATCCACATTTTAGTATCTTCTCAGCGGTCCTCTTCCTGGAGTGATGTCCTCCTGCCTCCAAGGTATGACAGAGATTGAGGACGCTTAGGTATTCCTCCTAAGGTATATATCACTCCGTATACAATCTGGTCCTTTAAAGAAAAGGAACGGATCCTCCCAATGCTAGTATCTGGCTTCCGACTTGAGTCGGTTGATTTTGTTCTCGGGCCAACCCTGGGAACTTTCTTGGAGAAAAGATAGTTCACCATGTCAGCATACCATGGGAGAGAGTCAATAGCAGAAATTGACTCGTCTGGGAAGGTTTCACGGATGGATTCAGACTCAGGTATTTTGTTTTGTTCGATCTATGATAAATGATCAGCCACGACATTTTTAACTCCAGGTTTATCTTTAATCTTCAAATCAAATTCCTGAAGCAAGAGTATCCATGTGAGGAGAAGTGCTTTGGCATCTTTTTTCATCATTAAGTATCGGAAGGTTGAGTGATATGTGTATACTGTCACCTTAGATCCTAGAAGCATAGATCAAAATTTCTCTAAGGCAAAGACTACTGCAAGCATTTCCTTTTCGATCACAGTGTAATTTTTCTGAGTTGGATCTAAAACTTTGCTTGCATAGTGAATAGAATACGAGATTACATCTATTCGTTGTCCTAACATAGCCCCTACTGCGAAGTCTGAAGCGCCTGTCATGATCTCAAAGGGAAGAGGCCAGTCGAAGGCTTGTAAGATGGGAGTCTCAATGATTCTCTTTTTGAGCAACACAAAGACTTCAATACACTTATGATCTACTAGGAACTTGGTATTTTTTCCTAAGAGGCTAGTTAGCGGTCAGGTAATTTTTGAAAATCCTTAATAAATATTCTATAAAATCTGACATGCCCCGGAAAAGACTACACTTGTTAAACATTGGTATGTGGCTCGAGTTTCTTGATTACATCCACCTTAGTAAGGTCAACCTCCATTCCCTTCTTGGAGATGACGTGCCCTAACACAATGCCCTCTTTTACCATGAAATGTCTTTTCTCCCAAGAGAGCACCAGATTCACTTCCCTACACGTCTTGAGGACTCGATCCAGGTGCGTTAGGAAATCATCGAATGTATCACCATGGAATGAAAAGTCATCCATAAAGACTTCCAGTAAATCTCCAATCATTTCGGCAAAAATCACAATCATGCACCGCTGAAAAGTGCTGGGGACGTTGCAAATCCCAAAAGGCATGCGCTTGATTGCGTAAGTGTCGAAAGGACATGTAAAAGTAGTCATTTCCTGGTCTTCATGGGTGATGGATACCTGATTGTAACCCGAGTACCCATCTAAGAAACAGAAGTATTCTTTCCCTTCCAATCTCTCCAAAATTTGATCAATAAAAGGCAACGAAAAGTGGTCCTTCTTCGTTGTGGCATTCAGGCACATGTAATCGACACAGACATGCCACGACGTAGGTACCCGTGTCGTGATCTCCTCTCCCTTCTCATTGGTAATAATCCGATGTCCTAACTTTCTTGGGACGACATGCAAAAGGTGACACCCACTTGGAGTCTAAGATGCTATATATGAAACCATCCTTACACCATTTTTTGATCTCAGTTTTAACTACTTCCCGTAAATTTTGATTCAACCTATGTTGGCATTCACGAGAGGGTGTAGCATTATCCTCAAGGTAAATATGGTGTGAACATAGGGTTGGGTTAGTCCTGTAAGAACTGACAATCTCCAGCCTATAGCCTCGCAATTTTTCACTGAAACTTTAAGCAGGAAGATTTCCTGCTCTTCGGTCAGATGTTAATTGATGCTGGCCAGAAACTGTCCCTTATTTCCCACAAGGAAGGCATACTTAAGAATATGGGGAAATGGTTTGAGCTCGGCTAAGTATGTATCATTTACAAAATCTGGCTCTATCATGGGCGATTATGGTTGTGATGTGGATGATTTCTGTGTATCATTATCTTCCACCATATTAATTGTTTCGGGGATCAAATCGCAATAGATAGTATGTGGTTTGGCAAATGCCATGTCCGATCTATTTACCTCATTGCTGGATTGTCCATAAGGAGAATGGACTGACAGGTCAAGAGGGACCTCTGAGTCTCTGGAAGTGTAGGTGGATGCATGGATGAGCTGGCAGATTAAATCATCAACAATGTCCTCTCCAGATGAGAGTAATTCTATCATTGATGTCGGGTTCTGTCTCCATGGCCCAACTGTTGCTTTTATGTTTTCTTCCTCAGGTTCTATATTTTCAGACTCGATGCTAGATTCGGTGTCAGGTTTTGAAACCTAGTTTGCTTCATTGTAAGCTCCACTTCTCCAAACTGGATTCTCCCCGATGTGTAATCGAATACAACTCTTACAGTCCTAAGGAAGGGTAGCCCTAGTATCATTTGAAAATCTTTCCAATTTCTAGGGACATCCATGTCAAGGATTGTGAAATCTACTAGGTAATTTTGTCTATCTATGTTGATGACAACATTTCTAATCTCCCCCTTAGGTATCTTACTTGATGTATCTACGAATTGAAGTATGACTCTAGACTTATTAAGAGGACCTAAATTTAGATGTTCAAATAGAGTTGTAGGCATGATATTGATGGAGGAGCCATTGTTTAATAGTGTTCAGAAAAACTTGATTTCGTTGATCTAGCTAGTGACAAAGTGAGAACCCATGTCTCTGTTCTTCCTTGGTAGCTCATTTTTTATCAGGTGAGTTAAAGAAATAGGGAGTATGTGCTTCTTTGTTCGACTATGATTCTTTTTGTTAGCCCTTGTCGGTGTGCATCTCATCTTAAGGTATTTTCTAAAAGATGGGTCTCTTTCTATCATCCCATCTAGGGACGGAGTGACCTTGTTGTTTTCTTTGCAGATACGGGCCATATATTCATCATTTTTTTGGTTTTTTTATGCTTTTCTTATTTCATGCCATAAGATCAAGGGGGGAAGGAATGGACTCATTATGATCAAAAATATCACTTTTATTGAATGAGGCATTAAACATATTTACAGTACTTGGACTGACTAATCCAAAAACGGGAAATTGGTGGACAACTATTGCGAATGTCTTGGTGATGCTTCTTTGTCAGACTCAGATTCTGATTCTCCGGGGTCCTCAGTAGTGTAGTGTTCGACAGGTGGTGTGGGTGGGACTTCTTCTTTCTCCTCCTTGTGCCTCTCCTCCTCTATTTCCCCAGGATTGTATGAATTAGTAGACACTGGGGCTATGTCATCGTGTTCATTTGCTCGATCAAGCATGGTTACGGTCTTTCCGCTCCTGAAAGAAATATGATAAGCGTCATCATGAGCAAAGATCTCGTAATCAGGTAAAGAATATTCAGATATTAATGCTTGATTCTGTCCGAGGCTATTTGGATTAGCCTAGACTTGAGCTAGAATCACGGTTTGGGGTGCAGTCACCTCGTCTCTCCATCGAGAGAGTCGATTGATGTCCACTCTCAAATCATGAAGTTCATTTAACACTCGCTGGAGTTCAGGAGAGATCTAAGAAGAGGAAGACACCTGTCCCTGCTTGGCATGAGGTCGCTGATACTGTCTGAATTGGCCCTGTTGGCCCTGGCATTGATATTTATGCTGCTGCAGTTGCGGGTTCTGGTAACCCGTACGGTACTCTGACGTTGTTGTTGCCGTTGTTGCTGAGGCTAGTACATGGGTCGAGATTGTGGTGGACGAGGGTTTGGAGTAGATTTTGGATCTGATAGGTTGTCAGGTTCTAGGTTATACCAGACTCCGTTTATCTCCATGACTTGTAGAGGTTCCTTGTAAATAGTTTGAGCAGAGGTTTCTTTGGTTTAATGGGAAAAGACTTGGTCTCCACCCCAATGGTTCTGTTGCCCAACCCCTTGCCCTTGAATGTAGTGAATTTGGTGTATGGGGGCAGAGGGTGAAGTCAGGGCAGGTTCTGCATCTTAGATACCCTGTCAGCCAGTTCCTCCATTTACTTAGGCAATTTAACTAATTTCTACATATCAGATGATTTGTGGAGTTCATCCACCTTCTTATAAATCTATTCGACAATAGTTAGCTCATCATTATTCCCATGTCAGTGCTCTAATCAATCATCAGATTATTCACCATATTCTTAGAGCCATCTATGTAAGCCTGGCTGGTGGTCTGTGCACGGTTGGATTCTGCAAGTCTCTTGAACACCTTGTAGATGGTGTCCTCATGGCGTCCCATGTAGCTTCCTCCGTAGGATGCACTCAATAACCCTTGGGACTATTGGTTCAGTCAACTAACAAGACTTTGGACCAGCATCATTTTGCTTATCCCGAGTCTTGGGCATTTTGGATTAGGTTTGTGATCCTTTCCTAGGTTTCATGGAATGGCTCCCTCGGGTGTTGGGTGAACCTCATGAGCTTGATCCCCATCTGATTATTTGTACTTACTGGGTAGAATTTATTTAAGAACAATGTCTTGAAGGTGGCCCAAGTGGTGACCATTTGAATGATGCCATTTGATGAACACAGATTTCGCCTCTTTAATAGTCGATAATTGTAGTATAGGAGGCGAAAAACGTTCCACACTCTTTAAATCTTGTGAAGTATTTTTACTTGGCAAGACTACCAAGGTCGAACACAAGGAACGGTGATTTTTAGTTGTGTGGTCTTAAATTAATTTAAATAAGTAATTAATTGCTTGATTAATTTCTATGTTGGAAAATATAATATAATGCAATGAAAATACGATGCAAAATAAACCGAGAAAATAAAGGTCGGGGTCTGTGATTATAGAATTCAATCCTAGATGAAAATAATCAATTGGTCCTAAAAATTAATCACATGTCAATAAGAAATAATTTCAATAGAGATAATCAAAATAACCTCGAGTTGTAGGCTAAGAGATCAAGGATCAAACCATGTTATTAATTATAATCAATATCCTAATATTTTTAATAAAAATAGATCTCCAGATTCCATGCATAATTACTCCAAAAAATAATCATCAAATATCATGGAGGTAATTAATCAAGCCTCCTCTATGAAGCGTACGCAATTAGATTATTTTTTCTTAAAAATTGAGAACAATATAATGTAAAATAAAGCATGTATAGATTATTTGACATCTTGAATAATAGTGATCACTAAAGCACCATTGATATATTCACAAAATATATGAAATGATAGAGCACAAAATAAGCTTCAAAATAACATATTATGCGCTAAAAATGGAGTTCATATGAGAAAGTTATGATAAAATGAAATAGTAGGGACTAAAATGTAATAAAAATAATTATTTTTCCTTCATGTGGGTCCATGAGGGGCTTATATGTAATTTATTAAAGTCGAAGAGGTGCCAATGCAAATTTTCCTCCCAGGCACGTGCGAAGCAGGTGCGTTGGAGGTTCGGTTGTTGACGCGGGCTCTGGCGGAGGCTCGGAAGGTCCAAGGTGGAGGTGCAGAACGAAGCAAAGGCTCGGAAGGTCTGAGGCAGAGGTGCAGACCGAAGCGAAGGCTCAGAAGGTCTGAGGCAAAGGTACGGACCAAAGCGAATGCTCGGAAGGTCCGAGGCAGAGGTGCAGACCAAAGCGAACGCTCAGAAGTCCGAGCCTATACGTGGTGGTGAGAGTCAGTTCGAGAGGTCCGAGCCTTAAGGCTGGGGGGACGCGTGGTTGTGTTTTAGTCTTTGGATCCCCCGATCCAACGGTGGGCAGTTGCGACGGGGACTTGCGGAGGTGGAGGAGTGGACGGCCGTAGCAGAAGAGGAGGTGGGTCAGTGCGAGGGTGTAGGAGGGCGGACAGTAGTGGAGTCGCGACTGGAGAGGAGGGTTGTCGATGCGGCTACCAATAGAGGGCGACACCCGCACGTGGCAGAGGGGAGGCGTGAAGGCAAGAGAAGTGGTCGAGGGAAGAGGATCTCGAGCTCAGTTGACACACAGGTGAGAGAATGGAGGGCGAGTTGTGACTAGCAGAGCGAGTGAGGGTGGTGGCCTGCTGACCGAGCGGCTAGCGACCTAACGAAGGCATACGTTAAGGGTGATTGGGGAGCTATCGGAGGTGAGGACGACATCTAAGTAATCAAGCATTGCAGGACGTCTGCGGATAATGGTGAACGCGGCAAGATGGCGGGCGTGCAGGTAGTGTGTGAGTCGTCGGAGTAGCTGTGGACTCCAAGAGGCGGTGGTGAAGATGCACGTGTGAAGAAACTGGGACGGTTGGTTTCGTCTGG
Organism: Ottelia alismoides; assembly: GCA_037367405.1. Taxonomy (NCBI): domain Eukaryota; kingdom Viridiplantae; phylum Streptophyta; class Magnoliopsida; order Alismatales; family Hydrocharitaceae; genus Ottelia; species Ottelia alismoides. The sequence continues at coordinate 168,750 of JAZKJV010003768.1, forward strand.
ATAGGGAGTGTTGGAGGCAAATCATGTTCTTTCCTCAATGGTTGGTGATGGGACCACGAACCTCGGTCGCACAAGGCGGCAGCATGGGCTCGGCTGACCGCTGGATCAAGTTGGGTAAGAGTGGTCGTTGTCACTGGCACCTGCAGGGGAGGGGAGGATAGAAGAGATAAGTGGGGTTGGCGATGTTTTATAGGGAGTAGGAGATAACGGCTGGTAGATGGTGGAGAGGTGTTACTCGGGCAGCTGTAACGGCCGGTGAGGTGAAGGCGATACATGTAGGAGGTAGAGGGGTGTTACGCAGGCTGATATGTAACAACAAAGAGAAAGAAGAAAGGGGTCATGTGCTAGGCACGTGACCCAGGGGTAGGAAAGAGGGTAGGCACGTGACCCAGAGGTGGGCTGCCACGTGGCACACTCAGGGCTGACACGTGTCCCCCAAAAAAATCCAAAATTTAAAAGGAAAGAAAAATAGAAAAGAAATAGAAGGAGACTTAGGATCGAAAATTTTCTTCACGAAAGTCGTTCGTTTCAAAGAGATCTACAACTTTCATGAGGGACTCAGGAGCAAAAGAGGTCATCTGTACAAAGTGATATTTTTGGTGGTCTCTATATGTATAGAAAACCGACTTTTTAGAGTTTTGCAATTTTTTATTATTTTAGAAGGGAATAAAAAATCTAAAAAATTAAGATAATATAACATGCACTTAATTACTCATTAATCTATTTTTTTCGATTTTTAAAAATTAAGAAAATAGGGAATTAGAATAGAGGTACGAAATATGAGACTTTTGTATAGACTCACAACAGATACTCAGACATAGTCAGTTTCTTTGATTTTAGTCTAGATTTGGATTTGGATTTTTATGTCGCTTAAAAACCTTTATCAAAGAACACAATTGAAGAAGAAATAAAATCAAAGGGTGTATTATGTACATAAAAACTCATGTCAGAAATAGCAAAAAGTTAAAATGCGCAAAAGATGCCCAAAACCCAACTTTCACATATTAGCTCTGAATTTTATGAATTTGTCTTGTCATGAAGATATTTGAAAATGGAGTACTTTAAAAATGAGTAGACCAACATCTGACACTGTATGAGGGAGATATGTGTGTTTTAGTCTGACAAATGTGAAAATAGGACTTGGGTATTTGATACTTATATGAGTTAGTATTTTTTGTATTTATTATTTATTCTTGTTAATAATATATATACAATGAAATGGTTTTATGTCAGTCGAAGTTAGAATGAATTGATTAAAAACTGGGGAAGTTCGCAACTTATTAGGTCAATTTAAACTTGGATTTTCGATGCAATTATGCATGATGAAATGCGAATATTATTTACACAATTATGAATGCTAATGATGTTATATTAATGATTATATGAACTTTGGGGAACAGATCTTAGTTGACCAGTTTTAGCATGATGATTCTGAGATTCATCAAATATCCAGAGGCTTTATTGCAATTTGCCTAAATAAAAACGAGTTTGCACGTGTTGTATATTGGCAGGGGCTTCTTAGCAGTTTTTAGAAATCCAGGGGTGGCGTATGCAATTTTCCAAAAAAATGATTAGGGTTAAACGGGGGTTCCTGTTCTTCATTCCACGTCCAAAGGGGGTGTTGGCCCTCTTTCTCCTCCAATCCACGGATGGTGCACGATTCTCGAGGCTCGTCGGTGGTCGGTCAGAGGGTTGTGTTGGCAAGACTTCGACATGGGGTCGGAGCAGATCGCGGTGTGGTGAACAACACAGCGGCTTGGCGATCTGGATGGCACTCGGGTTCCACCAGGAGAAGGTGCTACATGGTGGCGGCATTTGAATCTTCTCCGATGAGCGGGGCGGCAGACACCACTGGCGGTTGTGGAGGGTGGCGACTGCGACCTCGCTATTTTTTTGTTTTTTATTTTTTTAGAACAACAAATGATTTTCTCTATTTTTTGTAATCTTTTTCTTTTTAAAAAAATCATGTACATAAAGTAAAATACAGCGACTCGAGCACGATGGCTCGGTCCAAAAAAATGAAACAAGAATTAGTGGGCGAATGGGTTCCGTCAGTAGTGATGGATTGGAACTGTGTATCCGGCCACCGTGCGTGGTCGAAGGTGAGAGATCGTGAGAGATAAATGTGAAGCATTGAGAAATCGGAAATGACGTGAGATCGACAATCGGAGGTGGATCAAATTGTGATGAACAGTTACGAACTATTAACTAAGATTATGAATCTAAAGTAATGACTATGAAATTAAAATTGCAAATTAGACTACGATTAAAATAGATAAAAGAGGAAAAATAAAGATTTGGATCTCACTGTGGGAGCAGATGAATGCTGTGATGGCCTCGATGAAAATGATCTTGCCACCACTGAACTGCTCGGAGCCTTGGCACCTTTCTATAACAAGATTGCTCCTAGAGATTAGGCTCCTGTCACCAAAAGATTGATCAAATGGGAATGAGGGAAGAGGAGCTAAATAAATAATATAATAAATTTGAATTTCAGAAATTGTATTAATGGAGAGAAAAAAGGAAAGATGTTAATGGCAAAATTAAATTAATTAATAAAATAAGCTTTCAAATTATATTAATTATAATAATAATAAATACCAATAACTTAATGAGATGGTGGCTTAATTAAGGAATTAATTAAATTATATATATAGTATATTTTTTACATAATTAATAAAATAAATAAATTCCTTTCGTCATTTTATTAATTTAAATAATAAATGTTAGTTATTTAATTTTTATGGTGGTTGTTTAACTAAATTAATTAAATATATAATATATACATATGGTACATAATATACATAGTTAAATAAGGAAATTATGTTATTTAATGTTTTCATATTTTATTTTAAAAATTACTAAAAAAATTGTACAATTATTTACAAATATAATATGTTTAAAAATAAATAAGAATAAATAAATACATAAATAAATGGTAAAATTGCGAAAAAAACACCCAGAAAACCGTCTTTCAAACCATAACTCCAAAAAATATGAAATTGCTACCATTTTAAAGATAAGTTAATTTAGAATATGAGGAAGTGAGTTTGATTCAATTGGAATGCACATGGTGTTGGAATTGGTCTTTCAATTATTGCTTAACGACTTTTTCCAAATGTGGTTATTTTTTTTCAGTACATGATTTTATTTTACAAGCATTTTAATTATTTTGGAAATATTTTTATTTACAATTTAAATTAAGAAAATATTTAATTTTAAGTAAATTTATGGACAAATAAAATAGTGTAAATTTTCTACAAATATATATACAAATAAATAAATAATGAAAAGTATTTACAAAACATTTTTTTGAATTTTCTTATTAAAGACCTTATCTCCACCTACTTTATTCCAAGTCGATCAGGTCAAATCTTGACCTTCTCTCAGGGTTCGGTTCAGCTTGCATCTATTACATCTATACAGTCTTTTATTTTCTTTATTTTTCCTTTATTTATTTATTTATTTTAGGTTAAAATAGTAATAAATGTACAATATTTATACATAGGTGTAGGTTAGTAAGAATATATATTTATCAATATATACAAGTGTTTTATAAGGGATTTTAAGCTAAAATAAGTGAATAAAGATGAAATGCATATTCATTAGGTACACACACTCCTATAGGGATAGCCCTCCTAGGGAATTGTTAAAAGATTTGTCTACAAACCAACATTAAATTTGAAAAGATAAAAATAGCAGAACTCTCACAATTTCACTTATGTTGAGTTGGTGAACCCAAACTCCTATGGTGTTTGTTTGATTTAGATTAAAGTAGATCAAGTCCCACACATTTGTACCATGTTTGCCATTCATTTTCTATTCTCATTTGACCCCCACTCACTTTAAGCCATTCTAGTATTTTACACTCCTTTTCTTTCTTGTTCATCTCTCTATCATTCTTCTAGTCTCGATCTCCCTTTCGACCCTCGAGATGGTGACTCATGGATATCTTGGTCGAGAATCTGCCGACATCCCCATCGATTTCATGTAGCCACCTTTTCCAATAATTCTAGGTGATTTCGGAGATCATAGTTCGGACTTCGTGAACCACTCTCCAAACTCCTAGCTTTCTTCAATAATCCGAAATAACTCTTTCCCCGAAATCTTCCCATTTTGGGTGGAAATTGATTTCACTCCATATACTTCTCCATCCTTAATGAAATTATGTTTTAACGATAACACAAAATGATTTTTCACATCTATTGCTTCTATTTAGATTGATCGGGGTATTCTTCCGTGTACAGATAAAGAGCCCACTCTAGATCTAGAAATTCTTTCAGACTCATATTCAGATATAGAGATGGCTCCTGCTAGAGAGAGGAAATGACCTCAGCACCCACCAAATTCACAATCAGGCCAGCAACAGGACCAGTGCAGCGAATGCTCAGCTTCTTTCCTCCATACAAGAAATGCAGCACCATCTCACCGATTAGGTATTGGAATAGGTCGCCTTCCAAGATATTCTGAACGATTTGAGGAGAAGGAGAGACAATCGAGGAGAAGATGAAGAAAGAGAAGATGGAGCCAGTGGAGGGCTGACAGATGAGACAAGAGGAGAGTAGCCGAAGTCGACTCACAAAGAGACTTATAACCCTGGCGTAGGCCAAATAATTGATTGGACTTAGATTCCATAGGTCCATGCACATTTCGAGCTGAAGCCTCAACTAGTAGCACTTCTTCCCACCTTCCATTGAAACGTTAATGAGGAATTAAATATTCATCTTCAGCAATTTCAGAATCTGTGCAACAACTCACCACCATAACAAATTATTAGGTGTAGTCAAGATGACGACATTCCCATTTATCCTTCAGGATAAGGCACTTCACTCGATCAATCATTTGGGGAAGTTCGTAATGACTTGGGAGGAGCTACAGTCATCCTTCTTACGCAAATTCTATCCTCTCAGTCGGCTCAACCAGATGCGAGCCCACATTGCCAACTTCTCACAAGCCACCCACAAGTCCATTCATGAGGCTTGGGAGCAGTTCATTGATTAGTAAGAAAAGTGTCCCCATCACGATATTCCTCAGATCAATCTGGTCCAACACTTCTTTTGGGGATTGACTATTGAGAGCCAGAATCTCATCTATGTCGCTTGTGGTCGGTCACATTTTAACAAAATGAGGACTTTGTGTGGCAGATTTTTGAAGAAATGGCCGAAAGAGAGGCTACCTTATCGTTGTCCCATGCATAGCAACAACAACCACAGATTCTTCAGAAGCCAGTGCATATAGCGGAACCACACGATCCAAATAGGGATGAAAGCTCCAACCTATGCATCATTAGAAGCCACCTGTCCAATGTGGATATTATAGAGAAATTTTTTGGGACCCTGAGAAACTTGTTGTGATCGAATAGAGGACTCAAATTTTGGATAATTTGGATAAGATACCAAAGCAGCTAGAGATGCTAGTGAGTACAATTAGTGCTTGCTAGTATGTTTCTGTATCAGCTTCAACTCCGACTGAGATGAAGGAGCTGTCATCGCCTCAGCTTCCTCGGCAGAGTTCATCTCAACCAATGGCCCAGCACGTGCACTACGTGCTAGCCCCCGAGCCTACATTGCCTCAGCAGCTGCAGCAACAGCTTGTGGTTTACTTGCCTGAACTCATGATCATTCAGGATCCATGTTATCCTCCACCACCTCTCATTCAAGAGGTGAATAGAGTATGGTCAAATGATGCACAGTTGGCCCATCTAGGCAAACATCATTAGGGCCAGTCTGCCAATTTTCGTCCATTCCTTCAACATCAAGGATGGAGATTTGCCCGGTTTAGTCAGCCTCACTACCAGCAGAACTCGATATAGAGTCAGTATCGGCAGTCGTAGAATGTCAGCACCCGTCTTATCAGTAGTTCTCAATTGCCCCGTATCAACAACACCCACCTCAATACAACCAATATAATCCTTCTCCTCAATACAAAAACCGGTATTCCTACCAGCAGTTTCCACACCATTCACAATCTCAGTGTGGTTGATGAATCTCTGATTCATCACTCTAAAAGCTTAAAATAGAACTTCATTTCCGAGTAATTAGTTGCATATGTCCGTTTATTATGCATTTTTATCATTAATGCACTTGTATTTAATGTCTGCACTTTAGCATGCATTTTTACATTAATTAAGAAGCCAAATTCACTAGTAAATATCACATTTATATTCACTGTATTTTGCTTATTTTTATCTATTTTTTAGTAACTCAGAATTGAATAAATCAACTCCATTGTGTACATATTACTAACAAGAATAAAAGAAAAAATATAAAAATTACGAACTTGAAATATTGACAAATAAACCCAAAACCTAATTCTCAGACAGATGGACGAAAATGTGCATATCTCTGACATACAATGTCTGATTTCAGTCTACTCATTTTTAAAGTAATATACATTCAAAGACCTTCAAAACAAGATCAAATTCAAAAGAATAAGAGTTCGTATGTGAAACTTGGGTTTTGGGCCCCCATTGTATATTGTACAAATTGACCAAACTACCCCTATATTTTATCTTTTAAATTAATAAAAATAAAAAATAGATTAACTTGTAAATATTTCTTTCATATTTTCTCTAATTTTATTTTGATTTTTCTCTTATTTAAAAAAGATAAAAAAAACTACAAAATAAAAAATGCGATATTTTATACCTATAAGGTACCCAACCAAAAATACTTTTGTAAAGATGACTTATTTTGATATTCAATCCTTTACAAAAGTTGTAGATCTCATCAAGATGAGCAACTTTTGTGTGAACCACTTTTTGATGTGACCCCTTTTGTTATTTCTTTTTATTTTTCTTTTGATTTGACTTTTGATTTTTCTAGGAACGACACGTGGCAGCTCCTGTAGTCGCCACGTGTCACCCCCATTTGTATTTTCTTTTATTTATTTCGTAATTTTGTTTTCTTTATTTTTTACTTTATTTATTTTTTGTTTATTTTAATTATTATTATTTATTTTAATTTTATTATTTTTTGCCCCTGCCATGTGGCTGTCCCCTTGCGTGCCATGTGGCATCTCCAACACCCCCTCCTCATTCTCTTTCTTATCCGCCTGGTCACGCGCCTAGCATTTGACAATCCCACCTCTCATGCACCAGATGCGTCGCGCACCAACTACCACCATGCCTTCGACAACGACGTATGGCCCAAACTCCTCCACCTTGCCGCCTTTGGCGGTGGACCGCCTCCTTACCTCTCTCCCTACTCTATTGTCGATTTGCCCTTCTCTCTCCAGTCCTTCTCTCTCTCCTTGTGCACGACCCCCGCGCCTCTCACCCGTCCCCCCTCGCAGCAGCCATCTCTTCCACGAACCTCCTACAGACGTGCTCGATCCACGTCGCACCAACCACCTCCTATAAGATCCCTCGGCTACACTCCCGCCTCCCTTGCAACCTCATTTAAAAGGAAACTCCCCACCCTTGTCGCATTTCATCTCCAAATCTTGCGAGAGGAAAAGAGCTCTCTCGAGCATCTCCGGTGACAACAGAGACTCAATTAAGGTTAAGCGATGACCGATCTATCTCAATGCGAGATCTAGGAGGTCCACCATCTTCTGTCGTAGCTGCCCCTCCTCGTAGCTACTCAGCTCAAGCCGCCGACCTTCGAGCAACAATCGAAGCCTCTGCCACGAGCTCCTAATCCTAGGCATCTATCCATCATCTTCAAGTAGAATTTTTTATCTTTCTCCTTCTTGCCTCTCTTCCTTCCTTTGCATTCTTCCTCTTCTTCTATCACTCTGATCCCTCCGGCCACATTCTCTATCTCCATCGTGTATCGTCGTCGCCTTCACGTTTGACGATATCGCTCTCCACATATCATCTTCCAACGCACCCCTCCTGGCTTTGTTATTCACCTGCAGGTACAGCAATAGAGACCATCTGCTCCACCTTGCCATCACGGAACTCCTACCTCACATAGAACACGTGCCTTCAGCAACCTGCACTTCACACGATGTCGACCGCCTCCTCACGTGGCATCGCAGCACTTACGCCATTTGCCTTCTTCCACGTGAGCCCTGTCTCCTCCTCGTCGACTTGGGATCGATCATCAAGCATGTGTCTCCTGAGGTTTGAGCATCTTCTACAACCCTATTCCCTCTTTGTCACCCACATCATCACTGATGCGCTTCAATCATCTCCTCCTCGGAATGCATACCTGCCATGGCCTTCATCGTCAGGTGTGTTTCGCGTCGTCGACGCCCCATCCCTTCCTCCACGATGTGAGGAGCACGTGCTGGCAGAAGGAATTGCAGGATGCCCCCCTGCACTTTCAGCAATCACATACAGGATCTCCTCGAACAGGGCACGTGTAAGGCACATGCCCTCTTGGAGAATTTGCACAGACACCCTTCTCTTCAGGAATCACTAACAGGCCACAAACCAGAAGGTCATACTCGACACACGCATAGGGAGGAAAAATTGCGCCGTACCCCCATGGATTTCGTTAATTAAAGAAATACCCCTATAGAGCTATTTTTTTTATTATGTATTTTCTACTTTGCATTTAGGACACTGTCTTTGGGTATCATTTTGAACCCTCATTTAGATTCATTTTATCATTTCAAAATTGGTCAATGTAGAACTACTTATGCTGAACATTGTGCATGTCTAATTGAAGTTTTGTGAGATGTGATTTTTTATTATAAATATCTTTTTGGAAAATATCATCTTTTAGCCACCACATACTATCTAATTGATATTCAATTATCTGTTGCTCCAAAAATTCCCAAAAATTTACAGTAGGTTGATTTTAGGTTTTTTTTAAAATTGTGCTCAAATTTCACATTATTTGCATGCATATCGAGGTAATAATAAATTAAACGAAGATTTGAGTAATTGATTTTTAATTAATTCCACACTTGGTATTTTAAGGAATTATAAATTGTTATGGATATCTCTCACACAAACCTATCTATGATAAATTAATCTCTAGAAAATATTGACGTTTGTTATTTATTAAATTTACTTTTCTCAAAATCACCTAGTCTGCATATTTTATTCGTAATCAATTCATCTTGCATCCAAAAATTCCAACAGTAGCTCAAATTCATCATACTTAACATTCTAATCTATTTCATAATTTTCAAACACTGTTTTAATGAAAATTGCATTTTAGTCCATGAAATTTGTCAATTTGCATTTTATCAATTAAATTGCATTTAGAAATACCAAAAAAGTATTCCCTGAAAATTAAACCTCTAGATCATCTAATAAATTAACCTAAAGAGACGATTGCCTCCCTAAGATCGACCATGGACTTGCCAAGTAAACAATTAAATCGACCACTTGCTTTTAATTGACACATTAATTAAGTGGTTTTTGATTAATCTGAATTTGTCTGCCTAAAACGAAAATGTAACATTAATTCCACCAAATTAATTAAGTCATTCGAGGGTTCATCAAATGGCACTATTGTCGGGGAGGCAAACAACATAGGGTTTAGTTTAGAAAATTGGATTTAGGTTTTCTCTCACTCGAGTAGTTTGACCCCTAGCCATCTTGTAATTAATCCATTTTTTCTCTCAATTATTTCTCTAGTCATTTTTGTATATATTTTGATATCTCTCTCTAACATAAAATTTATCTTTTTGTACGAGGTCCCGGTGTACTTGGAGCGGATTTCTTGAAGGCGATGCATCTCGAAGTACATCGGAGGCCGGCGATTCGTGATGCGAGCCGGCTGTTGAGATGCCAAGAAGATTTTTTTCCTTGAGAATAGAGATAGCTTTTTTCAATTAATTTTTAATAATTACTTGATTTCCATGTATTCCGTTTGGGATCTCGCGTGTATAGCCAGACACTTGGACATTATTCTTGTGGTGTGTTGAGACATGGTTCACTCTCTGGTGAGGGTGGGGCTCGACTTGAGTGGCTCGTAGACTAGGACCTGCAGTTGCAACTCTCATAGCAATTTTTTTACTAGAATATTTTATTGCTTGTGCTCGTACTCTGTAGGACCACAAATCACACTTAACAAGACATACTTAGAGTCCAGAGCCATTAGTAAAAATTAAATTGGTCATCACTCGCTAATAGAACTACCTGTCTAGGAATGATTTTCTCTTGTTAGTCAAAATTAAATTGGTCGTCGCTCGCTAATAGAACTACTTGTCTAGGAACGATTTTCTCGCTTGTATTTCGTACAGTGTAAAAAATTGCAATTTTGCATTGCATCTCGCATGTAGAGAGCGAGGATCACTGTAAGTCTTCTGAACTGGGCACGCATCATTGATTTCATTGCTTGCATCGGTTTATCTTGACTCTCTTCCTTTTGGTTTTGAAACTTAGGTTAAGAGGAAATCGGGATTGATTGTTAGGCATGTCGTGTTTGGTCGATTAATCAAGTAAAAATCAAACTTAAAATCAGGACAGTTAATTAGAGTTGACCAAAAAAATGATTAAAATTAACACTTGTTTTCGGGAGAGCAAAATCTTCATTGTACGCATGTGATATTATACATGTTGAGTGGTGAGGACGCATCCCTAAGATAGTGCCCAAAACCCACATTTTAATCTTTTCTAAATAAATCGATTTCTTGTTTTGTCACCTAATTAAAATTGAAAAGGTAAACGGTCGGACCTTTGCGACTATCAATGTGTTGAGTATGTGAACTCAGGGTTTGCTCTTGTGTTTGTTTGTTTGTGTGTTATTATGTGGAGGCTTGCATGTTTTCTACCTCAATCTACTTACATTCACCTATTCCTTGTCGAAGATGTCAGGATATTGGCAATCATATCCATGTCGCTCCTCTTCAACCGTATTATGATCATCTCCACCCTCTTATTCCTCTTCATACCCCCACCCAGACCGCGAAGTCAGAACTCTGACTAACTTCCCCACTTCTTCGTACTCCTCACCTACACCATATTTGTACATCCCTAACCCACTTACATCTTAGATTGACTCATCGTATTCTCAACCGCTTGCTAGATTTATGGAAAAATTCGAAGAGTAAGCCAATGCTGAGACTAGTGATTGGCAGAATCATGTGACCCTACATATCTCATTCTCATCTCAAGTTGGGACCAGACAACCATTCACATATACACATCCTGACTTGACCTCAGGGTATAATATGGTCAACCTATCGAACCAAATGGAGAGGCATGCACAACATGATCTTCTCGACTTGGTTGACCTTAGAGATCAAGCCCAAATTTACCAGCCTTCATACCATCCATTCGGAGAGCCTACATATACAGGGGATTGGACTCATGAGACCAATCTACAGATCCCATGTTTACTGACTTCACCTTGTGATGCTCCGACCAGTATATGTCGTAAAGATGAGATATACTCAACCCAGCATTGCACGCCTGAGTTAAGGTGTGTTGAGTATGAGATCTCACATTCTCAACAGTATCCTCCAACTAAGAAGACTTCTCTCATGATGTGTCATGATAACTTTTTCGAAGGATGACATTTCTAGAACGATCAAGAGTCCAGGTATGAAAGTGGATCATGGAGTTTGAGGATTGGATTTTGAAAACCTGGAAGACACTTGTTTGACCACAAGTCATGTATAGCTGGAGTCACTTCTACCTCCCTCTTCTACTAACCACTTTCCCTCCAAACTAGAGTTTGTACATTCTCCTTCACCTATCAAATGTACCAAAAAATTGTAAAATATGAAAAACTCATAAAAATTGAAAACGAAAAAGATATAAAAAATTGGATCTTGTCCTATGATTTTTTAGCTTCCCTTAATAAAGGCCATAGGTCACTTCCCCGACTGCAAATGATTTATGAGAAGTAAATTGATTCCTAAGAGGTCGGGCAATAAGAGGACAAGGACTAAGAGACACACAGTGTCTATGGCCACCTCCTTGGTGATGGGGAGAAAGACCAAGAGAGGCAGAAAGCAGTTCCCTGGGGTTGACTATGAAATCAAAAACACTACCTTCACCCATGCCAGAATCGATGATGACTCACCGATCAATATCCTCCCGACCTTTGTGCTTTCCAAGCTCAAACTTGGGTCAAGCAGGAAGACGAGATAGACCGTTCAGCTGGATGATCGGTCTATAAAACGATTGAGAGGAATCATTTCAGTCATCATTACTTTCCAAGGTTCTCTACTGCTGGTAGACTTCATGGTCATTGACATTGAGTGCCGAGGAGAGTTCACTCAGTATCTAATCATTATCAGGACGCCGTTCTTAGCGTTGCCTAAGGCAACCATAGATTGCGAGACTCAGGAGATCGATTTCACCTCATTGGGAGCACTCCAACCTCACCTAATCTTTGAGGACAAATGATATTCTAAGGTATCTCGTAAAGTCAGAGACAACCATGACCACTGAGAAATAGATGAGTCATGTATCTACTACACCTGAGATACCGACTGTCCAGACGACCATTGGTTCCTAGACCCCCCACACCTCCGCTTCACCAACTGCTTGCATCACCACCACCATGACAGCTTATAAAGGAGACTCACAACCAGAACCTATCCTTGAGTCGGACAAGACCTTTTCTGATTTCCTTGACCATTTTGATGAGCGGACAAATGAGACAACCAATGTCAAGCCAACTGAGAGCACTATTCCATATTACATACGTGTGTGTGTGTTGACTTTACATGAGTATTGCAATGCATATGGTGACTTGTCTGATGAGGAACCCATGGTCATCACCGCACCGCATCCAGGACCTTCACCAAAGGAGACAACCGAGACAAAATTGACCAATATAAAAAACACAGTTGCTCCATCCTCTAGTCGGTTATCTAGTGAGAGGAAGTCAAGAATTGATTCCTCAAGGTGTTCCCCCAAACCCCTCAAGGCATGTCACTCTCCTCTCCCTCTTAATGCTTCATGCTTAAGAAAGTTTCCTTCAACATACCGGAGAAGGAATTTTCTGAGGAGTCCTCATCAGGATTGGATGAGGTGATTTATATGAGTGAGCTCAGTTCAGTTGTTCTTAAGCCATATCTGAGCAATAAGTTGTGCGTCAACCCTCATTAGACGATCCCTTCATCTCAATATTATTCATCTGAGGATGACTTTGAAAACGACACATATTTATATTACCCACCTCCTCGCTCCTACAAGAAGGCTTGTCAAAAATCTTCTTGATACTTATATATTCTCACCTCTCCTTGTGTAGATTTTCTTCCTTTTATTTCCCTCCCTCCCCAGTGATTCTTATCACTCACCCCAACTCCATATTGTTTCATTTTATGGCTATACTTAGTATGACCAAATCCTAAGTATAGGAGGAGAGTGATCCGAGTCTCTTCTTCTCTTATTCACCATTCTTTGTATATTCTCTAGATTTCATCGGTTCTCACACTTACTCATGTCCTAGACTTAGGCTGCCCAGAGCCTACATTTCTCCTCTTGACCTCGTCTGCCCCATTTTTGCTCTTCTTCTACACTTAGGATGATCAGAGCCTAAGTATAGGGGCAGATCGACTTCTATACTTTTTTTTATTCCTACGCTTAGCACGAGCTATGTCTTTTCCTCGCTTCTTGTGCTCTGAGGACATATCAGATGATAAGTATAAGGGGACGTGCATATATTACATAAATACTTTACCCATCGCCCGTACTTTCATGTACTTTTGTGTATATATTATGCAATAATTATGGGGTGGGTAAAATTTTGTAAAAAAATTAATTTAGAAAAAAATAAAATACATGTATATTTGTATAATATGTATATTGTATATAAAATGTGTTTAAATTTGTAAAATTCTTGAAAATAATACTTTTGTAAAAATTGTTGTAAAATATGAGGTATACCAAAAAAACTTTTGAAAAAAAAAGAGGCTTCTTATTTACTCTTGCATATCATCCTTGCATTCACAAAAAAAATGTCTTGCACTTCATTCATATACGTTGCATGTCATATGCATTTCATATCTAGCATATGAAAAATGGAAAGTTAGTGGGTTATGAACCAAGTTATGAATAGAAGTCGATGATGGATTTGATTTGACCTTACTCTGCCTAATTTCAGAACAACCTTATAAGAATTGGATTTAAGATGTTTCAAGTCAAGAGTTTTAATTCTTTGAATCTGCAAGTCTATGTTCACATGTCATCTTGATTGGTCTAAGTAGAATATTTCGTACACACGCACGGTTCTCTTAAACAGTGACCTAACTTGGACAAGCACCAGGAACATAGCTCTTAATTGATGAGGTGGTGAGCAGGTAGAATCCTTTGTCTTGGAGTAGCACACGGATAGAAACATTCGTCCTCCTCTAGGGAGGATAGTGCATCTCAACCTTGTCTAGTGGCGTCAATGTCTAAGGACAGGATGTTGTGGGTTGCAATAAAGCTTCAAAAGAGGGATAGTCTACTAGATTAAGAATAAAAACTCCTTATGTACATGGTGCACCTTGTATATAGTTCAAAAAAAGAAAGAATTCCAAAAAATAGGACAGACCTGATTGAAAATAACATGCATGTCGGAGTGTGAATAAGAAAGGAACATGCTTCAAAGTCTCATACCATTGAAGCCTGCAGCTGGGGACTTGGCTACACTGGTCAAGCTCCACGGATATGTGACTACATTGTTCACAGTCCATTCTCTTCTCTACCCCCTCTTCTTGAGCTGGTTACACTTGAACTTAGAAGGGAATACCCTGCTCCTCGAGAAAAGAGTTGCTAGACCGGGGAATTAGAGTTGCCTTGTTAGAGGAGGTTGTTCATTTCTGATGTGGAGAGCTATATTTCATTTACAAAGTACAAGTAAGATTCATGGTCATCATAATCTGCGTATGAGGATTTGTTCTGACATGACTGTTGAGGTGACTTGAATAGAGACTTGTGGAACTTAAAGGTCGTTAGGTCTTAAATTCAAATCCCAATAAGGTTCCGCCACACTATAAATCCAAAGGTAGAGTCGAGCTCCATTTTCATCTTGTGTTCATGACCTTGGTATGGAACCCAAAATCATTTCACCTTTGCATTTCAATGTAGTTGCTTGGGGACGAGCAGTGTTTAAGTATACAGGGTTGATGAATATGTGATTCATCACTCTAAAAGCTAAAAATAAAGCTTCATTCCCGAGTAATTAGCTACATATCTCCATTTTTTCTGCATTTTTATCATTAATGCACTTGTATTTATTGTCTACATTTTAGCATGCATTTTTTCATTAATTAACAAGCCAAATTCACTTGTAAATATCACATATATTCACCATATTTTCCTTATTTTTATCTATTTTTCACTAACTCATAATTGAATAAACCAATTTTATTGTGTACATATTACTACCAAGAATAAAAGTAAAAATATAAAAAAAATTACTATCTTGAAATGTTGACAAATAAACCCAAAACCTAATTCTCAGAAAGAGAGATGAAAACATGCATATCTCTCTCATATAGTGTCTGACCTCAAAACAAGATCAAATTCAAAAGAATCATGTTCGTATGTAAACTTGGGTTTTGAGCCCCTATTGTATAATGTACATATTGACCAAACTATCCATTTATTTTATCTTTTTACTTTCTTAATTATTAAATATCCAAAAAAATATATTAAGGTGTAAATATTTCTTTCATATTTTATCTAATTTTATTTTGATTTTTCTCTTATTTAAAAATGACAAAAAATTGCAAAAAGAGAAAAATGCGGTATTTTATACCTATAAGGTACCCCCAAAATACTTTTTTATACAAATGACTTCTTTTTTTCCGTCCTTAATAAAAGTTGTCGATCTCATCGAGACGAGCAATTCTTGTGTTGACCACTTTTTAATTTGATACCTTTTTTATTTATTTTTTATTTTTCTTCTGATTTAATTTTCGATTTTTCTGGGAGTGATACATGGCAACTCTTACTGCCACCATGTGTCACCCCCATTTTTATTTTATTTTATTTATTTTCATAATTTAATATTTATTTATTTACATTATTAATATATTTAAATATTATTACTATTTCTTTTATTTTAATTTTATTATTTTTTACCCTCGCCACGTGGTCGCCCCCGCGCACGCCACGTGGCACCTCCACCCCCCTTCCCCGCCCCACATTCTCCCTCTTCTCCGCCTGGTCCTGTGCCTAGCATGTGACCATCAACCCCCTCTAGAAGATGCACCGGGCACCAACCGTCGCTCCGCCTCTACAGCGGCGTGTGTCCCAACCTCTTCTACCTTTCTTTCCTTTTGCGGTGTACCGCCTCCCTACCTCAATCTCTTCCCTCATTGGTCCACCCTTCTTTTTCCAGTCCTTCTCTCTCTCCTCTATACGACCTTGCACTTCGCGTGGGTGGTTGGGCACGACCCACACATCTCTCACTTCATCCCCCCTCGTGGTAGCCATCTCTTCCACTAACCTCTCCTAGACCCGCTCGCTCCACGCCATGCCAACCACCTCCTCCACAATCCCTCATCCGCACTCCACACTCCCCCGTAACATTTATTAAAAGGTGATTCCCCTCCCCATCACCTTTCATCCGCCAAATTTTGCGAGAGGTCGACAGATCCCTCTAGCATCCCCGGTGACAGTAGAGACTTAATCAAGGTTGAGCAACGACTAATCTTTCTCACATCGCAATCTAGGAGGTCCACCATCTCTTGTCGCAACTGCCCCTCCTCGCAGCTAATCAGCTTAGGCCGATGATCTTCGAGCAACAATCGGAGCCCCCGCCACGAGCTCCTCATCCCAGGCATCCGACCATCGTCTTCAGGTAGACTTTTTTATCCTTCTCCCTCTCTTCTTTCCTCTTCTTCTTTAACTTCGATCCCTCCGGCCACCTTCTCTATCTTCATTTTGTATAGTCGGCCCCTTCACATTTGACCACATCGCTCTCCACCTATCATCCTCCAGTGCACCCCCCTCCCATTGGCTTGGTTATTCTCTTGAAGGTACAGCAGAAGAGCCCATCTGCTCCTCCTCGACATCACAGAACTCCTCCCACACCCGGAACACGTGCCTTCAGCAACCTACACTTCACACGCTGTCGACTGCCACCTCGCCTACCATCGCAGCACTAACATTGTCCACCTTCTTCCACGCGAGCCCCCATCTCCTCCCTCATCATCTTGGCATCGATTCTCGAGCGTGTGTCACTTGAGGTTCAAGCATCTTCCACCACCCTCTGCCCTCCTCGCCGCTTACATCTCCACCGACGCGCTTCAAGCATCTCCACCTCGGAACGCACACCTACCATGCCCTCCATCGCAGGGCGTGTTACACATCTCCGCTGCCCCAGCCCTTCCCCCACCACGTGAGTAGGATGTGTTGGGCGGGAGGAATTGCAGGATGCCCCTACACTTTCAACAATCATATCCAGGCTCTCCCAGACAAGGTACTTGTAAGCCACATGACCTTTTGGAGATTTTGTATAGACACCCTCCTCCTCTTCTATAATCACCAACAGGACAGCACGCGTAGGGAGGAAAAAATACTCCCACACTCTCGTGGATCTAGGTAATTAAAGAAGCACCCTCATAGCGCTATTTTTTATATATTGTATTTTCTTCTTTGCATTTAGGCCCTTGTATTTTGGCATCATTTTGAACCCTCACTTAGCTTCATTTTATCATTTTAAAAATTGTTCATTATAGAACTACTTATGCTGAACATTGTGTAAGTTCTATTGAATTTTTGTGAGCTATGATTTATTTAATATAAATATCTTTGTGGAAAATAGCATATTTTACCCATTACATATTATTTAATTGATACTCAATTATCCGTTGCTCCAAAAATTCACAAAAATTCATTGTAGGTAGATTTAGATCGTTTAATATTGTGCCCGAATTTCAAGCCATTTGCACGTATATTGAGGTCAAAGTAAATTAAACGGGTATATGAGTAATTGATTTTTAATTAACTACACACTTGGAATTTTAAGGAATTAAAAATTGTTCTTGGAAAATATTGATGTTTGGTATTTGTTAATTTTCTTTTCTCAAAATCACCTAGTCTGCATATTTTATTTGTAATTAATTCATATTGCATCCAAAAATGTCAAAAAAATTGCCATAGATCAAATTTATCATAACATTCTGGCCAAGTTTCATAATTTTCGAATGTTATTTGAATGAAAATTGAATTTTAGTCCCCGAACTTTGCTAATTTGCATTTCATCCAGTAAATTGCATTTAAAAATACAAAAATTCCCTAAGAATATAACCTCTAGATCTTCTAATAAATTAACCTAAGGAGACGGTTACCTCCCTGAGTTCGACCTTGGACTTACCAAGTAAAAAATTAAATCGACCGCTTGCTTTTAATTGACACATTAATTAAGTGGTTTTTGATTAATCTAAATTTACATTCCTACAATGAATTTAACTTTAATTTCACCAAATTAACTAGGGCATTTGAGGGTTTATCAGTGGCAAGTATGTTGAACCATCCGAGGCTGCTCTCGTAAACCTCTCTTTGGACTGTTTGGCTCAGTTGGTGAAGAGCCTCGTAGAAATGAGCCAGAAGCTGGATGACCTCATCACTGCCAAGACTAGCATTCCAGCACAGGTAGAGGCCAACCCCAACAATTTCAGGAAGCGAGAGTAGGTAGTTTGTGATGTTTCCTCCAAACCAACAGAGTCAGATGTCCGTGATACATTTTTATATAATGTTGTAACTTTCATGAGCGGTGGGACCTTACAGTCGTCTCCACCATGAAGGGGAAAAATAAAGCTTCTATTGGAGAGTCATCATATTCTTTAGCATCCGCCAAACAAGTAGCCAAGATAGGTGACGAAGAAGAAGACAAAGGAGAAGTACCATGATGACACACCCGACCACTCGGATTACATAAGCAAATAAACAAGCGTTGTTGTGATCTGAATCACCTGGCGTGATCAAAGAGAAGAAATAAAACCACTCAAAAGAAATCAAACAATGGAGCGTAATGTAAGTGGTTCTCTATTTTAATCACATGGTATAGCCACGAGGGTCGAACACAAGGAACAAGGAGAGGATGCGAAGTAGTCAAATTTTCAAAAATAAAACATTTTCTAGTGGTTTTTAATTTTTAGATTTTTTTATTTTTTAATAAAGCACACAAGCTCAAAAATAGAAGAAAACAAGCACAATGATCTTTTTGTATTTTTCTAAATTACCAAAAATGCTTAGAAAATTACAGAGAAAATATTTTGGGGTTTTAAGAATTTTAAGTGTTTTTAGTAATTTTTATAAGTTTTTATATTATTTTTGTGATCTTATAAAAATCAAATAATGCCCAAAATGCCAAAGACTACACATCCAAGACCAAATTGCACCTTAAAAATACTTGAAGTGCCCCAAGCCTATCTAGTAATTCATGATACAATATGAATAAAAATATACAAATAGGAACTGAAAATGGAATTTTTGAATTTTTCCTTCATTTTATATGATTTGTATAAAATTTTGGTTATTTTATAATTTTTAGGGTTTTTATAATGAATTTACAAATAAAATTAAAACTGGAGGAAAAGCAAGCAAAACGGAACATACATGAATTTTTATAGAATTTTTAAAACATATTTTGAATTTTTATAATTTTTAGAAGAAAATGGGGATATTTTTAGGGTCTTTGAATTTTAAAAATAAAAAATGTAATTAAATAATCCAACAAAATTTTTGAAAATATTACACAATAACATGAGCCAAATGGTAGTTTTTATGTAATTTTTTGAATTAATTTACTGTTTATTAAGTCCAATCAAAAGCACAAAATTAATCACAGTTTACAAGGACCTCTTTGTAAATATTTTAAGTTTCGGGGCCAAATAATAACACTAAAATAAAGTACAGTGGCTAATCGAGCAACTTGTCCAATCAAGCACATGTAGCACGTGATCCAAGCTCATATGGGTATAAGTGTAAATTCTAAAAACTTGCCATTCATTCAGTAACAATTGAAAAGTGCAGGGCGGGAGTGCAAATATCCCAAAACTCACGTGAACATGCACGAGCTACAGACTGAGAGGGACTAAAGTGCCAATATCTAAAAACTCGAGCTCCAAACTAGAAATGTTCTTAACTACAACATTTATTTATTGGACTAAACATGAAAACATAAACATGCAGGGGCAAAGAGGCAATATACCATGAGGAACGTGAGGTCTGCATGGTGACTCTGACAGTTCTAATCACCCTCTACAAAGTGATCTGACTGTCCAAGGAATGTCAGGGATGTGCGGTCGGATCTGACGTGTCTGGTCTGATCCAACGGTCTGGAAAACAACTCTGACGATCGCCTCAGATACGAACTGGCACTCCGCTCCCCATCGAATGGAAGAGAGCAATGGTGCAAGAACAGGTGGCTAGGGAACTTTGATCGGGGACTGGCACTACTCCCTTGGGAAGATCGAGCCTCCAGAAGGTCCAGCACCACTGAAAGGGTGCTCCGTGTCGAATGAAGGAGACCGATGTGAGAGATGATGGTCAGATGGCCAGAGCGAAGGTGCTCCACCTGGAGCTGCTCCAACGAGCAACTAGAAGTCCAAATGAGCCTCCTCTCGTGCGAGGGTACCTGAAACTTGCAAGAAAAGAAGGAAGCGATGGGGGGATGAAGTTTGGGTCTCTGACGAACGCGGGGGAAGGAGACCCTTCCTAATCTCGACCCGATGGTCGAGCCTTAGGGGGAATAGGTTGCGTGACAAGTTGGAGGGCAAGGTGTAGCGTCGATCGGAACAGAGGGGAGTGGTTATCAGGGCTCGGACTAGTTGGTCGGAGCAGAGATGACAACGACGATGCAAAAGGTGAAGATGCGATCGAACTTGGCAATGCGAAAGGAAAGATAGATACTGATGAATCCATGATACATTACCTTTATTCTTTCATTTTGGCTAAAATCCTTTGTAAAATACATGTAAATAGTCACTAATTCCAACTAATTATCATTCTAACCACAATTGTTAATATTGTATATTTAATACTTATTTTACCAAAATAAAAGAGTAAAAATAAAAAAATAAAAATAAAAGAAAAGAATGATGTAAATATGAAATATATACATACTGATCCTAAACCGAGAACAGATCAATATTGATCAGGTCGACAAAATAAATAAGTAGGGGGAGATAGAGATCATAACATACAAAAATATCAACAAAACAAAGACCAAAAATATAATTAACCCATTTATCACATTATTAATATTTCACCTACTTTATTCACCACTCACACCATCTCAAACCAAATCACTTCTTTTATAAAAGTTGTTCACAAAAATATATATTATTTTATAAAAATATCAGAAAAATAATTTGACACAAAAAAATATTAACTACAATGAACCGTAAAAGTGGAAACAACCGACTTCCTTGGTTCATAACTATTTACAAAAAACTCCAAACATACGAAATTCACTTTTAAAATATGTTTTATAGTTAGTACTATTTATTAAAAATATAAAAAAAATTTAATAAAACCAGTGAGTTTAGGCATTTCGGACCCGTTGTATATATGTGCAATATGTAGAAACTTCCTGGATTTTTAATTAATTAACCGTAAATCTGATTAAATTAATTTCTTTTCTAGAAATCTTATAAAAATGTATATAAAAATATAACTAAGTCAAAATACCAATAAAACCCGAAGCCTCGAAGCCGCTACCTAAATTTTCCGGACCTCGTAACTCGATCGTATGAACTCCGAATATGGCAAACTCAATTTTAAAATTCATATTATTAAATTATCTATAAAATGACACTGATTTCGTTAAAATCAGAGTTAATATGAAAAATACAAGCTCGGGACCGTATTGGTATATTATATAATGTACCGTAACTTATATGATTATTTTATTATTAATTTTAAGAAAATAATAATTTATTTTTCTATTTATTTATTTAATTAAGTAAGTTATTACTATGATTTATTTATGTATGTAATTATTTAATTATATACTTGATTATTAAATAAATTATTTATTAATTAAATCCTTAGTTAATTAATTATTTGTTTAATTATATCTTAATTAATTAATTATTGATATTAACTATTATAAATTATATTAATTAGTTTATTTAATTATTTATTTCAATTTATAATTTTTTCCTCTCTCCTCTTTCTCTCCCTCTTCTCTCTCATACTTTCTTAATCTCATTCTTCTTCCCCGATTCTTCTCCATCACCTCTTCTTCTTCCTTTCTTCTTCTACCGGCGGCAAACAACCTCCTCAACTGCTCACCGTTTGGCCGTTTCCCCAACTGCTCGCTGCTTCCCCTCACCGCCTCCGGTGACCGCATTCTCCATCGTCTATAAATACCCATCGACCCCCTGGAGCTTGAGATCCGCCATTTTCTTCTCAAACTTCCGTTAGCTCGGAGCGAGGTGAGGAGTGACAGCCCTCCTTTTCCCCGTCGTAGAGCAGAGGAAGAGCGAGATCTCACCGGCATCGAGCGTCGCTCTACCGCTGCGATCCAACCCCTGGACAACTACACGTTGAGGCAAGCACCTCGGAGCTCCAACTCCATTCCCAGGCTCCTCTTAAAAAGCTCCTCTTCCGTACGCATTGCAGGTTAGCATCTTCATCTTCTCCTCTTCTCTCTCTCTTTTTCCTCTTCCAAGCTCTTCTATCTCTTCTCTTCTCTTATTCCATCTGCTCTCTCATCAATCCTTCCTTTCTCATTTATTTTTCTCTCTAATCAAAATCCATCCCCGATATCCTCGATGATCGCCTCCATCTTCAATTCCCTCTGATTCATGTTCTATCTTCCATCCCTTGCATCTCCGGCCATGCACAGTAGTCGGAGCTTTGATTCATTCTAACACCAACACCTGAATCACCAGCTCACTTTCCTTCTATTTGATTTTGGACCGAGCTTTTATGCTCGAGTCAGAGTACTCCATTGCATGTGTAGACCACACTTCATCGGGATATCATCGTGCATTGGCACCAAATTCTAGGAGATAAAAAATCTCATCGGAGGTCTTCGGATCAACAAAAGTGAACAGCATCGAATATCATCATTTGTCGATCCTTCATTACCTCTATTCCCAGCAAAACTCCACAACACGAGAAGCGTCTGATTGAGCACAAAAGATCTCAAGCCTTCATCCTAATCGAGATGAACGACACAAGCATCTGGAGGCAACTGCTCAATCTGAACGAGAGTTCCACCATCGTGATTTAGTGTACAGTTCTAATCCGCAATCTGAAACTATGAAGCTGGTCAGGAGGAACATCGAGACACTACTATCAATTACTTGCGATACTTGAGAATCCATCGAGTTGAACGGTAGTCATAGACTAAGTATTTCATCGCAGCACGCACCTGATACTGGACGACCAATATCTGAACTCCATCATTGTTCGAATGTTTGGAGCTTTATGTGGCCAAAGCCATACTTCGTCGCTTGAGAGAAGACGAACCGACCGATATCACGGCCAGTCGTCGCCTGCAGAAAATCCAGATCTAGAGCGCGCCCTTGAACTGTCGCCTCTACCGCAAAAATAGCAACACTACGATTCAACACTCGTTTGGGGGATCGTTCGCCAATCTAACGGCGTGTAACGTGCCACGCGTCGGGCCGAGATTCTCCGCGCCACCCCACCGCTTAAGCTTATGCGGCAAAGCATGTACGGCTCATGCGCATATTCAATATTTTGCGAATTGAAATCCCAGAGTTTATTGTATTCATAGGAAAGTCCAAACAGGAGAAATTCACATGTGAGCAGCACGAGATTCACTGGAGTTTTACACGGAAACCCCTGACGATATCAGATTCACAAACATATACTGGCAGCTTGATCTATCACGTGCGTGAGCACGTTTGTTTCTTGGATCTTTTGCGACGACACCTTCCTCATTATATATATATTACATGCAATTCCTTATATTTCCAGTATATCTCATCTATTCCACTATACACAAGATATTATATAATCAATACTGCGTACATATTAAATAAAATTAAAAATATAATAAAATATAATAAAAATACATAAAAAATACACTATACTATACTATATACAGTATTAAATCAGTTTAGCAAATTAAATAAAAAATATTTTCTATTTTTAATAATTCATTAAAAATACACTTAAAAATCTAACAAACTCTAAAAGTCAATAAAAAATTATAAAAATACCTTGAAAAATCTAATAAAAATTACCTTTATTATATGTCACAGTATTTTACATAATAAACCCAAAATAAAATAAAAATCAAACATTAAAATCAATAAAAAATACAAAATGTATCAAAATTTAAAAAATACATAACTAAATAAATAAAAATCACAAAAATACGCACCATATATCATTTTAAAGATAATTTCATCTACTTTCTAAAAATAATAAAATAAAAAAGCTTTTCTCACTACTTTCAACTAGAAAAAAATCAAAAATATGTCACTACGACCTTAAGTTTCAACATCACAAATATTCCAAAAGACCATAAAAATCCTAAAAACACTTCTAAAAACTCATAAAAAGAGTAAACATCATAAAAACAAAAAAAATAAAATTAAACTAAATAAAAATTGTAAAACATTTTCCCGAATAATAAAAATCGCAAAATACTTAAAATTCAATAAAACAATATAAAATTCATTAAAATTCAAATAAAAATCCAGAAAAATCCTTAAAAAAATAAATAATAGGAACCCTTTTACCTTAAGTTGTATATAGTTTTCCAACAGTTTGCCTCCCTGAGTTCGATACTCTCGTGCTTAACCGCTATACACATAAGCTTAGGAGTATAAATAAAATAAAAGAAGATTACCTGAAAGTAATCTTTTCTGGTAAAATTTACCTGGTCAATTCAACGACACTATTCTTCTTTTAGAATAGTAGATCCGGTGGTTTTTCAGAAGGCGCCGTAGCCAGGGGAGGTAGCCCTAGGGTAGCCATAGACCTAAGTTTAGGTTTTCTCTTTTCGCCATTTTATTTCATAACCTCACGGCTTTTTGATTGTGATTTGTGTAGCATAGGTCAAGTTGCATAGCAGAGAACCGCAAAGCCGGTCTTTCTTACAATTTTCTTGTAATAAAATCTTAAAAATTATTCATAGGAAGGGACCCCTTCAGGGTATCCTGACTTATACCTCTCCCTCCGTTCTTCTCGAGGTCTGTTTTTCTCAAGGTTGTACTTCTGGGAAAGCGGAGCACCCACAACAGCTTTTTGCTCATTTTTATTCGATGATTTTCCGCTGCTTTTCTAGGATAGGTTCTTGTTATGATTTTCTCGATTTTCCCCTTCTCTGCACAACCGTAGCTAGGTGCATGTTTAGGTCGAAACATCTAGTTGCTTGTACTTAGGAACATACCCAAAAAAGGCAAAAATACGTTAGACGATTTTTCTGAAAATAACCAAAAAAAGTGATAATCGAAAATAAAATAGGGACTGCTAATTTTATCTGATTTAAACAAAACGTAAAGACTCCACTTGTTTTGGGAGAGCAATCCCCCACAATTGCATCACAGGTACTCTCTCCAGAATTGTGACTGAGAGACAGCCCATACGGTAGAGCTAGAGTTTGGAATTCTTTCGGGATACTACTGAGTTCATGCGTTTAATCACTTAATCTTCAGTGGGTACTCTCGGGTAGCCAGAAACGATCCGCATTTACATAGCGGAGTGGGAAATTTAGCGGATATTGTGTAAGGCACGATCCTCAAGTAACACGGGTAGCCGGAAATGGTTCGTACTTACTCCCATACTGGATGAGAATAGATGATTTCTCGTAAGAACTTGGGATAGTTTTCTGGGGAAATTGCGGACACATATTTGATCTCTCTAATATGTGAGAATATTTGTTTGCCAAACAACCTTAAAATTGACAAGATAAACGACCGAACTCTTATGGTCATCATCAGGGTTGAGTTGGTCAGGATTTGCTTTGTGTTTGCTTGCGGTGTTAGTCCAATCGTTCTGAGATCTTTATCAACCTTAATCTATAAAGATTATGGGTAGGTGATTGCTGCAGTCGACTCTGACCGATCCACTCTCTCGCGCACCTGCCCATTCATCCAGATCGGTTCAGGATGTCTCTCATCCCAAGCCAAAATCCACTCGAGTTGCTACTTCTAGGCGTGACTTTAACCCTAGAAGCTCGTCGATTTCTTCTCCTACTCATTCTCCCTCATCATCACCTCCAGTTACAGAAAAACATCACTAGTTACATATTGATCTGGCCAAGCCTGACCTAGATTCTTTCTCTTTTCTAGAAGACATGGCTGGAAAAGGATCACAGACCACCTCCGTAGTCATAGATCATGCTGCAATCAACAACAGTCTACTTGCGTCCCTTGAGACGATGCAAAACCAGATTAGGGAGCAAGGTAGACTCGTGAACGATGTCAGAGTTGAGCTGACTCAGCTGAGAGCCCAACGGGACAATCCTGATGCTTATAATCCAGGAGATGAGGATCAGGAGCAACTTGATGAAGCAGAGAGACCTCCATTGGGACCGAATCGAACAATGCAGCAGATCTACAATCCAGGAGCTACTATGACTCATATGTGGATCCATCTCCCAATCATTCACGGGAACTTTGAGTTCTAACCTCAGACGATCAAACTGCTGCCCAAGTTTCATAGGATTTCTACTGAGGAGTCGCATCTGCACCTTCATAAATTTGAGCTGATCTACGGTACGGTACACGATGCACATGTGAACGAGGATACGATCAAGTTGATCGCTTTTCCTTTCTCCCTTGTAGACTGAGTATCCTACTGGCTTAAACACTTAGGGAGATATGTTTCGACATGGGAGGAGCTACGCACCACATATCTGAACAAGTATTACCCCCTCGGTTGAACGAATGCTGCCGGAGGCATGACCAGTAATTTTACCATGATCGGGAACGAGCAGTTCCACGAGGCACACGACCGTTTTAGAGAGCTCATTGATCGGTGTCCTCGTCATGAACTTTCCATGCCAACTCTTGTATAGATTTTCTTCAGTGGGATGACACCATAGTTACAGGGACTGGTGAATGCTTCCTGCAGTGGATCCAACTTCTCGATGCATAAGGATCAAGTCTGGGTCATTTATGAGAAAATGACAGAGAATTATACAATGATATCCCAAACTTAGGTTTTCAACAAAACGAAGCCACCTACTTATCACAGGCATTCCCGAATGTCATAGATGGAAGGGAATCCGTCTTCTGTTGTCTCGATTCCTATCGAATCCTCATCACTTGTATGGGGATCATTTGTCAGAAGCTAGACCGTATGGAAATAATTGAGAAAAAGTGCGATAATTTAGACAAGCTTAATAAGATTGACGAGCTTGAGAGGTTCTTGATTGATCTGGAGACACAGATTATGTGCCTTCAAGAGATACAAGCAGACTCCAACAGGTCTTCGGAACCATAGACTGACTCAAAAGGTTGAGATAGAGGCATAATTTGAGTCCTCTAGTACAACATATTTACCATGTGCATTCTGAGCCAACACATCAACCCTCGGTGTACCCGCAACTCCAGCCGACGCCATCATTTGACACTCAGATGGTGGTGTATCAGAACGATCAGCCCTTGGCATCGATGCCACCATCTTATTCTGAGATTCCTGAGCCATTGACCGAGGTCAATGGGATTTGGTACAACCAGCCTATAGCAACCTGGGATCCATCATGATAACCCTGGTTTCTATTAGTCAATAGGAGGTGTCTCTTCCCAGCAGCAACCACATGCACCAATGGGGCAGAATAGAGAGCAGCAGCATTCTGGTCCTCGTCAGTATCAGCAACCTCAGTAGAGGCAGAGTACTTATCAGTCTCAGTATCAGCAGCATTATCCTCCACAGCAACAGCCAGCTCAGCCGCATCCTTAGTATCATCGAGGTGACTCATCTGGGTCTCATGGGTCTTTCCATGACAACCCATCATTATAATACCTCGCCAACCTGATCACTGACCAGCAGTCCTCTTTTAGGCGAGAAATGGATGAATTTAAAACTCACCTCAGTTATTTGGTCAAAGGGAAGTCCTCCTTGCCTACTCAGATAGAGACCAATCCAAATAATCTGAAGCGAAAATCAGAGCAGGTAGACTTGACCAAGCCCACGCTCCAATCACAAGTATTTTCCGATGATTATCTTTATTGTGATGATGCTGACTTTATTTCTCTTAGGAGCGGTAGGATGCCAATAGATGAAGACTCTACTAGGCTCGAAGAGGACACTCTGGATAACACAAGCGAGCTTGTAGAAGATATTGATGGCAGTATTGAATCCGCACCCTTTGACAATAAAGATGTTGGTGCTGAAGCCACCAAGTCTGAAGGGCAGCAAGAGCCGAAAGTTGATACAATTGCTGAATCGTTCTTTGTATATTGTGATGTTGAGTGAAAATCACAAAAAAATGTACAAAAGAGAAGAACTCGAAAAAGAAATAAAAAATTAGTTGATCAATATCTTTCTCTCTCTGATGACTCAAAAAAAGCAAGTCCCCATTTTTCGAAAACATTTCCTTCTACTTCTTATGATCCTCCGATTGTACAGACTAAACAGAAGGGTGTACAGATTCCTTTTCCCAAAGCACTCTGCTTAAGAAAAGGCAATAAAAAATAAAACACCAAAAAGATCTAAATGAATGATCTGAAGAAAGAGATGATCGACAAGTTCACAATCCAACTCACTCTTTTGGAAGACTTGACACACATCACACTTCTGCAGAAAGGTCTCAAAGAGCGAACTATAGTCCGCAGAAAGAAGAAACAACGCAACCATTGTTCCGAAATTATCGTGTTGAGCAAGGAAACCTACCATGCTATTCAAACCGTCTCCCAGCTAAGAGATCAGATTCGAGAGCGTCGTATGTCACATGTGAGATCCTCGATCAGACTTTTGATTAGACTCTATTAGATAGCGGATCTTCGATTAATCTATTTCCTTCTTCCTTACTTGATAAGTTCGAGTTTGGACCTCTTCGACCGAGCTGAACGGTTCAACAATTTGTTGATAGATCGGTCAAGAGGCCTAAGGGTTTAATCAAAGACGTTAGCATTATCATTCAGGGTTTGCAATTTCCCATGGACTTCATCTTTTTGGATATGGTGGTCCATGAATGTCGGACCGATACCCCGATCATACTACGACGACCTTTTCTGGCAACAACAAAGGTCGTTTCAGACTATGGTACCGGGAAGGTGTACTTTCATGTCAAGGGTGAAGTATACATATCCAAGAATAACAATTTATATCAGTTGAATCAGAGCGAGCATCTAATGACGAACCCGATAGTCATCAGGATTGTGATTTTGTACAAACAGATGATGAGGCCATCTAGGCCGAACCGAGCACCCAATCTTTTATCACACCTTCAGTCGAAGGTGAGATTCAGGTATCCGATGATGGGAGATTGGATAGCACAATCCTCGAGCCAAATAATGAAGATCTTGATGATTTTGAGATTTTTTTTTCAGATCATTTTGATGTTCTTTATCCCTCCGAGTCAGAAGTGAACATTCATAGCTGTCAGTTACCTTTGGAACATTCTATTTTGAAGATGTTGATTGGTAGTGTTCCACGGAATTTCTATCAGTTCAGACTCCATCCAAAGAGCCTACAACCAGTCGGGAGACCGAATCAGAACAGAATATCCAACAGTCACCAGACCTTTCTGAGTCAGAGCAGGCCGAGCTTACACATATCGATCTAGTAGCCTACTAGGTCGACCTTTCTGAGTCAGAGCAGGCCTTAGTTAGACCAACTCTTGTTATTCCTTCTCCCCCTGAGCTTAAACCGTTGCCTCAGAGCATGAAATACAGATTCCTTGATGGTATCTAAAATGTTTCCGGTCATCATCTCTTCCAATCTGACCGAAGATCAGGAATCCCGGCAGATGGAGATTCTTCAAAAGAACCGCAAGGCAATCAGGTGGTTAGTAGTGGATCTCCATGGGATTAGTCTGGCTCTGTGCTCCCACCACATCTTCCTCAAGGATAACGCCAAGCCATCTCGTGAGTTTTAGCGCAGGTGGTGGAGCGCCAATTTTATCTATCCCATCTCCGACTCGAAATGGGTTAGTCCTTTGCATGTGGAACACAAGAAGACGGGTATCACTAC
Source organism: Ottelia alismoides (assembly GCA_037367405.1). Classification (NCBI taxonomy): domain Eukaryota; kingdom Viridiplantae; phylum Streptophyta; class Magnoliopsida; order Alismatales; family Hydrocharitaceae; genus Ottelia; species Ottelia alismoides. The sequence continues at coordinate 198,679 of JAZKJV010003768.1, forward strand.
AGTAATCAATGAGGACAGAGAGGAGATTGCTACCCAATTACTGACTTATTGGCGCGTCTGTGTGGACTACAGATGTTTGAATCAGGCGACCATTGATGAATACCCATTCATCACTCTTTATTCTTATATTTTAGCTACAAAAACCTTTGCAAATGCATGTAGATATGTGTAAATAGGAATAATTAGCAAAAGCATGCATTGTGTAAAAACCTATAATTAGCATGTTTTTGTGCAAAAATAAAAGAATAAAGATTAAAAAGAAAAAGAGGGAAATATTTAGAATAAATATTGAGCAACCTAACCCAAGGGAGGGCTCAGCATGGGCCTGACCGCACAAAAGCCAAAGTAGAGGGAGATAGGAGCTCTTGTGTATATATTTATGTAAAATAAATAAAAATATTTTTCCTCACCAAAAATATGCTTGTAAATATTTGTATATATTTATAACGGATATAAAAACAAAAGAAAAGTTAAAAATCAAAAAGATCAAAAATACTCCTTTCATCATGTACATAAACCACACCTATATATATTTATTTAACCTTGTAAATAAATAAAGTTATTTTCCAAACTTTTTGTAAATATTCTATGCTATATATTGTAAATAAATAAAATAAAAAGAATCAAAACCAAAACAAAATAAAAATAGAAAAATTAAAAAAAAATACAAAAATACATTGTACATATACCTTGTATATAGTTGTACATAACTATTTATTTTACCTATGTATATAAATACTAAAAATAAAATAAAAACACCCTTTTAGTCCTTATTTTATTCTATAAATAAATAAAATATAAAATGGGAATAAAATTATACAAAAATAATAATTAAAAATCAAAAATCAAATGCCTACATATTGTATATATACCTATATATAGCTATATAATGTAAATACCTTATTTTTATTTCAAAAAATTAATTAAAAATCACAAAAAATAGAAAATATTAAAACAAAAATCTTTCATGTTTCGACTTTTTAATAATTCTGCCATTTGCTATTTATAATTGATTTATCAAATCTTTTCAACGTGGCAGAGTCTCATTGGTCCACGGAGATGTTGACCTCCGGTCAACTCCCTCCGCGGACCTTCTTCTCCAGCGGATCTCGCGCCCGACCCGACTTCTCCTCTTTTTCCGCGCTCGATCCGCTCGCCATCTCCACAAACCCCGGGTCCTATCTCTTCTTTGGCATCCGAGACCCTCGCCGGGGTATCCACATCGGGATCCGCGCTTCTCACAGCCCTACCCGACCAGCCCTAGCCGGACCTGCACCCACTTAAATACCCAGCTCCGCCACCCATTTTCTCGATCTTTATCCATTTGCGTAGTCTTCCAGTGAGCTCCAGAGAGAGAGCGAGGTGACAGCTCGCGTCCCCGACCTGTTGCAGCGAGGAAGGCCGGCGAATCCACTGATCCGGCGAAGAACTCGCCGTAGCTCCGCCACCGGAAGCGAGCTCGAGCCTCGGGCAGTGACGTCCCTTGAGGCGACGACCGGGAGCTTCCCCAGCTCTAGCGCAGTCTACTCCCCCACCCAGGTAGTCCCTTAGCTCCGCCATTTCGTCCAATTTCCGTTTACCCCCAATTTGCTCCGCCGTCATCTTTCTTCGATTCACCCCGGTTCCGACCGCCATCCGACCATCGGACCCGACCCACATCTCCGCCTTCCTCCGCCGCACATTCTACACCCACTCACACAACCCAGCTCGCACAGGAGCTGGGAACCGGACTCCACCGTCTTCCACCTTCGCCGGAGCCCGTCTCCCCGACGCACCGTCCACCTTCGCTCCGCCTAACGGGGTCGAGGCACTTTGCCCTCGACCCGCGAGTCTTCTGAGCCCTTTTGCAGGTCCTACCGAGCCCATCCGAGGGCTTGGTCATCCAGGCCGGGAGACCCAGCTCCGCCGACCGTGCCTGAGCTCCTCCAAGCTTGGGACGATCATCGGAGTGCCGCAGCCGACGCAGGAGCGCACGAGCTTTCTTCTCCGATCATCGGCGCGCCCCGAGGAGGAGGCCAGCACCCGCACGAGCCCGGCGAAGTTCGCCGGGGACCAGTTCCTCCAGGACCCTCCAGCGTCGTCGGATCAATCCCTCAGCTCCAGACGCCATCCAGACCGTCCATTCCTAGCGCCCCCTTTGACGTCAGATCTGAGGCGATAGATCCAGGCCGTCAGATCCACACGTGTCCTGGCCTAGACCGTTGGATCGACCAGAGCAGCAGTAGCATTGAGAGCCGCCGCCATCCTGACCGTCCGATTGCCACGTGGCGGCCATCCAGCAGCTCCGGTTAATAAAGGGTAATTTACCCTTAGGCCCTTATCTTTACTTTATTTCGCATTAGTCCTGTAAATGTTTAAGTACGTTGTTTAGTTTTAGGGTAAATTGCATAGAGGACCTCGAGCTTAGTTTATTCGCATTTATACCCCTGCCTATTGTGAGCCACGTGCTTCGCCAGGTGTTTTGTTGGTGTATTTGCAATCTATGCCCTTGTAGTTCTGGATTGTTCTGAAATGAAAGAAACTTTTTAGTTAATTGCATTTATACCCCTGTGCGTGGTTGTTTTACACATGTGCGTTATTTTTTGGGTTATTTGCAGCTGAGGCCCTCGGACTTTTGGTACGTGTTACCAATTGGTCCTTGGGACTTATTTTTATTACATATAGGTCCCTGAGTGCCCCAGGCACGCGCTTGGCGCGTGTTTTGCTGGGTATTTTGCACCGGGACCCCCAGAACTTTGGTATTTGCATTCCAGTCCCTGTGCACAGTACCCTCTTGTCATTTTTGAATAAATAATCAAATCACCTCCAAATTCGACGAAAATTTGACACATGGCTCCTGCCATGGTGTAGGATTTTTGTGAATTTTTGAGGACATTTTTTATTTCGTTTGTTATTTTTAAAAATTCAAAAACCATCATTTTTGTTACTGTCTAGATTGAAAACTCACAAAAAAATATAAAAACACTCTAAAAATTCTACAAAAATTAGGTACTATTTAGTTTAGTTTGTTTTATTTTCTAGCCAATTTTGGCTATTTTTCACTGCTTAAAAACCTAAAAAACTTTAAAACACTTAAAAATCCATAAAAATTCTAATAAATAAATTAAAACTCCAAAAACAATAAATCTGGTACCTAAATTTTCCTTATTTCATCTATTTTATAGGAAAATTACCTCCAGGCCTTTTTGAGGTCCTTAAGTATTTTATCTAGGGACTTTAGGCTTAGCTGGACAGTACCCCTTGTTTTTGTTACTGTTTGATTTTTAGAAAATAAAATACACATCAGAAAAATCCCAAAAATTCACCAAAAACATAAAAAAATATATAACACATAAAAATATTTTTGTTTTAATTTTTGGTTGATTTTTGTTGCATTAAATAATTTGTTAAAGTGTGATTGTTTTTGTTTTTCTTATTTTCTTTATATACCAAAAATCCAAAAAAATATAAAAATAATTAAAAACCACTAAAAAATCTTTAGTCTTTTATTTTATTCATTTTTACTACTTCGTAGGCCTTCGGCCAACCCGTGCTCCTCGAGTTCGACCCTGGGTGCTATACCAGGTTAAACATATAGCAGGACCGCTTCCTTGCTTTGATTGATTTTATTTATATCGAGTGGTTCATTTTTCTTGATACACATCACATGGTCGCTTGGGTCGCGACGACCCATTTATGTACCTTATACCCGAGTGATCAGGCCTGTTATCATAATGGCGCCGTTGCCGGGGAGCACGGCTTAGTAGTTTTTCTTTTCTTTTCATTTTGATTTTCGTGGCTTTTCACGGCTCTTTCAGAGCTCGCGGCTCTTCGCGGCTTTTGTTTATATTTTTCTTTTTATTTTATTTTTGTTTATATTTTCTTTTTCTTTTATTTTTGTTTTTGTCTTATTTTGTGTGTTTATTTTATTTTTGCATTTTTACATATATACCCTCAGTTTCTTTCATTTTATATTTCTTATTATTTGCTTATTTTTGTTGGTTCTGACCACTTTGCTGTTTCTTGCGAGGGCCCAAGGACCGAGGCGGCTACTCTCGAGAGTCGGCGCAACCGCGGGATTCGGAGGCGGCTCTTTTCTTCGCGGAGCCGCAGGAGAGCGTGAGAGAGAGCTGAGTGGGCAAGGCTTTTTATTTTCATTTATATTATTATTGTAATAATACAGGACACTCTCAGACACTTGAACTCCTCAGCCATAGCGGGTCTGTTTCGCCGAGCACCGGTGTGCTCGGGGGACCCTTAGGACCTTCACGGTTTTTCGCGGCTTTTTCGTGGCTTCCTTTTTCTTTTCTTTCTGCCTTTTCCGGTGTTTACGCGGTTTTTGCTCGAGCCCCTAGACTTAGGAATTTCTGGTGATTGTGCCGTAATTAGTAGGATCCACACACCTAATTACTTATCTGTTCCCATAGATCGTTAATTGGACCTACTTAAAAATCACTAATAAAAATAACCGATTCATTTGCCTTCGTAGCCTACGTGCCGCAGCCCGTCCTGTAAAGTGCTTACTCCTACCCCCGATTTGTCGGACAGAGGAGGGACGGGCCAAGACCGGACTCTTTGGCTTGGAGGTCGGTGACCGGTTAGACGGTTCATCGCTAGAATTGCTCATCTAGGACTCAGCTTTCCCGCTGCATCATTTAGGTTAGTTTCTTTTCAGTATTTAAATTCTGCACGGATCATATTGCATGTAGAGTGTTGGAGACAGGTACGCATTTCTGACTTTGCATGCATCATTGATTTATCGCGCATCGGCTTTTTTGTCTTCTCCCCCCTGTTTTTGACTTAATAATCAGGAGAACCGAAAAATTCGTTAGGCCGTTTGTTTTCATTTGAAAAAGACTAAAAAGAGAAACCATAAAATTGGGATTGGCTAATCTTATTGATCTTAAAATCCGCTCACCCTAAAAACTTTGTCTTGGGGAGAGCAACCCCCTCATTGTATGGTTTGGATGCGCGAGAGAGTGACCCGCACCCTAGGTAGAGCCCCCCGGTGCTAGTCCCGACTTATTACCGACTTTTCCGTGCGGGCCAGTCGGTTGGGTTAGCATCGGATATCCTAACAGGTCACGTAAGCGCTCTGATATTTTGTGTGTTCACCAAATAAAATTGACAAGATAATTTGACCGATCTTTCACGGTCTTCAGCTCGCGTTGCGTTGGTGAACCGGGGGTTTGTTTTCTGATCATAATTTTTCCAGATCTCATCCGCCTTACTCGCCAGATCAAGATGATGGGTAGACAGTCTCTTAGGCAGCCTCTGGCCGCACCGCTTTCGGGCACGTCTGCCTCATCATCTAGGTTGGCCCGCGAGAGCTCAGACCCGCTCTCCGAGTCCGAGTACGATTCCACCCTGTTCCCCCTCGATCCCCTTTCTGTTCTACCTGAGAGATACGAGCCCGAGGAGAGACTGATTGATTTGACAACACCTGAGTTGGGATCGTTTGATTTTGCAGACGTCGCTATGGCCGGAGCCGGCAGTTCAGATGATCACTCCCGTCAGCCCGAGCATTTTGTACTTGACCAGGGAGCGATCAACTCCACCCTGATCGCATCACTCGAGACAGTCCAACAGCAGTTACGCGATCAGGGGGCATTCATGATAGAGATGAGGCGAGAGTTGGAGAGGCTCAGAGCAGAGCGAGATGAGTAGAGCGAGCCTGAGGACGGACCTGATGCAGAGGCACGGGCCGCAGCAGCAGCAGCAGCCACAGCCGCCGCCGCAGCGGCAGCAGCCGCGGGAGGAGGACCACCGAGACCGATGCGGGAGTTGCACAACCCCGGATCTACACTGATGCACCATTGGGTGGTGGTACCTGCTATCGTGGGGGACTTCAAGTTCCTCCCGATTACCCTGCAGATGCTTCCTCGTTTTCACGGACTTGCTACTGAGGAGCCCCACCTCCACCTCCAGGAGTTTCTGATGATTTGCAGTACTGTCCACGACCGCCATGTGGACCAGGATACGATCAGGATGATAGCCTTCCCGTTTTCACTGGCAGATAGAGCAGCCACCTGGCTGAAGCATCTAGGGAAGTTTGTCTACACCTGGGAGCAGCTCCGCACCGAGTACTTGAACAAGTACTATCCACTCGGGCGGACGAATGCAACGAGGGCCCTGATCAGCAACTTCTCCATGCTCCCCAGTGAGCAGTTTCACGAGGCATGGGAGAGGTTTAGAGAGCTCACGGACAGATGCCCGCACCACGACATCACGAAGCCGAACCTTGTGCAGAGCTTCTTCAGCGGGTTGACACCAGAGCTTCAGGGCCTGGTGAATGCTTCTTGCGGCGGGTCCTATTTCGCCAAGGACCACGACCAGGTCTGGGCCATCTTTGAGGAGATGGCTGAGAACTATATGGTGATGTCTCAGACCAGGTTGTATACTCAGAGACCCCAGCCACAGCAGCCAGGACCCGTGCAGTACCAGCGGATAGCACGGGTCGATGCAGGTTCATCCAGCTCGTCTGCAGTCGCAGCAGCACAGGCAGAGTCGACAGCTGCGGACATGGGCATTATCAGCGAGAAGTTGGACCGCATGGAGCTGATTGAGAAGAAGCAGTGCCAGAGCATCACTCAGATGGAACAGATGGCACAGGTTCTGAGCGACATGAAAACCCAGCTCATGTGTCTTCAGGAGGCACAGACGGCTCCTCAGCCCCGTCTTCAGTCGCGAGGCGACTCCGGCAGCAGCGGCAGCTCGTCCCAGCGCTCCAGCACCCCTGTGCAGCCTAGACAGGTTCACCTTGTATAGGCGGAGCCGTACCATCAGCAACAGCCCACCTACCAGTCCCCACCATCTCCAGAGATGCAGATGGTGGTCTACCAGCCGGACCAGTGATATCTGCCCCCGCACCCTTAGTTAATTCGGTCAAATTAATGTCCAGATTAATTAATGTGATTTGTTGCAGTCGGATACGAGGGGTTAATCAAAAACCACTTATCGATTAATGTGAAGTTAATTTTAAGCGGCAATTTTTTTACTTGGTGTAAGTCCAAGGTCGATCTCAGGGAGGCATCTGTATCCTTAGGTGAATTTAAGCAAGGATCCAAGTGTTGATTTTCGAGGAGTAATTTTTTGGTCTTTTTAATTTTTATGCAGACGTATGCAGACAATGCAGGCCAATTTAATGTGCAATTTAATTAATGTATCAAATGAAGTCCAAAAATAATGAAAATTGGCCAGATGGTTAATTATGATGAGAATGACCTACACTAATTTTTTTGGAATTTTTCGACTCGAAATGAATTTACTGTGAATTAAATAAACAGACAGAGTGATTTTCAGTATTTAATTTTTAATAAATATCAAACCACAATTTTTCCAAGAACTAAAATTATCCTAGGTTATTCTAATGGTAAAGGACCTAGGAAAATTAACAGAACTTAATTTCACTGTGAAATGAATTAATTAAAATAAATCTAAGAAAATCACTGATCAATTTATTTAGGCCTCGATATGCGTGCAAATGCTATGAAATTTTTATGGTATGTTAAGAATGATGTCCCTAAGCTATTGTGAATTTTTGATAATTTTTGAAGGCACAGAGAATTAATTAAAAATCAAAAGGCATCACTGGGCAAAATATGTCAACAATGCACTAATTAATTCATTAATAATTCAAATGGGCTTACAAAAATAAGACACGTGTACCAATAGAAAGAGGGCAAAATTTCCAACAAAATGCAATTTTTAGAATCTCAAAATGATGAAAAATGTACTCTAGGGATGCGTGCAAACACAGGGGTGTAAATGCAATACTGGAAATTAAAATTTCAATAAATAAATATGCTGACAGGGACTAAAATGCAATTACCGATAATATGGGGGACTCTTATGCAAATTCTCCACAGGGCACGTGCTCCTCACGTGGGGTCTGCTTCACAGGGACCTCTTTGTAATTTTGGAAAGCTTCAGGGGCTTCTGTGCAATTTGCCCAGGCCGCACGTGCTCCTCGCGTGGGCGGCCTAGGCTCGGAGGGCGGCGGAGGCTCGGAGCGAGGCTCGGGCTCTCAAGAGGTTCGGACTGCGGCTCGGTGTAGCCTCGGGTCGCCCGAGCCTAGGCTTGGAGGCCGAGGCTCGGACTCATCGACGTGGCGTGCTGCGGGCCCTCAGATCAAGGTCAATCCAAAGGTTGGCGATGGCGACGCGTGGCGGACTCAGAAGCTGTCAGATCTGGTGAGATCTAACGGCGGTCGATCGGGGTGGAAAGGGTCGACGTGGCGTTCTCCTACTCGTGGGATCAAGGGCGATCCAACGGTCTCTGGCTGCTCCAAGATCGGGTGACGTGGCTGCTTGCGGACCGTTCGATCAAGATGATCGAACGGTGGCTGTACGTCGTCTCCAACGGTCCTCCGCCACCTGCGGAGGAGAAGGCGGATCTCCGGCGTCGATGGCTCTGCTCCGTCGTGGTCGCTAGGCGTCGATGAAGCTCTTCGTAGGCTCCCGAGTAGCTCGGAAGATGCGGGAGCATACGGCGAAGCCTCCGGTGGGCTCAGTAGCTGTGGAGATGTGCTGAAGCTCGATGGCGACGAAGCTCGAAGGGAGCTCCGGTGAAGCTCCGGCCAGTGAAGAAATGAGGACCTGCAGGGGTTAGAATAGATAGCCGAGGCGTGCAAGTGCTCGTGGAGAGGTGTAGCGTGAACGGCGAGGCCTAAGGTGGAGTGTGGGTGTCCAGCGAGCGAGCTCCGCCGAGGTGGCGGAGCTGTAGTCGAGCGAAGGTGGTCCAAGGTGAAGGACGAAGGTAATGACTGCGCGAGGACCGGAGCTCCGTCGTGGAGCTCGGAGGGATGAAGGTGGCGCGAGAAAGTGACGATGGATGGCGAATAAATGAGGAGAAATCAACGGAAAAACGAAAGAGAAGATCAGAAGGTGGTGGAAGGGGTTACCTGGGGAATGGAGCTCAGATTTGAGCTCCAGGTCTTCGCTCGAGGGATCGGTAGGGTCCCGAGCTCGTGCAGCTGCTCATGGGAGGCTGCAGCACGGAGGTGGCAGCCGTGGATCTCGCCGGAGTCGTCTCCTTGTCTTCGCTCGACAATACACCCAGTTGCTGTCACCAATGGATCGCTTGGAGCTCGAGGAACCTCTCTAGAGTGGCGGATCGGGCTGAACGTCGCCGGTGGTGACGTATTTATAAGGTGAAGGAGGTGGGTTGGCTGGTGGAGTAGCGAGGTTGGTGGACGACGTGGGGCTACCATGGTGGAGGTGGTGGAGTTTGAGGGAGCTGGCGAGGGAGAGGGATGAGTGGGTGATGTCGTGGGGGTGTCAGCGGTCGGAGGAGATGGCTGACGTGCATCCAAAAATAGGGAGGGGGCGCCCCTCCCGCAAGGCAACGGACGTGGGGGAGAGGGGGCGCCAAGAGGTAGGAGACGAGGTCTCCACCGTTGGATCTTGTGATCCAACAGTGGTGATCAGAGCATGGTGAGCGGGTAGGATTAGATCTGGAGCGCGTAGATGATGGGTTATGATGGAGCCACGTGGCGCGTTGTGGCGAAGCGCGAGCGAGCGGTTTAGATGAGGGGGTGGAGTTGATCAGAAGGTCGAGATTCGCTGGAAGAGGGGCGGCTGTGATGGAGAGATCGGAGGTCTGATCAGGCGGCGCAGATGCTGCCACGTGGAAGGCTCTGGAGAAGGCGCGGACGAGCGGCGTAGATCACGGCTGGAGATGATCGGATGGTCCCGGCAAGGGGTGTGCGTGGGCAGCGCTGGGCCGTTGGATCTGGAGCGAGATCCAAAGGCTGAGGGCGCAGGAGGATGAGGTGATGGAAGGCGGGCCGCGTGGTGCAACCAGAGGGCGCCACGTGGCCTGTTGTGAGTGGCTGGAGTAAGAGGCATGTGTAGAGAGAAGAGGGAGCCGAATTTGGAAAAACTCAAAACATGAAAGTTGTAGATCTCGATGAGATCTACAAGTTTCATGTTGACCAAAGACGGAGATGAGGTCAAATATGATATATAAATACAAGGATACATAAATATACATATGCAGTATACAAAGTGACCCAAAAACCCAAGTTTCTCTTACGAGCTCCAAATTCAATGAAATTAGTCTCATTTTGAAGGTCTTTTAATATGTAGTATTCTAAGAGTGAGTAGACCTAATTCGGAGTTTGTATGAGGGCTTTATGTGTATTTTAGTGTACAAGGGTTCTCAGGCTACATTGGCTATTTTACAATGGTGCTTTTTGGCATTCTTCCCTATATTATCAACTAAGGAGTATATATTATAGAGAAGAGGTTATTTTAGGGATTGGGTATTTTACAAGGGATTTTGGCTTCTTATTTAAATGCAAATGAGCTGCTAAAATGCATGAATTATGAATGTATGCATGAATGCTATTTATGCAATATAAAAGGAAATATGCCTCTATTTTCTCGGGAACAAGGCTTTATTTTTAACTTTTGAAGTGATGAATCACAGATTCATCAACCCCCTATACTTAAACCTTGCTCGTCCCCGAGCAACTAAATGAAATGCAAGAGTGAAATGATTTTGGGTTCCAAACCAAGGTCATGAACAAAAGTTGAAAAATGGAGCCTGACTCGACCTTTGGATTAATTGTGTGGCGGAACCTTATTTGGACCTAGACTTAAGACTTAACAGACTTCAAGTTCCACAAGTCTTCTATTCAAGACGCCTCAATAGTCAGGTCAGAACAACTCCTCAAACGCAAATTTCTGATGACTATGATTCTTACTTGTACTGTGTAAGTGATTTGTAACTCTCCACATCAGAAATGGCTCGGAACCAGCCTCGTCTAACAAGGTAACTCAATAACCCGGTCCAATAATTTTTTCCTCGAGGAGCGGGGTATTCCCTTCTAAGTTCAAGTGCGACCAACTCAAGAGGAGGGGGTAGAGAAGAGAATGGACGGTAGCCAGTGTAGCTACCTATCCCGGGATGCCTGACCAGTGTAGCCAGGTCATCCAGCTGCATTTCTTTACTAGTATACAGGCTCCGACAGGTATTTTATTTTTTCTTGAACCTGTCAGATTTTTTTGGAGTTTTTGCATTTTTTTTTCACAAAGAGCAGCATGTACATCAGGAGTTTTTCCTCTTGAGTCAGTAGACTATCCCTCTTTTGAAGCATTATTGCAACCCACAGCATCCTGTCCTTAGATGTCAACACCACTAGACTAGGTTGAGACGCACTTCCCTCCCTAGAGGAGGACGGATGTTTCCACCCGTGTGCTACTCCAAGCTAAAGGATTCTACCTCCTTACCACCTCATCAATGAAGAGCTGCGTGCATAGTGCTTGTCCAAGTTAGGTCATTATCTAAAAGAATCCTGCGTATGCACGAGATATTCTATTTAGACTTATCAAGATGACATGTGAACATAGACATGCGGACTCAAAGAATTAAGTCACTTGACCTGAGAAATCTTAACTCCAGTTCCTATAAGGTTCCTCTGAAATTAGGTGGATTAAGGTCAAATCAAGTCCATCCTCAATATCTACTCATAACTTGGTCCAGAACCCACTAGCTTTTCACTTTGCATATGCAAAGATATGCAGATGAGATGAGATGTCATGCTATGGAAATGCAAGACTCTTTTTATTTTTCTATGCAGAGATGATATGCAAGAGTAAATAAGAAGCCTATTTTTATAATTTTCAATTTTTTTTTCGATTTTTACCCACCCGTAATTATTGTAAAATATATACAAAAATACGCGAAAGTACGAGCTATGGGTAAAGTATATATGTAATATATACACGCCCCCCTATACTTAGCGTGTGCTATGTCCTCAGAGCACGAAGAGCGAGGAAAAAGACATAGCTCATGCTAAGCGTAGTAGAGCCAAAAATAACAAAAAGTATAGAAGTCGTCTCGCCCCCCTATACTTAGGCTCTAGCAGCCTAAGTGTAGAAGAAGATCAGAAATGGGGCGGGCGAGGGAAAGATGAGAAATGGATGAGTATACAATGCGAGCATCGGTCCCCCTATACTTAGGCTCAGGTCAGCCTAAGTATCGGTAGGAAATGAGTATGAGGACCAATGTGATCTGGAGAATGTACAGTGAATCGATTCGGGTGACCCCTCCCCCCTATACTTAGGATCTGGTCATCCTATGTATAGTCCAAGAAAATGGTTCGATGATGTGGGGATGGTTTACTAGAATCGTGGGGATAAAGGATAGGATATATAGGAAAAATGATATATATACAGATGAGTCGGTCTGAATCTTTTGAAGATGCTGCTGATGGCTGGAGTTCATTGCTGCAAGGTTTCATACGCGGCTCGATATGTATCTGTTGTATCTGTCTCGCGCATGAATACAATCTCCTCCACATGGACTAACTGTTCATTGGATTCAACGAAGTGCTTCAACAACTGTCCATTCACTAGGAATGTCGGTGCGTCATCTGCGAGATCCGAGATCTCGACACATCCACTATCATGCACCGTTCGGACAACGAATGGTCCCGTCCACTTAGACTTTAATTTGCCTTGGAAAGTCTTCAGCCTGGCATTGAACAACCATACCTTCTGTCCAGGAACAAAGGTCTTTCGTCTGATATATCTATCGTGCCAACGCTTCACCTTGTCCTTGTACACCACACTGTTGTCGTATGCTCGGTTTCTGACCTCCACAAGCTCATTCAGATCCATGTCTCTCTGTTTCTGACCCAGGTGTGTGTTCCAGTTGACCTTCTTTATTGCCCATTCTGATTTGTGCACTAACTCTGCAGGAAAATGGCACGGCTTTCCGAATACCATTCGGAATGGGGAGGTGCCTAACGGTGTCTTGTAAGCCGTCCTATACGCCCAGAGGACTTGATCTAAGATCTGAGACCAGTCCTTCCTGTCCGGGCGGACAAGCTTTTGCAATATGGTTTTCACCTCCCTATTCGACACCTCAGCCATACCATTGGTTTGTGGGTGGTAAGGACTTGCGACACGGTGTTCGATGCCGTAGTCCTTCAGGAGTTTCTTCACCTCCCGATTCACAAAGTGGCTACCCCCGTCTGATATCATCATCTTGGGGATCCCGAACCTAGAGATTATGTTCTCTCTGATGAATTTACAGACAGTCCTGCTGTCTGCGGCTCGGGTCGGGATAGCCTCCACCCATCTGGATAGGCAGTCCACCGCAAGAAGGATGTATTCAAACCCGTGGCTGACAGGGAATGGGCCCATGAAGTCGATGCCCCGGGCATCAAAGACATCACAAATGATGACCGGCTGCATCGGCATCTCATCCTTGGAACCAACGGTTCCTCCCATTCTCTGGCAAACTGGGCACGACTTCGCGAAGGCGGTGGCATCGCGAAACAGAGTCGGCCAGTAGAAGCCACACTGAAGCACCTTCCATGCGGTCCTCTTCCCGGAGTGGTGTCCTCCTTCCTCTAAGCTATGGCATAAAGAAAGGACACTCTGGTATTCCTCTTGAGGAATACAACGTCTCCAGACACAATCCGGTCCTTCAAAGAAAAGGATCGGATCCTCCTAATGGTAGTGTCTAACGTCCGACTTTAGTCGGTCGATTTGGCTCTTGGGCCAATCTTCGGGAACTTTCTTGGAGACAAGATAATTCACGATATTGGCGTACCATGGGAGTGAGTCGATAACAAGAATCGACTCGTCAGGGAAGGAGTCTCGAATCGAGGAAACCTCGGAAGTATTAAGATCTTCGAGACGAGAAAGATGATCGGCCACTACGTTCTTCTTTCCAGGTTTATCACGGATGTCCAAATCAAACTCCTGGATAAGTAAAATCCAATGAAGAAGACACGCCTTCGCGTCCTTCTTTGCCATCAAGTATCGTAGTGCCGTGTGGTCTGTGAACACAGTTACCTTGGATCCGATTAAGTGGGATCTGAATTTGTCCAAGGCAAACACTACCGCAAGCATTTCCGTTTCGGTAACTGTATAGTTACGCTGAGCAGAATCAAGCACTTTGCTTGCGTAGTGAATTGCAAACGGGACGCCATCTCTTCTTTGTCCCAATACAGCCCCAACAGCATAATCTGAGGCGTCCGTCATGATCTCGAAAGGTAGAGACCAATCTGGGGCTTGTAAGATGGGTGCGTCCATGATCATTCCTTGTAACAGCTTAAAGGCCTCAAGACATTTGTGATCTACAATAAACTCTGTGTCTTTGCCTAAAAGCTCAGTTAGCGGTCGGGCAATCTTAGAAAAATCCTTGATAAATCTTCGATAAAATCCGACATGCCCGAGGAACGACTGCAACTGTCTTACGTTGGTTGGTGGCTGGAGTCGTCTGATCACGTCCACCTTGGCAGGGTCAACCTCCATTCCTCTCTTGGAGATGACATGCCCCAACACTATGCCCTCTGTCACCATGAAGTGACTTTTCTCCCAGGAGAGCACCAGATTGACCTCACAACATCTTTTGAGGACTCGGTCCAGATTCCTAAGACAGGAATCAAAAGAGTCGCCGTGGACCGAGAAGTCATCCATGAAGACTTCCAGGAATTCGCTGACCATTTCGGCGAATACAGCAATCATGCACCTTTGAAAAGTACCTGGAGCATTGCATAGCCCAAAAGGCATGCGCCTGAAAGCATAGGTACCAAAGGGGCATGTAAACGTTGTCTTTTTCTGGTCCTCCGGAGCTATGGCTACTTGATTGTAGCCCGAGAACCCATCAAGGAAGCAGAAGAATTCTTTCCCCGCTAATCTTTCTAGGATCTGATCAATGAACGGTAGGGGGAAATGATCCTTCTTCGTCGCGGCATTCAGGCGTCTGTAATCTACACAGACGCGCCACGACGTGGGTACTCTCGTCACGATCTCTTCTCCATCCTCGTTGGTGGTCGTCTGAATTCCCGACTTTTTCGGTACAACATGGATTGGGGCCACCCACTTAGAGTCGGAGATTGGGTAAATAAAACCCGCGTCGCACCATTTTTCTATCTCTTTCTTCACAACCTCTCGTAAATTTGGATTCAACCGGCGTTGGAATTCACGAGAGGGTTTGGCTTCGTTCTCCAAGTATATATGGTGCGAACACAGAGCGGGATTTATTCTGTGGAGATCGGAAATGCTCCAGCCTATTGCCTTGCGGTTCTTCTCCAGGATCTCTAGCAAGCGAGATTCCTGCTCCTCGGTCAATTGCGAACTGATAATGATCGGAAATTTCTTGTCTTGGCCCACAAGGAAGGCATACTTCAGGGTTGTGGGTAAAGGTTTGAGCTCAGGAATAGTGTGATCGTCTAGAAAGTCTGGCTCAATCTGATCTGGTTCGGTGTGGGAAGTGGCGGGATCATGTTCTGTAGCAGCTGCCACCAAACTCAGCTCTGGAGTCGGATCGTCAAAGGTCTCCATGCAATCGGCAAACGCCTCGTCCGACTCGTCATCCTCATCTTCCGATTGTCCTAAGGATGTAAGGACTGACAGGCCCAACCGGGCCTCTACGTCATCGAAGATGTAGGGCGATGCAGGCTCAGAGCTGTACTCGTTCCTGAGGATCTCGCAGACTGACTCATGCACTGGATCATCTTCAAAGGAGATGGACACATCGGTGCTGGCTGGGTTCTGTCTCCATGGCCCAACTATGTCTACATGCTCACAGTCTGTTCCGATAGAAGAGTACTCGGTGCTGGACTCGGAGTCCGGTCTCTGCCATCTTGTCTGCTTCATTTCAAGTTCCTCATCTCCGCCTGGAGTTTGGAACTGAATCTTCCCATTCTTATAATCGAATAAGGCCCCTGCTGTTCTGAGGAGGGGCCTACCTAAAATGATCTGGGAATCTCTCCAATTACGAGGGGTTTCCATATCTAGGACAGTGAAGTCCACCATGTATTCTTGCCCCTTGACTTTGATCACAATGTTCCTTAACTCTCCTTGGGACCTCTTAGTAGATTTGTCAGCAAACTGCAGAATAGCTCTAGATTTCCTAAGAGGTCCGAGATTGAGCCGCTCATAGAGGGCTGTGGGCATCAAGTTGATCGAGGAACCATTGTCCAGGAGAGTGCGTGCAAACGCGATGTCATCAACATGACTCACTACATAGTGTGCACCCATATCTCTTCGTTTCCGAGGAAACGAGTTCTTTATTGCACAAGTCGTGGCTACTGATAGAACGTGTTTCTCAACACGGCTTTTGGTCTTCCTGCTAACCCTAGTAGGTGTGCATCTCACCTTAAGGTATTTTTGGAACGCAGGGGTCATTTCCACGAACTTGTCAAAAGGGATTGTGACCTTGATGTGTTTATTGCAAAATTCAGCCATCTCAGGGTCATCTTTTTGGATTTTTTTGATTTTCTTCTTTCCACCCTTGAGAGCTTGGGGGAAAGGGATTATTAACTCAGGTTCTGGAACTGAAATATTCTCATTGATTTCTAGAACTGAGTTTTTGACATGACTCTGACTCGGACTCTGATACAGACTCGGACTTGGACTCTGACCAAAAAGAAAATGCTGGGGCGAGACCGGTGATGCTTCTTCCGCTTCTTCTGGACGATCCTCCTCAGATGGAGGTGCGGGCTCATCGGCGTCGTCTGACTCTGGATGGATGCAGGAATGCTGCTTGGAGGACTCAGATGTCCTCTTCTTCTGCTGGCGGTGGCGGTGGTGATGCTCCTCCTCTTCTTCCTCTGAATTCTCCTCAGGTAGAGTTTCGGAGGTTCCTTTTTTTTGCGCCCGTGCCCGATCAGGTATGGTCACGGTCCTTCCGCTCCTGAGGGACATATGGTTAACATTATCGTACGAAAGGATCTCATGTTCAGATAAATAATTATCTGAATAGTATACCTGATCTCGGGGTCGGTTCTGGCCCTGGTGTACGCTGTTTGGGTTGGCCTGAACCTGTGCGGGAATTGGAGTCCTTGGCACCATTTGTTGGTCCTGAGCACGAGAGACCTGATTGATGTCGGTCCTCATGTCCAGGTAGTCATTCTGCATCTGCTGGACCCTATCAGACAGGGTCTGGATCGCCAAGATGAGGGCCTCCAATTCGGTGGGCTGGGCTGGCTGCTGAGTGGATGCGGTCCTGTACTGGCCCTGCTGGCCGTGCCGATACTGCTGCTGATGGGACGGTGCTGGCCCCTGCTGATAGGTGCGCTGTTGCGGCTGGTACCCCTGTTCTGGCCTGGACTAGTATCGCAGGACTGTGATGGGCCTGGTCTCTTGGTAGACTGGGGTTGGGCGGTGTGCCTGATCCTTCCCCATCTCGATTTGCCGGACTAGCGGGTCACGGCTATACCAAAGCCCGTTGATCTCGTAAACAGGCGGAGGCTCCTCGTATTCCGTTTCCACTGGTGGGGGTGCATGATGGTTCTGCTGGGTATAAGTTTGATCCCAGCTGCTCTGAGACCCCGGTGCCTGTTCGTGTACAAGATGGACTCGATGTACAGGTACAGGTGGTGCAGAAGGGGTGGGTAGCTTGATCTTGGCTACCTTTTCATAGAGTTCCTCCACTTTCTTGGGAAGGCTCGAAAGAGACTCCATCTCCGTGACTCTCTTGTGGATATGCTCGACCATGGTAAGCTTATCGGCAATCATCCCCATGCTGGGGATGAGGTCCTCAGTCAGATCTGCAACAGTCCTTCTAGTTGTCTCATTGGATAAGATCGAAGGAGACAACTGATAGGCCCTTGTGGCCTGTGACCTGCCGGTTTCTGCCATCTGCTCTAGGATTTTCCACACGGCATGCTCGTTCTTGTTCAGATAGCTTCCTCCACAGGCGTCGCTGACTAACCCCTGCATCTCTGGGGTTAGACCGCAGAACAAGGTCTGGACTAACATCGCCTTAGAAATGCCGTGGCATGGGCATTTCTGTACTAAGTCATTGAACCTGTCCCAGGCCTCATGGAACGGTTCGCTGGGTCCTTGGGCGAAGCTGGCAATCTTCGTTCGCATCTGATTGGTTCTACTGAGAGGGTAGAACTTCTTCAAGAAGAGGTCCTTGAACTGCATCCAGGTAGTACATACCACCCCTAGGTTTTTCAGCCAATGAGTAGCCTTATCTCCTAAGGCAAACGGGGTGGCCTTCAGCCGGATATAATCTTGGCCAACATTGGGATGGCTAAGATTGTTGCATACTAGTTCGAAGTCACGGAGGAAGGTGTAAGGCTCTTCACTGAGGTTTCCGTTAAACTTCGGCAGCAGGCTAAGGAAGTGGGGCTTCAGCTCGAATGCCTGGTCGGGAACTACAGGTGCTAGCCAATTTTGGATCTCGTTCTCCGCCGGGTTGTAGGTATCGACCATTGGTCGGTCGATCCCTTCAGCTACTATTATCTGTCCCATCCGTGCCGTGAGATCAGCATTTTTCTGTTCGGCTTCGGCAAGGCGTCTAAGAATCTGTCGCATCTGGTCCTCATCGGGCGGCATCCTTGGTGGCATTTCTCCCTCTAGTTCTGGGGATTGGAAAATAAGATCGGTGTTAGAGGGTGAATCAAGGAAGGGATTACCGAGGCAATGGTCTTCCTCGGTAATCTCAGAGGAGATAAAAGGGTTGGTTTGAGAGTAACCACCCTGAGCATGAGGAAACCAGGACTCAAGAGGGTCATGAGTCCTGGGTGGTCCAAGGTGCGCTCGGATCGAGAAAGACGAGTTTCTTGGGGGACTCATAGAGAGATCAATGAATAGCGCGTCGAGATCTCCCTAGTCACTCATCTTGATAAGCGAGGAGAAGATAGGATTTTACTCCTACCTGAAGCAAGCAACAAGAACAATCCAAGACCCTGGGTTCACACTCAACACAGTGAAGGACTCAAAGTTGAGTCCAATTCATCTTGTAGTTTTTAAGTGTGATATTCAAGCAAAATAGCAAGGATTACGCGGCCTAAAGGGAAGTCGGCTCAGAGCCGGATGCGTCTTCCCTGTTTATCCTTTCGTCTAAGATACAGCCGCTCCTTCCTTTCTTCGCTCCTATCCCAAGCTGATGGATTCAGTGACCACGCCCCTATCTACCTGCAAGCAGGCGGAGGCTGACAAGGCCGGAACTTCACCCCGGGGGGTTACTGGCAGCTTGTCGCGAAGTACCGCAATTTCGCCCCTATCTACCTGAGACAGGCGGAGGCTACTTGGTACTAGTCAAAGAATCTGAAATTATCCGGCTTGTGATATTTGCTAGGATCAGTTAGAACGTGATATGGAAGACGAGGATTTGGGCTCTACCTTAGGGTGTTCACACACACTCTGGTACCCTCACTCAGCCTGAATACAAGGTCGGGGATTAATCTCCCGCAAACAATTTTCAGATTTTATTCTTTTTTGGTCAATACTGTTAGCATTCCCGATTTTAAAGTTAGGTTATCACTTTAATTAATCCACCACAAAGCACGCCTATCGGACAGTCCCAATTTCCTTTTTAATTTAAGTGAGAAAATCAGAGGGGGAAATCGAGAAAAGCCGATGCAAGTTGAAATCGATGATGCGTATGCTGAGTAGAGAATACTTACAGTGATCCCTTCGCTTATTGATGCAGGATGCAATACAGAATTGAAAACTTTACTCTACATGCAAATGCAAGCGATGAAAAACCGCTCCTAGACAGGCAGTTCTATTAGCGTGAAGAACAGTTTAATTTGACTAAGTCCTGCGGTCTAGGTACGTCTTTTATGTGTGATGTGTGGTCCTATTGATTACGAGCGCAAACAATTCCTAGAGTGGCTCGAGGAGCCGCTAGTGCAAGCTAAGTTACAATCACCCACACAGCACACGGGACACAGTTCCACTATCTTTACACGCGCGAGATCCCAAACGGGAACCGCTGGAAATGATGCAAAAGAAAAAGAAATAAAAATGAATAAAAAAAATTATAATGCCTCTCTTTCACTCAACAAAAATTTAAATGCTAAGTCCTCGAAGCATCGCCGACTCCTCGCGGTCCTCGCACAAAAATTAAAGGGAGGTCAGAGAGTGACACAAAAATGCAAAAATAAATGAGAGAAAATAATTACAAGAAAACCGGGGGTCAGACTACCCGGGGAATGAAAATCAAACACTCAAAAATGTGCTACAAATTAACCTAAGCCGTGCCTCCCCGGCAACGGCGCCATTTTGATATCTGCCCCCGCACCCTTAGTTAATTCGGTCAAATTAATGTCCAGATTAATTAATGTGATTCGTTGCAGTCGGATACGAGGGGTTAATCAAAAACCACTTATCGATTAATGTGAAGTTAATTTTAAGCGGCATTTTTTTTTACTTGGTGTAAGTCCAAGGTCGATCTCAGGGAGGCATCTGTCTCCTTAGGTGAATTTAAGCAAGGATCCAAGTGTTGATTTTCGAGGAGTAATTTTTTGGTCTTTTTAATTTTTATGCAGACGTATGCAGACAATGCAGGCCAATTTAATGTGCAATTTAATTAATGTATCAAATGAAGTCCAAAAATAATGAAAATTGACCAGATGGTTAATTATGATGAAAATGACCTACACTAATTTTTTTGGAATTTTTCGACTCAAAATGAATTTACTGTGAATTAAATAAATAGACAGAGTGATTTTCAGTATTTAATTTTTAATAAATATCAAACCACAATTTTTCCAAGAACTAAAATTATCCTAGGTTATCAAAATTAACAGAACTTAATTTCACTGTGAAATGAATTAATTAAAATTAATCTAAGAAAATCACTCATCAATTTATTTAGGCCTCGATATGCGTGCAAATGCTATGAAATTTTTATGGTATGTTAAGAATGATGTCCCTAAACTACTGTGAATTTTTGATAATTTTTGAAGGCACAGAGAATTAATTAAAAATCAAAAGGCATCACTGGGCAAAATATGTCAGCAATGCACTAATTAATTCATTAATAATTCAAATGGGCTTACAAAAATAAGACACGTGTACCAATAGACAGAGGGCAAAATTTCCAACAAAATGCAATTTTTAGAATCTCAAAATGATGAAAAATGTACTCTAGGGATGCGTGCAAACACAGGGGTGTAAATGCAATACTGGAAATTAAAATTTCAATAAATAAATATGCTGACAGGGACTAAAATGCAATTACCGATAATATGGGGGACTCTTATGCAAATTCTCCACAGGGCACGTGCTCCTCACGTGGGGTCTGCTTCACAGGGACCTCTTTGTAATTTTGGAAAGCTTCAGGGGCTTCTGTGCAATTTGCCCAGGACGCACGTGCTCCTCGCGTGGGCGGCCTAGGCTCGGAGGGCGGCGGAGGCTCGGAGCGAGGCTCGGGCTCTCAAGAGGTTCGTACTGCGGCTCGGTGTAGCCTCGGGTCGCCCGAGCCTAGGCTTGGAGGCCGAGGCTCGGACTCATCGACGTGGCGTGCTGCGGGCCCTCGGATCAAGGTCAATCCAAAGGTTGGCGATGACGACGCGTGGCAGAATCAGAAGCCGTCAAATCTGGTGAGATCTAACGGCGGTCGATCGGGGTGGAAAGGGTCGACGTGGCGTTCTCCTGCTCGTGGGATCAAGGGCGATCCAACGGTCTCTGGCTGCTCCAAGATCGGGTGACGTGGCTGCTTGCGGACCGTTCGATCAAGATGATCGAACGGTGGCTGTACGCCGTCTCCAACGGTCCTCCGCCACCTGCGGAGGAGAAGGCGGATCTCCGGCGTCGATGGCTCTGCTCCGCCGCGGTCGCTAGGCATCGATGAAGCTCTTTGTAGGCTCCCAAGTAGCTCGGAAGATGCGGGAGCGTACGGCGAAGCCTCCGGTGGGCTCAGTAGCTGTGGAGATGTGCTGAAGCTCGATGGCGACGAAGCTCGATGGGAGCTCCGGTGAAGCTCCGGCCAGTGAAGAAATGAGGACCTGCAGGGGTTAGAATAGATAGCCGAGGCGTGCAAGTGCTCGTGGAGAGGTGTAGCGTGAACGGTGAGGCCTAAGGTGGAGTGTGGGTGTCCGGCGAGCGAGCTCCGCCGAGGTGGCGGAGCTGTAGTCGAGCGAAGGTGGTCCAAGGTGAAGGACGAAGGTAATGACTGCGCGAGGACCGGAGCTCCATCGTGGAGCTCGGAGGGATGAAGGTGGCGTGAGAAAGTGACGATGGACGGCGAATAAATGAGGAGAAATCAAAGGAAAAACGAAAGAGAAGATCAGAAGGTGGTGGAAGGGGTTACCTAGGGAATGGAGCTCAGATTTGAGCTCCAGGTCTTCGCTCGAGGGATCGGTAGGGTCCCGAGCCCGTGCAGCTGCTCGTGGGAGGCTGCAGCGCGGCGGTGGCGGCCGTGGATCTCGCCGGAGTCGATTCCTTGTCTTCGCTCGACAATACACCCAGTTGCTGTCACCAATGGATCGCTTGGAGCTCGAGGAACCTCTCTGGAGTGGCGGATCGGGCTGAACGTCGCCGGTGGCGACGTATTTATAAGGTGAAGGAGGTGGGTTGGCTGGTGGAGTAGCGAGGTTGGTGGACGACGTGGGGCTACCATGGTGGAGGTGGTGGAGTTTGAGGGAGCTGGCGAGGGAGAGGGATGAGTGGGTGATGTCGTGGGGGTGTCGGCGGTCGGAGAAGATGGCTGACGTGCGTCCAAAAATAGGAAGGGGGCGCCCCTCCCGCAAGGCAAGGGACGTGGGGGAGAGGGGGCGCCTGGAGGTAGGAGACGAGGTCTCCACCGTTGGATCTTGTGATCCAACGGTGGTGATCAGAGCGTGGTGAGCGGGTAGGATTAGATCTGGGGCGCGTAGATGATGGGTTATGATGGAGCCACGTGGCGCGTTGTGGCGAAGCGCGAGCGAGCGGTTTAGATGAGGGGGTGGAGTTGATCAGAAGGTCGAGATTCGCTGGAAGTGATGGAGAGATCGGAGGTCTGATCAGGCGGCGCAGATGCTGCCACGTGGAAGGCTCTGGAGAAGGCGCGGACGAGCGGCGCAGATCACGGCTAGAGATGATCGGATGGTCCAGGAAAGGGGCGTGCGTGGGCAGCGCTGGGCCGTTGGATCTGGAGCGAGATCCAACGGCTGAGGGCGCAGGCGGATGAGGTGATGGAAGGCGGGCCGCGTGGCGCAACCAGAGGGCGCCACGTGTCCTGTTGTGAGTGGCTGGAGTAAGAGGCACGTGTAGAGAGAAGAGGGAGCCGAATTTGGAAAAACTCAAAACATGAAAGTTGTAGATCTCGATGAGATCTACAAGTTTCATGTTGACCAAAGATGGAGATGAGGTAAAATATGATACATAAATACAAGGATACATAAATATACATATGTAGTATACAAAGTGACCCAAAAACCCAAGTTTCTCATACGAGCTCCAAATTCAATGAAATTAGTCTCATTTTGAAGGTCTTTTAATATGTAGTATTCTAAGAGTGAGTAGACCTAATTCGGAGTTTGTATGAGGGCTTTATGTGTATTTTAGTGTACAAGGGTTCTCAGGCTACATTGGCTATTTTTCAATGGTGCTTTTTAGCATTCTTCCCTATATTATCAACTAAGGAGTATATATTATAGAGAAGAGGTTATTTTAGGGATTGGGTATTTTACAAGGGATTTTGGCTTCTTATTTAAATGCAAATGAGCTGCTAAAATGCATGAATTATGAATGTATGCATGAATGCTATTTATGCAATATAAAAGGAAATATGCCTCTATTTTCTCGGGAACAAGGCTCTATTTTTAACTTTTGAAGTGATGAATCACAGATTCATCAACCAGCCTCTGGCAGTACTCCCGCCAGCCCCCTACGATGCCGAGCCGTTGATGGATGTCAACGGGATTTGGTATGACCGCCCCCAGCCTGGGATCCGACGAGACCATCCCGGATTCAGGTGGGGGAGTGGTGGTGCCCAGCCCCAGCAGCAGCCGTCAGGACAGGGAGGGCAGTACTCCCAGCAGAGAGATCACCAGCAGCCGCAGCAGCAGCCCCCAGCATACCAGCAGCACCAGCCATCATCCTTCGTTCCTCGTCCCTATCAGCAGCAGGGACAATCGTGGAAACGTGAGCAGCAGGCTCACCCAGTTCAGCAGCAGCACCCTTCCTCATACCCCTCTTACCACCAGCAGCAGTTCCAGCAGCCTCACCCTCAGAGAGGCTACCCGTCGGGCTCCCACGAGAGCCCCGCCTTGGATGACATCGCCCGCCTCCTCACGGACCAGCAGGCCACGTTCAGACGGGAGATGGACGAGTTCCGCCAGGAGATGCGGGATTTGGTGAGAGGGAAAGCCGCCATTCCAGCCCAGATCGAGCCGAATCCGAATAACCTCAAGAGGAAATCTGAGCAGGTATTACACACTGAGTCTGCCACTCCTAGTGACCCATTTGTTGATACATCTTCGGATCTATTTGATGCTGATTTTGTCACACTTAGGAGCGGTAGGACCCCAGCAGGCGGCAGCGCCTCATCTGAGCTTCACCACGAGGATATTTCAGAGGCGCCACATGAGGAGGAGGAGAGCGGTACTGAGGCCGCTCCCGATGATGACGGTGGCACTGAGGCCACCAAGGATGATGATCCCACCGGCGGTACTGAGGCCGCCGCTTCACCAGATCGAGGAGGTGGTACTGACGCCACCAGGATAGCCGAGCCAGCCCGCGGTACTGAGGCCGCGAGACGTCTACCAACAGCAGCAGCAGAGCCAACCCACGGTGGTACTGAGGCCACCAGTGTTTGTCGTGATAGAGATGTTGTCTTTCCTTCAGTTCATGTACCTCAGAATACTGTTGTGAATAAAGGAAAAGGTTTAGTTTCTTCTGGTCCCACTGTGGTGCATGATGTATGTGTGGATCCGGTCATCGAACTGTCTAGGCCTTTTCCTAGTCCTTCATCTGCGAAGGACCCTGTGATCCCCTTCCCTAGAGCCCTTCAGATGGGGAAGGGGAAGAAAAAAGAAAAAGATCCAAAAAAGAGAGAGCTTGAGGAGTTCAGCCAGAGCATGATAGACCGATTCCATATCCAGCTGACCCTCCAGGAGGCTTTGCAGCACATCCCCCTTCTCCAGCGTTCTTTGAGAGATAGGACTACAGTCAGGAGAAGGAGGAGGAACCACACTTCAGAGATCCATGTGCTGACGAAAGCCACGTGTTTTGCGATCCAGAACCGACTGCCAGCCAAGAGGCCAGATTCAGGGGCCCCGTATGTCAGATGCCAGATCAGTGAGCAGAGGTTCGACCATACTCTTCTAGATAGCGGATCGTCGATCAACCTTCTTCCGGCAGCCCTTCTCGACCGCTTCGAGTTGGGCACTCTTCGACAGAGCAGGACAGTCCTTCAGTTCGCTGATCGATCTGTCAAGAGGCTGAGGGGGTTGTTACGGGACGTTATCGTCACGATTCAGGGCCTGAAATTCCCCGTGGACTTCGTAGTGTTGGACATGGAGATCCTTGAGTCAGTGGCCGATACCCCCATCATCCTTGGTCATCCGTTCTTGGCCACAGCCAAGGCGGTGACTGATCATGATAGCGGGAAGGTGTACTTTCGCGTCGAGGGCGAGAGTATACAAATAGAGACGGTCGAGGACTACAGAGCTAGAGAGAGAGCCTGCTCAGATGCGAGTACAGATTCAGAGCAGCTGACAGACACAGAGCCAGACATCCACCAGGACTGTGATTTTGTGATCACAGTTGATGAGGCAGCTTGGGCAGATCCTGCAGCACAGACCATCCTCTCATATTCAAATACAGCTGATGCCGAGATGATAGCAGAGGAGAGTCTGGAGAGCACAACCCTGGTTCAGGATACCACAGAGGCAGCAGAGCCGGTCCTTGATCGCTACACGGATTTCAGTGATGGTGGTGCTGAGGCCACCTTGCTTTACGGTGGTAATGATGCCACCGCGGTTGATACAGATCCCTCGGATTCAGAGTCTGATTGGGCCAATTGTGATGATCAGATGCCAGACCTGATTCCACCTGAGCCTACAGATGAGGAGGAGGCAGATGCAGAGCAGACCAGAGGCAGTGCAGTTGAGCAGCCTTGTCCCGATCCAGTTTGCGAGAGTACGCTTTCACTTTCCCAGGCAGATTTGGCAGACTTAGCAGCATTCACTCAGTTTCTTCCGCAGCCAGATTTGCCAGCACCGAGCATTCCAGAGCTGAAGTCGCTCCCTACTTCGCTGAAGTATCGATTCCTTGCGGGCGAGCCAGAGATGTACCCAGTCATCATCTCCACCGAGTTGACTGGAGAGCAAGAATCCCGTTTGATGGGGGTTCTTGAAAAGAACCGCAAGGCGATCGGATGGAGCGTAGCAGATCTCCATGGGATTAGTCCATCAGTGTGCTCCCACCATATCTATCTCGAGGAAGGGGCGAAGCCGTCGCGTGAGTTCCAGCGGCGACTGAACCCCAACCTGAGAGAGGTCGTGATGAAGGAAATATCAAAATGGTGGAGTGCAGATTTTATTTATCCCATTTCCGACTCCAAGTGGGTCAGACCCTTGCATGTGGTGCCCAAGAAGACGGGCATCACGACTGTGATCAGTGAGTCGGGAGAGGAGATTGCTACACGAGTACCCACCTCTTGGAGAGTCTGTGTTGACTACAGGAGACTCAACCAGGCCACCAAGAAGGACCATTTCCCCTGCCTTTTATTGACCAGATCATTGAGAGACTGGCAGGGAAGAGCCATTATTGCTTCCTGGATGGGTACTCGGGCTACAACCAAGTGGCCATCGCTCCTGAGGATCAGGAGAAGACCACCTTTACCTGTCCCTTCGGCACATATGCTTTTCGACGCATGCCATTTGGGCTATGCAATGCCCCTGCGACTTTTCAGAGGTGCATGCTGTCGATCTTCTCGGACATGGTAGGGGAGTGTTTGGAGGTCTTCATGGACGATTTCTCGGTCTACGGCGACGGATTCGATTCTTGTCTTGACTGCCTAGACCGGGTGCTCCAGCGATGTATTGAGTTTCATTTGGTCTTATCTTGGGAGAAGAGTCACTTTATGGTGACTCAAGGGACGGTGCTTGGCCACATCATCTCCAACAGGGGCATGGAGGTTGATCCGGCCAAGGTTGATGTCATTAGGAAACTCACACCGTCGTCCAATCTGAGGCAGCTACGGTCATTCCTGGGGCACGTTGGATTTTATAGGAGGTTCATTCAGGATTTCAGCAGGATTGCCCGACCGTTGACTGACCTCTTGACGAAAGACACCGAGTTCCTTGTCGATGACAAGTGTCTTTCGTCGTTCGCGACTCTCCAGCAGTGCGTTATTGAGGCTCCTGTCCTCCAGCCGCCTGATTGGTCTCTCCCATTCGAGATCATGACGGACGCCTCCGACTTTACCGTGGGGGCAGTGCTGGGACAGAGGAGGGATGGAGTTCCATTTGCCATACACTACGCTAGCCGCACATTGGATTCCGCCCAGCGGAATTATACGGTCACAGAGAAGGAGATGCTAGCCGTAGTGTTTGCCCTGGATAAGTTCAGATCGTATATCATCGGATCTAGAGTGACTTTGTTTACAGATCACACCGCCATCAGGTACCTCATGGCAAAGAAGGATGCCAAGGCCAGACTAACTAGATGGATCCTTCTACTCCAGGAGTTCGATATTGAGATTAAGGATAAGCCTAGAGTCAAGAATGTGGTGGCGGATCATCTCTCCCGACTAGAGCAGCCTGAGGATTCTGAGCAGATTGACCCTATTAGAGATACCTTCCCAGATGAGGCGATCCTTGCTATCGCCTCACTCCCATGGTACGCCGATATTGTGAACTTTCTCGTTGCTGGGAAAGTCCCACAAGATTGGCCCAGGCAGAGGCTTGAGACCTTCCTCGCGAAGGCCAAGTCTTACCATTGGGAGGATCCCATCCTTTACCACGAAGGAGAGGATAGCGTCTGGCGTCGGTGTATTCCTCAGGAGGAACACCATAGCGTCCTCACTTACTGCCACAAGCTTGAGGCAGGAGGACATCACTCTGGGAGGAGAACGGCACAGAAAGTGCTCCAATCCGGCTTGTGGTGGCCTACCCTCTTCAAGGACTCTGATGAGTTCTTGAAGAGGTGTACTGACTGTTAGAGGATGGGCACTTGTGGACAGCGTGACATGATGCCGATGCAGCCCATTCACTTCTGTGAGGTTTTTGACGCATGGGGCATCGATTTCATGGGTCCATTCCCTAAGAGTCAGGGATTTGAGTACATTCTGTTGGCCGTTGATTATGTGAGTCGTTGGGTGGAGGCTATCCCCGCCCGAGCCGCTGATGCGAGGACCGTTTGCAGATTTTTGAGGAAGCACATCATCACGCGGTTCGGGGTTCCACGAGTTCTGATTTCTGATGGGGGATCTCATTTCATCAACGACCAGGTGAAGGCACTTGCTAGCGAGTTCGGCATAGATCATCATGTTGCTACACCTTACCATCCACAGACGAATGGTCTAGCCGAAGTGTCGAATAGGGAGATCAAGACTATTCTGCAGAAAGTCGTCCGCCCTGACCGAAAGGATTGGTCACAGCTTTTGGACTCGGTCTTGTGGGCATATAGGACGTCTTTCAAGACACCTTTGGGCACATCTCCCTTTCGCCTCGTGTATGGCAAGCCATGCCATTTACCTGTTGAGCTGAGGCACAAGTCACTTTGGGCAGTCACAGATATTTTGATGGATCCAGATGGTATGGGAGACCAGAGGAGGGCAGAGCTAGCTGTCTTGGAGGAGCTTAGAGATGCAGCTTTCTCAAGCAGCCTACATTATAAGGAGAAAGTCAAGGAGTGGCATGATTCTCATATCAGCCACAAGCATTTTGAGATTGGACAGAGAGTATGGCTGTTTGATGCGAGGCTACGATTATTTCCAGGGAAGCTTCAGAGCAAATGGAAAGGACCTTATCTGGTTAGAAAGGTACACGACAACGGTAGCATCGACATATCTGAGTTGTCTTCTGAGAGTACCTTTCGAGTGAACGGCCAGCGGCTCAAGCCATTTCTAGATCATGAGCCGCGGGTCATTGATCTTGCCCCTATTCATTTTGCGTGAGGTGTGGTCTTTGACTCACATCTAATGCATCTCATGCCTGAGTTTCACTGATCTTCCGCTGTATATAGATCCAGATGTCCATATCACTACATTCTTTAGTCCCACATCCCTTTCTTCATCTTATGATTACGCTATACTTAGGGTGCACTTTACCCTAAGTATAGGTGGGATGTGAGACCTTTCGGGTATTTCTTTTGTTTCCATCTACCCCTGTCTTTGCTGCCTATACTTAGGGATATTTCACCCTAAGTATAGGGGGGGGTAGACTCTGTACATTCTCCACTCAGCTTTTCCCTTAGTATACAGCCTGCTATACTTAGGATTATTTGATCCTAAGTATAGGGGGGAGACCTGGGTCCCTCTTGACTTTTCATTTCCTTTTTGTATAGCCTTTCTTTTCACTGCCCTATACCTAGCACGAGTTATGTCTTCTTCATCTCTCTTGACTCTGAGGACATCGTTCGAGCTAAGTATAGGGGGGGTGTGTATATATTTCATATATACTTTAGCCATAACTCGTACTTTGTGTGAGTGTGTTAATAAATAAAATGGCTAAAAACCACAAAAATTAAAAAAATTTCATGTACATAATCTTCTTTTATTTGCACATACATAGCTAGTGTACAAATTATTTTTGTAAAAATGGTTTCAAAAATCTTTTGTGTAAAGCTTGTGTAAATATTTTTGTATCAAAATTATGTATATAGTACAAAATTTTTCCAAAATGTTTTGAAAATCAAAAGTTTGCAAAAATCTTGTGTAAATGTGTGTAATTATCTTTTTGCAAAACTTGCACTTCATGCATCATTCATACATGATTTCAAAACATTTTTCAAAAATTTTGCATGATTGAAAAATATGTGTAAATAAGCATCTTTTTGTACATATGTATATAGTTTTTCGGGATGATAGTTGACATTTAAACTAGCCTGGAATCAAATTGAGAAATGGAGCTTGATTAAGATCTTAATCCGCCTAATTTCTAAGAGGAACCTTATAGGACTTAGGTTTAAGGCTTTTCAGGTCCATGGTGACTTAATTCTTTGAGTCCACTAGGCTATGATCACATGTCATCTCAATGAGCCTAAGTAGAGCACTTAACAACAACACATGACTCATATAGATTATGGCTTTACTTGGACACCAGCACTATGCACCGAGCTCTCTACGGATGAGGTGGTGAGGAGGCAGTCTTCCTTGACTTGGGGTAGCATATGAGGGTAGTACTTCTAGGCGGAACCTCTCTTCTTCTTTTAGTGAAGGAAGTGCGTCTCAACTTGGTCTGGTTGCCATGAGGTCTAAGACGGGAGTTGTGGGTTGCAATAAAGCTTCAAAAGAGGGATAGTCTACTGGCTCAAGAGGAAAAACTCCTTGTATATATGCTGCACACGTATATGTTGTATAGATGCACTGAAAAAAAATGTGCAAAAAGAAAAGAACTCCAAAAAGTGGTGGGTCTGAGAGAAAATGATAATCCCACCGGAGTATGTATATAGAGTGCAATAAGCAAAGCTTGGTTTCATGATCCACCTGTTGTAGCTTGCAGCAGGGAGACTTGGCTACACTGGTCAAGCTCCCAAGGGTACTTGGCTACACTGGCTTTGACCCATTCTCTTCTTCCCCCTCTTCTTGAGCCGGTTGAACTTGAACTTAGAAGGGAATACCCCGCTCCTCGAGGAAAGAGTGGCCAGATTGAGGTTATAGAGTTACCTTGTTGGGGAGGGTTGTCAAGTTGCCATTTCTGAGGTGGAGAGCTTAGACTTCACATTCACAGGACAAGAAAAGATTCATGGTCTTCAGGGTTTGTGATTGATGACTTGTTCTGATCTGGAGCATTGAGGAGTCTTGGTTATAGATTGGTGGAACTTAGAGGCTGTTAGGTTTTAATCTTAAGTCTAAATAAGGTTCCGACACATTAATAATCCAAAGATCTGATTGAGCTCCATACCTCAATTTAATGAAGGCAAGTTTAATAATCAACCTTGATCCATGTACATCCTCTTTTTCTTTTTCTTTCTTTCTTTTTCACTTCTTTTTCAAATAAGTGTTTGCTAAGGGACTAGCAAAGTTAAGTATAGGGGGGTGATGAATACCCATTCATCACTCTTTATTCTTATATTTTAGCTATAAAAACCTTTGCAAATGCATGTAGATATGTGTAAATAGGAATAATTAGCAAAATCATGCATTGTGTAAAAACCTATAATTAGCATGTTTTTGTGCAAAAATAAAAGAATAAAGATTAAAAAGAAAAAGAGGGAAATATTTAGAATAAATATTGAGCAACCTAACCCAAGGGAGGGCTCAGCATGGGCCTGACCGCACAAAAGCCAAAGTAGAGGGAGATAGGAGCTCTTGTGTATATATTTATGTAAAATAAATAAAAATATTTTTCCTCACCAAAAATATGCTTGTAAATATTTGTATATATTTATAACAGATATAAAAACAAAAGAAAAGTTAAAAATCAAAAAGATCAAAAATACCCCTTTCATCATGTACATAAACCACACCTATATATATTTATTTAACCTTGTAAATAAATAAAGTTATTTTCCAAACTTTTTGTAAATATTCTATGCTATATATTGTAAATAAATAAAATAAAAAAATCAAAATCAAAACAAAATAAAAATAGAAAAATTAAAAAAATACAAAAATACATTGTACATATACCTTGTATATAGTTGTACATAACTATTTATTTTACCTATGTATATAAATACTAAAAATAAAATAAAAACACCCTTTTAGTCCTTATTTTATTCTATAAATAAATAAAATATAAAATGGGAATAAAATTATACAAAAATAATAATTAAAAATCAAAAATCAAAAGCCTACATATTGTATATATACCTATATATAGCTATATAATGTAAATACCTTATTTTTATTTCCAAAAATTAATTAAAAATCACAAAAAAATAGAAAATATTAAAACAAAAATCTTTCATGTTTCGACTTTTTAATAATTCTGCCATTTGCTATTTATAATTGATTTATCAAATCTTTTCCACGTGGCAGAGTCTCATTGGTCCACGGAGATGTTGACCTTCGGTCAACTCCCTCTGCGGACCTTCTTCTCCAGCGGATCTCGCGCCCGACCCAACTTCTCCTCTTTTTCCGCGCTCGATCCGCTCGCCATCTCCGCAAACCCTGGGTCCTATCTCTTCTTCGTGCATCCGAGACCCTCGCCGGGGTATCCACATCGGGATCCGCGCTTCTCACAGCCCTACCCGACCAGCCCTAGCCGGACCTGCACCCACTTAAATACCCAGCTCCGCCACCCATTTTCTCGATCTTTGGCCATTTGCGTAGTCTTCCAGTGAGCTCCAGAGAGAGAGCAAGGTGACAGCTCGCGTCCCCGACCTGTTGAAGCGAGGAAGGCCGGCGAATCCACTGATCCGGCGAAGAACTCGCCGTAGCTCCGCCACCGGAAGCGAGCTCGAGCCTCGGGCAGTGACGTCCCTTGAGGCGACGACCGGGAGCTTCCCCAGCTCCAGCACAGTCTACTCCCCCACCCAGGTAGTCCCTTAGCTCCGCCATTTCGTCCAATTTCCGTTTACCCCCAATTTGATCCGCCGTCATCTTTCTTCGATTCACCCCGGTTCCGACCGCCATCCGACCATCGGACCCGACCCACATCTCCGCCTTCCTCCGCCGCACATTCTACACCCACTCACACAACCCAGCTCGCACAGGAGCTGGGAACCGGACTCCACCGTCTTCCACCTTCGCCGGAGCCCGTCGCCCCGACGCACCGTCCACCTTCGCTCCGCCTAACGGGGTCGAGGCACTTTGCCCTCGACCCGCGAGTCTTCTGAGCCCTTTTGCAGGTTCTACCGAGCCCATCCGAGGGCTTGGTCATCCAGGCCGGGAGACCCAGCTCCGCCGACCGTGCCTGAGCTCCTCCGAGCTTGGGACGATCATCGGAGTGCCGCAGCCGACGCAGGAGCGCACGAGCTTTCTTCTCCGATCATCGGCACGCCCGAGGAGGATGCCAGCACCCGCACGAGCCCGGCGAAGTTCGCCGGGGACCAGTTCCTTCAGGGCCCTCCAGCGTCGTTGGATCAATCCCTCAGCTCCAGACGCCATCCAGACTGTCCATTCCTAGCGCCCCCTTTGACGTCAGATCTGAGGAGATAGATCCAGGCCGTCAGATCCACACGTGTCCTGTCCTGGACCGTTGGATCGACCAGAGCAGCAGCAACATTGAGAGCCGCCGCCATCCTGACCGTCCGATTGCCACGTGGCGGCCATCCAGCAGCTCCGGTTAATAAAGGGTAATTTACCCTTAGGCCCTTATCTTTACTTTATTTTGCATTAGTCCTGTAAATGTTTAAGTACGTTGTTTAGTTTTAGGGTAAATTGCATAGAGGACCTCGAGCTTAGTTTATTCGCATTTATACCCCTGCCTATTGTGAGCCACGTGCTTCGCCACGTGTTTTGTTGGTGTATTTGCAATCTATGCCCTTGTAGTTCTGGATTGTTCTGAAATGAAAGAAACTTTTTAGTTAATTGCATTTATACCCCTGTGCGTGGTTGTTTTACACATGTGCGTTATTTTTTGGGTTATTTGCAGCTGAGGCCCTCGGACTTTTGGTACGTGTTACCAATTGGTCCTTGGGACTTATTTTTATTACATATAGGTCCCTGAGTGCCCCAGGCACGCGCTTGGCGCGTGTTTTGCTGGGTATTTTGCACCGGGACCCCCAGAACTTTGGGTATTTGCATTCCAGTCCCTATGCACAGTACCCTCTTGTCATTTTTTAATAAAATATCAAATCACCTCCAAATTCGACGAAAATTTGAAACGTGGCTCCTGCCATGGTGTAGGATTTTTGTGAATTTTTGAGGACATTTTTTATTTCGTTTGTTATTTTTAAAAATTCAAAAACCATCATTTTTGTTACTGTCTAGATTGAAAACTCACAAAAAAATATAAAAACACCTCTAAAAATTCTACAAAAATTAGGTACTGTTTAGTTTAGTTTGTTTTATTTTCTAGCCAATTTTGGCTATTTTTCACTGCTTAAAAACCTTAAAAACTTTAAAACACTTAAAAACCCATAAAAATTCTAATAAATAAATTAAAACTCCAAAAACAATAAATCTGGTATCTAAATTTTCCTTATTTCATCTATTTTATAGGAAAATTACCTCCAGGCCTTTTTGAGGTCCCTTAGGTATTTTATCTAGGGACTTTAGGCTTGGCTGGACAGTACCCCTTGTTTTTGTTACTGTTTGATTTTTAGAAAATAAAATACACATCAGAAAAATCCCAAAAATTCACCAAAAACATAAAAAATATAAAACACATAAAAATATTTTTGTTTTAATTTTTGGTTGATTTTTGATGCATTAAATAATTTGTTAAAGTGTGATTGTTTTTGTTTTTCTTATTTTCTTTATATACCAAAAATCCAAAAAAATATAAAAATAATTAAAAACCACTAAAAAATCTTTTGTCTTTTATTTTATTCATTTTTACTACTTCGTAGGCCTTCGGCCAACCCGTGCTCCTCGAGTTCGACCCTGGGTGCTATACCAGGTTAAACATATAGCAGGACCGCTTCCTTGCTTTGATTGATTTTATTTATATCGAGTGGTTCATTTTTCTTGATACACATCGCCTGGTCGCTTGGGTCGCGACGACCCATTTCTGTACCTTATACCCGAGTGATCAGGCCTGTTATCAACCATGAAGGATCACTTTCTGCTACCGTTCATTGATCAGATCATCAAACGGTTAGCCGTAAAGAGCCATTATTGCTTTCTCGACGGGTACTCGAGATATAATCAAGTGGTCATTGCTCTTAAAGACCAGGCAAAGACAACATTCACCTGTTTGTTCGGAACGTATGATTTCAAACGGATGCCTTGTGGACTATGTAATGCCTCGGCTACATTCCAGAGGTGCATGCTTTCGATATTTGCGGATATGGTGGGAGATATCTTGGAGGTATTCATTGATGATTTCTCGATCTACGTCGATGATTTTGATTCCTGCCTTTCTAGCCTAGACCGCGTGTTTTAGAGGTGCACAGAGGTTAACCTCATACTTTCTTGGGAGAAGAGTCATTTTATGATGACTTAGGGACAGTCCTTGGTCATATCATCTCCAGCAGGGGCATGGAGGTGGACCTGACCAAGGTGGATATCATTATGAAACTCAATCCACCGTCCAATCTAAAGCAGTTACGGTCTTTCCTTGGGCATGTCGGTTTCTACCCACGTTTCATACGAGACTTTAGTAAATTTGCCCAACCGTTATCTGATCTTCTCGCGAAAGATATTGAGTTTATCGTTCATGATAAGTGTCATTCAACGTTTAAAAATCTCAAGAATATGGTTGTAGAGGTTCCTGTACTTCAGCCACCTGATTGGTCTCTCCCATTCGAGATCATGACGGATGCCTCCAATTTCACCGTTGGAGCTGTGTTGGGACAGAGGAGGGATGGGCTTCCATTTGCCATACACTATGCTAGAAAGACTTTGGATTCCACGCAACAGAATTACACAGTTACATAGAAAGAGATGCTAACCGTAGTATTTCCCCTAGATAAATTTAGATCCCACATCTTAGGATTGAAGGTCACAATTTTCATTGATCACACCACCATCAAGTATCTAATGGACAAGAAGGTTTCGAAGGTGCGTCTGATCAGATGGATCCTTCTACTTCAGGAGTTCGATGTAGTGATAAACTTGGAGTCAAGAATGTGGTGGCGGATCATCTCTCCCAGTTAGAAACACCCGAGACTTCTCAGTTCGATGCACCAATTACCGAGACCTTCTCCAATGAGGAGATTCTTGTTTTCACCTTGCTGCCATGGTATGTTGATATTGTGCACTTTCTTGCTGCTAAGAAAGTCCCACAAAGTTGGTCCAAACAGAGACTTGAGACTTCCTCACGAAAGCCAAGTCTTACCATTAGGAGGATACGATCCTTTATCATGAAGGAGCAGATTCTATCTGGTGTTGGTGTATTCTTCAGGAGGAATACCAGAGTGTCCT
The DNA here is from genome assembly GCA_037367405.1 of Ottelia alismoides. Taxonomy (NCBI): domain Eukaryota; kingdom Viridiplantae; phylum Streptophyta; class Magnoliopsida; order Alismatales; family Hydrocharitaceae; genus Ottelia; species Ottelia alismoides. The sequence goes on from JAZKJV010003768.1 coordinate 234,490, forward strand.
CATGGTTGCCATAGACTAGAAGCTTGAGGACAATATTTAGGGAAGATGACAGCACATAAGGTGCTCCAATCCGGCCTTCGGTGGCCTACGCTCGTTGCGTATGCCCATGCATTCGTAAAGACATGTACTGACTATCAGAAAATGGGTGATTGTGGACATAGAGACATAATGCCTATGCAGTCGATTTACTTCTGTGAAGTGTTTGATGCATGGAGTATTGACTTTATGGGTTTGTTTCCTAAAAGTCAAGGGTTCGAGTATATCCTTCTAGCTGTAGATTATGTGAGTCATTGTGTAGAGGATATTCCTGCCCGAGCCGCTGATGCAAACAGGGTTTGCAAGTTCCTGAGAAAGCATATCATTACGCAGTTCGGGTCCCTCGTGTTCTGATCTCAGACGAGGGTATCCAATTCATCAACGATAAGGTAAGAGCACTTGCTAAGGAGTTCGGTATAGACCATCGGGTTGCTACTCTGTATCACCCTCAAACAAGTGGTCTAGTTGAGGTTTCGAATAGGGAGATCAAGACGATCTTGTAGAAGGTTGTTCGCCCAGACCAAAAGGATTGGTCACGGCTTTTGGACTCGATTATTTGGGCCTATAGAACATCCTTCAAAACTCCATTGGGTACATCTCCCTTTTGACTCGTTTATGAAAAGCCATGCCACTTACCTGTTGAGATTAAGCACAAATCCTTGTAGGTAGTGAAAGAAGTGATCTTTGACTTGGATGATTCGGGAGATCAAAGGCAAACTGAACTAGTAGCCCGAGAAGAACTGAGAGATGAAGCCTTTACAATTAGCATGCATTATAAAGAGTGGATGAAAGAGTGGCACGATTCTCACATCAGCCACAAGCAGTTTGAGCCGAATATGAAAGTATGGCTATTCAATGCAAGACTAAAGTTGTTTTCAAGGAAACTCCAAAGCAAATGGAAATGCCCCTATCTTGTGCGAAAGGTGTACGACAAATGGTAGCATCGATATATATGAGTTGTCGTTTGATTCCACCTTTGAGTCAACAGTCAGCGGTTAAAACCTTTTCCCGATCATGAACCGTCGAACATTGAAGTTGCCCCCATCTATTTTGTATGAGATGATCTCTTTACTCTTATACTCCGCATCTCATACCTGATTTTCCAAGATCATTTTGTATATATTCTTGATTTTATTCTTTCCTTCTTCCGTTTGTCTTACACCCTTAGGTTGATCTAGAATTGTGTTATACTTAGGATGTGCTTTATCCTAAGTATAGGGGTGTAGACACCGTTGTTGCTCATTTCATTCTGTTCTATTACCCTTATCGTTGCTTATTCTTAGGGTGTGATTTATCCTAAGTATAGGGGTAATATCGCTTGTTTCCTCTTTTGATCGTTTTCGGTTTTTTTATCATCTGCTCCCCCGCTTGTCTCTCAGCTTTTGATCTTCTTCTCTATACTTAGGGATATTTTACCCTAAGTATAGGGGGGACAAGCCGATCCGTTGAGTGTGTATATTCTCTTGACCTTGATAATCTTTGTTTTTGAGTCTGCTATCCTTAGGATCACCTGATCTTAAGTATAGAGGAGATGCTCGACTTCTACTCGTTTATTCGTTATTCTTTTGAGTCATTGTAGTATAGAATTCTTGTCAGCGATCTATACTTAGCCCGAGTTATTTTTTCTTTTGCCGCTTCTTTGGTTATTATGAGGACATAGTTCATGTTAAGTATAGGGGTTGTCGTAAATATAAGCTATATATACTTTAGAAGCCATAACTCGTACTTTATTGTATTTTTTAAAATATGGCTCTCTAAAAGTATGGGTGTACATTTTGGGTTTCTAAAAGCCACAAGAAAATCATAAAAATATGTTATAAAAATGGCTTAAAATTTCTATATAAAAAATGTTATAAAAATCTTTGATAAAATCCTAAAAAAAATGTAAATAAAATCCTTGTAAAATCTTGTATAAAAGTCGTATAAACTTGTATATAAAAGTTATATAAAATCCTTTAAAAAATTTACAAAAAATAGTGTAAAATTTATGTAAATGGAATTACACCACTAACTCTTTCAAAAAGACCCCTAAAAATCGAAAATCTTTAAAATTCAATAACAATTTACAAAAGTCTTTAAAAATCTCTTAAAAAGCTTAATCCGAAAAATCTACCTCATAAAAATATGTTGCATTCATTAACATTTTTCAGAACAAGTCTGATTCTTGAACCGAATGGATCTATGTCCGAGAGATGGAGCTTGGTTTAGGCCTTAATCCACTTAATTCTAAAGGGACTTTATTAGGAACATGAATTGAGACTCTTCAGGTCTTTTAGATATAATTCTTTGGGTTCCATGGGATCATGTTCGGAATTCAACTTGAAAGTGCCTAAGTAGGACATCTGGTGTCATCCATTTAACTCTTCTCCATTTGAATCAATTTTGAACTCATTCACTCTGCACTTAGCTTGACTTGCATGGGGCTGTGAAGGGTAATCTATTTTGATGGTGCGTTTCCATCCTTGTCTAGCGGCCATGACGTCTGAAGACGGGAGAGATTGGGGTTGAAATAAAGCTTCAGATGAGGGAAGGATCTGCTGGCACAATTTTTATAAGACCCCAAAAAATGAATGGAATGAAAAGATGCTATATTCGTCGGGACATAAAAGACCTATGCAGTGCAACAATTATCTCTACCAAAAAGAAGCCAAATACAACAAACATCAATAATGACCACAATGGTCCGAGCTTTAGAAATCATGCATGTCTTAGTGGGGACTTGGCTAAACTGGTCATGCTTCACAGGGGATGTGATTACACTGATCACACTCCAGTTCTCTTCCTATTATTCTATCTTCTTTCTATATTCGATTGTGGATACAACACAACCTGACCTTAGAAGGAAATACCTCCCTCCTCTAGGATTGAGTTGCTGGGTAGGGGCCCAATGGGAGTGTATAACTGGATGGGTGGTTTCTTCGCTTCTCTAGAGCCATAAGAGCTAAAACCTTTCACACACAGTACAAATTGCTTTCAAAGCTGAAAAGTTTGCGTGATGAATAGGTGGATCTGAGTTGGCTATTAAGGTGAACCTAGATAAGGATTTGTGGAACTTGAGGGCTGTCGAGGCTTAAATCCTAATTCTAATAGAGTCCCGACATACTATTAATCTAAAGGTCTGAATCCAAGCTCTAGATTTTTGATTAAGTAAGATTCGGTTAAAAGAAACAAGCATGTTCTAAGTTATTTTATTTTCCTTTTTCTTTTTCTTTTGCTTGCACTTATTTATAGAATAAGTGTTTGCTAAGGGACTAGCAAAGGTAAAGTACATGGAATGATGAATCCATGATTCATCACCTTTATTCTTTTATTTTGGCTAAAATAATCGGTAAAATACATGTAAATAGTCACTATTTCCAACTAATTATCATTAAAACCATAATTATTAATATTGAATATTTAGCACTTATTTTACTAAATTAAAAAAATAAAAATAAAAAAAATAAAAATAAAAAAATAAAAATAAAATAAAAGAAAGTTGTAAATATGAAATATATACAGATTGATCCTAACCTCGAGACTAGGTCAATATTGATCGGATCGACAAAATAAATAAGTAGGGGACATAAGGATCATAACATACAAAAATATCAAGAAAAACAAAGATCAAAAATATAATTTACATATTTATCACATTATTGGTATTTTAACTATTTTATTCATCACTTATACCATCTCAAACTAATCTCTTCTTTCATAAAAGTTGTTAACCAAAATATATATTATTTCATAAAAAATATCAGAAAAATAATTCGACACAAAATATAATTAATCTCAATGAATAGTAAAAGCCGAAACAACTGACTTCCTAGGTTTATAATTATTTATAGAAAACTCCAAACAGACCAAACTCACTTTTAAAATCTGTTTTATACTTAGTACTATTTATTAAAAAATATAAAAATATATTCGAATAAAACATGTGAGTTTTGGCGTTTAGGACCCATTGTATATATGTACAATATGTAGAAACTTCCTGGATTTTTATTGATCAACCGTAAATCCGATTAACTTAATTTCTTTTTTAAAAATTTATAAAAATATTAAAAATATAAAAATATAACTAAGTCAAAAAATCAATAAACCCGAAGCCCTCGAAAGCGTGACCTATATTTTCCAGACCTCATAACTCGGTCGTATGACTCCGAATTGGGCAAACTCAGTTTTAAAATTCATATTATTATCTACAAAATGACACTGATTTCGATAAAATCAGAGTTAATATGAAAAATGCTGGTTTCGGGGCCGTATTGGTATATTATATAATGTACTGTAACTTATATGATTATTTTATTATTAAATTTAAGTAAATAATAATTAAATTTATTTTTTATTTATTAAACTTATTATTATTATTTATTTCAGTAAATATTTAATTATATACTTAGTTATGAAACAAATTATTTATTTAATTAAATCATTAATTAATTGTTTAATAATATCTTAATTAATAAATATTAATATAACCTATTATAAATTATATTAATTAGTTATTTAATTATTTATTTTAATTTATATTTTTTCCTCCCTCCTCTTTCTCTCCCTCTTCTCTCTCATACTTTCCCAATCCCCTTCTTCTTCCTTGATTCTTCTCCATCGCCTCTTCTTCTTCCTTTCTTCTTCCACCGACGGCAACCAACCTCCTCAACCGCTCATCGTTCGGCTACTTCCCCAACTGCTCACACGCTTCCCTCACCGCCTCTGGTGACTACATCCTCCATCGTCTATAAATACCCACCGACCCCCCTGGAGCTTGGGATCCACCATTTTCTTCTCAAACTTCTGTGAGCTCCAGAGCGAGGTGAGGAGTGGCAGCCATCCTTTTCCATGTTGTAGCGAGATTGAGAGAGGAAGAGTGAGATCTTGTCGGTGTTGAGCATCGCTCCACCGCTGCGATCCATCCCCCGTACAGTCGTGCGTTGAGGCAACCACCTAGGAGCTCCAACTCCATTCCCCAAGCTCCTCTTCCGTACGCGTTGCAGGTTAGCATCCTTCAACTTCTCTCTCCCTCTCTCTCTCTCTCCTCTCTCTATTTTTCCTCTTCCAAGCTCTTCCATCTCTTCTCTTCTTTTATTCCATATTCTCTCTCATCAATCGTTCCTTTCTCAAATATTTTTCTCTCTAATCAAGAACCATCCACGATATCTTTGTTGATCACCTCCATCTTCAATTCCCTCCGATTCACGTTCTATCATCGATCCCTTTCATCTTCAATCACGTACGGTGGTCGGATCTTTGATTCCTTCTAACACCAACACCAGAATAAGTAGCTCACTTTCCTTCTATTTGATTTTGGACCGAGCTTTTATGCTCGAGTCAAAGTATTCCATTGCAAGTGTAGACCACACTTCATCGGGATATTAACATGCATTGGTACCAAATTGCAGGAGATAAAAAATCTCATCGGAGGTCTTCAGATCAACAAAAGCAAACAACATCAAATATCATCATTTGTCGATCCTTCATTTGCTCTGTTCCTAGCAAAACTCCATAGCATGAGCAGCTCTAATTGAGCACAAGAGATCTCAAGCCTTCATCCTAATCGAGATGAATGACACAAGCATGTGGAGGCAACTACTCAATCTGAACGAGAGTTCCACCGTCATGATTTAGCGCACAGTTCTGATCTGCAATCTGAAACTACGAAGCTGATCATGAGGAACATCGAGACACTACTATCAATTACTTGTGATACTTGAGAATCCATCAAGTTGAACGATAGTCATAGACTGAGCAGTGTATTTCATCGCAGCTCGCACCTGATACTGGAGGACCAATATCCGAACTCCATCATCGTTCGAAGATTCGGAGCTTTATACGACCAAAGCCAAACTTCGTCGCTTGAGAGAAGACGAACTGACCGATATCACTCCAGCCGCCGCCTACAGGAGATCCAGATCTGGAGCGCGCCCTTGAACTGTCGCCTCCGCCGCAAAATAGAAGCACTGCCATTCAACACTCATTTGGGGAAATAACAACAGCCGTAGGGGTCATCCGCCAATCTAACGGTGTGTAACATGCCATGCGTCGGGCCGAGATTCTCCGCACCACCCCATCTCTAAAGCTTAAGCGGCAAAGCATGTGCGCCTCATGCGCATATATAATATTTTGCAGGTTGAACTTCCGGAATTTTATTGAATTCATAGGCAAGTCCAAAGAGGAGAAATTCACATGTGAGCAGCACGAGATTCATTGGAGTTTTACACGGAAACCCCCGACGATATCTGATTCACAAACAGATCATGGCAGCTGGAGCTATCACATGCGTGACCACGTGTGTTTCTTGGAACTTTTGCACCAACACCCACCTCGTTCTGCATATTACATGCAAGCCCTTATATTTCCAGCATATCTCATCTATACCACTATACACTATATTATATAAACAATACTACATATATATTAAACCAAATTAAAAATACAAAAAATGGTAAAAATACATAAACAAATACCCTATACTATACTATATACAGTATTTAATCAGTTTTGCAAAATTAAATAAAAAATATTTTCTATTTCTATTTTTCATTAAAAATAAACTTAAAATCTAACAAACTCTAAAAATCATTAAAAATTATAAAACACCTTGAAAAATATAATAAAAATTATCTTTATTTTATTTCACTGTATTTTACATAATAAACCCAAAACAAAATAAAAATCAAACATTAAAATCAATAAAAAAATACAGAATGCCTCAAAACTTTGAAAATTTATAACTAAATAAATTAAAAATCACCGAAATATGCACCATATATCGTTTTAAAGATAATTTCATCTACTTTCTAGTAAAAATAAAATAAAAAGTTTTTCTCATTGTTTTCAATTATAAAAATAAAAAATACATCACAGTTTCAATACCGCCTTAAGTTTCAACATCAAAAATATTCCAAAAGTCCATAAAAATCCTAAATACCTCTAAAAACTCATAAAAATAGTAAACATTATAAAAACATAAAAAATGAATTTTAAAATAAAAATCGTAAAACATTTTCCAAAATAATAAAAATCACAAAATACTTAAAATTCATAAAAACAATATAAAATTCATTAAAAATCTAATAAAACTAGAAAAATCCTTAAAAAATAAAAATTAGGAACCCCTTTTACTATAGTTTGTCTATAATTTAACCCTAGTTTCCAACAGTTTGCCTCCCTAAGTTCGACACTCCCGTGTTTAACTGTTATATACCTAAGTTTAGGAGTATCAATAAAATAAAAGAAGATTAACTGAAAATTAATCTTTTCCTGGTAAAATTTACCTGGTCAATTCAGTGACATTTTTCTTCTTTTAGAACAACGAATCAGGTTGTTTTTCAAAAACCTAGAGGTCAAGATGTGCTCTTGAGCTTCAGGCAAAGGTGGACAGACGGGTCTTGGGCTTGACCGAGTTGCGGCAGGCTAGGAGGCTTCACACGACAGAGCTTCGGTCGTGTTACGAGCTTCAAGCCACGATGTGTCTCCTAAGGATCCTAAGCGTCTCCTCGAGTGGCTGTCACTCCAATGAAGGTGGCTCGGGAAGAATGGGGGCGCGAGGGACGAGCTCCTGGGCTATGGAGGCGGAGGAAACTTTTTATAGACAAACCAAGGTCCAAGAAGATCAGATGCGCACATGGAACCCTAGGCAGATCCGGTTGTGCCTAGGGATCTGTGAGGATCATGGGAGTTCGGTCTTCAATTGGGTGCAGGAACCAGGAGAAGAGAATATCGAGATCAGGCGTGGAAAGTCAGAGAAAAAGCTACAGTGAGAGGAAAGTGACCCGACCCGGTCTGGAAGAGATCGTTGACTTGGGTCAACGGTCTAACGTGGACCAATGGGAAAATCTAGATTTACAAAATAAAAGGAAAGTCAATAAAAAATAGCAAATGAATTTAAAATAGAAAGTGTATAAAATAAAAAAATTATTATTTTTCAAAGTATTTTTTTGTGATTTTTATTTATTTTATAAATTAATAATAAAATATATACAGTGTACATTGTTATATACAGGTATAATGTACCTATGTATTATGTATAAGGTTTTTATTTTGATATTTTTACATAAGTACCTTTATTTTATATTTTATTTATTTACAACCTAATTTAAGGAGTATAAAATAATTTTTATCTTGTTTTTATAATATATTATGGGTATGTAATAAATAGTGAGTGTAGAATATACATGTATGTTTTGCATAAGGAATTGAGGATTTTATTTTTGTTTTTGTTTTTATTGTTCTGATTTTTATATCATTATTAAAATTATATACAAGGGTGTTCAAAGAATAAAATAATTTAGTTGTATCGAAAATAAATAGATAAATAATATGTACAAGTATATAGGATATATACAATACATAGTAGACCCTATCTGTCTCTACTTATTTTATTTTACGATCAGGTCAAGGCTTGACCTTCTCTTGAGGTCTAGGTCACTCTGTACTTATTCTAAATACATCATTCTTTTTATTTTTCATTTTTTTTTGCAAAAATACATGCTAATTATACAATATTAAGAGGAGCATGCAGAAAGATAAATTATTATATTTACAGGTATTTACAAGAGATTTTGCCAATAAAAGAGCTAAATAAAAGAATAAAGAGTGAGAATCATGGATTCATTACCCCCTATATTTTCCCTTTGCTAGTCCCTTAGCGAACACTTATTTGAAAAAGAAGTGAAAATAAAAAAGAAAAGAATCGAGGTTGATTATTAAACTTATCTTCATTAAATTGGAAAATAGAGCAGACCTTTTAGTTATTAGTTTGTCAGAACCTTATTCGGAAATAGGTTTAAGACTCAACAACCTCTTAGCTCCACAATTCTATGGTCAAGACTCCTCAATAAACCAGGTCAGAACAAGTCTACATACGCAAACTCTAATGACTATGTATCTTTCCTTGTACTGTGTAAGTAATATGTAGCTCCCCACCTCAGAAATGACAAATAAACACCTAGGAAAAAATATATTCTAAAAACCAAAAAAAATATTAGTTAAATCTTGTGCATATATATACATACATACGTACACTCGTATATTATTTAACAATAAATAATATATCTACTACATCCCTTGTTCCCTTTGTTCGACACCCTACCATACTTGTCCACTATACACACTTGTTAGTAGGGTTTATAATAAATTTTGATCCACATTTTGCTTGCATTGCGTGATTATTCTATCTATTGTGGGTTAATTGTAGAGCTTGTCCATTGAGCTTTGTATCAGTCACTTCAACGACTGAGGTCCGCCTTGCATGGCCTCATGATCACTCCGCTTTGCACATATGGGCCTTTTCACCTGGGACTATTTGAAATCACATGTATTTTTCTTGAGGAAATTAATAGTATTTCCCTTTTTCTAAAATACAAAAAATACATATTTCTCTTCTTTGCATTTAAAAATACAAAAAAATTATAAAATCACTGCTAAACATTCCTTAAAATATATACTATTTGGTATTTTATTTTGTGACTACAGACCAGAAATCACTAAAAATTACAAAGGAAAAACACGAAAAATTAAAAACCCCAAATTATATGAAAAAATCATTAAAATTAGTTTAAGAATCCAAAAACAATCATTTCTATTTTGATTTTTGCTTATAATATACATTATATACTAAAAATAGTTATGGAAAATTTTTAGGTATTTACCTATTTTAAAATTCCAAAACAATTCATTTATTATTATAAATCATTGTTTTGACCTTTTTAATCTATTAAAATACAACAAAAATAGCAAAAGTTATAAGAAAATTAACAAAAATAGAAAAGTTTATTTAGAAAAAGATAAAACCAGTTTAGTCTATCACATTTGAGTACTATAGCTATATCTATAAATATAAATGCCTACGTTCTATATATAGCTATATATACTTATATTATTATTATCATTAAAAAAGCTAAAATATATTTTAAAACCTTAAAAAATAAAAAGGATTGTACTTTAGGGTTTTTCCTAATTTTATCTATATTTATTATATATAGTATATATATTATACATATTATTACATATCCATATATTTTATGTTTTTAAAAGGAAAGAAACTAAAAATCAGAAAATATAAAAAGAACATAAAAATTAAAAATATAAAAATGTAAAAAAATAAAACCTAAAAAATCCATAAAATTAGATATAATTTAAAACCCATAAAAATAAACTAAAAATACAAGAAGAAGGAAAGTTTTGGATTAATTTCACAAGCTATCATGTTTGCTCCCTGAGTTCGGCACACTACATACTTACGCCTATACACATCTTTTGTAGAGTTATAATAAATTTTGACTCCACACATATATTGGATTTCTTTATCTCTATCTATGGGTTACTTGTTGCTTGATGCGCCTCTTGTGTTTGGTCATCACATCGACCTCTAATTGTGTATGATTAGCGGACCAGCCACGAGTGTTTCAAAAGTAGTGCCACACTAACCCAGTGTGGATGGGACGCACAAAGTATGACTTGTTATTTGTGAATTTATGTATGGTTAGTGTATTAACATAATTTTAACTACCTAACTAGGAATTAATGTTTCCCATACCACATTAATTATGATTTTAATGTGATAGTTTAATTATCACAAATTTGCTTTTTAATGTGACACATATGGAAACATATGGTCACATGCGTGATGTCAAACCTATCTCAAAAGAGAACCCACTGACATATATAGGCTTACCCATATGTAGATACACATACATATAACACACAAACACATATACATACATACATACATACATAAATCAGACATATAGATACACATAAATACAAACATGTAAGCATACATACATATACATGTTCATTGCCATACTTAAACCAATCGCATGGAAGCTAATAACTGCATACATTTATATGTATATGTATGTATGCCTACAAACATGTAAGCATACATACAGATACATACTCAACGACATACATAAATTTGATACATACGGTTTTGCTTTGTAAAGACTTCAAGGTTGGGGAAAGTGGACGTGATTTCATTTTAATTAAACAAAATGTGAGATGAATGGGCATGCAAATAATATGGAAAATCTAATAACTTCATACATAAAAAACGCGAAAGGTGCAAAGATTAGCTTCTGATTAGATTTTTATATTGATATAGGATTGTGTACGACAAACTCTACATAAAACACAACACCTGTCAAACAAATATAATAGTTTCCATATTGAAAATTTATGCAAACCATATAAATTTTCTCAAATAATTAGTATTTCAGAACGGGATCCCAAGTTCCATAAAAAGATGCCATACTCATAGCATACATACATATACATACTCATAGCCATATATAAACACACACATACATACACATAGAGAGACATACACATACATAAACGTATGTGTGTGTATACATGCACAACTAATACATATATGTACAAACATTTAATAGATACTACTTTAGAATGAATGGGACATACCACTTTAGAAGCACAATATAATGAGGAATACTGCTTTAGAAGCACAATATTCACATTCTAAACAATATTGTTTCATTTAAATAACCTAAGTTTCACATTCTAGTTATCACTTATTCAAGAAATCAACCTTTGCATGAAATGAGAATATAGACATCTAATTAGGAATTACATAAGCCACATCCAATTTCAAACAATCATTAACATGGACATTAATATTAGAGTTTTTTTATCAATTTTGCCCCTATGAGATGTTGGAATTTCAGTTATGCCCCTTCCTTATTGGGAATATCAGTTGTGCCCCCGAATTTTTATCATTTTATCACTTGTGCCCCTCCGTTACTTTAGCCGTCAATACTTTGAACCAAACCATGGTACAGTTCAGAGGGACATATCCGGAAAAAAAGTCCACATACCCCTTTCACTCTTCCTTCCTCCTCCTCACCCTCCAACCCTTCCTCCTCCAACCACCTCCTCGGTGGAGGAGGGCGCGGGGGGAGGACCTCTGGGTGGAGGTGGCCTTCTAGGTGGGGGAGGAGCTGGGGGTGGAGAGGAGGTGCAGGGATGGAGGGGAAGTGCAGGGATGGGGGGAGGACCTGGGGGGCAGAGGGGGAGGTCTGTGGGTGGGGAGATGAGCTTGGGGCGGAGGGGAGGAGGGTGGGGGGAGGAGCGTGGGCGGAGGTGTAAGGACAAGGGGAAGGAGCTAGGGGCGAACAAGGGGCCGATAAGGAGCGAGGGAGGGTGGGAGGAGCTAGTGTAGGGGCCGAGGAGGAGTGGGGACGGAGGCGCGAGGGCTAGGGGGAGGAGCTCGTGGTAGAGGGAGAGGTGCGGAGGCAGGGGGAGGAGATCAGACGCATAATGGGAAACACATGTGCAGGGGGAGGAGCTTGGGGTGGATGGAGGCGCTAGGGCGGAGGGGGAGGAGCGATGATGGGGTTAGGGAGGGAGGAGCTCGGGGCGGAGGGGGAGGCGTAGGGAGGGGCTAGGGGTAGTCGGGAGGAGCCGGTGGAGGAGCAGGAGGTGGGGAGGTAGAATAGAAGGGGGATGACGAGGAAGAGGACCGGGGAGGAGGAAGAAGAAGAACATTTCAGTCCATTTTTGAAAACTAATTCACGTTGTGTCCTCAAAGTTAACGTCCGTTTGCGTTGAAAATGGACAGCAACTAATCTAAGGGTCACAAGTGATAAAACTGTAAGAAGTCGGGGGCACAATTGATATTCCCCAAAAGGGAGGGGTATAACTAAAATTGCAACATCTGAGAGGTGCACAACTGATAAAAACCCTTAATATTAACATCAATTATAAAACAACCATTAACAATCATTAATTACAAAACAACCATAGACATAATGCAAAATCAACTCATTCATGTCATAAATCTACAATCTAACACCATATAAAATAAAATGAATTATACAAATATAAAAAATAATTAAAGATATAACTTTCTTAGCAGGATTTTGAAATGGGTGAGATCATGTGGTTATCGCGGCTGTCCTCGGAGGAGGTAACGAGGTCATGTGGTTGTTCTTATAGAGACGAAGGAGATGAGCAGAGGAGGTGGAGCAAAGGGGAGGGGGAGGAGGCATTAGAGATGGGAAGTTGGAGGAGGCACCAGAGGTGGGACAAAGGGGAGGGGAAGGTGGTGGAGGGAAGGTGGAGGGCATGACGCGGAGGGGAGGAGGAGAGGCGGAGATGTAAAGGGGGAGGAGGTGGTGCGAAGTGGAGGAGGGGTGGGGATGGCAAGGGGGAGGAGGTGGCGTGGAGGGGAGGAGGTGTAGACGGTGGAGATGGGAGGGGGGAGGAGGTGGCGGCAGAGATTGGAAGGGATCGATGGGGGGGGGGGGGTTGCCTGGCGGGGACGAGGCTGCCGGAGGGAGGCGTTTTGACCGATCGATGAGGGGTTCCTAACATCCAGTCTTAGAGGGTCTACGGTGCCCGACAAGTCAGGTTTGGCAATCGTTGTTTCGACTGCTCTCTCGACACTCAAACATCACTAATCAAATCAAGCAAACAATCAACATACAAATATAAGATAAATATATGAAAATCTATGATACGAAGTTTATTTCTACTCATAGCTGTACAAGATATGTGTATAGTGAATAAGTGTAGAGTATCGAACCGTGGGGAGCAAATATGCCTATATGCAAATAGTTATTGTCTACAAAAAATAAACAACTATTTTTGTACTTTTTTGCTTTTTAATTTTTGTGGGGTTTCGATGATATTTATTTTTATTTTCTTTTTATATTTTTCTTATTTTAAATTTATTTTTCTTGTAACATGTAATAAGTATGTATATCTATAAAATACTATGTATAATATAAGTACTATATATAGTATATATAATAAATATGTAAACTTTTAGGAAATATATATAGGTACAGTCTTTTTATTCTTTTAAATGTTTTAAAATATATTTAAGGTATTAATAATATTTATATAAATAGTATAAAGTATATAAGTATATATGTACATATAATCAATATATGGTTTTATATTTAGAAATATGGCTAGAAATTCTCAAATTTTACAAAATAAAATCTTTTGTATTTTTCTAAGTTTTCTTTATTTTTTTTGAATTTTTTGGTGATTTTTCCTAATCTTTAGGTATTTTAAAATATGAAATACTCCAAAGTAGAGAACTACTAAATAGGTTGGATTGTTCTGAGATTGAAAAATAGAAACTAAGTGCAAATTTTCTCAAAAATATTTTTATATGTAGTATATAATATGAATATAATATACAAAAAAAAATTATTTTTTTATATTTTATATATTTCTTGTAAACTTTTCTAGGATTAGGAGGTTTCTTCAATTTTAAGGTTTTTTTATATTTTTTTATTTTTGGTCTGGAGTTATATTGAATAGTGATATATAACATATAATTTTTTTTGGATTTTTAAAGAAGATTTATATTTTTGTATTTTTATAGATAAACAAGGAATAAAGAGCTCCTAAATGAACTTATAAATGGAAAGTGCAATCAAATGCTAGATAAAAATCCCAGCATGAATAAGAAATATTTTACTATAATTTTTCTAACAATTTATAAGAACAGAAACTATTTAATTAAAAATAAAAGACACAAATAAATTTACATTGGCAGGGTAGATTTGCAGTACAATATAAAGTGAGGGGATTACGTACAAATTAACCCAAAAATTTACATCGATATACAAATTTATATATTATAACGAAATAAAGAAACCCTGAGGGTATCCCTTGCAAAATGTCCACCTCACGTGGGGGATCACGTGAGTTGAGCTAGCACTAGACCTAAGTAGAATATTCAACAAATTGTGTGGGGGCGTGCAAATTTTTATATAAAAGTATGAACTAAGAATAATATTTATAGGACTATTTTATAAATCTTAAAAGGTGTTGGCATGTAATGCAATTACCCCACATAAGCGGCACAGATAAGAGGTTAGAAAATAGTTATTTAATTTTTAATTAAAATATAAAATTGTTTGTAATTGAATGTAGTATTTTATTTTGATTTTTATTTCTTTTTACAAGTTGGATTATTATGTACAAATATTTACATCTATAAATATATGTATATATACATGTATTTAACCTATTTTCATTTTATTTTATATTTATATTTTATTATTTTATACAATTAATATATTTATAACTTATTTAAATACATATGTACATATTTTTATTTTATTTTTTCTAAAGTTATTCATTAACTTAAATAAATGTATATATTATATATATTTATTTTAATATATTTTCATGGTTTTATTTAAATTTTATTTTTAAATTTTATTTTAATAACATTTACATATATAAAAAGTATAAAACCTAAAAATACAAAGAATAAATATAGTGAATATTTATAAAGGTATATTGCACAATGAGGGCACAAAGGCTAACTTCTACATATCAACTCCAAATTGAATGAAATCATCTTCATTAAATAGATAATTTAATTTTATGAAAAATAAAGGTAAGTTTGGTGAATTTTGTTGCTGTATGGAGAAGGTATATGTTTGTAAAGTTTTCTTTGTGGATTTTTATTCTTCGTGTTCTGGGCACAATATGCATTATTTTTGAATGAAATAAATTTTGTATTTTTCTTTGTAATTTTGCGTACAATATTCATGTTGAGAGTTTATTGATTTGAGGTATTTTAGATTTTGTTTTAGTAGTATCTCGCTTCCTCATTGGATGTGATTCTAACATAATAAGGCAAAACAATTTATTTTTGTTGCATATGCATTTTATTTCCCAATGTTGGATCTTTTATCTAGTTGAATTGTGAACTTGATCAATCAAGTTGATTTATTATCTTTTATTTATGATTTCTTGTTGAATATATGACTAATATTGCATGCATATTTATGGTTATTATTGGGTAATGGAGATCTGTTTGCATGATAAAGGTACCCTTCATGATTGGTTTGTACTAATAGGGTGCGACATTTTACACATGCATGTGCATGAGAGAGAGAGAGAGAGAGAGAGAGAGAGAGAGAGAGAGAGAGAGAGAGAGAGAGAGAGAGAGAGAGAGAGAGAGAGAGAGAGAGAGAGAGAGTATCTACACAATTGTGATTACATGTGTGTAGAAAAATTGTAGGACAAGGGTACCGTTTAAGAGGGAGTAAGATTAGGAGGGTCAATATATAAATATGAATTACGCAATGGTGAAATTGAATACCATTGTTTTTTTTTACATGTGTACGTAATTTGTTCCCTTGAATTAATTAGTCACTTAATTTTGATATAAAAGATGATTTCTCTTTAACTAATTAGTCACTTTTAAATTTTGGTAGAAAAATATCGGCATCAAGACAAGATTAAGGTCTTGTCTTGAGGAAAATATGATGCCAAACTTGTAGAGAATGAAACCCCGCTAACAAATAGATGCGACCCGTCATTAGAAATAAAAAAGGCATCCATATTATTAGATGGAGTACTAGTTTATGATTAATGACAAAATCTCATCAAGCAAACTCCATGAGGTGTATGACCTTTGTTTTGAAAGCTTTGTAGTACACAAAAAGGACGGAACCTAAGGCTGTCACGATCAGAGTCCCATGTGCAACAACACAATTATGACACGGAACTAATGCCCCAATCATATATCAAGTATGATTTGAAATAATCGTATGTCTCCCTGTGAGGTACCTTATTTGAAATAAGCGTATACATCAATGAATCGTCTCTTTGCTGCATTTGAACATATAGTAAATACCCCGCTCTTAGTGACTATTTAATTAAGCTTATGAATCCAAAACCCTCCATCTGTTTGCATTAACATAAGTTCATGAATTAAGAGTTATTCTCATGTATGTTTTTCTCGATATAAATGTGTCGCATCATCATTTAATCTTTCTAAAGGTATATTTGCTTCCTATGTTTGGTCCCTTTTGAAACTTATATAGACTACAACGAAAATGACTTAAGGAAATGAATAATTTAAATTATGGTCGTCATATTTTCGGATGTTAAAGATATGACCAGGAATATTATTCATTGCTAAATAATCTTTTATTCCTGAAATTAGCAATGAAATTCATATTTAATGTTAAAGGTTTATACAACAATGATTTTTCTATGAGAAAAGGGAGTATGCACCGGCGGGTGCAGCCAACTGGCTTCACCCGGCCATTTTTTCATTGATTTTTTTTGAAAAAAACTTATGGGGATTTACTTAGTTTATTGTGTGGAATATGTGGTTCAAATTTCATGCAAAACAAACACTCCTAGCATGCCCATCTAGATATGGTCAATTTCAATAATTCTGAAACCGTTAAAATGTCATAGCCTTGATGGAGATGATAGAAATGTCAAATTTAGTTGAAATTGGTAATATATCATGGTGATATATAGTGATTTAAATCCCCCTAGGTTTCATTTCAAAAACACAAAAATTCAAAGAAAAAAAATGGCCGGGTGCAGCTAGTTAGCTGCACCCGCCGGTGCAGCCTCCCAGCCCTTTTTCTATTAGCTTATTCGTTAAAATTCATATTAATTGTTGCTAAATTTAATGATGATTATAAGACGAAATAAAAATCGATCATCGTTAAATAATTCATTGTGAGGAATACAACAATAAATACAATATTCTTTGCGAATTTAAAGAACCAATCAATGAATAATATACTATGGTATATATTTACTATGGAAGATATGACAACGAATGTTGAATTATTTGTTGTCTTAAATGAATTTTATCGTAGTGATATCTTCCCTTAATAATCAGGGTTCAAATCCCCCTTGTGTAGTGATGAACCCATGATTCATTGAATTTTCTTCTTCATTTTGTCTTAAAACTCCTAACAATTGCATGTAAAAATCCATTAAATATCATTTCTTATAAAAATATCACTCATGAATGAAAATTCATTTTTATGCATTTAAATATGTAAATAAATAAATAAATAAAATAAAAAGAGGTGGATCGTAAGTATGTATTTATGTACAATATGACTAAATAAAATATAAATATAGCTAAAGGATATATTTATATAACCTAACTCTCGAGACCAAGTCAGCATGGATTGTCGACAAACAAGAAAGTAAGGAGAGATAAGGAAGAAAACACAAAAAGATTTTATTTTACAGTGTGCACATTATTTATTATTTATCCAATATTTATCAAAACTTCATTGATTTTTAATTAATTCAGGTGTACATATTTTTTTATCAAACTCTTCTCCTATTTATTTTTAAAAATGTATATAAAAATATAAAAATCCTAAAAGATCCCAACATCTATAGATGCTAAGAAATCCAACTTTTAAATTATCAATTTCTCAACTTATGAACACCATAGTTTCCTCGTACGAATTTTAAGTTCACTCCACTCACATTTAAGGTTCATAAAATAATTTTCTCTAATTAATGAAGATAATTTTACTAAAATCGGAGTCCGTTTGCAAAAAATCGGTTTTCAGACCTAATGACAACTGGATTTCTGGGTTATTTATTTTATTCAGAATATATTATTTATAGATTTATTGATTTTATAATTCTCAATTAATTTCTTAATCTTGTAGATTATATATAAATTATTTCACAATATTTAGACATTGATTTTTATTTTAAATATATAAAACCCTTAATTTCTAGATGAATTTGAATGATATCATATATATGTATGCATTTATTTATTAATTTATAAAAAAATCTTATTTATTATTATATTAATTAATAAATTTAGAAATGATATGTCATTCATTAAATTTTTAAATTAAAAATCAAAATCCTATTTAATAAGTATAATATAAACCTATTTATTAATATTATAATTATATTTTTATAAAATATTTATTACTTATAAAAATATATTATACCATAATTTAGTTAAATTTCTTCATTATTTATATTTTTATTTTTATACTCAATTTAAATAAAGTTATTTACTATTTGATAACTAATTATTACAATATTTATCCCTTTCAGCCTACCAGGTGCTCACACGTGTCAACACGTGGAGCTTCTTCTTCAAGATTCAGTTGTTGGACTTCTTTTCCACTGGCCTTATTTCGCCAACTTATTGTTGCGTCCACCTTCATCCGAACCATGATCTCCATCCTTGATCTTCTAGCTCAAACCACCTAGATTCACGCACACACAACTTTTGATCAAGTCTAACAACCTTGCGATTAACCTATTTATTGATGTAAACCTTGCCATTTTAAAACTAACTCTCTTTCACCAAGAACCGACTCGATGATCCCCTTCCTTCCTCGCTTCGTTCCGACCGCCTTCGGTGGTGACAACAACTAGGTGTGCCTCCACTTGAAAGAAGATTCGTCGGTGGAGACGTTCCAATGCTACGTTAACCTTGCACTGCTGCATCGCGTGCTTATAGCTTTGGGAATGCCGCCCGATCGAGCGACAACCAAGAAGGTATGGCACCTTCTTCATCCCAAGTACCATTCCATTCCCCTTCGATTTATCTATCCTCGTACACTTATTAGCCATGTTAATCACATTATTAACAACTGCTAATCATCGTTCCTTGATTCTCACTTCAAATATAATCAAACTTTGTTTCAATCCGTCAATTTTGGCATTTGAAACCATCTTTCCTTTAAACACTATTTGACCTATAAGTCTTCTTTAATCTTTAACATTGGGTTGATTTCCTTGGAAATCGAGCATCCGTATCTTGTTTGTAGGTTAGCCTTCGTATCTGGAGCATCATTCCATCATCCGGAGCTCTTGTCTTCTTCATCAGTCATCATCGAGTAGCAGCCACGATCCTAGAATTTGAAACTCTCGTCAATTCACACCGAAGCACCTCCGCCTTCTTCGACCACCGCCCTGCTGCAGGCGAGCTCAAAGGAGGTAGGAGGCCTCCTGCTTTCCCTGTTGGAGTAGCGTCATAGCCTTCACACCATCGGAGAAGGAGATCGAACTGTTGTCATCCCAGGATCGGGGAAATAACACGGGGAAGAAACGCAACACATATGGCTAACACGTGGCAAAAGTGAACGGACCAGATTGCATGATCTCATCTAATCCTAGCCACTCTTTCAAGGAGTGGAGAAATTGCATAATCAAACCCCACAAAACTCCAGAATTTAAGCCCGCCTCCAGTACTTTCATTTACTACATTTACGTCCCTGTCAGGGACCTAAATGTAAGACTTTCCATGAGTTTTCTTGCAATTAGATCGGACAGGGACCTAAATGTAAGACTTTCCATGAGTTTTCTTGCAATTAGATCCTTGTTTGAGGATTAATAGAAAAGAAACCCCTTTTTATTGTATTTTTTGTACATTCATACATTGACTTTGGACACTTTATGGACTCTTCGACATTATTCTGTCATCGGAGTATTTTTTACATTTTATTTTTCTTTGATTTTCGAGGATTTTCATCACATTTCCTTTGGATTCTATTTTCCGATTTTCGAGTTGTTTTTATTTCTTTTCATGTTCTTTCTTGAGGCCGCTGCTCGAGCAGTTTCTCTACTATTTATTATCACTATTCCACTATTATTTTCACATACTATATTGTAGATAAATTGATTGCAAAATACCCCTTTTGAAAAAATAAACAAATAAAAAGAATAAAAATTAAAATCCGAAAAGATTTTTCTCACCGAAGAAGTGAAGACAAGAAATTTTAAAAAAACACAAATTTATTTTCTTCACTTAAAAAATTCTAATGTGATTTTCTGCCTCCTTGTGTTCGAACCAAGGAAACTTACTCGGATAAATAAAGAAAGTGAACAACACCAATTTTAGGAGAGAGCCCGATCATTTTCTCTTTCTATTCTCTCTCTCCTAGTTGGTGGTGTATTTTTGTTTGATTAATTGTGATTTTATTTCGAGTGGTTCTTCTACAACCAACATCTATTCTTTTTAATCGCAAGCAAATTCCTAGTTATAATGGGGGTTGCGTTATGTAGTCAACAACTAGCGTGAAAAAATAGCTGAATCTTTTAACAAGATTTAAGCAAGAATCCATCTAGTCGACCATACTTATAGCAGGAGAAGGCTTCACCATTATGATATCTTCCCTTTATATTACCTATCGATGATGCAATAATTAACTACGATAACTTTTAATTATAATTAACAAATAACAAAATTTAGACAGCAAATAAGGAGTAACTTTATTGTATCCTCCATCTAGCCTAAAAATACATTCCAGATTAAACTGGAACTAGAAATAGATCTTATTTATTTCTTATTGGACAAGTTATTTCATAATATTAAACACCACTTTTCTTGTCTCCCACTGTCGCACCAAAAACACGTCAAAATGCTTATTTTATTGGAGAAAGCATAGTTTAACTTCAACATATGCTGTTAGACTACTTTTTGCATGTATATCAATATGCAGAAATCTATACTACCAAATGGATTTGTGTTCAACATTAATTCATCGTATAGATCACCTGCAATCACCTTTGATTCCAATTGTTGTGTCGGGAGGTATTTTAAAACTATATGCAAAAGAGTAATAATGACATGTTGAGAATTATTCATATTGAGATGTATAAAAAAGGACATGGAGTATGCAACTCATCTGCATATAACTTACACATGCATCATCTTTCAACCACATGCCGTCTCGAAATTTGAGACTGCACATATTTTCAAAGCAAGAACCAACAGTTGATTGTCGAATCATTGAGCGACTTTTGGAGAAAAAAAGGAAAAACACTACGCCTCCTTGAAAAATCACATGATGCGATAAAAAGGGCATCGAGGAAAGTCTCTGTCATGCATTGAGCATTAAACTAAAATGTCAGTTTGTAAAGATTAATTGTATGGTTTTTTGATTGAACGATGAGTTTTAGTTATTAGAAAATAAGAAATTACAAAACTCCAAAAAGTCGGTTTTCTATACATATAGAGATCACCAAAAATATCACTTTGTACATATGACCTCTTTGGCTCCTGAATCTCATCAAAGTTGTAGATCTCATCAGGACGAACAACTTTCGTGAAGAAAATTTTTCAATCCGAAGTATCTTGCTATTCCTTTTTTATTTTTATTTTCTTTTAAATTTTTAATTTTTTTGGGTGACATATGGTAGCCCCTAGGCGTGCCACATGGCACCCCCACCTGACCCCCATACCCACCCTATTTCCTATCCCCGAGTCACATGCATAGCACGTGACCTCTTTCTTCTTCCTCTTGGCCATTGGTGACTTGATTTTCGTGACTCGGGTTAAGGTATAAATAAGGTTGTTGCGACCCGAACAACAAAGCTAAGTCAACAAGAAAAAGAGAAGACCACCAAAGTAAAAAAATCAATCAAGCAAGCAAAAATTGCGATCTTGCTACTTTATTTTACCTGGTATAGCTACCATGGTCGAACACAAGGAGCACGATATGCGAAAGCTACGAAGTAGTCGGGAGTCCAAGAAAATAAAAGAAATTGGTGGATTTTATGTTTTTCATTTTTTGTGATTTTTAATATTAAGAAAAATGAGAAAAGAAACCAAAAATTTACAAACCAACAATTATTTAAAGCATAAAAAACACTCAGAAAATTCAAATAATTTTTTTTCTTTTTAAAATATTTAAATGTTTTTGTTATTTTTTTAAATTTTTCTGATTTTTAATTAGTTTTCTAAAAAAATGAAATAAACACAAAAATAACAAGCACTGTCCAGTTGGAATATAAAGGAAATTTAAAATTAAGTAAAATGCCTGTAAAATCCCAACGGTATTTTTATGATAAACTACAAAATGAAATCTAACTACAGAAACTTAAAACACATTTTTTTGAATTTTTATGAATTTTTAATGATTTTTCTAAGGTTTTTAGTCTTTTCAATTTTTATGGTTTTTATAAATGAAAATTCAACAAAAATGGGAAAGAAATAAAAGCAACACAAAATAAGTAAACAATAATTTTCTTAGAAATTTTCAAGGACTTTTAATATTTTTAATTGATTTACAAAAACAGTAGCAATTTTTAAAGTTTTTGAATTTTTAAAAATGATAAATGATAACAAAATAAAACCAAAAATTCACATAAATTACTACACCATGGTAGGGACCATGTATCGAAATTTCATGAATTTTGGATAATATTTGCTATTTATTAAATCAAAAAGGAAACACATAACACATAGGGACCTATCCGCATAGAAAATATATTCTAGGGGCTAAATAATAACACACACGATATCTATAGGGCACAAACTGTAATTTCTCCACCAAATTCAGCACATGTCACAAAACAGTACGCACAGGGGTATAACTACAATTAATGAAACTATAATTTCAAAACATAGCAGAGAATAAGTCCAGGACATTAAGTGCAATTAACCCACAACTACACGTGACGAAGCACGTGAGACCACATAGACATGACTGAAATGTAAATAAAGAAAACTGCAGGGACTGACATGCAAAAAGGTCCACTGTATAACTTTTATTTTACAAACTAAACGATAAAAGAAAATAAATGCAGGGGTTGCTGAGCAATTGACCCATGCAGCACGTGCGCGGCGCATGGGGTGGACAGGTGGCAGGCACTGAGTGGAGGCGAGGCGTGCGGCTCTGGTGCGTTCAGCTGGCAGATCCAATGGCCCTGAAGTGTCGGCTACATGTGCGGTACGGAGGCCATTAGATGTCAGATCTAACGGCCTGACAGCTGCAGGCGCTGGACGATGGTGATGGGGTATGGGCCAAGAAGTAAATACAATGGTGGAGCGAGGCACTGGAAGAACTCCGCCAGGGCAAAGTTCACCAGAGCACCGACGACGATCCGACACTCCGATGAATGATCGGGCGGTGGCAAAAGACTCGTGTGGCTCCTCCGTGTCGGGTGAACGGATCAGATGAGCTCTATGCCAGTCATATATTCGGGACGGTGGCTGTGACCTTGGGGAGCTCCAACGAAGTGGGTCGAGGGCGATATCGGGTGTTTCCACGTGCGCTAAGTCCTGTAGAGGAAAGCTCAGACTCGGAGCAAAGATCCGGTCAGGGTTATTGAACCTAAGACAAAGGGAAGTGACGACGAATGGAAGGGGGGTTTCCGGCGGAGCGACAGAGGAAACCGATAGCCTAATCTTGTCTATCCAAGCAAAGCCTAGGGTGATCAGGTTGCGTCAGAAGGGTGACGATGATCTGGGTCGTCGATCGGAACAGATGGGAGTGGCTAACGAAGCTCCGACCGGCTGGTCAGTGCTAGCGGAGATGCGACAGAAGTGAAACTAAAGATCAAACTGATAACGGAGCTAAGGACTATGAGATGGATACCTGAAGGTCCTAAATGAATCCTGAGCTACAGGGGGTGCTGTCGAAGGTGGTCTTTTCCTCAACCTTGCTGCGGAAGGCGGGGTAGGCTCGTCGCGGCGGTGCTCCGGCCACGAGTCTTGAGCGTTCGGCTGCAACACTCCTCTCCGATCACCAAGGGTCTCCTCCGATTGCTGTCACCAAGGCGAAGGATTCTAGGGTCTCAAGGGAGTGTGCGACGTGAACTGTCGACCTGGGGAATTGAATGAGGGATTTATAGGACGTCCCAGATGGTCCGAACAATCGGGAAAGGGTACGCAATCCGAGGACGATCCACGGCTCCCTAAGGATCCATGAGGGTTACTGATCCACTAGGGAGACGCGGGCGTCGGTATCGGGGCATGAGTGGGCAAGATTCGATCGAGAAAAATGGGAGAAGATAGGGCGAGAATCAGATCCACGTGCAAGAGGGTCCGGGAGGGGCAGTTGACCGGGGTCAACATCCCTCCTGGACCAATCAGAAAATAGCCCGGTCAAAAAGATTTATAAAATAAATTAAAAATAGAAAATGATTTCAAATTAAAGTGTTCAAAATAAAAAATATTTATTATTTTCCAAATTAATTTTTTGTGATTTTTATTTATTTTTATGAAAAATAACTTAATCTGTATACAATATATTATAGTATATACATGTATAAAATACTTATGTATAATATAAAATTATGTTTATTTTCTTTTTTTGCACAAATACCCTAATTTTACATTTTATTTATTTACAACATATTACTTGGATTATCAAATAATTTTTATATTATTTTTATTATTTATTTACAAGTATAAAATAAATAAAGAGTAGTACATATATACATGTATTATGCACAAAGTAAGAGAGAGAAAATTTTATTTTTATTTATTTTATTTTTCTAATTTTCTGTTTTATTTTTAGAAATATATATACAAGTGGATAAAAAGACCTTTTTATTTTTATTTTTGTAAAAATAAATTATATACATGATTGATAAATATGTAAAAGGTAGAGTGGCCCTATCTCTCTCTACTTATTTTATTTGGCGATCAGGCCCATACTGGACCCTCTCTTGGGTTCAGGTCACTCAATATTTATTCTAAATATTTCCTTCTTTTACTTTTATTCTTTATTCTTTTATTTTTGCACAATACATGCTAATTATTAATTATTAACAAATGCATGCTCATTGATAATTTATTGTATTTATAACTATATGCATGATGTTTTGCCAAGATTTTTAACTAAAATAAAAGAACAAAGAGTGATGAATGAGTATTCATCAGTTGTTATCCATCAGCCCGTGTAACACCCCTCCACTTTCTACATGTATCGCCTTCACCTCATCGGCCGTTAGGGCCTCCTGCGTAACACCCCTCCACCACCACCTACGAGCCGTTATCTCTGCCTCCCTATAAAATATCGCCAACCCACCTTATCTCTCCTATCCTCCCCTCAAGTAAGGTGCCAATGACAGTGGTGAGCGGCCCGAGCGACAGAGGTAGAGTGATATCAAAGGTCATTGCGACCTCAATCACTCGAACTGGGCTCAACAAGAAAAATTAGACCACCAACAAAATCAAACAAGCCTGAAAATCAAGGCAAGCGATCTTGCTATTTATTTAACAAGGTATAACGACCATGGTTGAACACAAGTAGTCGAGAAATCCAAAAAGAAATAAAAACAATTTTGGTGGTTGTTAATTTTTAAATTTTTTATATTTTCTTTTCTAATGAGAAGAAGGATAAGAAAAAGAGAAAGTCAAACTCAAACAATTATTTTAAGGTCTAAAACTACTAAAAAATTCAAAATAAAATTATTTTTGTGTTTTTTAAAATATTCAAGTGTTTTTGGGTATTTTATCAGCTTTTTCTGATTTTAATAAAATTTTCTAAAAAGAAAAGAAAGGCAAAAACAATAAATAGAGTACAACCTGAATAGAAAGGCAATTTAAATATAGTTAAAATGCCTCTAAAATCATGGCAGCAATTTTATGTGAAAGCATAAAATAAAATCTAACTACAGAAATTGAAAACACATTTTTTTATTTTGATAGAATTTTTAATGATTTTTATAAAGTTTTTAGTCTTTTGTAATTTTTAGGTGTTTTGTAAAAGATAATAAAATGAAACTGATAAACAAATTAAAATTAAAACAAACAAAACAAGCACCCACAAATTTTTATGGATATTTCAAAGGTATTTCTCTATTTTTTATGAATTTTCTGAAATAGACAAAAGCATTTTTTAGGGTTTTTAATTTTTTGAAAATAACAAATAAAATCAAAATGCATCACAAAAAACACCAAAACTATTCTACAGTAGCAGAAGCTACTGGTAATTTTTAGGTATTTTTGGAGTAGTTTTGATATTTATTTAATTAAAACTCAACACCTAGCTTGTAGGGACCTAAATGCAATTTATTTAAGTTTCTATACTCAACATTAACAATATCTAAAAGTCTAGATCCAATCATGTAATTTTTCCAATTAAATCCGTACATGCATCAAATCCACACTCATAAGGCATATTTGCAATTTTAGGAAACATATCAATCAAACATTAGCATAGGAAAGCTTCAGGGCTAAACATGCAAATACACTAAAGTTCACGTGACAAAGCACACATCTCCAGTCAGGGAGGACTAATCATAAATAACAGAAACTACAGGGACTAAACTGCAAATAATTTCAACTACAAATTTATTTTATGGACTAAAACATAAATAAAACAAGTGCGGGGTAAAAAGGGATATATTACCTTGCAGCACATGTGGCGCGCGTGGAGGGGACACATGTAGGCCATTGGAGAAGACGTGGACATGCGGCTCTGTTGGCGGCAGGTGTCATATCTGATGGTCGGGGACGTGGGGCACATGTGGCCGTTAGATCTGACATCCAGCGGTCTGATAAGGCGGCTGGATGGACGATCATGATGTGATATGGAGAGTCCCGATCGATCCAACGGTTTGGAGCGTGTCTGGAAGAACAAGCGTCAGGTGAACTTCACCAATGCCAAGGAAGAGATCCCCAGCTCCGATGGAAGATCAAGAGGCACCGGCGTGATGGTGAGATGATTCTGCATTGACTGGACGGCTCAGATGGAGGCTCCAACAGCTGGATAGGTGTGGCGATGACGAGCACCTGGAGCTACTCCGGTGAGCTCTAGAATGGATGGAAGGAGGGCTCCCAACGCACGCAACGACCTGCAAAGGGTAGCTTTGACTCGGAGCTACGCTCCGGTCTGGGTTATTTGGGCTAAAAAGAAAAGAAATGGCATGGGGCAGACTTCGATCTCCGGCGAAGGCGATGGAGGAGATCTCGAGCCTAATCTCGACTAGATGGACGAAGATCAAGGTGATTAGGGTATGGAGTGAGATGGAGGGTGATCGTGTGGTGATATCAGACTGGCTGAAGGTGGATGATGGAGCTCCGACCGGCTGGTCGGAGCAAACGAAGGTGTGATGGTGCTGGGATGGAAGATCTGAATGAATAGACTCAAGCGAAGGATGAAAGATTCACCTGAAGGTCTGGATCGACTCCTGAGCTCCTGGTGAAGGCGGTCATGGGGGTGATGGCCTCGACTGAACTACGGAAGGAAAGGGAGACTCCTCGCGGTGGAACTCCGACCACGATGGTGGAGCTGCGGCGTTGCTGCACCAAATCGATCGCCCGGCGGTGCTCCAGACAGCTGTCACTCAGTTGGAGGTGGCTAGGGTGTCAAAAGGGAACGAGGCACGAGCTGCCGCCCTGGGGAAGAGGATGAGATGATTTATAACGCTCCTAGGTGGCTGGAGAAATCGGGTGGAAGCACGTGAACTGAGGAGGATCCGCGCCTTCCTAGGGATCCACAAAGGTCACCGATCCACGGGGAAGGTGCGAGCGAAGAATCGGGACATCAGGTGGAATGATCCGATGGGGAAAATTTAGAGAAATCAATCCGGCCACAAAGTCGGGTCGGATCAAGCACTGGAAGAGGGGGTTGACCCGGGTCAACATGCGCAAGTGGACCAATCAGGAGCGACGTAGGAAAAGGACAAAAACCACTACAGGACAAAATAGCAAGGAAAATCAAAGATAAATAAATTAAAAATAGTAAATGAATTTAAATTAAAAAATGAATAAAATTACAAATGTTTATTATTTTTCAAAGAATTTTTCTGTGATATTTATTTTTTTTGAAAAATAAATTAGTTTATATACTATATAGAGTATTACATACAAGTATATTATACCTAAGTATTTTGTGTAATTATTTTTAATTTATCATTTTTACAAAAATACTCAAATTTTATATTTATTTTATTTACAACATAATTTTTGGAGTATAAATTTTTTTTTATTTTTTTATTTATTTACAGGTATAAAAAATAGAGAAGGGAATATATATACATGTATTATGCACAAGTGAGAGAGAATTTTATTTTTATTTTTATTTTTCTGATTTTTATTTTATTTTCAGAAATATACACAAGGAGGTAAAAATATATTTATAGTTTTATTTTGGTAAAAATAATTTATTTATTTACACCCATGATATGTATAGTATATAGTAGGCCCTATCTCTCTCTACTAATTTTATTTGGCGATCAGGCCAATGCTTGGCCCTCTCTTGGGGTTCGGGTCACTCTGTATTTATTTTAAATACCTCCTTCCTTTTTCTTTTTTCTTTATTCTTTTTACTTTTGCATTAATACATGCTAATTATGTAATAGGGATTTTTACCCGGTAGACCCTATAATCTTTGTCAATTACCTCCACGACCTTTAAAACAACCTAATTCCTCCCTCGACCCTGTAAATTTGCTCTGTCTTACCCCACAGACCCTACCGTTACTTTTACTTTTACTTGAGTTAATAACATGGGTTAATCTAACCCCAGGTGCATTAGATGGTGGATTGGGTTAGGCTAGCTGAAATTCATGTCAAACAACACAATCAAGCCCTCAATCTCGCTCTCTGGTAGGATGGGAAGCTCCTCCGCGGTGTTTTCCTTTGTGGGTATAACGAAGTTGGCGAGGTCGAGGACGGAGGAGGGTGAGGAGATGGAGCCGAGAGGCAGGTTATGGGTGTCGGATTTAGAGGAAGAAGCGGAGGAAGAGACAATCATGTCCTTCTTCTCCACCTCGAACCTCATCGCCTCTCTCTTGTAGGCGGAGGCAACCTCTTCCCTGGTGTCGAAAATGCCGAGCCACAGTCGAATTTGGCGTATTGGGTCGTGAATCTCATCTGCCAATTTCCCCCACTTCCTCTGCCTCACCCGTCGAGTCTTGGCGCCTTTTGAGGCCTCCTTAGGAAAGCCTTTCTTGCTGGAAGAAGCTTGGGGGGTGGACGGGCACGTCTACGGTGTAGACGGTATGCAGATCTCAACGACCATTTTTTTCTTCTTGCAAGCGCGCCTCTTGGAAACACCGTCCGCCTTGTTACTGGACACATCGGTGGCATGGGGGTCGTCGCAGAAGTCATCTTCTGTTGGAGGATACAGGGGATAAATGTGAGACCTCCTTCCGTGCTTGAACGCGACTGTCACGGACATGGTCACGGCCAAGCTCACGAGGATCTCGAAACCATGCATGGAGAACACGGCGGCAATGAAAGTCCCCCGAGTCTTCTTGTTGGTGAACTCCGACATGATGGTGGCCGAGAGAGGGTAGTCTCCTCCGATTCCTATTCCAAGCAGGAAGCGGTAGAAGTAGAGGCTCGTGAAGACGTAGGTCTTGGTGCGGCATATGGAGAAGCCGCAACCGATGGAGTTGAAAACCGTGATGAGGAGGGACGAACCGTAAACTTACGCCGCTCCTTCTTGTTACTGAGGCAACCGAAGATGATTTGGCTGTTGGCGGCACCCAAGAGAGCCACGACTATGGTGGTAGAGAGGACTGCTGGTGGGGTAACCCTGGTTTTTAGTTTGTTAGTCTTTTGATCAAACGCAAGGTCATAGTAAATGCGACCGACCATGCTCATCACGGGAGTGATGCAGAAGAAGTCGTAGGCGTTAGTGAAGAGCCCCATGCCGGCAACTATGATGGCCTTGAAGTGGTAGTACTATACCTTGGTAGAGTCCAGTGTGGATAAGATCTTGATAGCCATAGCTCTGGATCTGCTCATGCTCCACAGTTGCCGATTGAAGAAGAAGAAGAAGATGAACATTTGAGAAGGGAAATAACAGGACGATGCCTCTGTTTTGATTGGCTCGTTGACATTTGTTTTCTGGAGAAATTTCGGCAAAACCGACATGGCCCAAGAATGACCGGACTTGCTTGATATTTGTAGGTGGCTCTAGTTTAGAAATTACATCCACCTTGGCTGGGTCAACCTCCATGCCACGTTTAGAAACAACGTGACCCAGCACGATTCCTTCGGTCACCATGAAATTGCTCTTCTCCCAGGAGAGCACAAGATTCACCTCGCAGCACCTCCGTAAGACTCGGTCTAGATAATCCAGGCATTGATCAAATGAATCCCCATAGACCGAAAAATCGTCCATAAAGACCTCGAGGAAGCTACCCACCATATCAGCAAAAACTGCAAGCATACACCTTTGAAATGTGGCTGGGGCGTTGCAAAGCCCGAACGGCATCCGTCTGAAGGCATATGTGCCAAAAGGACAGGTGAACGTGGTCTTCTCTTGGTCTTCAGGAGCAATAGCAACTTGATTATACCCAGAGTAACCGTCCAAGAAACAGAAATATTCCTTCGCGGCCAATCTCTCCAAGATCTGGTCGATGAAGGGTAGCGGAAAATGATCCTTCTTGGTGGCAAGGTTAAGTCTTCTGTAGTCTATGCACACTCGCCAAGAAGTCGGTACTCTGGTTGCGATCTCCTCTCCTTTGTCATTTGTCACAATGGTGATTCCTGATTTCTTGGGCACAACATGCAGAGGGCTCACCCATTTGCTGTCGGAGATGGGATAAATGAATCCCGCATCACACCATTTCTGGATTTCTTTCATAACCACCTCTCGCAGGTTAGGGTTTAATCTTCTTTGCAGTTCTCGAGAGGGTCTGCAATCGTCTTCCAGAAAGATGCGGTGCGAACAGAGTGACGGATTGATCCCGTGGAGATCGGAGGTTCGCCAACCTATTGCCTTGCGGTTACGTTCAAGAACCTCCATCAGACGAGCTTCTTGATCTTCGGTCAGATGTGCATTAATGATGACCGGGTACATGTTCGGTTCTCCTGCAAGGAAGGCATACTTCATATTGGAGGGCAAGGGTTTCAGCTCAGGCGGTGTCTGAGCTGCTTCAGTGGTGACCTCAGCTATTATTGCAGGTGGTGATTCTTTCAACTGTGCGATGTCCACCATAATCTGTTCTGTCTCCTCTCTCAGATCCTGACAGAATTCTTCAATAATTTCATCTTCGTCCGAAGATGCTTCCAAACTCAGCTCTTGGTTCTGAAGGCATATCAACCTCACATCAGTGTCTTGTAGTGCATCAGCAAGTTCCTCATCTTGCTTGATACAAGGGAATTCGACTGCAGTTTCCACTTCCTCCTCGGATCGGAGGAGTCCGTGGATCTCATTATCATCCAGGAATAAGTTGGTATCTTGAATCTCTGCTAGAAAATCGCAATCTTCATCATTCTCGATCACCCTTGTACATGACGCAGATGTCGGTTCCACTGGCATTCCCTCAGACAGGGTCTCTACTTTGATAGTTTCATTTCCAGCGCCGAACGTGATTTCTCCTGTCCCATAATTCACTACTGCGTTTGATGTACGCAGAAATGGTCTTCCGAGTATGATCGGGGTAAGGAGCAATGGAGCGGGGACGTCCATATCTAAGACCACAAAATCGGCTGGGAAAGATTTTCCCTGAACCGTGACGATCACGTCCTCCAACAGGCCCCTAGGCCGCTTGACTGATTTGTCTGCAAACTGCAGAATCATCTTTGTAGGTTTGAGCGGTCCCAGCTTGAACTCCGTGAGTAGTGAGGCTGGCATCAGATTGACAGATGACCCGCTGTCGAGGAGTGTCCGTTCGAACTCTTGATTGAACATCTGACAACGTACAAGAGGTGCTCCCATATCTGGCTTTTTGTCCGGGAGGTTGCTGATGGCATTGACGGTGGCCATAGTGAGGATATGCTTTTCAGATTTACCACCCTTGCTTCGGGGGTTATGTGGGGTTGGCCTGCGCTTGGTTGTACATGCCTCCTTAAGTCCTTTCTTCACAGTTGGCATGTACTCAAGAGCTTTCATTAATGGCATATTTAACACCAGATTCTGAATAATTTCTATGATAGCAGGATCAGACAAAGCACTTTTCAAATTTTTCATTTTTTTGTGTTTTTTCATTGCTTCAGGAAAAGGAATATTTACAAACTCTTCTCCAATTTCATTCAGAATAGTGTCCGTGTTGTTGTTTACAGGTAGATGACAAAAAGGAATGGATTCATCTACAATTTGTGGACCAAAAACGACAGGCTTGGCTTCGGGTGCTGGCGTTGGACTTGCTGCAGGTGCGGTGCTCCTCCTGTCAGGAGCTGACTGTGATGCGGGTGCAGACGTCTCCAATGCTGGCTGGTCTCCACCGAGGTTGCTGCTATCTTTTTGTATTTTTCTGTTTTCTTCATTTTTTTGTGATTTTCTGGATGCTGGTGCTGCTCCCAAAATGCTTGCTGGCCCTGGTGTTGGCTGGACTGACGATTCCCCGTCAGATGCAATCTGCTTTCCTTTCGCCGTCGCCGATGGCTGGAGTGTCCTACCGCTCCTGAGAGTAACAGCGTTAGATAAAAAACAATTAAATTCACCTGATTCGGGTCGGACACTGCCAGCTACCTGCTCCTTGCGTCGGAAATTGTTAGGATTAGCTTCGACCTGGGCTGGTATGACGGTTTTGGCTGCCGTCAGGTCGTCGATCTTCTGGTTCATCTCAGCCATGTTCTTCATCAACTGCTCCAAACAGGCCAGGGCCGGATTGACCGGTACAATCTCAGAAGATTCCCCCTGCTGGGGTCTAGACTGCTGATATGGCGGTTGAGATTGTGACTGGTACCCTTGTGCGAATTGTTGAGGAGGGGGATTGGAGGAGTATTGAGTCTGGTGTTGGTTGTACTGTGCAGCCGGTTGCTGGTGATAGCCTTGTCCACGATATCCGGACTGCTGAGGCCCATGTTGGTAATTCTGCCTCCACGTGTTTCCATGTGAGGGAGGCTGGTACTGGTAGGGCTGCTGGAATGGTCTTCCACCCTGGTGTTGCTGCTGGAAGGGCCTGTTGCCCATGTTCTGACCCTGAGAGTGTCCCTGAGGACGGGTCAGCTGCGCTTCGTTGTTCCAGATGCCATTGATCTCCTGGATCAATGGCGGGGGTGGAGAGAACTGCTCGGAGTAAGCGGGCTGGTGCTCGGGTTGATATATAACCATCTGTGTCTGAGGCTGCGGTTGCTGCTCCGGGACCTGCACGTAGTATACGTGCTGGACCGGCTGGGGCTGCGGTGGAGTCGGCTGAGGATTTTGCTGCATCGTAGGCTCCTTCTTCTCAGCGTTCGGCTCGGCAGAGGTAGACACAGCGTTGCACATGTTTGCATTCAGTGCTCGGACGAGCTGCTCCAGCTGCTGGGAAATCTGGTCGAGCTTCTCCAGACCTTGGGTCCTCTTCTCTATAACTGCCAGTTTTTTGAGGTCCTGCGACCTCTTCTCGATGATGTCCACTTTGGACAAGTGGCTCCCTATGATACTCAGGTTGGAGCTCTCATCTTTGTCCTCAGTGTGAGAAGCCATGTTAACTGGCTTGCTGATGGCGGTCGGTGGCTTCATGTAGACCCGGGACGAGGATTGGGCTGCTTCTCCCTCAGCCATTTCTTCAAAGACATTCCATACAACATCCTCGTCCTTGTTGAAATGCGATCCGCCGCAAGCTGCATCAACTAGCTTTTGGCTCTCGAATGACAGCCCCCCAAAGAAGTGTTGTACGAGACTGGTCTTGGGTATTTTATGGTGGGGACACTTCTCCTGGAGATCCTTGAATCTCTCCCACGCTTCATGGATTGTCTCGTGCGGCTGTTGGCAGAAACTGGAAATCCGGGCACGCATCTGGTTTAATCTCCCCAGAGGATAAAATTTATGAAGGAAAGCAGATTTCAATTCCTCCCAGGTGGTGACGACCTTCCCGAGATGATCGACCCAGTAAAGGGCCTTGTCTTGAAGGCTGAAAGAGAATGCGGTCATCTTGATTACATCCAGGGGAACTCCGGGGTAGTGAGCAGTGGAGCAGATGCGGTTGAACTTCTTGAGGAAAATATATGGCTCCTCAGTGGTGTTCCCATGAAAGGTAGGAAGCAATGACAGAAACTGTGGCTTAAGCTCGAAGTGAGCATGCATTCGTTGAATTTGAATCCACTCAATGATGCGCCCTGCTCCTGGATTGTATGTCTGCTTGAGTGTGGGCTTGGGCTGCGGTGGATCTTCTTCTGTTGCTTCAAAGTCAGGTCCCACTGAGAACTCATCATTGACTTCCTCGAAATTGGGATCGTCCTCCCGTCGGCCGTCTCTCGCATCGGCCCTTCTTCTCAGATCATTCAGCATGTCCTGGAAGGCGGTCTGGGCCAGGGCTTGGTTAGTCAGCTGCTATTGAATGGCTTGGATGGAAGCCAGCAGTTGACTGTTGACCTCACCCTGCGTAGTGTATTGTCCTTCTGCGGCATGGTCTTCGGGCTCCTGCTGAGGCTGTGGTCCTTTTCCCCTTCCTCCTGCCATTTCTATCTCTGCTGGGTTGACTGTCTCGATCTCTAAGTCTGCACATGGTAGAATGCCTCGATCAGTCTGAATTGCAGCACCAGGTAAAGAGATGCGGTCTGTGTCAAGGTCGGCACAGAACTTTGTTAAGGATGGTGATGTGTAAGGAGTGAAATCAATGGCCATCCAAAACGGACAGAGTCCGGGACGAGAGTGATCCCGGCTTATTGAAGAAGGCAGGGAGTCTGGAGATCGGTTCTTAGGGTTTGAACCGGTGTCTCGGAAATAGCCCTGAATTATTTGAGAGGGTGAGCGAATGGAGCCGATGTGGGTGTCGACAGAGCCTCGACTAAACTGTCCATTCGTCGCCATCTCGAAGGTCAAGAGGAAGATCGATGTGGATGAAAGATACGGGGGTCAACAAGGAACAAAAAGGAATGTAAAACAGTAGAAGGCTCACAATGAGTGAGCGAGGGTCAACTGGAGGGTAAACAAAATTGCGCAACGGCCGGGGTTTTTGATCTTGACCTAAATGTGATTAGCAATCAAACACAAGACAAGGGAGTTCACCAACTCAACTCGTGAAGCCGTGAAGGTTCGGCTTTTATCTTTGTAATTTTTATCTTGTTTTCAGGAATTTATCTTTCAACGAGTCCTTAGAGCGCTACGCCTATAGGAGCGAGAGTACTGCCGGAAAAGTATTCCCGTACTTGTCCTCCTCCTGTGTAACCTGTAACTTGCGCTTTTTAAGGTCCTTGTAACCCTTACTGGATCCCTACTCAGCCAAAGAAATAGAGGGAGGAAGCCGATAGACGAAACCGATACTTCGGATCTCACTCACAACGAATCACCCGTGAGCGTGCAAGATCCTACTCGGACGCAGCCGGTGAGACAGACACCCCGTGAAGGCGTGGCCTATGCTCGGTACTTCGGACAAGGTCGGTGCTCACACAATAGTGAGTCACCACTGGCGACCAAGCCCTACTCGACTACGTACGATAGTAGCGCCAATACTTCGGAAATCCAGGCGATACACAAGGCAGCCACAAGTTGGGTTTTGGGCTCTAATCCTTACGAACGCTCTACTCACTTGGAAGGAGACCTTCCCATGCAACCTGAAAACAAATGAGGGTGTTACTCTCCCAAATCAATGAGTCCAATTACCAATTTTTATTTAGGTCAAAGTTTTCTTAGCAGTCCCTTTTTTAATTTTTTTGTGTTATCGCTTCTTTTGAGTAGTTTCAAACAAGCGCCTAACGATTTTGTTTTTTTCTTTATCCTAATGTATCCAAAATCAGAGGGAGAAAAGAGTCGGTAAAAGTCAATGCAAGTTGGCACCAAGATGGAAATCTCACCTTTGTGCCTATATGATGAATGCAAAGTGAGAAGACTTACAGTGAATCCCAGCTCTCTCCATGCGGGATGCAAGGCAGAAATTTATAAACCTAATCTATATGCCGGTTATGCAATGCGGAAATCGTCCTAGAGCAGGCAACTGCTAGCGTGAAGAACCACAAGTTAATCACCAATCCTCGATCCTAAGAGTCCGGTCTAGACCCTCCCCTCCTCTTCTCGACACATCGAGTTCAGGAGTAGCGCTTAATGGGGAGAGCTCGCGGCGCGTCGGATCTAAGAAGATGAGTTAACTGTTTAATTAAACTAAGTCCAAAAACGGTCTATAGGCACATGCAAAGGTTATTAGTGTGTTTGGACCTAATCTAGACGATCAAGCAAAAGTCTAAATCTAAGGGCTCAATCCACAAAAGAAAGTGAAAATGAAATCAAAACCGGCAAATGACAGTCGGGAAAACACGAAGAAAACAGCGGTGAGCCCCCAGGTGAACAAACACCCGGAAATTAGGCCCGAAGTGTCCAAGAGTTCAAGTCCTGTATTATTACAAATTATCAAATACTCTCTCTCTCACAAAAATAAAAACAACTCTCTTTCTCTCTCTCGTTCTCCTGCTCTCTCCTGCCGGCTAGGGTAGAATAGCCGGCTCCTCCTCCCAAGGCTGCTCAGGATCCCCTAGGCGATCCTCCTCGGTTGGCGGTCCCTCGCAAGAAAACAAAGAGATGTCAGACAATTCAAACTAAATAATACATAGAATATAAATAAGCAAAAATGGCTAAGTGACTAGAAAGACCCAAAGATACTCTACAAGCCGATGCTCCCCGGCAACGGCGCCATTTGAAAAGCGAGAATGCGAGAGCCGCTAAATAGCGGTCTGACAAGTCAGACTCACTGTCGCTGATGCGACTGCTCAAACTTCCTCGGTCTTCAACAATTAACACACACAATCAATCAGAGAATGAATAGCAAGGATTAAAATTTATTATACCCTACTAAAGATGTACAATGGCAAGCAAGTAGGGGTCGAACACAAGAAGCAAGGGTGTAAAGCACGGGTAAAAATCCAAACCTGAATCTAACAAGCAACTTAGCCAATCTAAAATTTTTGTGGGTTTTTGATTTTTATATTTTTTTATTTATTTTTTTTCAATATTGGAAAGTAAAGGCAATATAATAAAGGGCAAGCTAAAAGATTTATGAAAAGGTGCAAAAATGCTCAAAAATTCAGAAATAAAATGTTTTTGGTTTTTTTTAAGATTTTTTACTGTCTTTGTGATTTTTGGAGATTTTTCAAGGTGTTTTTGATATTTTTAAATACTGAAAGAAGGCAAAACAGTGGAAATGGGGCTGGCTGTGAATAAAAATGCAAGTTAAAATTAACAAACAGCAACCAAAAGCTCTCACACTATTTTTCCAATAAAAAGGACAGAATAAAGAACAAACAGGAACTGAGTTTGCTATTTTTGGATTTTTCTACTATTTTTTATATTTTTTTGAAGTTTTTGAGTGTTTTTAAATTTTTAGTGTTTTTCTTATGAGATTTTTAATGATTTTTGGCTGGGAGATAAAACAAACTAAAAGACACAAAATATATTTTTTGGGATTTTTTCTGGAGTGTTTTTATATTTTTTATGGATTTTCTAGGTTAGACAGTGCACAAAATAGATGTTTTTGATTTTTAATAAATATAAAAATAAAGTAAAATCAAAAACTAAAATAGTGGCGTTAAAGTGCACATATCCAGGAGCCTAAGTCTATTTTTGTGGAATTTTTGGACTTAGGACGACATATAAAACAAATACAACAAGCATCCAAAAATAAATGAGCCTGGCAGGGGTATATGTGCAATATGTCAAACATCCGGGGGCATTCATGCAATTTTTACCAAGAAATCACGCGCAGCTCACGTTACTCACCACTCACAGGGGCATAAATGCAATTAAAGAAAAACCGGAAGGGCGTACATGCAATAGTTCCAAAAATATATTATATATCCTACGCACAGGGACGAAATCGCAAATACAGAAAGGTCCTGGGCCTATCTCGCAAAATACCCAAAAGTCACACGCCGACGTCACGTGAGGTGACGTGGCGTGGACCGAAGTGCAAATAGTGATAATGTGAGGGTCCGCGTGCAAATATTACAATACTTTTTAAACTACAAATAAAAACTACTAGACTAGAAGGTAAATACAAAAAGGCGTGGGTTAAAAGTGCAAAATACCCACGGTGCTTGATCCAGCGGTCGATGGAGAGTCACTCGTCC
Source organism: Ottelia alismoides (assembly GCA_037367405.1). Lineage (NCBI taxonomy): Eukaryota > Viridiplantae > Streptophyta > Magnoliopsida > Alismatales > Hydrocharitaceae > Ottelia > Ottelia alismoides. The sequence goes on from JAZKJV010003768.1 coordinate 272,929, forward strand.
ACGTGGCGCCCATCCGACGGAGCATAACCCTTCGTCGCGGACGGCTGGGATTAGATCATCAAGGCTTGATCGGACGGTTGAAGGCGAAGGCAGATCGAACGGCTGGTGGCGTTCCTGGAGCGGGCGGTGGATCCAACGGCAGGGAGGAGTTCACGAAGAACACCTCCCCGGCGAACTTCGAGGTGCGATTCCGGCCGACACACGGCCGCTCCGGCCCCCGGATCAAGGGCAAAACGATCCCGGGGCTCTTCCGCGTCAGCAGGTAGTCTCAGGCGAGGCCGAGACAGCTCGAGGTGCTCGGACGACGGAGAAGACCTGGGCAGCTGGTCCTTGGTTCGTCGAGTGTCGATCGAGCCTCCTCTTGGGCTCGGACCTGCAGGGTTAAGTGCATAAAATCCCGGCGAACGATTTGGTGGGCTCCGATGGTTCCAATGAGGCGAACGATGGTGCGGGCGAAGAACTCCGGCGAGCGGCGGAGAGGGGAGTTCTAATGATTCGATCTGGGCGAGATCGAGGTGGATGGAAGAGTGGAGCGGAGCGACGGAGTGACGAGGAAGAAGATGGAGGTGGTCCTGGCGGTGGTCGACGACGGTGGTGGTCGGAAAATGGAGGCGGAGCTCCGCTCCGCCGTGGGTTTCGATCGAGATTTCACGGCGCTAGATTAATCGAGACGCAAAGCTACTGGAGGTCTAAGCTATTCTATGCTAAGGCTACAAAAAGACGAAGAGAAGGGGGGAGGAGGCTCACCAGAGACGTCGGGCGATGAAGCTCGGCGGAACTCCGGCGAGGGTCGGATCGACTTCGATTCGACGCCAACTGACGCAAACCCAAGGTCAAATCGACTCCTGCTGTCACCAGGAGCACAATGGGATAGGGGTTTTCGAGTGGATTTGGCGGAAGAAGGATCAAAATTCAAATCGAAGTTGGGGGACCTCTTTTGAAGGGTTGACGCACGGCGTGGAAGACGAGGTCCAGCGCCTCGATCGATGGTCCTCGGCCCCAAGAATCACTTGGGCGTGATTCGCCATCGATCGAGGTGCAAAAGTGCAGAAGACGTCGACACGATTTGGTGCAAGGTTAGACCTAGAAAAAGACGAGAAGATGGGACAAAAGCTCGTCTGACAAGTCTGGAAGGGGAGGTCAGACAGTTGACCTAGGTCAACTGTCAGACCAACCTGGTTGGTCCACGTGGACCAACCAGGAAAAACCTTCACAAAAATTGTAAAACAAATCGAGATAAAATAGTAAATGGATGAATTTTCGTTTGGTCAAAAAATAAAAGTTGTTTATTAATTTATGGAGTATTTTATTATGAATTTTATTTAATTTTACAAGGCTTATTTTTTACAGGTTCACCTTTTTACCCCTTTATAGGTATAATACCTGTATACTTTATTACTTATTTTTCTTTTGTGTATTTTAATGCTATTATTTTTGTTTATTATTTTCTAAAATTATAACATACTTTAATGTACACAAATATATTTTTATTTTATTTTATTGATATATTTTGTATATTTAATAAAATACAAGTATGTGTTGTATAGGTATATATATATATATATAGGTAATGTACCGATATACAAGTATTTTTATTTGTGTTTTGGTCCTTATCTCCCCCTACTTTATTCCTTGTCGACCTATTCATCAAGATGCCTAGGTCTCGGGGTTTCGGGTCATAAAATATTTACAATATTTTATTCTTTTTCTTTTCTTTTCTTTATTCTATAATTTTTGGCTTTAAAAACCGCAATTTATACAACATTTACACACATATGCATGAATGCTAAAATGCATGAATTAGGCCTATTTACGCGCATTTACTAGGGTTTTTAAGGCCAAAATGATAGAATAAAGATGATGAAACGTGGATTCATCATCCCCCTATACTTTACCTTTGCTAGTCCCTAGCAAACACTTATGCAATAAGTGCAGAAAAAGAAAAACAAAGAAAAGAAAAAGAAGAAAATTGGATGAAGTTTAATTATCAAACTTGTCTTCACAAGATCAAAGTTTGGAGCTTAAGTCGGACCCTTGGAATTTTAGTGCGGTCGGAACCTTAATGAGAACCAAGTTTGAAATCCAACAGTCCTTGAGAATCCCAAAACTCTATCCAAGTCTCCTCAATAGCCAGGTCAGAAATACTTCAACTCATACGCAAACTCTTACGACTATGAGTCTGACTTGTACAGTGTAAGTGATATGTAGCTCCCTACCTCAGAAGTGACAAAGAAACAACCTCCCCCAACCTGGTAACTCTAATGCCTCGGTCTAGCAACTCTTTCCTCGAGAAGCGGGGTATTCCCTTCTAAGTTCAAGTGCAACCGGCTCAAGAAGAGGGGGAAGAAGTATAGACTTTTGGGAGCTCAACCAGTGTAGCTAAGTCTCCCGCTGCAAGCTTCATGAGATGTAACATGGATACCATAAGCTTTTGCTTTATTGGACTATATACACTCCGGTGGGGTTATTAAATTTTCAATCCGACCCACCACTTTTTTGGAGTTTTTTTTTTCTTTTTTTTTTTCAATTGCATCTGTACAACATATCTACATGGTGCAGCATATATACAAGAAATTTTCCTCTTGAGCCAGTAGACTATCCCTCTTTTGAAGCTTTATTGCAACCCACAGCTTCTGTCTTTAGCCTTCATCACCACTAGACCAAGTTGAGGTGCACTTCCTTCACTATAAGAAGAAGAGAGGTTCCGCCTAGAAGTACTACCCTCATATGCTACCCCAAGCCAAAGGAAACTGCCTCCTCACCACCTCATCCGTGGAGAGCTATGTGAAAGGTGCAGGTGTCCAAGTTAGGTCATTATCAACAAGAGTCGTGCGTGTGCTCCGAAATACTCTACTTAGGCAGTCAAGAATCCATTGAACCAAGTCCCGTGATCCTCAAAGAATTAAGTCAACTAGACCTGAAGTACCTCAAACGCAGTTCCTATAAGGTTCCTGTTATTAGGTAGATTTGAAGGTCCAATCAAGCTCCAATCTCCGGATTTTACTTAGACTTGTTCAACTATCAAACTCAATCCGAAAAATGCTAATGCTATGCAATGCAATGCAGAAAATATTTTTGTGATGCAATTTTCAGAGATTTTGAACTTTTTATGGATTTTTGAAAAGATGATGCATGCGCATGCAGATGCAATTTTTTTGTATTTTTCAAAAAGATTTTTCAGATGTTTTTGGATTTTAATTTTGCAAATGTTTTTGGGAATTTTTGAAAACAAAAAGTTTTGGCTGAAAACTAGGTGAAAATATGTACACGGGAGTGCTTCTTTATATCTACAAGAAGTGGTTTTTAAGAATTTACAAGGGTAAGTGGTCAATTTTATACATATATACATAAGATGGATTTTTGGTGTGATGTGAATATTCCTCAAACTTATTTGAAAACAATTTTCACACAATTTTTGAAAACTATAGTCCAAAATAGTTTTTACAAATATTTTACACACATTTGAAAATCATTTTGCAAAGGCTTTCAAAACAGTATATATAGGTTTTTCAAAACATTTTTGCAACCATTTTTCAAACCATTTGCAAATCATTTTTCAAACATTTTATTTTACACAAAGAAAAGAAATTTTACAAAACACACATTTTTACACAGGTTGAAAACATGTAACAAAATATTTTCAAAATAGTTTTCAATAGATGTTCACAAAGTTTTTCAAACTATTTTTCAAACATTTTGCAAAAAAACATTTTCACCTGATTTATTAATCAGTAAATACAAAAAGAATTTGAGGAACAATCACATCTTTTTATTAAAGAATTTTAGTGAATTTTAAAGAATTATTAGCCATATTTATTAAGAAAATACGAAAGTACGAGTTATGGCTAAAGTATATACGTAGTATATACGACCACCCTATACTTAGCTTGAGCTATGTCCTCATAGATCGGAGAGAAAAGAGAAGACATAACTCGTACTGAGTATAGGAAAATCTAAAGAATAAATGAATGAATCAATGAGAAGTTGACCGTCCCCCCTATACTTAGGATCAAATAATCCTAAGTATAGCAGACTGTACACAAAGCAGGGAGGGTCAAGGGTGGGAATGAACAGATCGTACTCGGATTGTCTCCCCCTATACTTAGGGTAAGATATCCCTAAGTATAGACAAGAAGAGGAGACAATGGAGAGGATCGAGATGAATGAGAAAAACTCGGGGTGCACACCCCCCTATACTTAGGACAAAGTACGTCCTAAGTATAGAAGACTGTCTACAAGGGGCGGCACCTTTCTGATAGATGAAGAAGATAGAAGAGGAAAAGAAGAAAAGAAGAAAAGAAGAAAGAGATGAAATTGGGTATGAACAACTCGGGATGCACATCCCCCCTAAACTTAGGATAGAGTACATCCTAAGTGTAGCAGTGATGAAAGGGATGGCATCAATTCGGTAGAATGAGATAAAAGAAGAAGAAAAGAAGAAAAGAAGAAAAGACGGAAAGGAAAAATCATTCAAAAATGTTTTGATGTGCTTTGCCTTCCTCCGTCTCCTTCGAGATATTCAGCTCATCCTCATAGATTACTTGAATCGAGTCAACGACGGCCATGAATGTGTCATGTTCGAGGTATGGCTTCAGAAGCTGTCCATTGACTACAAAAGGCTGTGCGTCAGCTGACAGATTGGATATCAATACACTTCCGTTGTCACGCACCTGCCTAACTACAAACGGCCCAGTCCATTTGCTCTTCAATTTACCTGGAAAGATTTTTAATTTCGCATCGAACAACCATACCTTCTGACCTGGATCAAAGGACTTGTGGCGGATGTGCTTGTCATGCCATGTTTTGACCTTTTCCTTGTACATCAGGCTGTTGTCATATGCATAATCTCTGAATTCCAGTAATCTGTTCAGATCCAATTTCCGGTTCTGTCCTGCTTGCTTGGAGTCCAAATTACAGATGTTAATAGCCCATAAAGATTTATGAATAAGTTCCACGGGCAAGTGGCATGGCTTGCCATACACCAGGCGGTAGGGAGACATTCCCAAGGGTGACTTGTACGCTGTTCGGTAAGCCCAAAGAACGGAATCAAGCAGCTGAGACCAGTTCTTGCGATCCGGACGCACAAGTTTCTGTAAAATTGTCTTGATCTCCCTGTTTGAACATTCAGCTAAGCCATTGGACTGCGGGTGATAGGGTGAAGCAACACGATGCTCGATGCAGAATTCGTGGGTCAGCTTCTTCACCTCTCTGTTTATGAAATGGCTGCCCCCGTCAGATATGAGGATCTTGGGAATCCCGAACCGTGCTATGATGTGATCTCGTAAGAATCGACAGACAGTCCGACTGTCGGCGGCTCGGGCGGGGATAGCCTCCACCCATCGACTGACATAATCGACAGCAAGCAGAATATACTCATAACCCTGACTGTTAGGAAACGGGCCCATAAAGTCGATACCCCATGCGTCAAAGACATCTGAGATATGAATGTACTTCAGAGGCATCGTATCTCTCAGTCCTATGGTTCCACCCATCTTCTGACAGTCAGTGCAACCCTTGACGTATTCATCTGCATCTTTGAACAATGAAGGCCACCAAAGGCCACTTTGAAGAACTTTTGCTGCCGTCCGTTTTCCTGAATGATGTCCTCCAGAATCTTGATCATGACATAAAGCGAGGACACTTGGAACATCCTCCTGAGGAATACACCTTCTCCAGATGCAATCTGCTCCCTCACGAAACAGATACGGGTCTTCCCACTGGTAGAAATGGATTTTAGACAAAAATCTGTCTATTTTCAACTTAGGCCAGTCCTGTGGGATTTTCTTGGCTACTAGATAATTCACAATGTCCGCATACCAAGGAAGTGAGGCGACAGACAGAATCGATTCATCTGGAAAGGTCTCCATGATAGGCTGCAAGTTCAGCTCAGGAGACTCTGGTTCAGGAAGTCTTGACAGATGATCGGCCACTACATTCTTTACCCCAGGTTTATCTCTGATTTCCAAGTCAAACTCCTGAAGGAGAAGGATCCACCGGATAAGACGTGGTTTGGCGTCCTTCTTCTGCTGTAGATACCGAATGGCCGAATGATCAGTGTAAATGATAACCTTGGATCCAAGGAGGTAAGATCTGAACTTCTCCAAAGCAAAGACTACCGCTAGCAGCTCTTTTTCAGTGACAGTGTAATTTCTCTGGGCTTCATCGAGTGTTCGGCTAGCGTAGTGAATTGCAAACGGTACATTGTCTTTTCTCTGTCCTAGTACAGCTCCGATGGCATAATCCGACGCATCGGTCATAATCTCGAAAGGCTGAGTCCAAATCGGTGGCTGTAGGACAGGGGCCTGCGTGATGAGCTCTTTCAACTGATTAAAGGCAAGGAGCACACGATCGTCTACAATGAACTCATTATCCTTGCCGAGCAACTCAGTCAGCGGTCTGGCCAATTTGCTGAAATCTTTAATAAATCGTCGGTAAAAACCGACATGGCCCAAGAATGACCGGACTTGCTTGATATTTGTAGGTGGCTCTAGTTTAGAAATTACATCCACCTTGGCTGGGTCAACCTCCATGCCACGTTTAGAAACAACGTGACCCAGCACGATTCCTTCGGTCACCATGAAATTGCTCTTCTCCCAGGAGAGCACAAGATTCACCTCACAGCACCTCCGTAAGACTCGGTCTAGATAATCCAGGCATTGATCAAATGAATCCCCATAGACCGAAAAATCGTCCATAAAGACCTCGAGGAAGCTACCCACCATATCAGCAAAAACTGCAAGCATACACCTTTGAAATGTGGCTGGGGCGTTGCAAAGCCCGAACGGCATCCGTCTGAAGGCATATGTGCCAAAAGGACAGGTGAACGTGGTCTTCTCTTGGTCTTCAGGAGCAATAGCAACTTGATTATACCCAGAGTAACCGTCCAAGAAACAGAAATATTCTTCGCGGCCAATCTCTCCAAGATCTGGTCGATGAAGGGTAGCGGAAAATGATCCTCTTTGGTGGCAAGGTTAAGTCTTCTGTAGTCTACGCACACTCGCCAAGAAGTCGGTACTCTGGTTGCGATCTCCTCTCCTTTGTCATTTGTCACAATGGTGATTCCTGATTTCTTGGGCACAACATGCAGAGGGCTCACCCATTTGCTGTCGGAGATGGATAAATGAATCCCGCATCACACCATTTCTGGATTTCTTTCATAACCACCTCTCGCAGGTTAGGGTTTAATCTTCTTTGCAGTTCTCGAGAGGGTCTGCAATCATCTTCCAGAAAGATGCGGTGCGAACAGAGTGACGGATTGATCCCGTGGAGATCGGAGGTTCGCCAACCTATTGCCTTGCGGTTACGTTCAAGAACCTCCATCAGACGAGCTTCTTGATCTTCGGTCAGATGTGCATTAATGATGACCGGGTACATGTTCGGTTCTCCTGCAAGGAAGGCATACTTCATATTGGAGGGCAAGGGTTTCAGCTCAGGCGGTGTCTGAGCTGCTTCAGTGGTGACCTCAGCTATTATTGCAGGTGGTGATTCTTTCAACTGTGCGATGTCCACCATAATCTGTTCTGTCTCCTCTCTCAGATCCTGACAGAATTCTTCAATAATTTCATCTTCGTCCGAAGATGCTTCCAAACTCGGCTCTTGGTTCTGAAGGCATATCAACCCCACATCAGTGTCTTGTAGTGCATCAGCAAGTTCCTCATCTTGCTTGATACAAGGGAATTCGACTGCGGTTTCCACTTCTTCCTCGGATCGGAGGAGTCCGTGGATCTCATTATCATCCAGGAATAAGTTGGTATCTTGAATCTCTGCTAGAAAATCGCAATCTTCATCATTCTCGATCACCCTTGTACATGACGCAGATGTCGGTTCCACTGGCATTCCCTCAGATAGGGTCTCTACTTTGATAGTTTCATTTCTAGCGCCGAACGTGATTTCTCCTGTCCCATAATTCACTACTGCGTTTGATGTACGCAGAAATGGTCTTCCGAGTATGATCGGGGTAAGGAGCAATGGAGCGGGGACGTCCATATCTAAGACCACAAATCGGCCGGGAAAGATTTTCCCTGAACCGTGACGATCACGTCCTCCAACAGGCCCCTAGGCCGCTTGACTGATTTGTCTGCAAACTGCAGAATCATCTTTGTAGGTTTGAGCGGTCCCAGCTTGAACTCCGTGAGTAGTGAGGCTGGCATCAGATTGACAGATGACCCGCTGTCGAGGAGTGTCCGTTCGAACTCTTGATTGAACATCTGACAACGTACAAGAGGTGCTCCCATATCTGGCTTTTTGTCCGGGAGGTTGCTGATGGCATTGACGGTGGCCATAGTGAGGATATGCTTTTCAGATTTACCACCCTTGCTTCGGGGGTTATGTGGGGTTGGCCTGCGCTTGGTTGTACATGCCTCCTTAAGTCCTTTCTTCACAGTTGGCATGTACTCAAGAGCTTTCATTAATGGCATATTTAACACCAGATTCTGAATAATTTCTATGATAGCAGGATCAGACAAAGCACTTTTCAAATTTTTCATTTTTTTGTGTTTTTTCATTGCTTCAGGAAAAGGAATATTTACAAACTCTTCTCCAATTTCATTCAGAATAGTGTCCGTGTTGTTGTTTACAGGTAGATGACAAAAAGGAATGGATTCATCTACAATTTGTGGACCAAAAACGACAGGCTCGGCTTCGGGTGCTGGCGTTGGACTTGCTGCAGGTGCGGTGCTCCTCCTGTCAGGAGCTGACTGTGATGCGGGTGCAGACGTCTCCAATGCTGGCTGGTCTCCACCGAGGTTGCTGCTATCTTTTTGTATTTTTCTGTTTTCTTCATTTTTTTGTGATTTTCTGGATGCTGGTGCTGCTCCCAAAATGCTTGCTGGCCCTGGTGTTGGCTGGACTGACGATTCCCCGTCAGATGCAATCTGCTTTCCTTTCGCCGTCGCCGATGGCTGGAGTGTCCTACCGCTCCTGAGAGTAACAGCGTTAGATAAAAAACAATTAAATTCACCTGATTCGGGTCGGACACTGCCAGCTACCTGCTCCTTGCGTCGGAAATTGTTAGGATTAGCTTCGACCTGGGCTGGTATGACGGTTTTGGCTGCCGTCAGGTCGTCGATCTTCTGGTTCATCTCAGCCATGTTCTTCATCAACTGCTCCAAACAGGCCAGGGTCGGATTGACCGGTACAATCTCAGAAGATTCCCCCTGCTGGGGTCTAGACTGCTGATATGGCGGTTGAGATTGTGACTGGTACCCTTGTGCGAATTGTTGAGGAGGGGGATTGGAGGAGTACTGAGTCTGGTGTTGGTTGTACTGTGCAGCCGGTTGCTGGTGATAGCCTTGTCCACGATATCCGGACTGCTGAGGCCCATGTTGGTAATTCTGCCTCCACGTGTTTCCATGTGAGGGAGGCTGGTACTGGTAGGGCTGCTGGAATGGTCTTCCACCCTGGTGTTGCTGCTGGAAGGGCCTGTTGCCCATGTTCTGACCCTGAGAGTGTCCCTGAGGACGGGTCAGCTGCGCTTCGTTGTTCCAGATGCCATTGATCTCCTGGATCAATGGCGGGGGTGGAGAGAACTGCTCGGAGTAAGCGGGCTGGTGCTCGGGTTGATATATAACCATCTGTGTCTGAGGCTGCGGTTGCTGCTCCGGGACCTGCACGTAGTATACGTGCTGGACCGGCTGGGGCTGCGGTGGAGTCGGCTGAGGATTTTGCTGCATCGTAGGCTCCTTCTTCTCAGCGTTCGGCTCGGCAGAGGTAGACACAGCGTTGCACATGTTTGCATTCAGTGCTCGGACGAGCTGCTCCAGCTGCTGGGAAATCTGGTCGAGCTTCTCCAGACCTTGGGTCCTCTTCTCTATAACTGCCAGTTTTTCGAGGTCCTGCGACCTCTTCTCGATGATGTCCACTTTGGACAAGTGGCTCCCTATGATACTCAGGTTGGAGCTCTCATCTTTGTCCTCAGTGTGAGAAGCCATGTTAACTGGCTTGCTGATGGCGGTCGGTGGCTTCATGTAGACCCGGGACGAGGATTGGGCTGCTTCTCCCTCAGCCATTTCTTCAAAGACATTCCATACAACATCCTCGTCCTTGTTGAAATGCGATCCGCCGCAAGCTGCATCAACTAGCTTTTGGCTCTCGAATGACAGCCCCCCAAAGAAGTGTTGTACGAGACTGGTCTTGGGTATTTCATGGTGGGGACACTTCTCCTGGAGATCCTTGAATCTCTCCCACGCTTCATGGATTGTCTCGTGCGGCTGTTGGCAGAAACTGGAAATCCGGGCACGCATCTGGTTTAATCTCCCCAGAGGATAAAATTTATGAAGGAAAGCAGATTTCAATTCCTCCCAGGTGGTGACGACCTTCCCGAGATGATCGACCCAGTAAAGGGCCTTGTCTTGAAGGCTGAAAGAGAATGCGGTCATCTTGATTACATCCAGGGGAACTCCGGGGTAGTGAGCAGTGGAGCAGATGCGGTTGAACTTCTTGAGGAAAATATATGGCTCCTCAGTGGTGTTCCCATGAAAGGTAGGAAGCAATGACAGAAACTGTGGCTTAAGCTCGAAGTGAGCATGCATTCGTGGAATTTGAATCCACTCAGTGATGCGCCCTGCTCCTGGATTGTATGTCTGCTTGAGTGTGGGCTTGGGCTGCGGTGGATCTTCTTCTGCTGCTTCAAAGTCAGGTCCCACTGAGAACTCATCATTGACTTCCTCGAAATTGGGATCGTCCTCCCGTCGGCCATCTCTCGCATCGGCCCTTCTTCTCAGATCATTCAGCATGTCCTGGAAGGCGGTCTGGGCCAGGGCTTGGTTAGTCAGCTGCTGCTGAATGGCTTGGATGGAAGCCAGCAGTTGACTGTTGACCTCACCCTGCGTAGTGTATTGTCCTTCTGCGGCATGGTCTTCGGGCTCCTGCTGAGGCTGTGGTCCTTTTCCCCTTCCTCCTGCCATTTCTATCTCTGCTGGGTTGACTGTCTCGATCTCTAAGTCTGCACATGGTAGAATGCCTCGATCAGTCTGAATTGCAGCACCAGGTAAAGAGATGCGGTCTGTGTCAAGGTCGGCACAGAACTTTGTTAAGGATGGTGATGTGTAAGGAGTGAAATCAATGGCCATCCAAAACGGACAGAGTCCGGGACGAGAGTGATCCCGGCTTATTGAAGAAGGCAGGGAGTCTGGAGATCGGTTCTTAGGGTTTGAACCGGTGTCTCGGAAATAGCCCTGAATTATTTGAGAGGGTGAGCGAATGGAGCCGATGTGGGTGTCGACAGAGCCTCGACTAAACTGTCCATTCGTCGCCATCTCGAAGGTCAAGAGGAAGATCGATGTGGATGAAAGATATGGGGGTCAACAAGGAACAAAAAGGAATGTAAAATAGTAGAAGGCTCACAATGAGCGAGGGTCAACTGGAGGGTAAACAAAATTGCGCAACGGCGCGGGGTTTTTGATCTTGACCTAAATGTGATTAGCAATCAAACACAAGACAAGGGAGTTCACCAACTCAACTCATGAAGCCGTGAAGGTTCGGCTTTTATCTTTGTAATTTTTATCTTGTTTTCAGGAATTTATCTTTCAACGAGTCCTTAGAGCGCTACGCCTATAGGAGCGAGAGTACTGCCGGAAAAGTATTCCCGTACTTGTCCTCCTCCTGTGTAACCTGTAACTTGCGCTTTTTAAGGTCCTTGTAACCCTTCCTGGATCCCTACTCAGCCAAAGAAATAGAGGGAGGAAGCCGATAGGCGAAACCGATACTTCGGATCTCGCTCGCAACGGAATCACCCGTGAGCGTGCAAGATCCTACTCGGACGCAGCCGGTGAGACAGACACCCCCGTGAAGGCGTGGCCTATGCTCGGTACTTCGGACAAGGTCGGTGCTCACACAATAGTGAGTCACCACTGGCGACCAAGCCCTACTCGACTACGTACGATAGTAGCGCCAATACTTCGGAAATCCAGGCGATACACAAGGCAGCCACAAGTTGGGTTTTGGGCTCTAATCCTTACGAACGCTCTACTCACTTGGAAGGAGACCTTCCCATGCAACCTGAAAACAAATGAGGGTGTTACTCTCCCAAATCAATGAGTCCAATTACCAATTTTTATTTAGGTCAAAGTTTTCTTAGTAGTCCCTTTTTTAATTTTTTTTGTGTTATCGCTTCTTTTGAGTAGTTTCAAACAAGCGCCTAACGATTTTGTTTTTTTCTTTATCCTAATGTATCCAAAATCAGAGGGAGAAAAGAGTCGGTAAAAGTCAATGCAAGTTGGCACCAAGATGGAAATCTCACCTTTGTGCCTATATGATGAATGCAAAGTGAGAAGACTTACAGTGAATCCCAGCTCTCTCCATGCGGGATGCAAGGCAGAAATTTATAAACCTAATCTATATGCCGGTTATGCAATGCGGAAATCGTCCTAGAGCAGGCAACTGCTAGCGTGAAGAACCACAAGTTAATCACCAATCCTCGATCCTAAGAGTCCGGTCTAGACCCTCCCCTCCTCTTCTCGACACATCGAGTTCAGGAGTAGCGCTTAATGGGGAGAGCTCGCGGCGCGGCGGATCTAAGAAGATGAGTTAACTGTTTAATTAAACTAAGTCCAAAAACGGTCTATAGGCACATGCAAAGGTTATTAGTGTGTTTGGACCTAATCTAGACGATCAAGCAAAAGTCTAAATCTAAGGGCTCAATCCACAAAAGAAAGTGAAAATGAAATCAAAACCGGCAAATGACAGTCGGGAAAACACGAAGAAAACAGCGGTGAGCCCCCAGGTGAACAAACACCCGGAAATTAGGCCCGAAGTGTCCAAGAGTTCAAGTCCTGTATTATTACAAATTATCAAATACTCTCTCTCTCACAAAAATAAAAACAACTCTCTTTCTCTCTCTCGTTCTCCTGCTCTCTCCTGCCGGCTAGGGTAGAATAGCCGGCTCCTCCTCCCAAGGCTGCTCAGGATCCCCTAGGCGATCCTCCTCGGTTGGCGGTCCCTCGCAAGAAAACAAAGAGATGTCAGACAATTCAAACTAAATAATACACAGAATATAAATAAGCAAAAATGGCTAAGTGACTAGAAAGACCCAAAGATACTCTACAAGCCGATGCTCCCCGGCAACGACGCCATTTGAAAAGCGAGAATGCGAGAGCCGCTAAATAGCGGTCTGACAAGTCAGACTCACTGTCGCTGATGCGACTGCTCAAACTTCCTCGGTCTTCAACAATTAACCCACACAATCAATCAGAGAATGAATAGCAAGGATTAAAATTTATTATACCCTACTAAAGATGTACAATGGCAAGCAAGTAGGGGTCGAACACAAGAAGCAAGGGTGTAAAGCACGGGTAAAAATCCAAACCTGAATCTAACAAGCAACTTAGCCAATCTAAAATTTTTGTGGGTTTTTTATTTTTATATTTTTTTTATTTATTTTTTTTCAATATTGGAAAGTAAAGGCAATATAATAAAGGGCAAGCTAAAAGATTTATGAAAAGGTGCAAAAATGCTCAAAAATTCAGAAATAAAATGTTTTTGGTTTTTTTTAAGATTTTTTACTGTCTTTGTGATTTTTGGAGATTTTTCAAGGTGTTTTTGATATTTTTAAATACTGAAAGAAGGCAAAACAGTGGAAATGGGGCTGGCTGTGAATAAAAATGCAAGTTAAAATTAACAAACAGCAACCAAAAGCTCTCACACTATTTTTCCAATAAAAAGGACAGAATAAAGAACAAACAGGAACTGAGTTTGCTATTTTTGGATTTTTCTACTATTTTTTATATTTTTTTGAAGTTTTTGAGTGTTTTTAAATTTTTAGTGTTTTTCTTATGAGATTTTTAATGATTTTTGGCTGGGAGATAAAACAAACTAAAAGACACAAAATATATTTTTTGGGATTTTTTCTGGAGTGTTTTTATATTTTTTATGGATTTTCTAGGTTAGACAGTGCACAAAATAGATGTTTTTGATTTTTAATAAATATAAAAATAAAGTAAAATCAAAAACTAAAATAGTGGCGTTAAAGTGCACATATCCAGGAGCCTAAGTCTATTTTTGTGGAATTTTTGGACTTAGGACGACATATAAAACAAATACAACAAGCATCCAAAAATAAATGAGCCTGGCAGGGGTATATGTGCAATATGTCAAACATCCGGGGGCATTCATGCAATTTTTACCAAGAAATCACGCGCAGCTCACGTTACTCACCACTCACAGGGGCATAAATGCAATTAAAGAAAACCGGAAGGGCGTACATGCAATAGTTCCAAAAATATATTATATATCCTACGCACAGGGACGAAATCGCAAATACAGAAAGGTCCTGGGCCTATCTCGCAAAATACCCAAAAGTCACACGCCGACGTCACGTGAGGTGACGTGGCGTGGACCGAAGTGCAAATAGTGATAATGTGAGGGTCCGCGTGCAAATATTACAATACTTTTTAAACTACAAATAAAAACTACTAGACTAGAAGGTAAATACAAAAAGGCGTGGGTTAAAAGTGCAAAATACCCACGCTGCTTGATCCAGCGGTCGATGGAGAGTCACTCGTCCACGTGGCGCCCATCCGACGGAGCATAACCCTTCGTCGCGGACGGCTGGGATTAGATCATCAAGGCTTGATCGGACGGTTGAAGGCGAAGGCAGATCGAACGGCTGGTGGCGTTCCTGGAGCGGGCGGTGGATCCAACGGCAGGGAGGAGTTCACGAAGAACACCTCCCCGGCGATCTTCGAGGTGCGATTCCGGCCGACACACGGCCGCTCCGGCCCCCGGATCAAGGGCAAAACGATCCCGGGGCTCTTCCGCGTCAGCAGGTAGTCTCAGGCGAGGCCGAGACAGCTCGAGGTGCTCGGACGGCGGAGAAGACCTGGGCAGCTGGTCCTTGGTTCGTCGAGTGTCGATCGAGCCTCCTCTTGGGCTCGGACCTGCAGGGTTAAGTGCACAAAATCCCGACGAACGATTTGGTGGGCTCCGATGGTTCCAATGAGGCGAACGATGGTGCGGGCGAAGAACTCCGGCGAGCGGCGGAGAGGGGAGTTCTAATGATTCGATCTGGGCGAGATCGAGGTGGATGGAAGAGTGGAGAGGAGCGACGGAGTGACGAGGAAGAAGATGGAGGTGGTCCTGGCGGTGGTCGACGACGGTGGTGGTCGGAAAATGGAGGCGGAGCTCCGCTCCGCCGTGGGTTTCGATCGAGATTTCACGGCGCTAGATTAATCGAGATGCAAAGCTACTGGAGGTCTAAGCTATTCTATGCTAAGGCTACAAAAAGATGAAGAGAAGGGGGGAGGAGGCTCACCAGAGACGTCGGGCGATGAAGCTCGGCGGAACTCCGGCGAGGGTCGGATCGACTTCGATTCGACGCCAACTGACGCAAACCCAAGGTCAAATCGACTCCTGCTGTCACCAGGAGCACAATGGGATAGGGGTTTTCGAGTGGATTTGGCGGAAGAAGGATCAAAATTCAAATCGAAGTTGGGGGACCTCTTTTGAAGGGTTGACGCACGGCGTGGAAGACGAGGTCCAGCGCCTCGATCGATGGTCCTCGGCCCCAAGAATCACGTGGGCGTGATTCGCCATCGATCGAGGTGCAAAAGTGCAGAAGACGTCGACACGATTTGGTGCAAGGTTAGACCTAGAAAAAGACGAGAAGATGGGACAAAAGCTCGTCTGACAAGTCTGGAAGGGGAGGTCAGACAGTTGACCTAGGTCAACTGTCAGACCAACCTGGTTGGTCCACGTGGACCAACCAGGAAAAACCTTCACAAAAATTGTAAAACAAATCGAGATAAAATAGTAAATGGATGAATTTTCGTTTGGTCAAAAAATAAAAGTTGTTTATTAATTTATGGAGTATTTTATTATGAATTTTATTTAATTTTACAAGGCTTATTTTTTACAGGTTCACCTTTTTACCCCTTTATAGGTATAATACCTGTATACTTTATTACTTATTTTTCTTTTGTGTATTTTAATGCTATTATTTTTGTTTATTATTTTCTAAAATTATAACATACTTTAATGTACACAAATATATTTTTATTTTATTTTATTGATATATTTTGTATATTTAATAAAATACAAGTATGTGTTGTATAGGTATATATATATAGGTAATGTACCGATATACAAGTATTTTTATTTGTGTTTTGGTCCTTATCTCCCCCTACTTTATTCCTTGTCGACCTATTCATCAAGATGCCTAGGTCTCGGGGTTTCGGGTCATAAAATATTTACAATATTTTATTCTTTTTCTTTTCTTTTCTTTATTCTATAATTTTTGGCTTTAAAAACCGCAATTTATACAACATTTACACACATATGCATGAATGCTAAAATGCATGAATTAGGCCTATTTACGCGCATTTACTAGGGTTTTTAAGGCCAAAATGATAGAATAAAGATGATGAAACGTGGATTCATCAACGTCTTTGCAGATATTCTGTGTATTATACCAACCATTTTCTCTCCCATTACCTATCCATCGGGGGACGTGCGCACCTCACGGCAGATGCCATTTTTGTAAATTTATTAAACAAAGAGGTCGATTCAGACCCCGTTTTACATAATCCGGTTATATCTAACGTGCTAATGGACGGAGGTTAACTACAGGGTCTGTAGGGTAAGGGTTAGCAAGTTTACAGGGTCGAGGGAGGAATTAGGTTGTTTCAAAGGTCTTGGAGGTAATTGACAAAGATTATAGGGTCTGCCGGGTAAAAATCCCTATGTAATATTAACACCTGCATGCATATTGTTAAGTTATTGTATTTACACCTATCTAGAAGATGCTTTGATAAGATAATTAGCTAAATTAAAAGAATAAAAGTGATGAACAAGGATTCATCGCCCCCCTATACTTTACTTTTGCTAGTCCCTTAGCAAACACTTATTTGAAAAAGAAGTGAAAAGAGAAAGAAAAGAAAAAGGAGGAGAATCAAGGTTGATTATTAAACTTGTCTTCATTAAATTGGAGTATGGAGCTCAGTCAAACCTTTGGATTATTAGTTTGTCGGAACCTTATTTGGACCTAAGTTTAAAACTCAACAACCTCTAAGTTCATCAATCTATGGTCAAGACTCCTCAATAACCCGGATCAGAACAAGTCTACATACACAAACTCTAATGACCACGAATATTTTCTTGCTATGCAAGTGATATGTAGCTCCCCACCTCAGAAATGGCAAAGTAACAACCCCCCTCAACAAGGTAACTCTAATTCCCTAGTCTGGCAGCTCTTTCCTCGAGGAGAGGGGTATTCCCTTCTAAGTTTAGGTTCAACCGGCTCAAGAAGAGAAGGAAGAAGAGAATGGACCATGATCAGTGTAGTCATGTATCCCTGAGAGCCTAACCAGTGTAGCTAAGTCTCCTGCTGCAAGCTTCATGAGATGAGAATGGGTGACATAAGCTTTGCTTTATTTGTCTATATACACTCTGGTCGGTATTTCATTTTCTATCAGACTCACCACTTTTTTGGAGTTTTTCTTTCTTTTGCACATTTTTTTTCGATGTGCATATGTACAACATATCTACATGGTGCAACATATATACATAAGGACTTTTTCCTCTTGAGCCAGTAGACTATCCCTCTTTTGAAGTATTATTGCAACACACAACTCCTGTCTTTGGACCTCAATGCTACCAGACCAAGTTGGGACGCACTTCCTTCACTAAAAGAAGACGAGAGGTTCCGCCTAGAAGTACTACCCTCGTATGCTACCCCCAGCCAAAGGAAACTGCCTCCTCACCACCTCATCCGTAGAGAGCTATGTATAAGGTGTTGGTGCAAGTAAAGCCATTGTCTGTGAGAGTCATGCATGTGTTGTTAAATGTTCTACTTAGGCTCATCTAGATTACATGTGATCATAGCCTAGTGGACTCAACGAATTAAGTCACAAATGGACCTGAAGAGTGTCAATCCTAAGCCCTATAAGGTTCCGCTTAGGATTAGGTGGATTAAGGTCTTAACAAGCTCCATTTTCCAATTTAATTCCAGGCTAGTTTAAATGTAAATCTATGATTCAAAAGAATGTACAAATATATACAAAAAGCTTTTTATGCAAGTTTTTGAAAATGCGCAAAATTTTAGAAAAATGTTTGAATGTATGCATGGATGCAGAAGATTTGCAAACTATTTACACACATTTACACAAGGATTTTTGCAAACTTTTGTTTTGAAACATTTTACAAAATTTTGTACTATATATACGTAGTTTTTATACCAAAATATTTACACAAAATTTACAAACAAAACATTTTTGCAAACAATTGTACGAAAATAAATTTTTATACATAGCTATGTATGTGCAAGAAAGAATTTTATGTACAAGAAAAATTTTAAAATTTTTACGATTTTTAGATAAGGGATTTTAGCCATTTTATTTATTAACACACTCACACAAAGTACAAGTTATGGCTAAAGTATATATGTAATATATACGACACACCCCTATACTTAGCTCGAACGATGTCCTCATAGTGGATCAAGAACGATGAAGAAGACATAACTCATGCTTAGTATAGGGAAGTGAAATGGAAAGCTATACTACAACGACGAATCAAAGAATAGAATAAAGGGGGCTCGGTGTTTCCCCCTATACTTAGGATCGAGTAATCCTAAGTATAACGGACTGTACACAAAGGGAAATCCGAGTGAAAGAATATACAATGTCTACCTACCCTATACTTAGGGTAAACTATCCTAAGTATAGCAGCAAAACAGAGGTAAAAAGAATCAAAAGAAAAATCAAAAGTCGGGCACCCCCCCATACTTAGGGTAAAGTGCACCCTAAGTATAGCATAATCAAAAGATGCATATGGGGTGTTGGACTAAAGAATGATATAATATGGACATCTAGATCTATACAAGGCGGAAGACAGTGATAATCAGGCATGAGATGCAATAGATGTGAGTCAAAGACCACATCTCATGCAAAATGAATCAGGGCGACGTCAACGACCAACGGCTCATGATCTAGATATGGTTTGAGTCGCTGATCGTTAACATGAAAGGTAGACTCGGATGACATCTTAGATATGTCAATACTCCAATTGTCATGTACCTTTCGGACCAGGTATGGTCCCTTCCACTTGATCTGCAATTTCCCTGGAAATGATCTAAGCCTAGCATCAAACAACCATACTCTCTGATCTGGTTCAAACTACTTATGGATGGTATGAGAATCATGCCATTCCTTCACTCTCTCCTTGTATTGTAGGATGCTCGAAAAGGATGTATCTCTAAGCTCCTCCAGGGCTGCAAATTCTGCCTTCCTTTGATCTCCTACACTCACTAGATCCAATAATATATCTGTGACAACCCAAAGTGACTTGTGCCTAATCTCAACAGGTAAATGGCAGGGCTTGCCATAAATGAGGCGAAAGGGAGATGTACCCAAAGGAGTCTTGAAGGATGTCTGATATGCCCACAAGAACGAGTTCAAAAGCTGTGACCAATCCTTTCGGTCTGGGCAGACTACCTTCTGGAATCTCGTCTTGATCTCCCTATTCGACACTTCAGCAAGACCATTGCTCTGAGGATGAGATGGAGTAGCTACTCGATGGTCTATGTTGAACTCACTAGCAAGGGCCTTTACCTTGTCATTGACGAAATTAGACTCCCCGTCATATATCAAAACTCTAGGCGCCTCGAACCGTGAAATGATATTCTTCCTCAAAAATCTGCAAATAGTCCTAGCATCTGCGGTTCGGAAGGGGATGGACTCAACCCAATGACTAACATAATCTATGGCCAACAGAATGTACTTGAATCCCTGACTTTTAGGGAATGGACCCAGAAATCGATGTCCCATGCGTCAAAAACCTCAAAGAAGTGAATGGGCTGCATCGACATCATATCACGCTGTCCACAAGTGCGCATCCTTTGACAGTCAGTACAACTCTTCACAAATTCATCAGAATCTCTGAAGAAGGTAGACCACCATAGGCCGGATTGGAGCAATTTCTGTGTCATTCTCCTCCCAGAATGATGTCCTCCTGCCTCAAGCTTGTGGCAGTATGTGAGAGTGCTATGGTGCTCCTCCTGAGGAATGCACCGACGCCAGACGCTATCCCCACCTTCATGGTAAAGGATGGGATCCTCCCAATGGTAGAACCTGACCTTTGTAAGGAAGGTCTCAAGTCGTTATCTGGGCCAACCTTGTGGAACTTTCTTTGCAACAATATAGTTCACAATGTCAGCGTACCACGAGAGCGAGGCGATAGCAAGGAGGTCTCAGAAATGGGATCAGTCTACTCAGATTCCTCAAAATTCTCTAATCGGGAGAGATGATCCGCCACCACATTCTTGACTCCAGGTTTATCCTTAATCTCAATATCAAACTCCTGGAGTAGAAGGATCCATCTAGTCAATCTTGCTTTGGCATCCTTCTTTTCCATGAGGTACCTAATGGTAATATGATCAGTAAAGATAGTCACTTTTGATCCAATGATGTATGATCTAAACTTGTCTAAGGCAAAAACTATGGCTAGCATCTCCTTCTCAGTGACAGTGTAGTTCTGTCGCGTGGCACCTAATGTATGGCTAGCGTAGTGAATGGTAAAAGGCACTTCATCCCTCCTCTGTCCCAGCACAACCCCACGACAAAATCGGAGGCATCCGTCATGATCTCGAATGGGAGAGACCAATCAGGCGGCTGAAGGATAGGAGACTCAACAACTAGACTCTTGAGAGTCTCAAATGACTCAAAACACTTATCATCTACAATGAACTCGGTGTCTTTGATCAGCAAATCAGTCAACAATCGGGCAATCATGCTGAAGTCATGAATGAATCATCGGTAGAAACCGACGTGCCCTAGAAAAGACCGTAACTGTCGTTGGTTGGACGGTGGATTGAGTTTCCTGATGATATCCACCTTGGATGGATCAACCTCTATGCCCTTGTTGGAGATGATATGACCAAGCACCGTCTCTTGAGTCACCATGAGGTGAATCTTCTCCTAGGATAAAACAAGATGGACCTTGATGCATCACTGAAGTACGCACTCTAGGCAGTCAAGACAAGCATCAAACCCATTGTCATAGACCAAAAAGTCATCCATGAAGACTTCTAAGAAGTTACCCACCATGTTTGATGAGATGGACAACATGCACCTTTAGAATGTTGCCGGAGCATTTCATAGACCAAAGGGCATCCGTCTGAAAGTATATGTCCCAAACGGACAGGTGAATATAGTCTTGTCCTTGTCTTCGAGCGTAATGGCCACCTGATTGTAGCCGGAGTACCCATCAAGGAAACAGTAATGACTCTTCCCACCTAGCCTCTCTATAATTTGATCAATAAAAGGTAGCGGGAAATGATCCTTCTTGGTGGCCTGGTTCAATCATTTGTAGTCTACACAGACCCTGTAAGAAGTGGGTACCTGGGTAGCAATCTCATCTCCAGACTCGCTCACAACTGTAGTAATGCCCGTCTTCTTGGGCATCACATGTAATGGACTAACCCACTTGGAGTCGGAGATGGGGTAGATAAAATCAGCGCTCCACCATTTCGAGATCTACTTTATGACAACCTATCGAAGGTTTGGGTTCAGCCGTCGTTGGAACTCACGCGATGGTCTAGCATCCTCTTTGATATAGATATGGTGGGAGCACAGGGCCGGACTTATGCCCTGGAGAACAGTTATGCTCCATCCTATCACCTTGTGGTTCTTTTCAAGAACCTCCATCAAACAAGATTCTTGCTCTCCAGTCAAATCTACTGAGATAATGACTGGGTGCATCTCATGCTCGCCCGCAAGGAATCTATATTTCAGCGATTACGACAAGGGCTTCAGCTCTGGGCAATTGGGAGCTGGAAAATCTAGTCTCTGAAAAGTCTGAGTGAAGGCGACCAAATCTGCGTGGGAGAACTCTCGCTGATCATGGAAATCTAGGGTAGACTGCTCTACCGGTGTATATGTGCTCTGTATCGGATCAGTCTCCACCCTAGCTGCTGGCTCTGTTGGAATCAGACACGGTATCAACTCATCAGACTCTACCCAATCGATATCTGACTCCCAGGGATCTGAATTTGAATCACAAGGGAAAGAAACTTCCTCACTATCCTAAACGCGGTCTGCAGCCTCGAATGTATCCTCTACCAAGAGTGTGCTCTCCAAGCTCTCCTCTACTGGAATGTGTGAATCTGCAGTATCTGAATGTAAGAGGATGGCTCGTGAAACATGATCAGACCAAACAACTTCATCGTCTGTAATCACAAAGTCCACTCATGGTGGACATCTCGCTCTGCCTCTGTCATCTGCTCTAAATCGCTGAGCTGCTCTGAGAAGGCTGAAAGTCGTGCTCTGGTCTCATCGATCGTCTCTATTTGTGTACTCTCGCCATCGACGTGAAAGTACACCTTCCCATTATCATGATCGGACACTGCCTTGGATGTGGCCAAGAACGGGCATCCTAGGATGATGGGGGTATCAGTCATTGACTCAGGGATCTCCATGTCCAACACAACGAAATCCACAGGGAATTTTAGGCCCTGAATTGTGACGACCACATCCTTCAACAACCCCTTCGGCCTCTTGACAGATCGATCAGCAAACTGAAGGACTGTCTTGCTCTGTTGAAGAGGGCCAAACTCAAACCGGTCGAGTATGGTTGCCGGAAGTAGGTTGATGGAAGAGCCATTGTCTGATAGAGTCAGATCGAATCTCTGATCATGGATGTGACATCTGACATAGGGAGCTCCTGTATCTGGCCTCTTGGATGGCAGACGGTTCTAAATGGCGAAGTAGGTGGCATGAGGGAGCACATGGATCTCTGCATGATGGTTCCTCTTCTTCCTACAGATGGTAGTCTTCTCTCTCAGGTTCCTCTGGAAGAGAGGGATGTGCTCAAGTGCCTCCGATAGAGTCATCTGAATCTGGAATCAATCTATCATCTGCTGGCTGAACTCTAACTATTATCTCTTTTTTGGATTTTCTTTTTTATTCCCCTTAGCCAAGCAGAGTGCTTGAGGGAAGGGGATGGTTGGGCCCTCCTCATATGGAGGGTGAGGAACAGGTCCCTGCTGCTGAGATGAAATAAAATCCATACAAATATCACCAGGCATCGCATATGGACTCGAAGATAAAGAACACTTTCCTTTATGATTTTTTTGAATTTTTCTGAATAGTCCCGAGATACAGAAATGGAAGGAAATACAATAGAAATAGAAGGGCTGGACTAAGTACCACCCACGACATCACGAACTACGGCATCAACACCTCTCTCTAGCTCAGCATCTCAATGGCTGATGGCATCAGCACCACCTCCTGCATATGGTGAAGCGACAACCTCATTATCGTAGGCTGGATCTACATCCTTGGTGGCATCAGCACCACCATCATCATTCTCATCATGAGCTGCATCAGCACCGCTCTCCTCCTCGTCTGGCACTCCTGAGTCCTCATGGTGTCGTCACTCAGATGAGGTGTCATCGGCTGGCATCCTATCGCTCCTAAGCGTAGCAAAGTCAACATCAAATGTATATGCAGTAATATCACCCAATGAGTCAATAGGAGTGGTAACCTCTGTAAACTGTACCTGCTCAGACTTCCTCTTCAGGTTTTTTGTATTCAGCTCGATCTGAGTGGGTATGGTGGCCTTGCCCTTGACGATCTCCCTCATCTTCTAACGGAACTCATCATTCTCCCGCCTAAAAGTGGCTTGCTGCTTGGAAATAAGGCGGGCTAAGTCATCAAGTGCTGGGTTCTCGTAGGCTGGCCCATGAGAATCGGACGGGTTGCCTCTCTAGAAGTAAGGCTGCTGCTGCTGGGAAGGATGAGGGGGATACTGCTGAGAGTACAACTGAGGCTGTTGCTGGTGTTGCCTCCACGGTTGTCCTTGCTGGTAGGGACGAGGATCCTACTGGTAATGCTACTGTGGCTGTGGGAACTGGGGCTGCTGCTGGGATGAGGCACCTCCGGTCGACCATCGGAATCCTGGATAGTCTCTACGGATCTCGGGTTGCGGTCGGTCGTACCAAATCTCGTTGACTTCCACCAACGGCTCCTACTCAAATGGGGGTGGAGGAAGGACTGTCGTGGGCTGCTCCTGCTTGCACTGCACCATATGAGTGTCCTGAGATGGGGGCGACTAGACGTAGTGGTGCTGCGGCTACTGAAACGTCTCCGCTTGAATATGGTGAACCGGTCTGTAGTGGGCGGAGGGCTGGGCTGAGCTGCTGTTGCTGGGGTCGACCCGTGACCTGAGATGGGGCTGAGAAGTCGTCTGTGCCTCCTAGAGACACATGATCTGGGTCTTCAGGTCACTCAGTGTCTGTGCCATCTGATCTATCTATGACATGCGCTGGCACTGCTTCTTCTCTATGATCTTGATGCAGTCCAGTATCTCGCTGATAATACACATATCAGCGACTGGCAACTCTGCCTGTGTTGCGGTTGATGAAGATGTAGAAGGACCTGCATCGACCTGTGCTATCCTCTGATAGGACACGGCCTGTGGTGGGGGCTTCCCTTGAGTGCAGAGTTAGGTCTGGGACATGACGGTGTAGTTCTCTGCCATCTCCTCATAGATAGCCCAGATATGATCCTCATCCTTGGCAACGATGCCATTTTGGTGAGCGGCTCGAGCGACAGAGGCAGAGTGATATCAAAGATTGTTGCGACCTCAACCACTCGAACCGGGATCAACAAGAAAATTTAGACCACCAACAAAATCAAACAAGCATGAAAACCAAGGCAAGCAATCTTGCTATTTATTTAACCTGATAGAGACACCAAGGTGGAACACAAGGAGCACGAAACAATCCTACGAAGTAGTTGAGAAATCCAAAAAGAAATAAAACAATTTTAGTGGTTGTTAATTTTAATTTTTTAATATTTTCTTTTCTATTGAGAAAAAAGAAAAGAAAAAGCGAAAGTCAAACTCAAACAATTATTTTAAGGTCTAAAAATACGCAAAAATTCAAAATAAATTTTTTTTTGTGTTTTTTTAAAATATTCAAGTGTTAATATTTTTTCTGATTTTTATAAAATTTTCTAAAAATAAAAGAAAGGCAAAAACAACAAACAGTGTACAACCTGGATAAAAAGGTAATTTAAAAATATTTAAAATGCCTCTAAAATATTGGCAGTAATTTTATGCGAAAATATAAAACGAAATCCAACTATAGAAATAAAAAACACATTTTTTTATTGTTATATAATTTTCAATGATTTTTTTAATATTTTTAGTCTTTTGTAATTTTTAGGTGTTTTGTAAAAGATAATAAAATGAAACTGATATAGAAATTAAAACAACATAAAATAAGCACCCATAAATTTTTATGGAATTTTTAAAGGTATTTTTCTATTTTTTATGAATTTTCTAAAATAGACAGAAGAACTTTTAGGATTTTTTATTTTTAGAAAATAACAAATAAAATCAAAATATGTCACAAAAATTACCAAAAATATTATACTGTAGAAGGAGCTACTTGTAATTTTTTTGGAATTTTTGAAGTAGTTTTGATATTTATTTAATTAAAAACTCAACACACAGCTCGTAGGGACCTAAATGCAATTTATTTAAGTTTTTGTACTAAACATTAACAAGCTCTAAAAGTCTAGGACCAATCATGCGGTTTTTCCAATTAAATAGGCACATGCGTCAAATACACACTCATAGGGGTATATTTGCAATTTCAGAAAACATATCAATCAAGCATTAACATAGGAAAGCTTCATGACTAAACATACAAATACACCAAAGTTCATGCGACGACGCACGCATCTCCAGATAGGGAGGACTAAATTGTAAATACCGGAAACAACCGGGACTAAACTGCAAATAAGTTCAAGTACAACTTTATTTTATGGACTAAAACATAAATAAATCAAGTGCAGGGTAAAAAGGGATATATAGCCTTGCAGCACATGAGGTACACGTACAGGGGACACGCGTCGGCCGTTGGAGAAGGCGGGGACATGCGACTCTGATGGCGGCATGTGTTATCTAACGGTGCCAGAACGGTCGGGGACATGGGGTGCACGTGGCCATTAGATCTGACATCCAACGGTCTGACAAGGCGGCTGGATGGACGTTCAAGATGTGTTCTGGAGAGTCCCGGTCAATCCAACAGTGCGGAGCGCGTCTGGAAGAACATGCATCAGGCGAACTTCACCGGAGCCAAGGAAGAGATCTCCAACTCCGATGGAAGATCAAGAGGCACCGGCATGATGGTGAGGTGATTCCACGTCAACTGAATGGCTCGGATGGAGGCTCCAATGGCTGGATAGGCGTGACGGTGACGAGCACCTAGAGCTACTCTGACGAGCTCTGGAATGGATGGAAGGAGGGCTAGCAATGCGCGCAATGACCTGCAAAGCGTAGCTCTGACTCGGAGCTACGCTCCGGTCTGGGTAAAAAAAGAAGGGGTGTGGAGCGGACTTCGATCTCCGGTGAAGGCGATGTAGGAGACCTCAAGCCTAATCTCGACTAGATGGACGAATATCAGGGTGCGAAGCGAGAAGGAGGGTGATCGTGCGGTGATATCGGAGCAGCTGAAGGTGGATGATGGAGCTCCGACCGGCTGGTCGGAGCAAATGAAGGTGAATCGGCGCTGGGATGGAAGATCTGAACGAATGGACTCAAGCGAAGGATGAAAGGTTCACCTGAAGGTCTGGATCGACGCCTGAGCTCCAGGTGAAGGCGGTCGTCAGGGTGATGGCCTCGACCAAGCTGCGGATTGCAAGGGAGGCTGCTCGCGGCGAAACTCCGGCCTTGATGGTCGAGCTACGGAGTTGCTGCACCAAATCGATCGCCAGATGACGCTCCAGACGACTGTCACTCAGCTGGAGGTGGCTAGGATGTCAAAAGGGAGCGAGGCACGAGCTGCCGCCCTAGGGAAGAGGATGAGATGATTTATAGCACTCCCAGGTGGCTAGAGAAATCAGGCGGAAGCATGCAAACCAAGGAGGATCTGTGCCTTCCTAGGGATCTGCGAAGGTCATAGATCCACGGGGAAGGTGCGGGCAAAGAATCGGGGCATCAGGTGGCGTGATCCGATGGGGAAATTTTAGATAAATCAATCCGGCCACGAAGTCAGGTCAGGTCAAGCCCTGGAAGAAGGGGTTGACCTAGGTCAACATGTGGACGTGGACCAATCAGGAGCGGCGTAGGAAAAGGACAAAAACCGCTACAGGACAAAATGGCAAGGAAAATCAAAGATGAATAAATTAAATATAGTAAATGAATTTAAATTAGAAAATGAATAAACTAAAAAATGTTTATTTTTTCAAAGAATTTTCTGTGATTTCTATTTATTTTTTGATAAATAAATTAGTATATATATTGTATAGTATACATATATATTATACCTTAGTATTTTGTACAATTATTTTTAATTTATTATTTTTACAAAAATACTCCAATTTATATTTTATTTATTTACAACATAGATTTTGGAGTATAAAATAATTTTTGTTTTATTTTTATTATTTATTTACAGGTATAAAATAAATAGAGAAGGGAATATATATATACATTTATTATGTATAAGTGAGAGAGAATTTTATGCTATTTTTATTTTTATTTTTCTTATTTTATTTTATTTTTAGAAATATACACAAGGATGTAGAAACATATTTTTATTTTTATTTTGGCAAAAATAATTTATTTATTTACACCATGATATGTACAATATAGAGTAGGCCCTATCTCTCTCTATTTATTTTATTTGGCGATCAGGCCAATGCTTGACCCTCTCTTGGGGTTCGGGTCACTCTCTATTTATTCAAAATACCACCTTCCTTTTTCTTTTTTCTTTATTCTTTTATTTTTGCACAAATACATGCTAATTATGTAATATTAACACCTGCATGCATATGGCTAAGTTATTGTATTTACACCTATCTACATTATGCTTTCCCAAGATAATTAGCTAAAGTAAAAGAATAAACAGTGAAGAACAAGGATTCATCAACCACTCTTACCCGACGTGATCCAGCGGTTGGCCCGATCCCTGCTGCCGCCCCGTGCGATCGAGCTTCGTGGTCCCATCGTCGGCCACTGAGGAAAGAACCGGAATTGCCTCCACCACTCCATATCCAGGTGAAACCATTCCTCCCAGGTTCTTGGTACACGCATCTTCACCACTGCCTCCTGGAGCCCACAACAGCTCCGACGACTCGCGCACCACCTAGTGATTGTTGAAATGATTTTCGCCTCCTATACTACAATTATCAATTATTAAAGAGGCGAAATCCATGTTCATCAATATTCTAAAAATTACGCAAAAGCCCCGTCCAGAGCATATCACAAGAATTAGACACATCATTTGGGTAAATTGCGAATTTCTTCCTACTACTATTTCTTGTTAATTTTTCGTGCAAAAAAAATAAAAATTTACATTTCAGTCCCTATATTCCAGAATTTAAATTGCATGCTTTTATTGTTGAATTAAATAGTATTAGTGTTCAATAAATTATCCAAAAATTATGTTAGCCTCCTGTTGTGTGCATGTTCATTGTATAAAATTTTCATTGCAAATTAATGACAACTGGTATTATTAAAATATATAAAATTGCATTTTTACTTTCTGAAATTTGAAAATTCATAAAAATTCAAATTTTATGTCAAAAATTCCCCCAAAATAAAATAGTTTTCTTTTTGTGTGTTCTATTTCCTGTATAAATTTCATGCATTAATTAGTTTAAAAACCTTAAAATTTGCAAAATATCAAGTATCTTAAAAAACTCAGATAATATAGAAAATTCTAGAAACTGATTTCACTTCTTGTTTGTAGATAATTTCTTATATTTTTTTTGGAAAAAATAATTCCAGTAATTTTTGAGTTTATTTTTAAATTTTTAAATTGCAAAATATTCCTATCTTTTCACTGCTTGCTTTTTGTCCCTTTTTCTATTCATTTTAAAATCTTAAAAAATCGAAAAAATCACCCCAAAAACACTTATAAGATGGAAGAGTCTTTCACCTCTCGATCAGGAGGTCCGGAAGAGCATTCTATATGTTTCCCTGGGGCAATTCGAATTGCTTTTCGTTTTTGGCGATTCAAAATGTTGCAATGAAAAAATGCTCCTTTGGCTAAAGTGAGGAGTAAATGTATATTAAAACTCAAAAATATTTTCTTAGGAATTTTTTTTATCATTTTTATCATATTTAAAAATCCAAAAGTTTACGTTTCTTTCATGTTTAAAAATGCTTTGAAAAATTAATTATTTTGAAAATAAAAATTTGCAAAACTAAAAACCAATAAAAAATCAAAATTAGAAAAAAAAATATAAAAAAATTAAATGATAAAACTTTCGTAAAGACCAAGAAATTTAGCATTTGATTTCCCTCTTTCTATTAATTGATTTTTCGATTACTAGAATAACCCTCGAGTTCGATACTGTTGCTATACAGGTAAATTAAATCATAAAATTCTCTTGCTATATTTTTGTAATTATTTATGCTTGAGAATCTAATATATTTTTGTTGAGGGATTATTTTGGTTGGGATGATATCACACTTATCAAAACAACCGAAAATCTTGCTCAACAAAATGGCATCATTTTTGGGGAGGTACGACTAGGGTAGTTAGGTTTCTCATTTAACCTACTATTCCTGGTTGTAAATTTCTATATATATATATATATATATTCTACATTCTGTCATTATCAATGTGTTTATTCAAATTCATTTTTTCTTGCTCATATATTTTTATGCTTGTGTCTCTTACACAATCCTTCTTTCCTCTTTGTTGCAAGGGCATGCGGAGCGAAGGAAACGATCCTGGGAGAGCTAAATTACCCAAGCGAAGTGGAGGCCAGATGTTCTTCACCGACTTGAAAGAGAGAGTACCAAGGAGGAGTAGAGATTTATAAGAGCAATAATTTGAGCGTAGATAGTTTTTTATTTATTTTAGCATTTTATTCATTCAAAATTCTTATAAAAGGACACTATTTTCCTTGTTTGTAGGGTTTATTTCGCCAAGTATCGGTGCACTTGAGGGACCTCACCGGTTTTGTTTTCATCGCGTTATTTGTATTTGTTTCATGAAGTTTTCACACTAAGTCCCTAATGATTTCTTTAAATAATTAGATTGAGCCAGTCACAAAATTTAAAAAGGAAATTGGACAGTCAATAGGTGAATTATTGAAAATATTCAAACCATGTGACAATTGTTTAAAACCAGGACTACTAAAGAAAACTTGACCCTAAAATAAATGTAAAGGAAAAATTCTTGTTTTGGGGAGAGTAACCCCCTCGTTGTTTGATTTATTTGCAAAGTGAAAGAGGGAGGACACCGGGATAGAGCCACACCCAGATTTTTAGATAGACTACTGGTTCTCCAAAAATGATTAGCTACTTCTCGGTGAGGAAATGACAGGTAGCTGGTTAACGGTCTGAATTTCCATAGCAGAGTGGGAGGTTTAGAGGACATCGTGAAAGGCTCCGTCCTCAAGTAATGGGTAGCCGTATTTTTATGGTCCGTACTTACTCCTATACTTGATGAAAGTAGGTGCAAGTAGTCGTATGAATCAGGGAAGTCTGTAGGGAAAGACATGCACCTAATAACTCGTTAACTCTTTCCAATATTGTATTCTCACTAATATCTAAAAATTGACAAGATAATTGATCGAACCATCATGGTCTTCACGTTGCTTTGAGTTGGTGAATTGGAGGTTTGTTTTATGTTTTGATTGCTAGTGCTAGAGATCCTTCCACACATTTTGCGCCTTCCACTCATTTTCACTCTTGCATTGAACTTCATGCTCTCACATCTTGCCTACTGATTTCGAAGATGTCAGACCAGAGTATCTCTCGTTTGGATTTTGCGAACTCATTCCACACTCTGATCCGTTCAAATACTATTCAGGAAGACTCACTTCTCACTTCTCGAATATTCCTCTTTCTCCACTTCACCCTTCACATCATCCATCAACCCACTATTTGAGATTGGCTCTAATACCGAACTAGTATATGAGACTCCATCATTTTGTCAGACTAATCAAGTGTCATGCACATTTTCATAGTCTGACACTGAACACTTGACGCCACTAATGGGAAAGGGAACCATGTCGGATGAGAACGAGATCAACAACACCATGTTAGCCTCTATTCAGTCAATGCAAGCTCTGTTAACAGAACAGGATGACTTTCAGACCGCATTGAAAGATATGATTCTCGAGCTTAGGAAGGACAAACAAGATAGGAGAGGGGAGGATAGAAACATGGATGAGGTGGGAATGGGGGGAGAAGACCCTATGATAAAACTTGTAGCTAAGCTTACATTAAAGGATGCTTATAATTCAGGGGCAAGATTGACAAATTCTGGATATAAATCCCTGCAATTCATGGGCATTTTGAGCTTAAGCCCACTATTTTGCCTCTTGTCCTAATATTCAATGGTAATATTAATGAAGAACCATATGTATACCTCCAATAGTTTGATCACATTTGTGGAACAATACAATACCCAAATGTTCCATTAGAGGTAGTGAAGATGATGGCCTTCCCATTTAGTCTGATGGATAAAGCTTTGTATTGGTTAAACCACTTGGGAAAGGTTGTCACTACTTGGGAAGAGTTGAAGTCCACATTTCTGAACAAATATTACCCGCTAGGACAACTTAACCAAATGTGATCCTTGATTGCTAACTTCTCCCATATGTCCCACGAGCATATTCACGAAGCGTGGGAAAGATTCAAAGACTTAACGGATAAGTTCCCCCATCTTCCAAAGACAAGCCTTGTGAAAACTATCTGTGGGGGTTTAAGCATAGAGAATTAAAAGCTGGTAGATGACGCTTGTGGGTGGAGCCACTTCAACAAGGACAAGGATGTCCTTTGTCAAAATTTTGACGAGATGGCAGAGAGCTCAACATCTCTTTCTTCTTCACGCACTTTTCAGAAGCACCCCGTCACCTCCCCTTTAGTACCCCACAAGGCTATCAATATGACGGCATCACATGAAGTGTATAGGGTGGACAACTCTGACCTGACCATCATTGGAAACCACCTATGCAAAGCGAACATAATTGAGAAATGATCCAAGGAGCTTGAGAAGCTTCAAGTGATTGAATAGATCACTAAGAACCTGGATAAGATGGATGATATATCAAACCACCTGAAGCTTCTTGTGAATACGATCAATGGAATCCACTGTGGGAGTGCAGTAGTTGATACCTCTACTAGAGAGCAGACTCTTTCCACCCAACAGAGTAGTGGAGGACCATCCACAGTTCAACACATCTACTACGTGCAGACCCCTGATCAGGTCCAGCAACAATCACAACAGATAATTTCGTACCAACAGGAAGTAGCGTACATTACTGAGCAGCAATCTCCACCTCCACCTGTCATTCAGGAGGTGAACAACATCTTGTTCGACTGTGAGTGAAACCAGCTCCGTCCGTCAGGACAAGGCCAGTTGGGTTCACAACAGGGTCAGAGACCCACACACAAGTTTCAAGGAGGCAGACAACAATAGTACCAGCACCAGCAATTCCAAACTCGCTATCAGTTTCCACCACAGTTCCAAAACTGGAGACAAGGCCAACCACATCAACAATATGCATATTTTCCTCAACAACAACAGACACCATATTATGGACAATATCCATATCCTCTTCCTCCTCATTATCAGAGTCTGTATGGTTACAACAACCTCCACACTATTACTCTCAGTGACAACAAGTCATAGAGCACCCTAAGACCCAATCGGTGAACCCCGCACTGGACCAACTTGCACTGCTCATGAAGAACATGAGAGAACTGACTCAACGGATCGATGACCAGACCATCACCAAGATACTGATCCTGGCTCAGGTCGAGTCCAACCCCAACAACTTCAGATGCAAGGATCAAGTAGCCAATAGCCACCCACACCTGAGACATGTATGGCCTTAATTTTACATGTTTATATGACGTCATTCATCTCAGGAGCGGTAGGAGCTTACAACTGCCTACACACCATTTGGGGTTGGGAGATCGAACCACTGAGAGAGCATCATCTTCCACATCATCTCCTTCACCAACAGTCGAGAAGCCAATGTATAAACAACCTAGTATGGAGTTTCACCGCCTTCACCACAATTTTCACCATACAAGGAAGATGTGGATCACCAGCAGCAAGGGAGAATTTACAAGTCACAAATTCTTCCTCTTCATCGGCAGCTGCATCCCGTTCTATTTTGAATTCAGTTTTTCCTTCACCTATTTTGGACAACATTGTACATATTGATTCTGGTTGTCCTTTTATAAGTGAGGATTCCACTTTGAATAATGGAAGTGAACGTTTGAATGTTTCTTCTAGTTCCGTGCCATTTCCTTCTACTCTAAAAATTAAAAAATCTAAAAATTAAAAACAACCTTATCTGATCCTAGAGTGGATGAGATCTTACAGAACATCTTTTTAGAGATGTCACTTCTTAAGGCTATGGAATACATGCATGCGTGTTTCGCCTTCACCATAAAAGCCATCAGATGAATATGTGAATCTCAACTTCTGCATCTTTTGAAAATTTCCCAACTTCTGAAAAATCTTATGCCAATGCCAAGTACAACTTCGATCTAGTCCTTCTTAATCACATAACTGATTATATATTGTTTCAGCATTGCATCATAAAAGGCTTAATTTTTGATAGTCTTTTGTTTTTTTAATGTAAGATCATATAGATATTTGATGTATGTCGTTTCTAACAAATGAAATGTAATTTCAACTGTTACCGAAGACTTCAACATCAAATATGGGAAATTTTTACTTGATATCCACATCTAGCCATACGCGATACCTGGAAAGATATTTTTTCCTTGTCAATTCAAAATCCGAATTTCTGTTTGAAATTCACTGCTAAAGTAATCTTGCAAATTGAGCCCTCTAATCCTTTTAATTTGACACTACTAATCAAGTTTCGAGCATACATTGTACGCTGAAATGTAATTGCATATACACGGTTATGGTCATAACTCTTCCCATGCCCCAGTCAAGTAGGGAAGTCTCTATATTTTTGCTTATGATATTTCGAGAACCCATATGGATTAAATGATAACATGTGTATGTTGCAAGAAAATTTCTCGAGGAAGCTTTGCTGGAAAATTGTCGATATTAAAAATTCTCGAATAAGTTTTGCTGTAAAATTCTCGATATTCTTTTTTTCAGTTACTCATCAAAAGAGTCTCGCAAGATAGTAAAACGAGATGGTAGTTTTAGTTAAAGCAATGTAATAATGCAAAACGTGTAAAATTTTCACATTATAATCATGCATGTTATATCATCAATAATGATCATTTTTACAAAAGGCCTTGTAATATTCCCGTGATCAAATCAAGAAGACATTGGTGAATGGGATAAAGCAACTCCAATCCAGAGAACACACTTGTAACAAGTTTAGTTTCTCAGATTTGTCACTTCCAACATTTTATTAGAACGACAAATTGTTAGAAAATCGGAAGCGGAAGCGGAATGATAAAACATAGCATAACTACAGAAAGATCATACATGGAACACCATGATTTTACGTGGAACCCTACTCCGTGGGGAGCGGGATGAAATCACGGGAGAAGCCCTCAAAGGGGCGGATATTGGATTCCTTTTCTCAATGAGTACAAGAGGTCTGTGACTCCTT
Source organism: Ottelia alismoides (assembly GCA_037367405.1). Taxonomy (NCBI): domain Eukaryota; kingdom Viridiplantae; phylum Streptophyta; class Magnoliopsida; order Alismatales; family Hydrocharitaceae; genus Ottelia; species Ottelia alismoides. The sequence continues at coordinate 307,446 of JAZKJV010003768.1, forward strand.
ATATAGCCTCTCCAGAGCCTCCAAGTCCCACCATGTACAATATGAGACTAAACCACTGGATGGGGTAAATGGATTCTGGAGGTATCCATTTACCCATCTACAACTCAATAGGCTCACTACTAAATACTCCAACACAAATGATTATTAGGATAGCAAAAATTATCCACAGAAGTAATATTTACATGGAAATGAGTACCTTGACGAGAATAGGCATCGATCGGCATTGTTCGAAGACTTCACAATGGTAGGGACATATCCGAATAAACAACATTGCCCTGAGCTATGAATCGCCACTCCAAAGTTGAATTAACGGTAACTACTTAAAAGAGTATACAAGGCATTCTAAACATTATTTCAAGTGAGTTCCATAGCATAGAAAAGAAAGAACCTATTTAAAATTTTATGCGACATAGCAAGTCATCGTGCTGCGAGATCTGACACTGCTAAACTCGCTTTTTTTGTTGGATGCGCTTCCGTTTAGACTTTGTATCATGTGCACCAGACAAGTAAACACAACCTCGAATCACCATCATACCGGGGTGTCCACGCGAAGTCGAACCCAAACAGAAGCGGCAGCTCGAGAGATCCAAGGTTATTTTCTCACACGAGAGATAAAAGTTATCATCTAGGTCAAGAGATAGAGCATAGAGGTGATAATCGAGGACTACGCTTTGCGCATCGGAGGTCCAGAGATAGCAGTAGATATTAACAGTCTCCTCTTATGCAATATACACCAACTGCAAGGCCCATGTCTATTCGCAGAGCTGCAATCTAAACAATCACCTGCCCCCAAATTAGTGTAATTATCATCTGCGCCAGATCATTGTAATTAATAGTTTTCTCTTACTGCTTCTAGGGCTAAACTCTTTCCTCCATGTGGAGATCTCCATTCTGTCAAGACTCCCAACGACCCCGAATCCAGTAGGCGATTTAATTGGTAACCTAAATTTCCTGGAACAACGAAACAGGGCATGACCTCGTGGCATCCGCATTATTACGACATCTCCATCCCGAGGGATCACCATCGGCATCCCGATTGTCATTGAAAGAACAGGTCCCCTACATTGCAGACGGTGCATTGCGACATCGAATTCGGAGACATCGCAGAAGATGAGGATCCCCACCACACTTGGTTGCATGTTCATCGTCCGCATGCGTGGACATTAATACATTTATTTTAAATAATAATAATAATTATTATTATTATTATAAACATGAGTAAATATGATAACGAAAGGGTGATAGAGAGAGAGAACGAAACAACAATTCGGCTCTGTCGGCAAACACTTGGTTTACGTCTATATGCATTGTTTAGCTTTGCTTGTTTATGTTATTATTAATTATTATATCCCCGATTGGATTGGATGTGGGCATCGATGCCTAGAGGGGAAGTAGTTGGTTGCGTCTAGGATAATATCGCTATCCATAAAAAGGACGTCAAGCACAATATTTCGGTTGCGGATAAGGAATAAATGATGTTTCTAAGTGATGGGCGAAAGGAAATGATATCTAACCCTCTTGCTCGTTTCAAACATTATGTTACTTATAGACGGTCGGGTGATTGTATGCCTACGGCTATGATGGTCAGTCTTGTCGAGACGTATTGATTATTACATGACAGGCACTATGATTTCAAATAAGAATCTCCTTTATTTGTAGGTTCTTTTAAGATGTTGATATTTTTTACAACTTATCCTTTTGGAAATCATTTATAGTAGCGTACCTACACATCATTGCCCTTGTGATTATGACAACTAAACCGCCTGAAATTACAATGTTTTGCAATCACATTACTACAAAACGTAATTACCTTATATCAATTCAAACAAAGATGAAATCCCAACTCCCCTCCCAACCCGAGTTTTTACTGCTTGCCCTATTATCTCCCGATGTTGACTGTTTGTGACATCTAGGGTTTAGCATTGGACTTGCTTATCGCCCCTTCATTTCCATGAAGGAAGTAAATAAAAATATTTACTACACATCACAAAAACATGGAATATTTAGCATTTTTTTTGCGAAGTCAATGTTAGTTCATCGTATGAACTGGATAATATAGCACAACAATTTGTGCATTCAGAAATTATAAATTTTAAGGAAATATTTTCCAAAATAATTTCTTATAATCACAATGAATAAAAAGAGATAGATTAGAGGTTATCTTTGAAGCGTGAGTTTCTAATATAAGAAACCTCATGAATCAAGTCCAATCCGCAATGTCTCTCTTGTGGGCACAGAGATGAATCACCTTACTTCTGAGGAGCCCGGACATCGACCAGGGCAACAAGAAGAAGCATGTATGCATTGTATATACCCAAGACTTTTCTTTTCTCTCTAAGGCATGAAATTCTTAAGGCACTAGGATCTCAAAACTCAAGTCAATAAAAGAGAGAGTCTTACTCTCCTTTTATACACATTGTACACACCCATTGAAGAGTATTCCTTCAAGTTGGTGTGTGCAATAATAGTAAGACTAAGTACTTGTTCAGCAATACAATTATCTCATTTTTATCTCAAAATTAATTAATTAATAAATCAAGCAACAAATCAACAAAGAGTTCTACTAAAGGACTATTTGTAGTAGCATCATGTATAATTACACAAGGCCAACCAATTCCATATATGGAATTATTTTTGTCGTTGATTTATCAATTGATAATGAAACAAATTAGATGGACTTATTCTCAATAGGATGCTTACATATGGCGACATGTGTACTTAGTATACACGTCCACATTGATAAAAAATAGTCAATGTTGTTGCATTTTATTTATCAATTAATTAACTTAATAATCATATTATCAATATTAGAGAAATTATAGAAATAATCCTTATAGCTTATGAATAATATTAGTGAACACAAAATTAAATGTAAATCCAATCTACATCTACAAAAATGTGAATCAGATTCATACAATCTCATGCCTTTAAAATATTATGTAAATTTCATTAACACAAATATTTATATGAATCATATCCATATAAATATTTATTAGTGATTCGGATTAATTAATGAAATATATTTGTAAACCTTCATCATTAAATTGCCCTTATATATAGAATTTAATAATTATTATTACAATATTGACATCAACAAGTAGGAACCTCAATCCAATTAGGACTCCTGAGATACAAATGCAGATACTTGGAGATAATGTCGGGGAGATCATACAATCCATGTATAGTGACTTGAAATCTAAATATGAATCTAATTTCAAGGTTCATGCCATTTTGGATGTAATTAAATCCAATTAAGTCGCATATCACTTAGCTAAAATGGAGTTATTAAAATCCATCATGTTTCATCACTCCCTCAAAATTAAAGTATCATAGTAGACGATCTATTACTATAGATTTAACCCCGAGCATTCCTGATACTCAATCATCCTTTGAACTAAAAGAATTTGATAAATCCGAAGTTCTAATCTTAGTTTAACTTGCATCTTCAGAATATATCAATAGATTACTAATTCGATAATTGGATGACACTATCAATCATATACTTTCCAAAAGTATATATTAATATCTCGAGTTGGTGTCTCATTTCATAAATAAGACGACCATGCATGGAATTCATTTTGACCTCAAAATATCTCATGAGTGAGATCTGTCTCCCAGTTCATTAACTACAAACCTATATGACTCCATTAATGGGGGTTGCAATGGCTTTATTTGCAATATTCCTATCTATTATTTTCGAAATTTATAATTCTTCCATTTTATTGGATGGAATTTCAATGAATTAGATTTGATTTATAAGAATTATGAAGTCCTATTTTTTCAAAAAAATCTTAGAACTTGAATTTCTAGGACGTTTTGTTAGTTCGACCGTGAAATACTTTGTTTCGGTATTTCCAAAATATGAGTGTGTGACTTGTTATAATTGATCCTATTGATAATATAACAGATATGTCATCTTGATAGAGATGATTCGACCTCTTCGGATATTTATATTTATTTAATATCTGGAGCACGGAAGGGGTATATAGAATATATCAAGAAAAGAAATATTTGAACTATGATTCATATTTATTCAGACCTCGTAACTAGACTAAAAAAAGAACAAAAACAAAAGAAGGGGGGATTGCCTAAATAAAACGCTCTTTCTTCCTTCAAAAGCATGCACCTTGACTAAAGGACAACTTATTAACAAATATGAAGCAAGACCTACTCCCTCACATCCCAGGAATAATTGAAGAGATTTATCTCCAGTCACCAGCATTGGCATAAAAAAGTAGAAATGGATAAATAACAAGAAAATCGAGGGCTATGTGGATCCTCAAACATATATGAAATGGAATAAAGATGGACCAAACATAAGTTGTAACCACAATTAACATCACTACGGTCGAGCTATCGAACATGGGGTCATAAGTTAATTACGAGTCAGACCACGAATCGAGCGAGCTCCCCTTGCAATGATGTGGTGGTGAACCTCTTATTCATTTTCAGTGCTCTACGAACCATGCAGGAAGGTTTCCCATCACACGGCTCACCAACTTGAAAAGAAAGGAAGGTGGGGCTAGTGAAATGCCCCACTCAAATCTACGACGGATGCATGTTTCTCGCTTCCAGAGCTTGCTAAAAGGAAAAGGGCCCCAGGCGGCGGTTAGAACTGAGAAAAAAGCTTCTTACATCTTCCTGGTACTCTTTTTTTCGAAAATTATAGATTAGGGGTCTAGTCTAGTCCACTTAGATTTGATATAGTGGAAGTCGGCATCTCGCTCCTGCTCTGGTCAACCTCGCTCACCTGGAATTCTCACTGAAACTGTGTTTGTAGATTATCTGATCCTAGACCTAGGACTATCGGGAAAGGTTGAAGGCAAGAGGACAATTCGGCAGGCGAAGAGCTGTCGAACTCTATACCTCCTATGCGTCAAAAGGCCTCATTCTCTTCCTACCCTACTTTGAGGGCTTTTGGCTAAGGGGTATTGTCATGGTAGGTCGAGGGCTAAGAATGATTACCTATGCCTATATATAAGTAATCTGAATGATGATTCCAATAATACAAACTCTTGATATTAGTTATCTCAGACATCTTTTCATAAACGCTTTCTTTCGACTCGCAAATCTCTGCGCACTAGTGGGCAGTTAGCTTGATTGTGCGGTCATGATGCTAGGGAGGGGCAAGGTAGGCATTCCAGGTCAGAAATATATAAGAAGAATAGGCACATTTCCGAAACTTTGCTTTTGAGTAGATCGTGGAGGATGACTTCTTGTAAAATTCTCCGGCACTATGGTATCACAGCCTACCATCACCCTTCTTCTTGATTCTCTGAGAAAAAGAGGTCATGGACTGCCCTATCTCTCCTCGTACCTACAAGACGGTTGACGAGTCCTTGCTATCTAACTACTTTCTTATGCTCCTCGACTACTCCCGAATTCCCATACTCTCTACTAATAGCTGGGGCCTGAGCTTGTAGAGACTTTCCTTGCACCCAGAACCTTCCTGCACCAGGCACTCTGACTATGCTTCCCATTCCCTCAAGGCAGTCAGCTAACCAACATTTGGTTAATCTATCCTCCCCTCTATGTTATCGCCTAAACAAACTAGATATTCGGCCAGCTCACGGTCTGCTACTTCCACTGTTGATTGAGAATTTCCCGGGATTGATTGGTCTCCGGTTACCATATATAGGATACAGGGCAGTGAAGTGTTGAGGATCGTCTGTCTTTTTTTGGGTTAGGAGTGAGGTTGTCAGCTTTAGGGTACTAGTCCCATGTCTTGCCCTTCCAAGTAGTCCAATGTCCAAGCTTATTAGCGTAGGACCTCCGGATCGAGAAGGAAAAAGCGATTAGGCCTAGGGTAATCGTCAGGTCCCTAGAAAGAGTCATGCAGCTCAACCCCCTCTGCATTCAAACTAGAGGTCTTAGTCAACAGGTGAAGAAGCAGTTATTGACAGGCTTGTAGCGGGTTTCACAGGGTGGAAGGCAGCCACAGAATCTGAACGCTTCTTTTTGCCTGGAAGATATGTGGAACCAGCCTATAACTGAAAGCCGGGTGTCGAGGTTCAACCTCTGTGTCTACCAGGGTAGCGAGTGACCCTCGTAGTTGTGGTTAGTAACTCCAGACATCTGTCCATCATATGGAAGTAGGAAGAGGGCCTTTCTCTTCGGGTCAGGTTGCTCCATCGGGTCTGAGCATCCGAGCTCTAAATATGAATAGGGGGCCGGTACTGTAGCTTCCACAGATCAATTGGGATAGAGACTGGTTCTCCTTATGGGTTCCCGAGGGGTGCTCAATCATTCCACAGAAAAAAAACAAGGAACTGGTTTGTTTTTTCTGGGGATGCGTTGTTTCTAGATCTTCACGGGGCGAGGCATCAGGAGTCATTTCACAGGAGGCGTTGACTATGCTATAGTTAACTATTGATGAGAAGGAACGGGTGAAAGTGAAGACATCACTCTCCTTGCTTAGCCTCTTAGAGTCCTACCTCTGTCAGCTTGAACTAGTGGATTAGAGAACTGCCCTGGTTCGTGCACACACCCTAACACCCCTGGAATGCTTTTGTATACCCAGTAAGTTATTGTGATGCTACCTAGTTTGCTATGAAACTTCTAACTCACTAATAGCTTGCACCAATTATATTCTTTTATATAGTAGTAAATAGCAGGGCCTTCTCTAGTAAAAAAAAGCGGGCCAAGAAAAAGTCCATCCACCATCTATCCCCCCTCTGACCCCCCCCCCAAAAGTAAAGAGAGCAGAGAAAGTCTGACTCACGCATTCGTGAGTGGAAACTCACTAGCAGAAGACATCATGGTGATTTCTGCTTTCTATGTCTCCATGTGTGCTAGGTGACCGGGGTGCTTCAGCTCCACACACTATTCAAGAATGGCTTTTTTAGGTTGTTTGTTTATATTCCCCTGAATATCTAATCGAAAAAAACATGTGGTAAGCCATGATCATCTCTCTCATTTAATTTCTTACCTTGGCCAATTCCGATAAGCCACTTTGTTGCCCCGGTCCCTCCTTCTTTTCTAGTCTGCCTTTCGACCTTTTCCCGCTTCGCACGGCTTTAGCTTATTCGATATGGGCTTTGACACTTTCATAGATTGTGAGCTTCTTTTCTTTCCTCTCCATCAGGAGGATGATGGTTTAGCCTTCTCCTTTTCCCTGCTTGGGTTCCCTTCCCTTAATCCAATCAACGATTATCTGAATTTGCCTACCTAGCTGCCTACTACGAACTAATTTCTAACCTTCAAAAAATGGATGAAAACAATTCTTGCCTCATCATCCGATCTAGATTTTCTTAATAACTGGTTAAGCTTCTTTCTTTGGTTGATCTAGCAATCACAAACTGGGGAAGAGAGGGTAGAAGGAAAAGTAGTTCAAGATGAGAGTAAGCCTTAAGCAAAGGCGCAGAGGCTGCACCTGACTTTCCGAGATTGACCCTAGGGTTCTTCTTTCTCCCGCTTTCCAAGCCTAAGAACTAGCCAACCCTGAGGGATTGAGAAGTTCTATCTACACACTCCTTTCGAAAAAGGGTAAAGCACGTCGAAAGGCGGGACTTTTCCTAAAATCATATGTTTCTGAAATCAACTAACGAGCTCCCCGTATCTTCGACCTCCCTCTTTATACATGTCTTTGATGCCCTAAATGACAACCAGCTCTTCTTGTGCATTCTAGTATTTATTCAATGCCCAACATTGAAAGAACCAAACTAGATATAAGCTTCCTAGCCTCTCTTCATTCAACTGCTCTTAGCCTCTAACCTCTCCTTTTGGAGTTGGCATATTATACGCATCATCTATCTCTCTTCTCCTTATCGCTTCTAGATAGAACTCCCAAAGGCTAAGCGAAGGGATCCGCGGAGCCCGAGCGCTTTCTTAGGTATTGATAGTTGGATAGAGGAGTGGGTGAGTGAACAATGGACAACCTGGACTGAGGGTAAGCAGTTAGCTTAGTCAGTGAGCGAGCGAGGAGACGAAGCGGAGTAGAGAGGGAAGAGTGAACTATGGACTCAAAGTAGGTGAGAGAGTCCACATTTCTCATAAGTGTCTTTAAAAAGGCTAAAAACCAGTTTCTATTCCTTTAAGAGATCATACATCTCATATGACCCCAGTGCACAATGACGCACCTGTATATGGACCTTGGTGAGGTCACCGACCTATTTGTCTGTCAAATGTTCATACTAAGGCCTATAGATGCATATCTATCTCATGTCAAAAGATGTGTGCATGATCGTGATAGTTACGATTTAGGTCATAGTTTATCTCGACCTCATCAAGTCAACTCTTTGACTTGATTATTCCAACACTTCTGAATCTCCATTTCCATACAAAGGATATGCATCAAGAAGTCAGTTGGAAATCAATCTTTAGAGAAAGATTGGCATCTCTTTCTCAGACTGGAGATTCTATATTGAATATCTCATGTTTGAAGTCAGTTGTGTCCTTCCAGTTGCATGGTATTCAATATGGCCATGACACATAACCCTAATTGTAAAAAGGTACCTTAATATTAAGTGTATTCATAATATCTCGATTAGACATGATTTAAAAAAATTATTACATTTTGTGGTCACCAAGGGCTTACAAGTCCAATAACCTACCACTAACCCCTAGAGCCATTGATGTACAACTCTCAACCCCATATTCATTACATGTTGGTCGAAGATCTTTTGGGTCAATGAATTGGTTAGCAAATCAACAATGTTGTTAGCAAAGTCAACCTTGGTGATCGCGATATCACCACGCTTCTGGATCTCCCAGATGATGTGATATTTCCTCTCCATGTGCTTACTTTTTTGATGCCACCAAGGTTCCTTCATTTGCGCTATGGCACATATGTTATCATATAGCAATGGAATGAGAGATTCCAATGAGGAAACTACGCCAAGTTCCTGAAAGAACATGTGCAACCACACATCCTCTTTAGCATCATCAGATGCAGCTATGTATTCTGCTTCGGTTGTTGAATTAGCCGTGTTGTCCTGCTTCTTGTTTCTCCAGTTCACAGCACCACCGTTCAACATGAATAAGAAGACTGAGGTTGACTTCCTAGGATCCACATCTGATTAGAAATCCATATCAATGTTTGGAAAGCATAGGCTCCGAAGCCATTAAAGAATCTGACAAGCCATATACTCAGTCGAGGCGACCAATCAAAACATGAACAAGTTCAACAATCAACCCACAAATGAATGATAAATCAATGCAAGACTGTGTGTCAAAAAATATTTTTATTATAACTCTACAAAATATGTGTATATTGTATAAGTATGTATAATATCAAACTCATGGAGCAAACAAGATAGAAAGAGAAATTAATCTCAATCTTTCCTTCTTTTGCATTTTATTTATTATTATTATTATGGATTTTTAATTTTTTAATGTTTTTATTTGATTTGTTATTATGTAAATATTTATGTGATTTTATTTTTTAAAAAAATAATAGTAATAACAGTATAAATATTTATATAAATAATAATAGAGAGAATAATATAGATAATAATAGATAGAAAGAGAAAAAATAAAGATGAATGACAAGTAAAAAAGTTTTTGGATTTTTTATTATAGTAAATTAGAAACAAAATAAATTGAAATAAAATATTTTTCGTATTTAAATTTTCAAATGTTATTAGATTTTTAAAATGGTTCTCTATATTATTTATGGATTTTAAAGTGAAAATGAAAAAAACAAAATACAACACAAAATTAGGGACCTTGTATTGGGCCTTGAATTACATATTAATGTAGAATATGAGCCCAAATATAATTTCCTTACAAAATAGATGAAATAAAGAAAATATAGGAATTTAAAACAATATTTTTGGATTTTTTTCTAGATGTTATTATGATTTTTAAAAGTTTCTGTATTTTTTTATTTTTATGGGCTTTCTTTTACAATTTTTAGTGATTTCTAAGTTTTCATAAAATAAATAAATATCTACCGAACAGTTTTTTGGAATTTTCGTCTTTTTTATGTTTTATTATTTTTTCTATTTAGATAATAAATAAATGCTTCATTTTTAAATTTTAATAAATAGGAAAATAAAGAAAAATGCCATAATAAAAATATGTATGTTAGAATAATATTTAAGTCACCTATCCTACTTTTTAGGATTTTTAGAGCGTTAGAGATATTTAATAAAAATAAAATCAACAACAAGAAAACTCAATACTACAAAGGACTTAAATGTAATTTAAGTATAGTTTTTATTTGTATCAGAACTCCCAAACAAAATACCAGATCAATTATGAAAATGCCCAAATATATTGATTTTAATACACACTAGGAGTAGTATTTTTGCAATTAACAGAAAGTCCCAAGTCCCATCCGAAAAATATCACATTGGATTTTGAAATTAATGCATTGAATATAAATATTAAAACCCAGAGGGGTCCCTTTGCAAAATACCAAGCCGCCTCATGAATATGTGCATGTGAAGTGATGTGGCATGAACATAAGTACAAGTAAAGGAAAGCTTGGGGTTCAAATTACAAATATTAAAAAATTAAACTGGAAAGGAATGTTTATAGACCAAAAGGTAAATACAAAAGGAGAGGGTATATTGTGCAAAATTACCCCCTTAGGCGTGATCTGAAGGCTGATGTGATCCTACTTATAGACGGGTAGCTGAGATGTGCCGATATCGCCTCGAGGCATGATGGATGGGATTAGATCTCAATTGCTGATATGATGATTGCAAGCGGTCGAATCCAAGGGCTCATGCTTCACCTGGAGCCAGCTCATGATCGAATGGTGGAGACCTCCCCTAGACGAATAGGGAAGAACTCGACTCTGGGGAAGATTTGATTTGCTACCGCTTGTGACTTCGTCCACATCATGAAGTGTTGAAGAGCTCTAGAGGTTCCTTAATGTGGTCTGTAGAGACTGGAGTGCTTCGAATGGTATGGGCCCCATTGACAGGGGCTTGGAGCTCGATGATATCTAGAGCCTTATTCCTGATGTAGATACCACTCACATGGGGCCCTCTTACAACTATTCCTGCATAAAAATGTTGAAAAATCCCTAGTGAGCTGACTATGATTTTATTTGCTGGAAATCGAGGGAAATGGGGTGTGGTGAAGCTCTCCAGAGATGTTTGTTGAAGGGAGTGCTGAGGACTTGATCCAGAATGAATAAAGTTGGATGGGTGGCTCAGCTTAGTGGAGAAGCATCTGGGGAAGCTGATGGGGCTGATAGAGGGTCGAAACAAGGAGGTACTGCAGAGGAACAGTGGTCGGGCTTAGTGCTCTGACGAACTAAGATATAAATTCTACACTAAAGCAATTGATTAAAACATGAAATAAAAGTGGGAAATAACAAGTGGAATTAAATTCTACCTAAATATACAAAAAAGGCACTCGTACCTATAGGAGCAGGGAGCATAGAAAGCTCCGCCAAGAGGTCTGACGAGGGCTTGTACCGCTTCTCCTCCGCCTTGCGTGCACTGCAAATCCACGAGGGGCTCACTGTCATCAAGCTCAACTCATTTTATGAGGGATCTGGGGGTTCTAGGGTTCGACGAAGGATCAAATTCAAAATAGGGAGAGGAGGAGCTTATGTACAGGGCGAGGTTTTACTATGGATTCAGCTCGATTCAGTGATCCATCGATCAAGGAGAGGTGCGTGCATGAAAGGGAAAGGATCGAGGAAGAAAAGTCAAGAAGGAATCGAGTTGAAATGGTAAAAGAATTGGGTAGAGGAAAATGGAGAAATCGAGGCTCTAGGCTCTGACAGACATAAAACCTTGGGGGCGAGGAGATGACCGGGGTCAATGTGGACTCGCCTCCCATTAGCCCATGTTAGTTGCTAGAGGACAAAACATGAATTAAATGACTTATTGAATTGTTTTGAAATAATAAATGATAGTATTATTTTAGTTCAAAACATAAAAAATTATTTATTATTTTATGTAATATTTTTATTATATTTTTTATTTATTCTTACATGTAAATTTATTAGGTGTTAATTTTTACATGTATAGTTATAGGTATATTTATCTATATATGTTTTATTTTTTGTTTTTTATTTTGTATTTTATTATTTTATATACATAAATTTTATATTTTTAACTTATTTAAATACATATTTATATAAATTTATTTTATTTTTTGAAGTTATTTATTTACTTAGATAATCGAGTATGTGTAATATACATGTATATTATGGATGTTCTTTACCTATATATTAAAGTATATTATTTATTTTATTTTATTTTTGATGGATTTATTTTATTTTAATTATGTACCTATATTTTAAAAAATATTTACAAATTTACAAAATATAAGAAAGTGAAAAATATAAAAAAAGACGTAAAAAGACGTATATTGATCATTTTATACATGTATATTGCACAATAATGGCTCAAAAACCAACTTTTGTATCTTATCTATAAATTATTTGTAACCACCTTCATTTAATAGATAATTTAATTTTATGAAAAATAAAGGTGAGTTTGATCAATTTTGAATCAATATGGAGAAGATAGGGGTCTGGAAAGTTTTCATTGCGGCTTTTTATTATATGTGTACTGGTACACTATGCACTTATTTTTAATTAAATAAAATTTGTATTTTCTTTGTATTTTTATGTACAACTTTCATTAAGGGGATTTTATAATTTGAGGTATAAAACTGATAAAATAGATTAGGTCCCAAAATATATTTATTGAATAATGAAATTTAGGGTTTTTATTTATTTTCTAACCCTTATCACCCCCTACTTTATTACTTGTTGACCACATCATCAAGATGACTGGTCTCAAGGTTTAAGGACAGTCAATTAATTTGGTATTTCATTTCATTTCCTTTTCTTTTATTTATTCTTTTTTTTACAATTAAATACAATATTTTATACATAATATATAACTTATTCAATCTAATGCTTATATATGCATTTAGCTAGAGATTTAAGGCCAAAATGGAAGAATAAAGTTGATGAATTGGAGATTCATCAGTGTATCCAAAGATTTGGAGATTGTTATATCTATATACTAATATGTAGTCTTGAGTTCTTCTTAGGTACTTGAAGATGCTCTTTACTATAGTCCAATGTTTCTCTCCATACGTTGACCAAGAATAATGTAGGGGAAGATATGGCCAATAAGTGTATAGAAATATATACAAAAACCCTGAATTATTAGCTATATATATCCATATTCATGTATATTATTTTTCTTTCTACACACCTTAAACACTAAATATTCTACATGAAACTTGTACCTAAAAATACATACCAAATACAAAATGAATTGCTCATGAAAATAATGCACAATGTGACTGGGACACACAGAGGAAAAATCTGCAAACTGAACTTCATAGATCAATATCTTCTCCATACATTCGCAAAATTCATTAAACTCATTTATTATTCATAAAATTAAGTTATCTATCTAGTAAAGGAGATTTCATAAAAAAATGAAGTTAAGATACAAAAGTTAGCTTTCTAGGGTCCCATTGTACTATATACATGTGTATTATATTTATTTAATTTATTTTTAAAATATTTACCTTTCTTATATTTTTTATATACTTGTAAATAATATTTAAATAATATTAAAAACATAAACACAAAAATAAAATCATTTAAAATTTATTAAAATAAATAATGTAATAAACTATATAGGCGTATTATGCTTATATTGTATATACACATAATTATTTGTGTATATAACGAAAATCTGAAAAATAAAATAAAAATATGTAAATATGCATTTGAATATATTATAAATATATAAAATATGTACATATGATAATAAAATACAAAATACAAAATAAAAACTAAATACTAGAAATATAGGTCTTCATACTTATATATACTTGTACAAATTAACATCTAATAAATAAAGTCATAAAAATAAACAAAAATAACCATAAAATAGGCTGAAAATAAGAAATATTTTTATTATTTGAGTTCTAATTATTAAAATCATTTAATAATTATTAATCAGTTAACTATGTTTGTCGTTATCTCGTTGATGTAGACCAATGAGGGCCAAGGGCAAGGTGGCCTCGAGTCAACTATACCCTTGGCTTAGGTTTGAGCTTTTTAGACACTGACCAACCCTCTTCGCTTATATTTTTCCTTTGATTGAGGCTTCTTCATGAAAGATCTTGTCAATACATCATTATTCCGCACCAGATCCTTGCCTTGGTCAATCGAGCTTCGGTTCTTACACAAACCCTAATCAAAACTCCCTTGTATACAGCCTCTTCTCTACCATTTTTTGAGGTGGTTCCCTCTCAACCTTCTTGCCCCTTGGATTTACCTTCAGGAGCTCGCCCATTGTGACAAAAGGTGGTGCTACGCATCCACAACGTGTAGGAGTTAGGTTTTGAGTTGATCAAACCATCCCCATGTCAAGTTCAAGCTGATTTCCCACTTTTTAATGTAGATTTCTTTATTGCATTTCATTTGTGAATTTTTATTCTATGCTTTTAATGCAGTTCCTAGTGTAGATTTTCAATTTTAAGTTAGTCAGAGATGTAGTGCTCTAGCCATCATCTCTGCCCATTCTAGCCATGTTCCGATCTCACCTACACCACTATCATCTGCCTCATCCACTTCTCCACCTTCCCAGCCACTGTGTTCTCCTTGATCTTCCCCAGATCGAGTCCTCGGGTCCCCATTCCACCGCCCATCATCAGAGAGCTTCGCCCCCTACATCCTCCATCCTACTCCACCCAATAAAGAGGCCAAATCCATCACCCAGGACCCCTTATATTTTGGATGCAGGTCTGAGCTTTGAAGACACCTCTTGATGTGTGAATCGGCCATGCATAGGAGTTCTAGGTGCCCAAGCTTCCTTAGAACTCCAAACCCCATCGATGGGGTTTGGGACTTTTTAGAACTGCCATTATCTGCCCAAGCATCCCAGGAACCTATCCTGCCTTCCAGCTGTGTGAAAAGGGCTCAGAGTGAGGAGATAGGGTTGATCGAAGTAGATCAGAAAGCACATTCTTCCTTGTTCGTACATGGGTATCCATTCGCCATCGGATCGTGCCCCGCTCCCAGGTATTGCAGTAACTGTTGGATGCCAAATGTCAGAGCCATCTGACCGAATGCCAAGATCTAATCTTGGCCATCTGCGCTTGAAACGATATCCAACGTTGAGGATTGTCGACGCATTTTAGGTGAATCAACTGCGATCATTCATCAACACGCACGTGCATGGTGTTTTGCATTATATCCCCTCCATCTTTTTTATTTCATTTTAATATTTAAACATTCATTTGTAGCATAATAACTAATGTAATATTTACAACTGTACGCTCAAGCTTTCCTTTATTTGCAATTAGGTCCAAGCCACATCATCTCACGTGTTGCCCCACGCGAGGCCTTTTTTGGGAAAATTATAGTCTGTATCCTATACTTCCAGGGTATGTTATTAAATGATCTAAAGTTTTTTAGTAATTACAATAAGGTTCCTTTAAGTCGTAGCTTTTATTTGTGTTTTTAATTATCTTTATAATTATTTTCATTACTCCAAAAATTGTAGGAAAAATTATTTAAGTGTTAACATATTGTTGAATGACATATTTTTTCGCATGCCATATTAATTATTTTTTGTCTTTATTAAAAATATAAAAACACACATTTTCTTCCTGTGTAATTATTAAAATCCCCAAAAATATCAAAATATCTATAAAAATTCCAAAAAAAGTTGAATACGTATATCAATATATATGCTATCACATATCAAAAAACCAGCTACAAAAATAATAAAATCATAAAACAACATAAAATCAATAAAATATAATTGAAAATACAAAAAATAATATTTTCTATCTTGTATTTTTCTTTATTATATATAGTATAGATTTAAAATATTTTTGTGAATTTCTGAACTTATTTTCTATTTTAAAAACCCAAAAAAGTTTTGCTATATTATTTGACTCATTGTTTTGTACATTTTGATACTTTAAAAATACATAAATATTATCAAAAATTCCATAAAAACCATAAAACGAAGAAAAATATTAAAAACACAAAAACATTTTACTTTGCGCATTTTGAATGTATTTATATATATTTAAAAGGTATTTTTACCTGACAGACTGTATAAACATTTTAAATTACCTCTATGACCTTTTGCACAACGTAATTACCCCATCGACCCTGTAAATTACCCTAAGAACCCCCACGGGCTTCAAGCAGATTACCCAGAGGGTTCATAGGGTAAGAGTTGGCAAGTTTTCAGGATCGATGGGGGAATTAGGTTGTTTCAAAGGTCGTGGAGATAATTGACAAAGTTTATAGGGTTTACTGGGTAAAAATACCTATTTAAAAATATAAAAACCTTATATATCATATATACTCTACATATTACTTATATTAAATATAACCCCAATATCAATATATAAAATTATATTATATTTTAAAAATATAAAAGAAACTAATTTTCGCAAAGCTAAAAAAATTAAAATTAAAAATTTCAAAAATAAAACTATAAAATATTAGAAATCCATAAAATTTCACATATAATTTAAAACCCATGAAAAATTAGGAAAAAAGACTAAAAAAATAATTATATTTATTATTATTAATTAGTAATAGTTATAGCTATCCTACGTTGTTCTCAGTGGTTCAACCCATTCTACATGTGTAGTATACTCATTTTGTAAGTTATAATAAATTCCATATCACCTAGTTTTCATTGAATTTATTATTCGTTGGTTGATTGTTGATTTATTTGATTGAGTTAAGTACCAAGTGCCGAGAGAGTGGCCGAAATCGTGATTGCCAGATCGGACTTGTCGGACACTGCAGGCCCTACAAGACTGGATGTTAGGTGCTTCATTTTAATTGAATTATCAAATGACACTTTTGCTAGGGACCAATGCATATGATAGAGTTTATATAGTTTGTTTTCTTATATTTCTGTCTTTGTTTCTTTTTAAGTAATTATCTATCTGTGCTAATCTCCTCTTCTGTTGAATTTGTTGCTAGGGTCTACTACACCGGGACAGTCTTCTATGCGACTGAGAAAGCCAAGTAGAGTGGAGACCAACATTCTTTGCTGAGCCAATAGGAGAGAGCAACAAAGCCGATTCGAGAACTGAGAAGTGCAGAAGCATTAGTCTAGATTTTATCTTCTGTTAAGGAGAGACTCTATATTATTGTAATGATACAAGTTGAGACACTTGGATACTTGGACATTCGCAGGTTTATTTTACCGGGTGTCTGTTTACCCATGGACCCGACCTATTTTTTTCCTATGTTTACACTGCATTATCACTTTTATTATCCCTATTTTTTTCATTATTTCACTTTGTTTCTCGTGATTTGAGTTTTTTGCTTTCTTTTTCTTTATTTTGTGTGCTTAGAGCCCTCAGTTTTAGGATTTTATTTGGTTGAGACAGGTAGCACTAAGTCCAAACCCTAATCAAGAATCGTGCATCTATAGAGTGTTGGACTTAGTCAAATTACTAAATATGTGCTTCCCGAGTAGAAGTTCCTACAAGGACGGATTTCGGTTGCACACATGTAGGATACATTTATTTTTATGTGTGGATCATCTAGCATGTAAACTACCGGAGTCTGGTATGCATTCATATCTCTAGCATTTGCATTCACTGATTTTCATGTATCAGCTTTTCCAAATTCCTTCCCATGTTTCTTGGACATATGCAATAAAAGGAATCGAAAATTTTGTTAGACATTTCTTTTTCAAAAAAGTGATAAGCAAAAAAATTGGCACCGCTATCTAAACCCAACCCTAAAACTAACGTAAACAACCAATGTCATTATGTTGGGGAGAGTAACCCCATCATTGTCATAGGTACACTCCTAACCGATGAGGCATGTACATATATGGAACAGAGGCCCCAACCCTAGACTTGTGCCTTAAGCACTTTGGTCGGCTCTTGCGCTCTGTTATTGCTGAAAACACTTGCCTCCGACCGTAGACGAAGTGGTCTGGTGTTCTTGTAGGTGAGTTGTGCTGACTCAAGCAAAACTACTCTAGGATACTACACTTGAGAGCTTTTAAAGAATTGTATTGTCACCTAACTCTAAAACAAAAAAGGTAAAGGACCAAACCTTCACAATCTTCAGTGTTGAGTAGATGAATTGAGGGATTATAAATTGTATTTGTTTTATTTGTGTTTGATCATTGTGTGCATTTGTGCCTTTTTCCATTCACTCTTGTCTGGACTATCGTAATCTCCCAGATCCCCTACTCTTTACAATCTAGATGGCCTATTGGAGAAACTTTTATCTAGACTTCGCAGATTTCTCTCATTCCGCTCTAGTTTGTGCACCTACATTTTGTCATGAGGATTATATTCCATAGTTCTCTTTTTGTACATATCTACCAATACTCTCGCCTATCGAGATGTACCCTCCTGTTGAATGGTCCCACATGCGACCTACACACTTTGACTTCCCATATCCATTAGGGCAGCATACACACCCACAGTGCTAGCCATCGGATTTTGAGTACCTACCTCCATCATACCCACCACTACAAGCAAATTACCCACCATCACCCCACTTAGTGCTGCACTATTGGATTTTCCTCCAGTAGAACCAACTCTTGACTATGTATCCGATTAGTGGAGAAAATGAAGAAGAGGATAGAATACCCCACTAAATAGAATAAAACCCACATTGTCGCTAAACCTTCTCGGGTGATGAAGTCATAAGAGGTCATCCATGGGATATCACAACCATCAAAAGTACACAAAATGAGCAAATTATAAAATTCCAAAAAGATAATAATGGCTAACACCTGGCCATGACAAATTGTGAGGAGAGGGAACCTATGTCACCGACCTTGCCCAAACAACCACACACCATAGTTCCCACCACCCTACCTATCAAGGATGACTTTGTACAACCTTGTCGTCACCCTTGTGTACAGGCTGACTCTAACCTCTTACTGATCAAGAAGAAATAAAAATTTTCAAAATATTATCTGAACCTGAAGTGGTGGTTGTTATTAAGGCTGTCATTGAAGCCCCACTTTGCCAAGCCATGGACTTTTTACCTACACCTAAGAGAAAGAAGAGAAGTCGTAGGATTGAGCGCCACATTCTGACCATGGCCAATGCCTACGCTATCACCCATTGCCTGCCTAACAAGAAAGGGGACACCGATACACCCTTCCTTAGATGTGCCATTTCTGACCAACATTTTGATCGCACTCTCCTTGTCAACGATGCGCCTGTTAATATAATACCCTCCTCTATTGTTGAGAGACTCAATCTAGGGCCTCTGAAGAAAACCAAGATTATTTGTCAATTCATTGACCAATCAATAAAGATGCCAAACGGTATTCTTGAAAATGTTGTCATTCATATCCAGTGCATGAGCTTCGTTGTAGACTATGTTGTATTGCTCGTGGAGACCTCCATCCTAGTGGAGCGTGCTTCAATCATCTTGGGTCAACCTTTCCTTGCTACTACGAAGGTGATTAATTGCCATTCATGCACATTTATTCATTCATTTTCGACTTTAATACCTAGATAAATGCATGTAAATACCAATGACTCACATGAATTAACACTTGAATAATAATTTGTATATTATGTATAAATATTTGCAATTAAACCCTAAATAAAGGAATAAATAAAAGAAGATAAAAATAAAGGAGGTATCATAGATATTGACTGACCCTAACCCCTGAGACTAATTCAAGCATTGACTTGGTTAATAAGTAGTAAAGTAAGGGGAGATAGGGCAGAAAAACTATACAAAAAATAGAATTAAAACCCTAATTCTTTTTGACAATATATTGCATTTGGGGACATATTTTATTTTCTTTTTTTATACCTCAACTCAATAAACTTTGAACTTGAAACTTTTACATAAAAATACAAAGAAAAATACAAATTTTATTTTATTTTAAAATAATGCACAGTGTACCTAGGACACACAGAATAAAAATCACAAAGTACTTTTCCTAGACTTGTATCTTCTCCATACAAATTCAAAATTCACCAAACTCACTTTATTACTAATAAAATTTAATTATATATTTAATTAAGGTAGTTTCGTTCAATTTGGAGTTAAGATGCAAAGTTGGCCATTGAGCCCTCATTGTGCAATATACCTATATAAAACATTCATTATATTTACTCATTATATTTTTTTAGCTTCTTATATTTTTATAAATTTCTAAATATTAATTAAATATATGTGCATAATCAAAAAATAAAATAAAACCATCGATAATAAAATAAAATAAATTATATACTTCAATATATAGGTAAAGAATACCCACAATATACATATATGATACATATACCTAATTATTTAAGTACATAAATAACTTTAGAAAAATAAAAAAATACATACATATGTATTTAAATAAGTTATAAATCTAAAAATTACGTATATAGTATAATAATATATAAAATACAAAATAAAAATAAAATATATCATATATAGGTATTTATACCTATATTTATACATGTAAAAACAAACACCTAGTAAATTAACTTGTATAAATAAATAAAGATCACTAATAAGTAGATTATTAAATTAGGAACCTTTTTTATGTTTTATGTTTTTATTAATAAGATCATTTTTTATTTCAAATTTTATTTTATTTGTATTTTCTATTTGTTGTTTTTTACTGGCATGGCTCCTCACGTGGACCAATCACTCACAAGGGTGTGTTGACCCTAGGGCAACTCCCTCTATGCCTCCGCTCCTATAAGACCTGGTCGGCCACCCCTTTTCTCATTTTTTCTAGCATCAAATCCTTTCTCTTTTTTGCCGCAAACTCTTCTTACTTTTTGTTGATCGGATCACCTTGATTCACGACATATATTTTTTATTCAATTTTGTTGGGTCGTTTGGACCAAACCCTAATTCCCTTTTCACCTTTTCCTCGCCTGTATAAAATCTTCACCTCACTCCTCGGATTTTTTATCGCCACATGTCGCCTATAACCCCTAAGCTCATCTATTAAGCCTCCCCCTTGTGATAGAAAGTTGGAGCTCTTAATTTAAGGCTTGGTCAAAGGAGGAGGAGGTCGAATCCAGTTCACCAGGACCCTTATGGTGAATCTCTTCCCCCAAGTGCTCTGATTTGGTGAGCTGTTATTTCTTTGCATTTTTTCCTATATGATTTAGGAGCTTAGATTAAGTGTCCTTTTGCTTTGATTTCATCTATATCTACTAAAAATCCAAAAAATTAAAATGGTTGGAGCTTGATGCTCCAGCTTCTGTTCAACCACTCCACACCTCTTCCGCCACTCATATCACATCCATCACTTTCCTCATCAGTTCTTCATCTCCAGAAAACCTTTTACACCCTAATCTTGCTCAGATCGGGTCCGATGAGTTTTCTCTCCCGTCGTACGTTGGAGACCCCCTCCCCACTCCATTCCCCATTATTTCTACTCGTTTTGGGGATTGGAAGCTTTGCTTCCATGCCTCGGTTCTAACCCCGCAGGTAGCAGCTGAAAAGGATCCCTTCTAAGGGATCCAAGTTAGGAAGAAGCTCTCCATGCACCTCGAGCTTTACTGGACCACTAAGACCCCATTGATGGGTCATGGCTCTCTTTGAAGGTACATGTAGTTGCAGGACACCTCCAAGATTTGATTGAACACTTTAATAGGTGGACAGACCATTGAAGTTGCATAGGCACCTTCATCAAAGCAACCCCAGCCACTTGTTCTTCCCTGTTCATCCAGGCTTCGTCTTCACCCTCTGATTAGATGCACCCTCCAGGAAGCACAAAAACTATTGGATCAGCCACCCTCGCAGCCATCAGATCGATCTGAGGATCTAACAGTAGCCATCCAACCGTGAACCGGTATCGACGATTGTCCACCATTGATCACGTTAAGTGATCTCATCTACACCGACCGTTTGCACGCAAAGGAGTGGGTATTTTGCTATAGAACCCCCTGATATTTGCATATCATTAGGTCTTGTAAAATATTTAATCCATTATTAAAAACTTTTCATATTTTACAACTTTAGCCCTATGTTTTCAGCAATTTGCTATTTAGTCCATGCTAGGTCACCTCACGTGTCATCCTATGTGAGGGTTTTTGTGGGTAAATTGAAGGTTACCCCCAATACTTTGCTGGACCTTTTCTGAAAATATTAAAATATTTAGTTGAATTTCATTTAGTCCATACCAGTTAAATTTAAAATAGTATTTAATTGGGATTTTTGCATTGGCAGTTATAAACTTTGTTTTAATTGCATTATACCCCTGCCAATCATTTTTAAATTACGGATTTAAGTGGATAAATTGCTGAAAACCCCCTAGACATTGATATTTTATTAGGAAAGCATACTTATGGTTTGTTTATTTAGAGAATATTCCCTGTCTTATTGAACTAGTTGTATTTTTTTGTTTTAATTATATTAACTAGCTAATTAACTCCAAAAATCTGAGGATAATTATTTTAAATACTTTATATAATAATCTATCACATATATTTTTCTTAAGATATTTATTATTATTTTCATGTTTATAAAAATTCAAAAAAAAGTTATGTTTTTCTTATTTGACTTATAGAAATCTTAAAAATTCAAATATTGCTCTAAAAATTACTAACAAATTAGAGTAGGTGTATTATGTTATATTTTACAACATATAAAAAATTCATAAAAAATAAAAAATAGAAACCTTAAAAATTGGAAACACCGAAAATGTTAAAAAATAATAAAAAGTCCCAAAAAATAAAAAAAATATGTTTTAAACTCCAAATTTTCTTAGTTTTGTCTACTATACAGGAAAATTAATTTTGGGTCCATTCTGATCTGATAGATATTTATTCGGCCTATTTAAAGCTCCTGTATTTTCTGTTTGGTTTATTTTATGTATTTTAAACTTTAAAAATGCATAAAATCTCAAAAGTACTCTAAAAAATGCCATAAACACAAAAAAAGTATAAAATGCAAAAACATTTTATTTTCTCCATGTTGTGCTCATTTACTATAATTTAAAATACAAAAGGAACTTATTATCGACAATTAATGATCTCACATATATTATTATATATCTAATAAAAAATTAATTAAAAAACCATTTGGAAAAAAAATCATAAAAATTATAAAATCCAACTGAAAATCACATAAAGATTAAAAAATCCACAAAAAACAAATAAAAACTTAAAATTCTACAAAACCAACAAAAAGATTATGCTTAATTGATTAAATTAGGTTTTATATTGGTGATTTATCCTATATTGCTCACGTAGATGACGGTCTACCTACTTGCCTTATACAAATTTCATATAGAGTTAAATAAAATTTCATCACTCACACACTTGCAGGATCTCTTTACACATAAACACCTGTGAATTTTGATCATTGTTATCTTAGTTGGTTGACTGGGATCCAAGAGCCGAGAGAGGTGTCGATACAACGAGTGTCGGACCTGACTTGTCGGGCACCGCAAACCCTCCATGATTGGACGTTAGGATCTATGATTGATCGAACTATATCAGAAGGCCATTATTGATTATGGATCTGGAGAGACACACTTTTATTCATGCAAAGAAAGCATTGTGATTCAGATGATCATTGCGCCCATTTCCACTAAAAATTCCACCCCAGATGAGAGTGTACCTTTGTTAGCAGACTCAGAGGAATATGACCATGTTTCTGAGATTAGAAATGTTTGCTACACTATGGACGATACCGAGACACGAGAATTACACTTCAAAGGGGAAGACTCCGAAAGCATAAACCTTTACATTCCTTCTCCTTGTGTGGAGATGTGTCGATGAGATCCGTGACATTTATACTATAGATACCTTACCGCAGAGGGCAAAAAATGCTGAGACATCCCAATTGTTCAGTCTAACGGATAGGGGTGCCTAACGACCGGTCTTGGAGGAGCCTATGGTTTCCGACAAGTCGGATCCGACAATTATTGTATTTGCCCTCTCTCCGCATTTGACACATAAACAATTACTTAAGACAACAATCAACTCACATTATAGATTAAACAATGAATAAAATGTGGGGTGAAATTTATTATTTTCTACAAATAAATGTGTATAGCAAGCAAGTGTTGATTATTATTACTAAAATATGGGGTGAAATATCCACTGAGAGAAAACTTGAGGATAGGTGAAGATATTATTAATTAATAATAAATAGTAATAATTGTTTTTTTGTATTTTTATGCTTTTTCTAATTTTTGTGGTTTTTTTAATTATTTAATTTTTTATGGAATTTTAGTGGTTTTTATATTTTTATATTTTTACCATTTTTTAACTTTTTAAAATTTTATAAATCTGTAATTTATTTAGTAAAGTATAATATATATCTATATATAATAATGATAATATTATATTTATTATAAATATCTATATGTATATAAAGGAACATTTCGTTTTATTATTGAAAGGTTTAAAATATAATATATATATATAAGTAATAATGATAATAATTAGTATATAAGAATTATAGGGTATGTATGATATATATAGGATTTTATAATTTTAAATATGTGCAAATACAGTCAAAAATTAGAAAATAATATATTTTTTGTAATTTTATATTTTCCTATGTTTCAGTGATTTTTATATAATTTTGCTAATTTTATTGTTATTCTAGTGCACTAAATATATCAAAACAGTGAATATAATATATAGGTCGAATTATTTTGGGACTTAAAAATAGATAATAGGTTCAAAATTTCCAAAAATGATTTTAATATATATTATGAAATATAAATAAAAATGTAAAACATAATTTTTTTGGAATTTTAATGAATTTTTACTGATATTTATTAGATTTTTAGTGTTTTACACATTTTATTGTTTTCCTTTTATATTTTTTCTGATTTTTTGGTCTATAAGTATAATATATAGTAATATATACTCTATTTTGTTAGAATTTTTAATTGCTTTTACAAAATTTTTGGATTTTTACAAGTAAACAAGGAAAATAATGCTCTTTTTTGTTTCTAGAAAATAAGAAAACACATTAAATGCCAGAATAAAGATATATGTGTGAATCATATATATATATAACATACATTTAAATCATTTAATTAAAATAAAAGACACGGAATTAAAAATAGAAGATGGTAGAAAACTGTTTGCAATATAATAAAGTTAAAATGCAATAAATAACATGTTAAATAACCTTTAGGGGCATCAGAGAAATTTATCCACTTAAATTCAAATTTAATAACTACCAGACAGGGGTATATTTGTAATAACTAAAAGATAAGGTCCTGCTTGCAATACTTACAAAATATAATGCTTAATTTATAAATTATAGTACTAATTCTTAAATCCCTAAACCCATGAGGGTTTCTATGCAAAATGACCCTTCCTCATGTGTGGACGCAAGTGAGGTGAGCTGGCATAGGAACAAAGTGGAATATAAGCAAGGTTCGAGGGTTCCTATGCAAAGTTTACACAAATATTTAACGCTATATAAAATATCTATAGGACTAATGAGCTATTACAAAAAGGAGCGGGAGGTCTCAGCAATTTACCCTTTAAAAGGGTGCTCATCAATGGATAATAGTGATAGTTAATATTTACAATACTACATGTTAAAAACAAAATGTGAGGGCTTAGTTGTATTTTATCCCCAAAAGGCACGCGGATCCAACTATTGGATGCATTCTACTTAAGCGCATCAACAATTGAGGCTGTTGATACCCCTTTGCAGATGAAGGGCTCTGATTAGATCTTGGTTGAATCTAACGGTATGGGGGGTGTAAGATCCTATGGTGGCCGCTGCATCTGGGAGGACATTCTTGATCAGACGGCTCAGTATGTGCTAGGAAGAATAAGGAAGAACCCTAGCCTATCCAAGCTTCGATCGGTTGCTGCTCCAATGTCCAGCCTCCTCTCTATTCTCTGATGGGCTTTATATATTCTTGGGAGGCTCTTGCATCAGCTGGATGCCTTAGATGTGTCTAAACATAACTGAAGAGAGGACTGGAGCTTAATGAAGGCCGGTGACCTGGAAGCTCAAGCTGGCACGAATCCACCTCAGATGGGTTTCTTGGGTCCATTCACCTGCATGAATGACTCCGTGACTCGAGGACGAAGCTTCTCAGCCCAAAAACTAAAGCCAAACATACGGAAGTGGATGGGGAAATTGATCTCCGGTGATGGGCAGAGATGGAGATCTGAGGACCTGATCCGAGCCAGATTGGGGGGCCTGATGGTAGTATTAAACGAAAAATGCGATGGGGAAGAATGTGGGGAGGTTTGTATGGTCGTAACTAGTGAGATGCATAGTGAAACATACGACCCGAGCCCGAGATCCGACAAACTATGAATGGACTAATCTACGCTAAAGCAAAGGAAATTAAGCTAAACTAATGGTTATACTATGTTAAGAAACCAAAAGATAAACTAAAACACTAATTAAAACTTCTCAATCCTAGCCTATGAGCAAGGAGCAGAAGACCTTCATTGGAGTTGAAGCTCAATGATACTGGATCGCTTCTCCGATGCCTTTGTCCACACCGACACTTGTCAAAGCTAGGTGTTGTCAACAGGAAGCTCAAGGGAGCAAAGGATTGGGGTTAAATGCATCGAATAAGGATTAAACTCAAAAATGGATGTGAGAGTGGACTTTTTATACAAGTGATGATGGTGCCTCTCATGAGGGATATTGTGTGTGAAGAAGTTGAAGTTGGCAGAGCCTGGTTTGGGTGTGGAAAAGGGATTTGGAGAGGTTAGACGGTGGTGGTCATAAGGAAGATGGGAGCATGGAGAAAGAGTGATAAATTGAAGAAGAAGGGGTGTCTCATGTTCTGACATAAGTCGAAGGCATGTAGGGTACAGTTGACCCAAGGTTAACAAACCATGAATTCTCATTGGTCCACGTAGGACCAGATGAGATAAAATTGAAAATAAAAGATTTATTAATTCAATATTAAATTGTAAAAGATTTTACTAATTAAAATTTAAAACAGGAAAATTTTTATTATTTTTCAAACTATTTTCTATGATTTTTATTTATTTTTACAACATCATTTGTTAGGTGTTAATGTTTACATGTATATTTATAGGTATATATACCTATCTTTTACATATTTTATTTTATTTTGTATTTTTAATACTTATTATCACATTTTAATATTTTATATATTTATAACATTATTAAATGCATATTTATAGATTTGTATTGTATTTGAATAAGTTTATTTACATATAGAAATAAATACATGTATCTATCTTATATGTATAATATACCTTTATATTATAATGTAGTATTTATTTTAAGTGTATTCTAATCATTTTTTTCGAATTTATCTTTATAATATGCTTTGTATAATATATTTAATTATAAAAAATGTAAAGGGGGTAAAAATATAAAGAATAATATATATTAATACTATATATAGATACGTAGTACAATAGTACCCTGAAAAGTCGGCTTTTGTATCTGAAATCCATTTTTAATGAAATCAACTTCAATAAATATACAATTTAACTTGGAATAGAATGGAGGTGAGTATGGTTCAATTCGAGTTTATACGGAGAAGATATTGATTCGTGAAATTAGATTTGTAGCTTTTTCATCTGTATAAACAAGTTGGACTGTGCATAATTTTTATTAGTTATTATCTTTATAATTTTCTATATATTATTATGTATAGGTTTCATGTTGAAAACTTTATTGTTTGAGGTGTGTATAAGTATAAATAAAACAGTGCAAAATGGCTCTTTATAGTGTAAATAGTTAGGATTTTGAACAATATATTGGACCGTATCCCCACTACTTTATTC
Organism: Ottelia alismoides; assembly: GCA_037367405.1. Lineage (NCBI taxonomy): Eukaryota > Viridiplantae > Streptophyta > Magnoliopsida > Alismatales > Hydrocharitaceae > Ottelia > Ottelia alismoides. Next base: position 335,079 of record JAZKJV010003768.1, read on the forward strand.
GTGGTCGACTAAGTCAATATTGGCTTATTCTATCTTTGATCCTTCATTTAATTTCTTTTTTTTATTATTCTGTAATTTTGGATTTAAATAACATGTATTTATGCGCTAATTACATATGAATAATAAATGTTAATTTATACAAGTTAGTCGTATTTACAGGTGTTTTGATAGAGATTCAAAGACCAAATGGAAGAATAAAGGTAGATGAATGGCTATTCATCCACCTTGTATTGAGTTTCTTTTTTGATCCCTTCCTTCATCGTGATTCACGTCACTCGTTCTAGTGCCTTCTCATTTTGTGTGTGGCTATACTTCGGAAGATTAGATCCTAAATATAGAGGGAGTTGTCACCTCCATTCCTTATTCTTTCATCCTATATACGCTCAGCAGTAGTTATAGATGAATACTCATTTCATGACCTTTATTCTTTCATTTTGGCCTTAAATACCTAGTTAAACTCATTCATATATCATTAATTTATGAAAATAAACACTTGATAATTCACATAAACTAATGTGTAAATACTTTATAGATATTGCATTTAATTCCAAAATAAAAGAATAAAGAAATGAAAAGAAAATGAATGAAGTGTCAAATACACCGAGTGACCCTTGACCCCGAGACCCAATCATCAAGATGTCTTGTTTGACAAGGAATAAAGTAGGGAGAGATAGGGCAGAGAAACTGTAGAGAAAACCACATAAAAACCCTATTCATTTTGGCCAATAATTGCATTTTTGGATCCATTTTATTTCTTGTTCTTATACCTCAAACTAATAAACCCTTAACATGAATGTTGTACAAAAAAATACAGAGAAAATTACAAAATTGATTTCACTGAAAAATAATGCATAGTGTGCCCGAGACATACAAAATAAAAGGTCGCAATGAAAACTTGGCAGAACCATATCTTCTCCATATATATTCAAAATTGAACAAACTTGCCTTTATTGTTAAAATAAAATAAGGTATTTAATGATAGTGGTTTCATTTAATTTGTAATTAAGATGCAAAAGTTAGCTTTTGGGCCCCCATTGTGCAATATACATGTATATTATATTTAATATATTTATTCTTTATATTTTTTACTTTCTTTTATTTTATAAAATGTAAATATTATTTAAAATATGTGTAAGTAATTAGAATATAATAAAACAATAAAAAATTAAATAGAATAAATAAAGTACTTTGATATATAGGTAAAGTATACTATAATAGACCTATATAAATAGTGGACATAATTAATTGATTATGTAACTAAACTCAGAAAAATAAAGTAAAAATACCTAAATATGTATTAAATAAATTAAAATATATAAAATATTTGTATATAATAATAAAATATAAAATACAAATTAAAAATAAAATATGCATAATAATGGTATATTTACCTATATATATACGTGTAAGAATTAACATGTAATAAAGGACCTCGTAAAAATAATTAAAAATATAAAAATACTACATAAAATTACAAACATGTTTTATGTTTTAGCCAAAAAGTAATAAATTCATTTATTATTTTTTATTGATTTTATGAATAACTTTTTTATTGATTTTTTTGGTTGGTGCACATGTGCCAACTAGATCCTTTTGTTTATTAACCTTGGTCAACTGTACAGCCTTCCTAACCACCCATGTGAGAAGCTCACCGGAGGCCATTTTCTCCCCATTTTCACTCAACATCAATGCCTCCATCTCCCTTGATCTCATCACCCTCTTGCAGCCTGCACGTCCTCCACCCTCGCCGAACCCATCCCTTCCACCTACCCCTCCTTCTCCGCATGCAAACCCTCATCAAAGTTACCACCATCTCCGCCTACAAAACGCACCCCTCCCGTTTTTGCATTTGATCACCCTTGGGAGGTTCTTAGACCCTCAGATTGGCCCTAAAGCTTGTGGCTTTTGGCAGAAATACATGTTTGTCATCTGCAGCAAGGAGGAGCTGCTCTTGGGCTAGATATGCCCATCGTCGGAGCAATCTCGAGTGGTTCTACGTCTTTGGTCCCTAGACCAAATCGAGGCCCTTCTTTGTAAATTATAGTTAGTCCATAGGTTTAGGTTGTATTTCCCATCAATAATTTCTATTTTTAGTTTTTAATTTAACATAATTTTAGAACCCCTTTTGACCTGGAGCTCGTGTCCTGGCCAAATTCATCTTGTTCCCGACTATTATTTGCCTCGATTTCCACTTCACTCCATTCCTATACGTCTGACCCATTATTCATCTCATCGAATCAACCTAGGTCTTGCACGAACAAGACAAATCGAGGCTCGACCTCTGCTTATTGTCAGAGCCTCATCGTTCATCCATTCCATGCCGCCACCTGCTTCATTAACTGGCTAAGAAGGAGGCCCTCGATTCATGGAATCTTTTGGTGCGAGTCAGAGGGTTGAACCATTTACTAGAGCCTCGAGTTGATCTTGAATAGACCTACGGGTCTTGAGAAGAAGATCGAGCTCCAGATCGACCATCGTAGCATCTTGGCATCATTGGAGACCACCTGCACATGCAGAGCAGCCCCAATGACCCATATCCGTCGTAGGACAAAGGAAAGGACATCGGATGGAGGACAAAAGCCAAATTAAAGCTCAGCTCAGGGGTATTCCTGAGTTGTTCATCCAACGCCCTTGAACATCGTCTGATCAAGAACAGGACTCAGATCTAATCTGGGTCATCCATTCAAGCTGAACTGTTACGTCCCAACCGTCGTCTTATCCTCCACTTGCATCCAAAGGACGGTTTGATCGCGGGTCGTTAAGTGAGGTAATTAGCAAGAACATCATTCACCTCATTTGCATTTAATTATTAGTTCTGTAAATATGTAATCAAGAATTAAATTTTAGGGAAAATTACATTGGAACCCCTTTACTTATTGAATATTACACAATGGTCCACTGCTAGCTCAGCTCAAGCGGCCCATACGTGAGCTAGGCAAATTTCCATTGTACCCCTCTACTTTTACGTATTTTTTTAATATATTAAAATAACATATCAGTTCAAAACATTGGGTATTTTGCATGTAACACCTTTCCTTTTATTATTATTGCGTAAATGCCCATGTTAGCTTGTATATTTTTGTTTATGCTAGTTTTTTATTAATAGTTCCCTTTCTCCAAACAATATACAAAAATAGGAGAAAATGTCTAATTGTATGCTCAGTCATGCCATGCATTTTATTTAGCATATTTCTTGCATTTTCAATTTATTAAAGATAGAAAGGAATCCTTTTTATTCCATATTTAGATATAAAATATAACAATGTAAAACCTCACTTAAAAATTTCAAAAAAATAGCCTATATTTATTAATGTATTTTATCACACCAAACCAAAAATCACTAAAAAATACAAAAGGAAAAATAAAAAATTGCTAACCCTCTCTATCCCTAATAAATTAGAAAAAATTCCCAAAAGTTCAAAAAAGTAGTTTCTTTATCGTGTATTCTTATATATACATATTACTGTATACTAAAAATAGTTTTGAAAAATTTTATTCTTATTTAATATTATTAAATCTCAAAACAATTGGGTATATTTTTTATTCCTTATTTTGGGATTTTGTATTTTAAAAATACATAAAATTAAGAAAAAGCACTAAAAATTCAAAAAAAAAGAAGAAAATATAAAAAAACACAAAACATTTTATATGACTATATAGATATATTTATAAATGGAATACCCTATATAGTGTATATATATAAATATAAAACTCTATATATTCTTAATAATATTATAAATTATTATAAATGCCATAAAAATATTTTAAACCCTTTAAAAATAAAAAGGACTATTTTTATTTGTATTTACTGATTTTTAAATATTTATTATATATATTATATGTATATCACCTATATTATATATATATTACATATATTTTTATACTTATTATATATTAAAAAGAAAAAGAAATTAAAAATCAAAAAAAATATAAAAGAAAACAAAATTTATAAAAATAAAAAATATAAAATATAAAACATAAAAAAATCAATAAAAGTCAAATAATAAAAAATCCACAAAAACACTAGGTACATAATAGATAGATAGATACATGCATACATACATTAATTAGCAATAATTAATACTGCTACACCCGTCTATTCCCGGTGTTCGACACCCTACACGTACTTGACCATTCTATACACTTATATGTGCGATTTATAATAAATTTCGACTCCACATTACATTGCATTGTTGATTATCCATATCGAGGATTGATTGTTGAATTTAACGGCTGTCGTGAGTGGTCACCTTAACGATTGTGTCCTCACCTTATGAATGCACACGATCACCTCCTGATAGGTGATATTTCAAATGTCATCGTTGCTAGGGAGCAACGCATACTGTAGCATTAGTTGTAGATATTTACTTGTACGTCATTCGTCTTTTATTTCTTTTTAAAATTATTTATATGTTTCTGACCCATCTATTTTGTCAACTTTCTTATGAGGGCTCTCATGGCGACGGTGACTACTTAGGAGGGTGGAGTACCCGAACCACGAGTAGATTGGTCCATCCTCCCCTTAAGCCAATTCGAGAGAGCGGAGAGAGAGAGAGAGAAGTGAGGAGCCTATTTTCTTTTTATTTTTGTGAGAGAGAAATTTTATTTTTATTTTGTATATTATTTATAATAACTCAGGACTCTTGGACACTACTACTTCACAAGGTCCACTACCTGGGTGATTGTTCATCCAGGGGCCTCATCGGCTTTTTCGAGTTTTCATCGCCTTTATTTTATTTGTTTCAGGTGTTTTGAGTTTTCCGCTTTGTTTTCATTGTTTTTGCGATTAAGCCTCTAGATTTGGGATTGCTTGACATTATAACTGGGTCCAAAGACAAAATAGAATCATGTGCTTATAGTTCTCTATGCTCGAACTTATTCAAATTTAAGTTGTTGATTATTTGGATTTAAACTCAGGTGCTATAAGAGTCTCTATATAGCGCTAGCAGGAGCTGCTGTGGAAGACATCGAAGAGTCTCCAAGACTAGTTTTTTGGGTTTCATTTCTAAGTATTTAGCATTTTATTCTTTACGTTTAATAGCAATTCATGTTTACGGTGATTTCACCATTTTTTCATAATGCACGTAGTGTAAATATTTCAATTTTGTCTTGCATCCTACATGGAGAGAGTTGAGAAGTATTGTGAGTCCTCTTACTTTGCATGCATCATTTGATATAAGGGTGAGATTTTCACCCAAGTATCCACTAGCTTGGCTTTTCCACTATCTCCCTCTGTTATTTTTATTGAATATACTCAAAAAAGGTGAAAATTAAAAACTAAAATAAGGGGACTGCTAATAACACTTCGTCTTTAATTAAATTTTAATGGACATCATTGTTTTGGGTTCATAAAGCCCTCACTGTATTCATGTACCATTCAGACTGAGTGAGGTGCGACCATTGAGGAATATAGCCCAAATCTTGATCTATGTCTACCTTGATAATCACCTAGGACATCAAAGTTTTGGTGCTTCTATTATACGTAGGCTAGTATGGCCTTGTTGATGTCGGTGTTCCCGCCTTGTGTGGAGCATCCGACTTGGTCTGAAGTATTGAGCATAGGCCACACCCTCACAAAGGTGTCTATCTCATCGTCTTACGTACGAGCACCTCACTTGTGAGCGAAGTATTGGTTTCACCTGTTGGCTTCCTCTATTATTTCTTTGGCTGAGTATCCCCTTAGGCACAAGATCAAGGACCTCAAACAACGCAGATCACATGTTACAAAAGAAGTGGATAGTATGAGATCCTTTTCTGCAAGTACTCACTCTCCTATAGTGTTAGCTCTAAGAACTTGTGAAATGATTTTCCTGAGTAACAAAATAAAATTGGAAACATAAAAATAGCCAAACCTTTACGGCTTCATTTGTGTTGATTTGGTACTGTTAGGCATAGTCAAGATGACGACGTTTCCATTTAGCATTCAAGATAAGGTAATCTACTAGATTAATCATCTGGGGAAGGTCATCACGACCTGGGAGGATCTCAAGTTAGTATTTCTCCATAAATTCTAGCCTCTCAGTTGGCTCATTAGATGCGAGCCAGAACTGCCAATTTCTCCCAATCCACACACGAGTCTGTCCATGAAGCTTGGGAACATTTTAGAGATCTATAGGAGAAGTGTCCCCATCATGATATTCCTCGGAATAGCTTAGTCAAACACTTCTTTGGAGGACTTACTCTCGAGAGTAGGAGGCTCATTGATGTCGCTTGTGGCAGGTTGCACTTCAACAATGACGAATACATCTTTGGCATATCTTCAAGGAAATGGCCGAAGGAGAGGCTGCCTTGTCGTAGTCTCGAACTTATCAGCGTCAGCCATATATCGCGTAGAAACCATTTCATATGGTGGCAGCTCACAAACCGGGGAAGGATGAGAGCTCCAACCTGAGTCTTATTGGGAACCACTTGCCCAAAGTGTAAATAATAGGAATGTGGTCATGACCTTAAGAAATTAGCTATGATTGAACAGAGAATGCATATTATGGACAAATTGGATATAATCACCAAGTAGCTGGAGCTGTTGGTGAGCACAATTAACTCCTGTCAATCGGTGACTACATCAGGCGTGACTCTGCCGAGACAAAGGAGCCATCGTCACTGCAAAGCCCTCAGTGAGTTCAGGGCGACTGATGGTCTAGCACATATACTACGTGCAAGCCCCTAAGCCAACATCGCTCCAACAGTCATAATAGCAGTTAGTTATTTACCAGACTAAGATTCAGATTCTATGAGATCTGCGTTTCCCACCTTCTCCCCTCATTCAGGTGGTGAATGGTGTATGGACAAATGATGCACACTTGGCCCATCTACGCGGGCATTGGCAGGGCCAACCTTCATCTAGTCGGCCATTCCCTCAACATTAAGGAGGAAATTTTGTCCAGAAAAATCAATCTCAACACCACCAGTCTCCACCTTATCAGAATAATTGGAGACAGAGTTCTACCAGCAGTCGACATATCGTCAACATGAGCAGTACCGACATTACATGGTTGTTCCATATCAGCATTATCGTCCACAACACTACCAGTATCAACCTTCGCCTCAACATAACTCTCAGTATTCCTACTAGTAGCCTCAACACCATTCCCAATCTCAGCATGGCCAGTACGTTGAACCATCCGAGGTTTCTTCTGTGACCCTACCTGGACTGCTTGGCTCAAGTGGTGAAGATCTTAGTAGAAATGAGTCAGAAACTAGAAGACCTCACCATCTCCAAAACATCCATTCCAGCACAGGTTGAGGCAAACCCCACCAATTTTAGAAAGAGAGAGCATGTAGTTTGTGATGTCCATTTCGATCTAACAGAGTCAGATGTGCTTGATGTGTTTTTATCTAATGTTTTTGCTCTCAAGAGCGGTAGGATTTTGCAGTCTTCTACCGAAGCAATGGGGAAAAATAAAGCTTCTACTGACGAATCATCATCTTCTACATCAACCAATCCAACAATTGGGTCAGGTGATGAAGAAGAAGATAGAGGAGAAACAACAGAAAAATTCAAAAAAATAAGAAAAATCAAACAACTGAATAAGAGAGCGATTCCAAAACAATACCGTGCCAACAACGGAAAAGACCTCACTTGTAGTCGATCTAGTCCCAGGCGATGGAGTCCATCCTACAGTTTTTTGATGCCCGCCTCTTATGGATGATTGCACTCCATTTTTGTCATCCATTTATACAACAAGACTTGGACATTGATTCTGATGTAAATAAGAACACTACCTTAGGTTTTGATTTTGTACAAATTCCATTTCCTGATACAAATCAAAAATAAAAAAATAAAAAATTGAAAACAACCTTGTCTGTCCTGGATGTGGTCTAAATAATTCAAAATCTAGTTCTTAAAATGACTCTACTCAAGGCCATTAAATACATGCCTAACATTAGGAAAGGACTGAAGAAGGCATGTACAACAAAGCAACAACCGCCAAGATTCTGTGAAAAAAATTGAAGTACATATTGACTGTGGCCAATATCAACGCAATCAACAATCTCACAAGCAAAAAGAAAGACATGGGATCTCTTCTCATCAAATGCCATATGTTCGACCAAGAGTTCGTCAGAACACATGTTGATAGTGGATCCTCCATCAATGTAGTGCTTACTTTACTACTCAAAGAATTTGAGTTGGGAACGTTCAAGTCTACCAGAATGATTCTGCAGTTTGCAGATACATCAATCAAGCGGCCCAAGGGCATTCTAGAGGATCTCATCATCACCATTCAAGGGATGCAATTCCCTATGGACTTCATTGTGTTGGACATGGACACCTCATCTCCTTTACTTCACACCCCTATCATACTCAGATGATTGTTCCTTCGAATAGCTAAAGCAGTGGTTGATTATGACACCAAGCAGATCAGCTTCTTTCCAACAACGACAAAGTGCCGATTGAGAGAATCCAAGTGCCAAAGTCGATAGAGTCTGCATCATATGAGAGTGAGCCTGTATAGTAGATAACATAGGATTGTGACTTTATAGCTGAGATCCGTGATAGAAATTTGTTCATGGATGAAATAGAGACACGCGAATTCCTCTCCATTGAGGAAGGAGTGGACAGCATAGTCGAGTTCCTCTTTATTTTTGAAGATGAGAACTTTGCTGATTTCCCATATGAGTTTATTATTGGCCATCTATCATTAGTAGGGAAAGAGGAGATTATTGAAAATTTTGTGAACAAGAGGAAATTATTGAAAACTTTTATGAATCACTCAACTCAAAGCTTGCATTGCTAATTGTGGAAAGTTTACATTTGATGGATCAGACACCACAACCTTTTTGAGTTGCTGAAGTTACTACTTAATTGACTCCAACTCCACCTGATCTAAAATCATTACCAACAAACATGAAGTATGCCTTCGTTGTGGGAGAACATAATATGTTCCCGATCATCAAAAACTCACTACTGACCAAGGACCGAGAATCTCACCTGCTCGAGGTTCTAAAAAGAAACCGCATGGCCATAGGCTAGAAAATTTCATATCTCCATGAGATTAATCCTTCATTGTGTTCCCATAACATCTACCTCAGAGAAGACAACAAACCCTCCTGAGGATTTCAACGTAGATTGAATCCTAACCTCCAGGAGGTTGTCATGAATGAAATTATTGAATGGTGTGATGTTGGATTCATATATCCCATCTCCGACTCAAAATGGGTGATTCCCTTGAACGTAGTGTCGAAGAATTCCGAGATCACCATCATGAGAATGACAAAGGAAAGGAGATCCCAACCAGAGTTCCAACTTCTTGGCGTATTTGTGTGGATACAGGTGCTTGAATCTAGCGACCAAGAAAGATCATTTTGTTCTTCCCTTCATCGACCAGATAGTCGAAAGACTGGCCTCAAAGGAGTATTTTTGTTTTCTTGAAAGGATACTCTAGTTATAATAAAATTTTCACCATTATCGAAGATCAAGAGAAGACCACCTTCACCTGTCCGTTTGGGACATATGCCTTCCGCATAATGCCTTTTGGACTGTGCAATGCTCTAGCGACATTCCAAAAGTGCATGTTGGCGGTATTTGTAGACATGGTTGTTAGTTTTCTAGAGGTTTTCATGGATAACTTCTTAGTCTATGGAGTCAGTTTTGATCAATGCCTTACATATCTAGACCGAGCATTGAATAGATGTTGCAAAGTAAACTTGGTGCTCTCGTTGGATAAGAGTCACTTCATGGTGACTGAAGAGGGATTGTATTAGGCCATGTCATCTCTAAACGTGCCATGGAGGTTGATCCTACGATGGTGGACACCATTTCCAAGCATGAGCTAGCTACAAATTTGAAGCTAGTCCGATCATTCCTGGGGCATGTGGGATTTTATCGAAGGCTCGTAAAAGACTTCAGCAAAATTACCCGGCCGTTGACTGAGCTTCTAGATAAGAAGAAAGATTTTATACTAGATGCATGGGTTCTCCAAACCTTTAATCCGCTGACAGAATTAATTACTCAGGCCCCTATCCTACAGTCGCTAGATTAGTCTCTAACATTTGAGATCATGACAGATGCTTCTGATTATGTCATTTATGCGGTCTTGGGATAGAGGAAAGGGTGGTTTACCATTTGCTATTCACTATGTTATTAAAACATTAGACGAAGCACAAAAGAACAATACTGTCACTTAGAAATAGCTTCTAGGAGCCATCTTCACCCTAGAAAAATTCAGATACCATTTGTTGGGATCCAAAGTCATTGTTTATACCAATCATTATGCCATCAAGTACTTGCAAAGCAAGAAGCATGACAAACCATGACTGATCAGATGGACATTTCTACTCTAGTAGTTTGACCTTAAAATCAAAGAAAAACCGAGAATTAAAAATATAGTGGCAGATCACCTTTCAAGACTTCCAGAGACGGACACTCCTGAGCAGAGCCACTTACACATTATAGAAACCTTTCCAGATGAAGCAATTTTGTCAGTCATCTCGCTCCCCTTGTTCGTCGATTTTGTGAATTATCTTGTTTCCAAGAGAATTTCACAAGATTGGCCGAAGCTAAAAGTTGACAAATTATTATCTGATATTCATTTCTACCAGTGGGAGGATCCTTATTTGTTTCATGAGGGGCGGGCTGCATCTGGAGAAGGTGCATTCTTTCAGAAGGAATTTCATAGTGTCCTCGAGCATTGCCACGACCATAAATCAGGAGGACACCAATCTGGGAAAAGAACGGTAGCGACAGTCATTCAATGCAGCCTCTGGTGGTTGACTCTATTCAAGGATGCAGAAGACTACACGAAATGATGTACTAACTGTCAGAAAATGGGTGGAACAAATATATTGAGAGATATAACGCCCTTGAACTACATTTAAATATCAGACATGTTTGATGCGTGGGGCATTGATTTCATGATCCCTTTCCTTAACAGTCAGGGTTTTGAGTATATTTGTCAGTCATTGGGTGGAGGTTATCCCAACCTGAGTGTCGATGGTCATATAATATGTCGATTTCTAATAGAGAATATCATTGCAAGGTTTGGGATGCCCAAAATTCAGATATCTGATGGTTGTAGCCATTTCATCAACAGAGAAGTAAAGAAGTTAACCCATGAATATTGTATTGAGCATCGTGTTGCTTCTCCATATCACCACAGTCTAATGGGCTGGCAGAATGTTCAAATAGGGATATCAACACTATTCTTCAGAAGCTTGTGTGACCCAACAAGAGAAACTCGTCACAATCACTTGACTTGATTCATTGGGCCTATCGCACCGCATACAAGTTACCTTTGGGAATGTCTCCCTATCGCCTAGTCTTTGGCAAGCCATGCCATCTACCCATTGAATTAATTCACAAATCTTTATTGGCACTCAATGTCTAAACTTTGGATTCCGTGAGGGCCAGAAAGAAAAGAAAGTTTGATCTGAACAAATTGCCTGAATTCAGAGACTATGCATATGGCAACATCCTGATGTACAAGGAAAAAAGTCAAGAAGTAGCATGACAAGCATATCTACAGGAAGATTTTTGAGCCTAGGCAAAAATGTTTGGTTGTTGAAATTATTTCCTGGAAAGTTGATAAGAAAATGGACATGGTTGTTAGTAGTGAAACATGTGCGTGGCAATGGAAGTATTATGATATCGAGTTTGTCAGCTGACATACAACCTTTCATTATCACTAGACAGTTGTTGAAGCCATACTTAGAGCATGATACATCCATGTCCGTTGATGATTCATTATAGATGGTCTATCAAGAAGAACTCGAAGCTACAACATCAGCAAAGTCAGCCGAGGCTCACAAAAACATTTTTGATTAATTAATCTTTTTCTTCTTTTTTCTTTTCTTCTTTTCAAAATTCATTCTTTCATTCTTCTGATAAATTCAATTATCCCATTCACCATTGCAATACTTAATATATGCTTCATCCTAAGTATAGGGGGGATGAGTGAATACGGGTGCTCAGTCTTTGATCCCTCGCATGTCTCCTCACCTCTTGATATTTTGTCTATACATAGGGATACTTTACCCTAAGTACAGGGGGAGACATGTCGAGGTGATGATTTGATTATTGACACCCTCGACCCTCCATGCTTTGTATACAGTCTACTATACTTAAGATTAATTGATCCCAACTATAGGGTGTCGATCGACTTCTCATTCTTTACTATTGAGTTGTTATAGTATAGACTTTTCTATACTTAGAACGAGTTATGTTGTTATGTCTTCCTTTTTCTCTCTGACCTATGAGGACATATCTCAAGATAAGTAGGGGAGTTGTACATACATTGTATATGCTTTAGCCATAACTCGTATTTTCAAATTTTAATAATATGGATAGTTAGTAAAATTTGAACACACGCCAGGTTCTTTGTAATTATGGTTAATAAGTGGGTCAAAAATGTTTTCCAAAATATTTGAAAAGTTGTCGGAGAATTCATTGAAAAATCTTTTGAAAAGTGTTTGGAAAATATTTTGTAAATTGTTTACAAACCTTTGTAAATATCCTATGGTTGTAAAAATTAGTTTTGTTTGTTTGAATAAAATGTTCTGAAAATCTATTTGCAATTGGTTTGGAAAATGATTGCAAAATTATTTTGAAAAATCTATACATACTGTTTGAAAAATCTTTACAAAATGATTTTCAGAGTTTGTAATATTTGGCCAAAATTATTTGTCAAATTGTTTTCAAAATACAATTTTCAAAATGTTTGTGAAAATATTTTGAGAACCGTATATATTTGAAGTAAATAAAAAAATTTTACAAACCATGTAGATAAAAACCTGTAAATAACCACAAACTTTATTTTTGTAAATGCAAACCGTAAATCCTCAAACCTAACTCTTGTAAATAATAAATCCACTCCCATGTAAATACATGTATATATTTCTTTCACTAAGTTTTATGAAAATCCCTAAACATTTCAAAATTTTCAAAACCATAAAAATTTGCAAAATTGCATAAAAAATGCAAAAAAATTTCAAAAATTCCACAAAAAGTTCAAAATCATAAAATTGCTTCACAAAAATATTTTCTTGCATTGTAAATAGCATATGCAATTTTCAGAATAATCGAGACAATTGAATCAAATCAAAGTCTGAATTTTGGAGCTTGGTGTAGACCTTAATACACTTAATTTCAGAGGAACCCATTGAGGACTAGAATTGGGATACTTCATGTCGCCTTGACTTAATTCTTTAGGTTCCATGAGACTATGTTCATGAGTTAATTCAATGTCTCTAACTAGAAACCTTCATATCATTAGTATGAGTCTTGACACAGTGGCTTTACTAGAAACCTCTCACTTAACACTTAGCTAAACCTAGATAGATTGTTGAAAGATCTTGGAGTCTAAGTCGGGATGATGCTAGGTCGCTTCATCAAGGGTGGCTTAGGAACCATTCTTGGGGATAGCCAAAATGCATACTCTAACCCACTTCTTTTGATAACCATGATATCTAAAGACTGGAGATTGAATTGAAAAAATGCTTCAGTTTGCTGGTGCAACTTTTTCTAAGACCCCAAAACATGGGCGAACTAAAAGGCTCTATATTTGTCGGGAAACAAACAAGAATGCAAATCATTGCAAAGACAAATAAAATATCCAAAAAAGAGCCTACACCAAAAATTTCACAAAAATTTGAGCTTCCGGAAAAAGCATGCTTCTTGTTTAAGACTCAATTACATTGGTTGTGCTTCACAAGGGAATGAAGACTACACTAGTCCATTCCCACTTCTTTTCTCATTCTTCTAGCTTCTTGCCTTTCTGGTTGTAAGGACTGGCAGCACCTAACCTAAGAAGGAAATATCTGTCTCCATGAGGACAAGTTACTAGAGGAGCAGACTCCTTGATTGTTCAATGGGTTGATTGGGAAGAGCTAAAAAATTCACACACAAGGTTCTATCATTTCAAGGTTGCTAGAGTATGAGAATGATAGGATGGTTCTGAACCGACTGTAAATTGAATTGGATAATAGGATTATGGAACCGAAGGGTTGTTTTGGCATACTTCCTAACCTTAGCGTGGTTTCGAACAAACCAAGAATCCTAAGGTTTTAAGTAAGCTCCAAAGTTTAATTTTGCTAAAGACAAGTTTAAAAGTAAAAAACTATTCCAAGTTATTTCCTTTTCTTTTCTTTATTTTCTCTTTCTGCACTTATAAGCATACGTGTTTGCTGAGGACTAGTAAAGGCAAGTGTAGGGGGTGATGAATCCTCATTCCATTACCTTTATTATTTCATGTTTGCCTTAAATCCATAGCTAAATGCATGTATATATTATTAATTTATGAAAATAAACATTCAATAAATCACATAAGATGTTGTGTAAAATACTGTATAGATATTATATTTAATTCCAAAATAAAAGAATAAAGAAAAGACAAGAAAAAGAAGAAAGTGTCAAATACACTGAGTGAAACTAGACCCCAAGAACCAATCATCTTGATTACTTGGTTGACAAGGAATAAAGTAGGGGAGAGAGGGCAGAGAAACTGTACAAAAAACTACACAAAAATCCCAACTCTTTTTGGCCAATAATTGCATTTTGGGACATGTTGTATTTTCTTATTTATATACCTCAAATTAATAAACCCACAATGTCATTATTGTACGTAAAAATAACAAGAAAAATACAACTTGTTTTCACTGAAAAATAATGCATAGTATGCCTCAAATAAACAAAATAAAAAGTCACAAAAAAACTTTGCAAGCATGTATCTTGTCCATAGAGATTCAAAATTGACCCAACTAAACTTTATTGTTCATAAAATAAAATAAGCTATTTAATAAATATAGTTTCATTGAATTTGGAGTTAATATACAAAAGTTAGGTTTGGGCCCTCAATATGCAGTATACTTGTATATTATATTCAATATACTTATTCTTTATATTTTTACTTTTTTTATTTCTATAAAGTTTTAACAATCACATCAAACAGATATACATAATTATAATAAAATAAAACCATCAAAAACTAAATAAATAAATAAAGTACTTTGTTATATAGGTAAAGTATATTATAATAGACCTATAAGAATAATGTACATAACTAATTGAGTACGTAACTAAATTCAGAAAAAATAAAGTAAAAATACCTAAATATTTATTTAAATAATTTAAAAATATATAAAATACATACATACATATATATATAATAAAATATAAAATATAAAATATAAAATAAAATATACATAATACATCTAAATTTACCAATATATACATGTAAAAATTAACATGTAATAATTTACCTTGTAAAAATCATTAAAAATAGGCATAACATATTACATAAAATTATTAAAAAAATTTATGTTTTGGCCAAAAATTGATTAATCCATTTGTTAATTTTTTATTGATTTTACGAAGAATTTTAGCCTGGAATTATATGGTTGGTCCACATTGACCACCAAGATCCTTCCGTTTGTTGACCTTTGTCAACTATGCAGCCTTCCTAGCCGCTCGTGTCAGAATCTCGTGAGAGGCCATTTTCACCCTATTTTCACTCAATCTCCATGTGTCCCTCTCACTCGATCTCACCACCCTTCTGCAACCTGAATGTCTGCCACCCTCGCCAAACCCATTTCTTCCACCTACCCCTCCTTCTCCGCACGTAGACCCTCATCGAAGTCACCACCGTCTCCTCTTATAAAACCCACGCCTCTTAGTAATTTTTGTTTTTGATCACTGTTGGGCAGTTCTTAGCCCCTCATAATGTATCTAAAGCTCGTGGTTTGTGACAGAAGCACGTGGACGACGTCTGAGTGAGGAGGAGCCGCTCTTGGGCTAGATTCGCCCATCATCGGAGCTATCTCTAGTGGTTTTTCCTCTTTGATCCCCAAATCAAATCGAGGCCCTTCTCTTTCCCTCTTTGCCTAAGAACCCCCTTTTGACCTGTAGCTTGAGCTCCAATCCAAATTCATCTTGTTCCTGACCATTATCTGCCTCAATTTTCACCTCACTTCATTCGTCTACATCTTCTCCATCATTCGCCTCATTGAATCAACCCAGGTCCTGCATGGACCTGTATAATCGAGGCTCGATCCTCCGCCTATGGCCAGAGCATCGTCGTTTATCCATTCCATACCGCCACCAGCTTCATTAACTGGCTGAGGAGGAAACCCTCAAGTTGTGGAAACTTTTGGTGCAGGTCAGTGGGATGAACCCTCTACTTAAGACTCGAATGGACGCTAGAATAGACCACCCGATCTCAAGAAGAAGGTTGAGGTCCAGATCGACCATCTTCGCATCTGGGCATTGATGTATCTCCATTTTATGACCTTTATTCTTTCATTTTGGCCTTTAAACCCTAGTTAAATGCATGTATATATCATTATATTGCATGAAATAACCACTATTAGTTACAATGTAAATACTGTATAAAATACTCTTTTGAAAGCCAAAATAAAAATAAAAAAAATAAAAAGAAATGAAATACCATAGGTATTTAATGACCCTAAACCTTTTTACCTAGGCATCATGATGACTGGGTCGATAAGGAATAAAGTTGGAGGAAATAAGGGCCAGAAAATACAATAAAAACCCTAATTCTTATACTTCAATAAACCCAGTTTGGGTCTTATTTTAGTCTTTATTATTTATACTTCAAATCAATAAACTTTGTACATGAAAGTTTTAAATAAAATAGATAGAAAAAATGCAAAATTCATTTCACATAAAAATAATGCACAATCTACCCTAATCACTATAACAATGCAAAATTTATTTCACATAAAAATAATGCACAATCTACCCTAGTCACATAGAATAAAAAACCAAAATCCAAACTTCATAGACATGTATCTTCTCCATACTGTATCAAAATTGGCCAAACTCACTTCAATTGTGTATAAAAATTTAATTATCTATTTATTAAAGGTGGGTTCCTTCAATTTGAAGTTAAGATGCAAAAGTTAGTTTTTGGACCCATATTGTACATTATACCCCAATGAAATAATTACTATATTTATTCTTTATATTTTCATATTTCATATTTTTATAATTTTTTAAATAATATATGAAATACATATCCATAGTTAAAATAAATGAAAAGAATGATAAATACAGTAAAATAAATGAGTGACTTCATATATATATATATATATATATATATATATCAATTATATATATACATACCTATATAATAAGTACATATATTTAGTTAAGTGCACGTATTACATCATAAAAATTCAATAAAAATATTTTTTTGTGTATTTAATTATGTTATAAAAATATAAAAAGTCACGTCCACTTTGTCCCCCACCTATTCTCCGCCCCATGCACCTTCATCCTACTTGATCTTGTCCAGATCTAGAGAATAAGATCGGAGGTCTCCACCGCACCTCATATCCATTCATTTCACCCAAATAACTAGCCTCGGGCCTTGTTTTTCTTTTGTGCATCTAACTGTGTAGGTCCGGGCTTGGGAGGACTCCTCCTGAGTCAATTTTGTCCAAAACAAAGGGTCATAGAGCTCCAAAGCTCCATCGACCTCGCTGGACTTCGTTAGAGCTCCTCAGACCCTTTTGAAGCATTCAGTTGTTGGATGGTGTCGTTGGGACCATTTTGATCCCTAAAGGAGCTCTAGAGAACATTGAAGCTGCTTGGGTGGACAGATCAAAGTTCACTGCTCAAAGCATACTTCCATGTTCTTCAAGAGCAACAGTGGTCGTTGGATCAGTCGCTCGCTCCCGATCAAGTCTCAACCATTGGATCATTCCCTGATTCATCCACCCGATCGTCTGTAACAATCTAATGCAACCATCCATCAATTTTTGTGGTATATCACCCTTTCTCCCTATTTCAACCTCTACACGTACATACACCTATACACATTATTTGTAGAGTAAAAATAAATTTTAACTCCACCTTTTTATTTTGCATTGCTTGGTCTATATTGTGAGTTAATTGGTGATTGACATCCAGGTCTTGTGAGCAATCGTCTCAGCGACAGTATTCACGCCTTGTGTGGAAAATTTACCCTCGTAAAACACGTGTAACCAGGAATCACCAGAGACCACATGCACAAGCAGAGCAACCCCAATGACCCATAGCCATCATCGTAGCAAGGAAAGAACATCAGACGGAGGAGAATATCCAAATCAAAGCTCAGCTCGTGGTGTTCTTGGGTTGTTCATACAACGCCCTTGAACACCGTACGATCAAGAATAAAACAAAAATCTAATATGGTTCATCCATTCAAGTATAATAGATTTGTCTCAATCGTTGTTTGATCCTCCACGTGTCATCCAGAGGACGGTCCGATAAGGGGTCATTAAGTGGGGTAATATGCAGAAACCCCCTCCATCTTTTTTTGTATTTAACTAATAGTTCAGTAAATATTTAATTAGGCATTAAAGTATTGAGAAAATTTGTATTAAAACCCTTGTACTTACTGAATATTACACGTTGGTCCACTACTAGTTCAGCTCATGTGCCCCCCCACATGAGTTGGGTAAATTTCCATTATACCCATTGGCTTTTATTATGTTTAATATATAAAAATCACATTTTAGTTCAAAACATTTGGCATTTTACATGTAACATCTCACATTTTATTATTATTGTATAAATGCCCCTATCAGCTTGTTTATTTTTATCTATGCTTGTTCATTTTCTATAGACAGTTCTCACACTCTAAAAATTATGCAAAAATAAGAGAAAATGCATGATTGTATGCTCATTCATGCCATGCATTTTATTTATCATATTTCTTGCATTTTCTATTTATAAAAAATTGAAAGGAGCCTTTTTATTCCCTTTTTATATATACAAAAAATTATAAACCTCACTTAAAAAATCCAAAACAATTAGGTGATATTTATTGCTGCATTTATCACTCCAGATCAAAAATCACTAAAAATAGAAAAAAAACAACCCAAAATTTGCAAATACTCTCTAACCCAAAAAAATAGAAAACAAAATCCCAAATATCCAAAAAAATAGTTTTCTATCTTATATTTTTATTTATACATATTACTACTTATTAAAAAGAGTTTTCAGAAATTGTGTACTTATTTGGTATTTTTAAATCTCGAAATAATTCGGTCTATTTATTTATTCCTCGTTTTAGTATATTTTGTAATTTAAAATATATAAAAATTAACTAAAATCACTAAAAATTCATAAAATAGAAGGAAATGTAAAAAAACAAAAAACATTTTATTTTACAATATTTGTCTCTATATAGATATATTTATATATAGAATACCCTATATAGTATTTATATAAATATTAATCGCTATATATACTTATATTATTATTATTTCTTATAATTACCAAAAATATATTTTAAATCTTTTAAAAATTAAGTAGGAATATTTTTATTTGTATTTACTGATTTTTATATATTCATTATATATGTTATATGTAGATATCCTTTATTTTATATATTACATATATTTATATAATTATTATATGTTAAAAATAAAAGGAAATTAAAAATCAGAAAAATATAAATAGAATATATAAAATATAAAATATCCATAAAATTAAATAATTAAAAAATCCACAAAACACTAAGCACACAGTAGATAAATAGATAGATACATACATACATTAATTAGCAATAATTAATACAGATACACTCGTATGTTCCCTGTATTTGACATCCTACATGCACTTTACTACTATGCACATTTATTTGTTGGTTTATAAAAATTTTGACTCCACATTACATTGCATTGTTAATTATCCATATTGTGGGTAGATTGTTGAATTTATGGGTTTTCGTGAGCGATCACCTCAATGATCGTGTCCTCACCCTGTGGGCGCACACAACCGCCTACTGATAGCCGATATTTCATTTATATCTTCTCGTCCTCTGACCCATGAGGAAATAGCTTGAACTAAGTATAGGTGGTTGTCGTATATAATACTAATATACTTTACGCATAACTCATACTTATGTTAATTTATCTACATTAAAAACTCGTAAAAATTCCAACCACGTAAAAAGATGTATATTTTAAAAACCCATAAAAACTAGAAAATTTCATTACATAACATGTTTTCAAATAGATGCATGTCTCAAAATGCATAAAGCAGGTCTTCAAAAATTGCATGTTTTCTCAACTTACATGTTTTCAGAAAATTGCTTATTGCATGTTTGCAAAAAGCACACAAAAAGGGTTCATTTTTAAAAAAATCATTTTAAAATTTGCATACATCACATGTTTTCAAAAAACATTGCATGTTTTCAAAATTACATGCTTTGAAAATTGAATTTTAAAAAATTTCATATTTCAACAAAATAAAAAAACATTGCAAGTTTTGAAAAGACATTAAAAATAATTTTATATCTCCCACAAGAATTTGAAAATGTTTTTTAAAACATCTTTTATAGAATTTTCAAAAAAAAAGTCAGAAATAGTCCCACAAAAGAACTGCAAATAATCTTGCATCGCATTATACAATAAGCTTGCATCTACAATTGCAAAAAGAGATCGTGTTCTGAATCAAATGATGAAAAGAACCGAAAATGATCTTGGATATGATATAAATCCACCTAATCTTAGAGGGACTTCCATAAGAGGATGGATTTTATAAGCTTTAGGTCTAAGGCATAATTCTCGGAAAGACAATGTTTAGACTTCTTATATTAGTGTCTATGTAGATTGCTGCATATCATATTTTTTACTCGTGGACTATGAGTTATTCTAGACTTTTGAACCGTGCACTAAGCTCAACCCAAATGGGATGTTGAAAGACCTTGTCAACTTGATTTGGGATGATGCTAGGCTGCTTCGTTAAAGGTGATAGTATGCTAGCCTTGGGGACTAAGCTGCTTCGTTAAAGGTGATAGTATGCTAGCCTCAGGGACTAACACATCTAGTGCCTTCCTCTAGCTTATTATCTACTGTCATGGAAATCTAAAGACTAGAGTAGTAGGTTGAAACAAAGCTTCAGATATGAGGAATGATTTGTTGGAAATCTTCTTCTCCTCTACTAAATAGAGCATGGTCATATCCAACAAGAATTTTAAAGTGAAAAAGGAGTGGGGGAAAGATTTTATGCCCATGAGAAGTTGTGTCAAAAGAATGACAGGTAGAAAAAGAAAGAAAGAAATCAAAAAGCTGACATTTTGTGAGACTTTCCTACATTGGACAAGCTCACCGAGGGATATGTGAGTGCTTGGTCACACTTTAATGAGCTACTTCTTCCTATCTTCTTCTTCTTAGTCAACTGACATGAACTTATAAGGAAATACCTCTCCTCGAAGATGAGCTGCTAGAGGCATAGATTGCTTGGTAGTTAAACATCTCAAGTGGGGAGAGTTGACGCCCTTCACACACAGTCTAGTTAGCTTCAATTTCCAAAGAGTACCATGTCGATTTTAAATCCAAAATCTTCCAAAGTTCCAACAAATCATTAGTTCAAAGATAAAGCCAATCTCAAGTTTCATCTCTGTTAATGAGGTTTGTCAGGGATCCAAACTCATTCCACTCTCGGTGCCCTCATTCTACGAATAGGTGTTGCCTAAGGGACTAGAACAGTTAAAGTGTATGGGGTTAAGGGTGATTTAGTTGTAGTATAGTCTTAAAGCTTTTTATACAGTAAAGATAGAAATCAAACAGTTCTTCTTTTTAGCTAGACAAGTCTTTAGTTGGTGATGGGCCTAGAATTGGCCGAGGGAGTAGATGCCAGCCTCTGAGAAAAGGGCAACCTCTTCCCCATTGATAATGATGGGAGGTATGAACTCCCTTCTTAGGGTGTCAAGGAGGATCTACCACTGATATCATGCCATGGAGGCCCTAGAAGTGGGGCTGGCGATGTGGGGAAAAGAAATTTGCAGGAGGAAGAGTAAGTTGTGTTGTTGGCGTAGAAGATGTGGTATGAGCATGAGTGATGTGTAGTGGAGAAAATTGAGGATATATGTGGGAAGGTGGACACGGAGTTATTGTATAGAGCCTCGCTAGAGGTTGGGATATAGTTGGGGGGAGAGTAGTATGATTGTGGGTGCGGGGGGAGGGGTTGATTTAACTACTTCCACCATAAGTTAATTAATATCAATTGTATTGTTGAGACAAAATCAGTTGATCAAAATACCTACTAATTAATTTATAAGTGAAGTATGTGTAGGTTTATTTTTCAACTTGGTTCTGGTCCAAAATCAAACATAAGGACATGATGAAGTTTCTAGATATGATTCGGATCTCACTTCAGTGCATCCAAATTATTGTGAACTTATTAAGTATGTGGCAGATGCAATTTGTATGCAACTTTTTGGGTTATATTTTTAAATTATTTTATTATTTTTGTTATACCTATAATATGTACAATATAAAAGGTATAATATTTTTATTTTTTATAATTTTTAGTATTTTATTTCTTAAGAGTTTTTTTCCTTTATAAAAAAGTAATTGACTTTTAAAAATCAAGAAAAGGAAAAGAACATGTGATACATATGTAAGTAACAAGTGAAGAAAAGTGGGTTTCAAATTTATTTATTTATGGTGGTAAAGATATAATAAAAATACAAACTAAATATTTTTCAATTTTTTAAGATTTTACAATGTTTTGGGATATTTTTAAAATATAACAATATTATTTAAACTAAAACATGCATTGGTGAGGTTTTTGAAGATAATTTTAAACCAAAATAGCGTTCACTTTATAAAATAAGAATTGTCTCAAATGGTCCTAAAAAATTTCAAATTATTTTTCCCTAAAAAATTTATTTCACGAGAATCCAAAATGTGAATTTTTATTATTTTTAGCTTTATATGTTGTTCATGTGATTTTTACAATTTTTAAGGTATCTTTGAATTTTTAGGTTAAAATGCAATATGTTTAAAAAAAAGATTGCACGAAGTGTATTAGAATTATAACCAATCTTAGTTTGTGTAAGAACTTCTAGACTTAATATGAATTAAATAAAATTAAGATGTGACAAAATATTAAAATTATTTTTTGATATTCTAATAGAGGAAAACTTATCTATAAATCCTTAATACACCATGATGTATAGTGCACATTAATGTCTATCTATGCTACTTTTAATTTTGAGAAACATTGTAAATTACAAAAAAAAGAAAATTTATACAAGCATATTGATGAATCCACGATTCATTAACTTTTCTGTCGCATTTTGTCTTAAAACCCTTAACAAATGCATGTAAATATTCATTAATTCTCATCTCTTAACAAATCCTCATTCATGTATAAATCTTCACTTTTAACCATCAAAATCATGTAAATAAATAAAGAACAAGAAAAGGAACAAAAGTCAGATTGAATATATATATATGTACAATATGACTTAAAATATAAATATAACTGCAAGGTATATTTATAGACTAAACCCCGAGACCAAGTCAGCATGGATTGGTTGACAAACCAAAAAGTAGGCGGAGATAAGGAAAGAAAACCATAAAAAAATTAATACACACTCCATACACCTTCTACTATTTATGAAGTAAATATAAAACTGCAAAGATTTTTAATTAATTCATATGTATATATTTTTCACCAAACTCTTTTCTTAATTATTTCTAAAAATGTATATAAAAATATAAAAATAAGTTAAAAATATTACCCTGTATATATGCCAAGAAATCCAGCCTATAAATTGTCAAAATCTCAACTTCCCAACATCATAATTTCTCCATACGAACTCCAATATCACTCTACTCACCTTTAAAGTTCATAAAATAATATTCTCTAATTAATAAAGGTAGTTTCATCGAATTTGGAGTCCATTTGCAAAAAGTCTGTTTTTGGACCAAAAGACAACGGGGTTTCTGGGCTATTTATTTTATATAACACACATTATTTATAATTTTCTTAATTTTATAATTTCTAAATATTTCATGATCTTGTAATTTAACTCTAATTTATTTCATAATTTTTGAAGCCTATTTATTATTTTAATGGAATCAAAAACCTTAAAATATAGGTAAAAATAAACTAGCTAACTTATACCCTTATTTATTAATACATTTAAATTAATTTATTAAAATCTATAAAAATTCACACAAGCCTTATTTATTATTCTAATAATTAAGAAAATATAAAACTAATTTTTAATTATTTATTTATTAAATTAAAAATCTAAAACCTATTTATAAATACATTTTTATTAATATAATATTTATATTTTGAATAATATTTATTATCTATAAAAAGTATTTATTCCATAAATTAGAAAATTAATTTATTTACATTTCTTGTATTTATACCTATTTAAAATAACCTTATTTTTTATTTAATATCGAATTTATAATGATTTTCAGCTTCTGGCCAACCAGGTGCTGACACTTGTCAGCACCGGGTTATCTTCTCCAAGAATCTGTTCAGCCAGACTATTCCAACTGGCCTCCTTCATTGATTTATCCCGCATGAACCATAACACCTCAAGCCGATCCAATCCATTGATTTTCACCTCCTAACTACCTACTTCATCGCCGGCCATTAGATTTTACTTGGGGAGCACGTCGTTGATCTATAAAAAGCCGCCAAGATCCCATTCGCGCAACCAACTTTCCAACTAACCTGAAGCTCCAGCTCCAGTAGCTGACCCCCCCAACTTCTCCACCTTGTACCGACCATCCTCGGTGGTGACAGCATCCAGGAGACGCCCAGCGTGGAGGAGGGAAGTCGGAGGAAGAGTTCCAAGGCTGATCGCCGCCTTGCATCACCACCATCGTGTGCGTGGAGCTCCGGCCAAGGTCGTTCGTCGAGCGTTTCATTCCAGGTAATACACCTTGTTCCCCAGACCTATTCCTCCATCATTTCTCGAATTTCTTTCTCGATAGCCGAGCCATGATTAGCATGGCTAATTACCGTCATTAGATTGCTTAATCTTTTATCTTACATGCCCAATCGATTCCCACCTTCAAAGCGTTTCAAAGCCACTTCAATTTGCGTTTCAATTCATCACCATTCACACGCAACTGTAATAATTCTGGAAACCATAGTTTTCCTCACGTTTTGATCTTACAAACTCTTCATCCATTGGCTGATTCTTCATCGAATCGAGCATATCCATCGTTTGTTTGCATATCCATCGCCATTCAGGAGAATCAGAGCATCTGGAAGTCTTCCTCTTCCCAGAATTCAACTTCAAGATGGCGCAACCATCTAATGAGCAGATGCCGTTACAGCAGACCTTCCTCTTCCTCGGTGACTACCGCCGCTTCGAGCCGCCGCCGACCACCACCTACCACGGGCGAGCTCGAGGGGTGGAGGAGCCACTCCTCTGGCCCCGCTGGAGAGCCAAAGATGTCGGTGTTCGCTCGGGAAAAAACGGAGAAGAAGACCCCTTCGTCACGCACGCAACAAAATCAAGAACAGAGCAGAGCTCCAGAACGCACAGGTGTGCGACACTTAGCACACGCACGAGCATCAGATCGCGCCATTCAACTTCTAATCCTGGCCGTTGATTCTGAACCGGTGTGAATTTTGCAACATAAATCCAGAGAGCTTTCCAGATTTAATTTCCGCTCCTCAAGTTTCCAGAAATTACATTGAGGTCCCTCTGTATGGGCCTAAATGTAAAGCTCTTTATTTTTGTTTTCAAAACAGTCCCTGCAAGGACCTAACTGCAGAACGTTTTAATAGTTTCTTTTGCGCTTATGCCCCTGGGTTGTAGGGGATCTTTGGACCACGTTTGACCTTATTTCTTGTTGATTTTTTAGGGTAGTTACGCAACTACCCCAGCTAGTTGATATTAAACTTTCGTGTATTTTTCTCTTGTTTTCATCGTGTTTTGATTTTTTCGAAAACCGCCTCGCTTTGTTTTGATTTTGTGAGCTTGTTCGAGCTCGTTGCTCGGTTCCACCTATTATATAGTATCACCTACCTATATTCACCTATTATATAATAAATAAATCTTTTTGAAAAATATCCCTTTTTGAAAATTAAATAAAAATTGAAAAAGATTAAAATCAAATAAAAACAAAAAAAATAAAAATTAAATAAAAAGTGTTTCTTTGCTCTGATCACTTTAAGAAGAGATAAAATAAAATCGCAAAAATAATTCTTTAAAAAATCAAAGTCTTCTATTCTGCCTCCTTAAGTTCGACCCAGGCACACTCACCTGGATAAATAATTAGTGTAGGTTTTCTACCGAAAACCGAATTTGTTTGATAGACTGAGATCTTTTCACGGTTTTTTCTACATCGACCACGTTATTCTCTAAAAAAGCCGCAATCTGATTTTTAGCTCTTATCAAAATGGCGCCGTTGCCGGGGAGGCGCTAGAATATTTTGATTTTTTTCGAATTTTTGTGATTTTATTTTCTTTCTTCTTTTTGTTTGGTTTTTCGTTGTTTTTCGTACGGTTTTTCGTACGGCTTTTATCGATCGTTTTTCTTGTTTTGTTTTCATCGTTTTCTTTCGGCTTTTCTTACGGTTTTCTCAACTCTTCTCTCGATCGATTTCGTATGACTTTTCATACAACTAACCAAGTTTTGCAGGACCAGTAGGATCATCCGTCTTCTTCAGAAGCCGAATCAGTTGAAAGAGCAGAGGCCAACTTCTTCTTCACGAGTCGGCTGCAGAGGGCAGAACTTAGTTAGAGTAATCTTTGTAAAAGAGAGAGAAAGGGACAGAAACTGTAATAGACAATAAACAAACCCCCCCAATTTTTTTGGGGGTCTCATTCATCGGATACCGTATATCCGAGGGATCAGGGCACCCACCGTGGTTTTTCTCGCTTATCGGTTTTCTGTAGCTTTTAAATGCTTGCTTAGGTTTTTGATTTTATTTGATTGTGTCTAGGTAGTTAGTCTTAGGACTCGCAACCTAGGTGCATGATTTTAGGATTTTTATAAAAAGAGAAAAAAAACGGTAGATGTTTGTTTGAAAAAACCCAAAAAAATTACAAAACCGCAAAATAAAATTGGGACTACTAAACATATCTGACTTAAAAACCGTAAACCGATTCATTTGTTTTGGGAGAGTAACCCCCGCACAACTTCTCAGAGTGCGCGAGGGAGAGCCGACCCATAAGGTTAGAGCCCAAACCCCGTATTTCTCGTGAAATACTACTTAGTTCATACACCTGATCACTATTCCTCAGTGGGTAAGCTCGGGTAGCCGGAAACGGTCCGGGTTTACTTAGTAGAGTGGGAGGTTTAGAGGACACTGCGCAAGGCTCCGTCCTCAAGTAACAGGGGTAGTCGGAAATGGTCTGTACTTACTCCCATGCTGGCTGAGTGTGAGTGATCTTCTGTAAGGACTCGGGCCAGTGTTTCGGAGAAACCATCGGGCACCTATCAGCTCGCACAGCCTGCGATAACCGCGATATTTTGTTTGCTAATTACAACCCTAAAATCGACAAGATAAAAGACCGAACTCTTACGGTCTTCATCGGGTTGAGTTGGTGAACATGGGGTTTGCTTTGTATTTGCTTGTGGGGCGTGAGTTTCCGCAGCTTTCGTATTTTTTCCATCTCCTTTCAATCGTACAACGTGCCCTCCCGATCAATCCTCTTGACATCGAAGATGACATCTCTAAGGTTTTTCTGCTCAGACTCCGTGAGCTTTCGATCATCCACCGTCGAGTGTACTTCTTCACAGGCTCAGGATGACCCTCTTCCCGAGCTGGTCCCATCAAATCTCGAGGAGAGTCAGACCCAGACTCCCTCGCCTCCTGGCCAGACTATTGAGGCAGACCCTTGCCTCAATACATCATCTAGATCTCCAGCCTATTTTTCGCTGAGTTCTTACGAGAGCTTTTATTTCACATACGATCAGATAGCTCACGACAAAGGACCAGCAGCAGACGAGAGGCCACCAGCTGGGGAACATCAGGAAGGAAGACAGGATCCACCCGCAGATGTTACTACAGGTATTCTCGATACGCTTCAACAGATGAACTTAAAGATTCGAGAATAGTTTAGAGTTCAGAATGAACTGCGGGCTGAAATAGCCACGCTGCGAGCAGAGGCCGAGAACCATATACTGCCTGCGGTTCCCGCGACTTTACGAGATGAGTATGACCTGGGCGCTAGAACGCTCCACCATTGGATTCGGCTACCGCTGAATCAAGGGCCATACGAGCTGAGACCGTCCTTTATTTCTTTGCTTCCCAAGTATTATGGGAATGCCGTAGAGGAGCCGTTCACCTTTTTACAGCAATTCGAAATGATTTGCAGAATGGCTTGCTACCCGGGAGTTACACAGGAGGTTGTACGCCTCAAGGCCTTTCCCTTTGCCCTAGCCGATAAGGCTCTTTACTGGTTGAGTCATCTGGGAGGGAAATCTCTACATGGGACGATCTGAAGTCCACCTTCCTGTGTAAATATTTTCCTCTAGGAAGGACGAACATGATGATGAGCCAGATCTCCAACTTCACGCAACTCCCGCACGAATCTTTCCATGAGGCATGGGATAGATTCAAGGACCTTACGGAGAGATGCCTGCATCATGAGATCCCGATGAAGGTGCTAGTTCAGAACTACTTTAGAGGACCTAGCCGAAAATACAGGGGCTCGTGAGTGTCGCATGTGGCAGTAGCTACTTGAACAAAGATGTCGAGTCAGTCTGGGCCATCTTCGAAGGGATGGTCGAGAACTAGAGAGTCGTGGACTCTACTCGGGCATTTCAGAAAGCCCCTCAACCACCACATCACCGTGATCAACATAAGGTGTCTAACATTTCAGACTATGAATCCAACACCAACATGGGATACATTAGCGAGAAATTGACGTTGGTGGACGTGATTCAGAAGCAGGTCCAAGACCTACAGCCGCTGCGAGATTTAGAGAAACTCTCATCTCTACCTCAGCAGCTAAGTGATCTATCGAAGAAGGTCTCTGATATTCAGCTCCAGTACCAGCAGAACCAGTCTTCTTCGAAAACACAACCAGCACGGAGGATCGCACCCGCTCCACCCACCCATCAGATCCACTACGTTCAGAGCGAGTCCGAGATTTCGCAGCTTGATTGGCATGAGGATCAGTCTCACGCCAATCCTGGCTAGATCAACAGCATCGCAGAGATGGAGGTGGAGCCGCAATCCACTCTCGAGATCAACAGGATTTGGTATACTCCGATTCAGCAGCCGAGTATACCGAATCAGCAACAGCAGCTGCCGTACGGTCATACGCAACATGGACGTCCACATTTCCAGCACCGCCAGAGCTTCACGCCACAGAAGTCTCACCCGAATGTCTATCACCAGAGACCGCATTCATATCAGCACCTTGCTCATTATTCACTGAATTATCCTTATCAGCAGCCGCAGCAGTCTTCCTCCACATCTCAGCGATACTCCCAGCCCTCCACTTCTCAGCAATACACGCCAAGGCAGGAGAGAGGAGGAAGCCAGGGCCACCACACCGAACTAGAGATGTCTTCACAGGCCCAGGCACTCAACCAAATCATAGACATGCTGAGTATGCTCCAGATTGCACACAAAACCGAGATAGAGCAGGTTAACCGTCGTCTAGACGAGTTAACCGCACCGAAGACCACTCTCCCAGCCCAACCTCAGATGAACCCGAACAATAATAGGAGGCATCCAGATCAGGTAGACACTACAGGTAAGATCTCATTTCCTGAATTTTTATCTAACTTCATTCGTCTCAGGAGCGGTAGATCACTACAAGCACCTGCTGGAGTAGAGGAGAGGGCACCAGAGGAGCACGAGCAGATCCATGAGCCGCAAGATTTTGAAGCCGAGGAGGAGGACCAACTAGTTGATGAGGACCATCTTGCAGAATCGAGAGACGGGAGCGATGCCGACACAACAGATATGGACACTAGCGAATCAGACGATGACATCACGCCAGATCAGGCAGAGAATACCGAGAAAAATATTTCTTCCCCTGTCTTAGAGAGTTTTGTACATAATTCTGAAACTCTCGATGTACAAGCTGATTCTGAAATGAATAAAAATTCGGATTTTCTGACTTCTGATTTTGTTCCTTTTCCCGATGCTTTGTTTAGAAAAGGAAAGAAAAACAACAAAAAGAATACTGTGACTCCAGAGATCAAAAAACTACTAAAAGATCACATCTTTCTGAAGATCCCGCTTCACGATGCCTTGGATCATTTTCCTACACTCAAGAATCAGTTGAGGAACAAATGTACTACACGTAGGAAAAAGAGATCACGAGTTAAGAAGCATATACTGACCAAGGCAACTCCGTGTGCGATTCGGAACAAGGTACCCAAGAAAAAGAAAGATTCGGGAGCTCACTATGTCAATTGCCAGATTGAAGACACTACATTCCATCGTACTCTCTTAGATAATGGATCCTCGATCAATTTACTTCCATCTTCTTTGCTTGATAAGCTCAAGCTAGGTCCTCTCTACAAATCACGAGCGATACTTCAGTTTGCAGATCCATTTGTAAAGAGACCTAGAGGTGTGCTGAGGAACATTATCGTGACTGTTCAGGGCTTGCAGTTTCCAGTGGACTTCACCGTCCTAGGTATGACGTGCCCTACACAGTTACACCTTGCTCCAATCATTCTCGGGAGACCCTTCTTGCAGACAGTAAGAGAACTCTTTGATTATGATGCTGGGAAAGTATCATTCCGCACAGACAACGGAGAGATACACATTGAGATGGAGAGAGGATTTAGCAGTCCTAAATCAGTATTGTCATTCACTTCAGAGGACACCAGTCTCGCGGAAGATTGTCAGAACATAGATGAGACATAATTTCCTAATCTTGAGAGCATTTATTTTGATACCCACGATATCCTACACGAGGATAGGGTAGATCACCTGGTACCTAGTTCTTCATATGATTGTTCACATACAGAGACAGAGTTCATACCAGACTCAGATGAGCAGTCACTTACAATAGACATCTCAGTGTCGCAAATTGAAAGTACACATATTACAGCACAAGAGTCAATTGATTATATTGCACAGGTCATACAGTCTATTCAGCGTAGAGAGTCAGATGGTGTAATTCTTACACATATAGACACCTTCTGTAGTCTGACTCCAGAGACGCATATTTTAGAAAAGAGAGCTTTGCCATATATAGAGTTCATTTACGGAGGAGGCTCTACTTTTTCAGCCAACGATCAGTATGCACAGAAAAAGCAGAAAATCCAGTATGATCATGGCTGAAGTTTCAAATAGGGAGGTGAAATCGATTCTCCAAAAACTAGTACGACCGGATAGGAAGAACTGGTCACTGCTTCTAGATCAGGTTCTTTGGGCATATCGTACGACATACAAGACTCACTTAGGTACTTCACCATTCAGACTAGTTTATGGAAAGCCGTGCCACTTGCCCGTAGAGATCATGCACAAATCCGAATGGGCAATTCGAGAGATATTGATGGATGCACAGAAAGCAGGGGCCAAGAGAAAGATAGATCTGAATGAGCTGGTAGATATTCGAAATCAAGCATACGAGAACACACTCATCTATAAGGACAAAGTGAAGAAATGGCATGACAGACATATTCGGCACAAGAGCTTTGTCCCTGGGCAGAAAGTCTGGTTGTTCAATACGAGGTTGAGAATTTTTTCCGGCAAATTAAAAAGAAAGTGGGAAGGACCATACATAGTCAGAACGGTGCACGACAATGGTAGTATAGCAATATCAGATGTGTCACATGGTGCAGAAACGTTCGTGGTTAACGGGCAGATGCTGAAGCACTTCGTCGAAACTACTGATCATCCGGCCCGCACTGAAGTGATCTATTTTGTATAGGAATCATGATAATCCTTTCATTTCATCTCATCCTGTACAAATTCTTTTGAGCAATTCGATTCTGAAAACCTACAACACTTGTACATTCTTCATAGACCACAATCGCCCCCATTTTTGCTCGTCTTCTGTGCTTAGGATACCAGATCCTAAGTATAAGGGGGATCGATTGTTCGCCGATTCACATTTTATATTTTGTTCTGATTCTTTTGTATAGCCTTTCTTTTTCACAAATCACTGGTCTCCGATTTTTGACCGCACTCGTTTCTATACTTAGGATGCCTTATCCTAAGAATAAGGGGGACCGAGTGATTTCGATGATTTCGTATTCTTTTCCTTTTAAACTTTTGTTATTTATTCTTTTCACTCAGTCATCCCGTTTTTGCTCTCTCGTTATACTTACGATGACCTGATCGTAAGTATGAGGGGGTTGACTGACTTGTACCCTTTACTCTTTTTCACCCACTTTTACTTAGCACGAGTTATGTCCTCCTTTTTCTCTTTTGACGCTATGAGGACATATCACAAGCTAAGTATAGGGGGTGCGTATATATTGTATATATACTGTTGTCCATAACTCGTACTTTTATATCTATAAAATCCATAAAAAGTGGGTAAGGGTTAATTTAAAATCCACTTCTATATTTATATATTACTTATAAAATCCTTGTAAAATAAGTAAAATATGTTTAAAACTTGTAAAATAAGTAAAATATGTTTAAAACTTGTATTTAAAATCTGTAATTAAAATATGTACTTAAAATATATACTTAAATTTTGTATAATACTTTTTTAAAATCCTATTTATTAAAATTCATGTAAAAACCATTTAATCTTTGTAAAATCCTTGTAGATAAAATCTGTAAAATACATTAGACACTTAACTAGAATAAAATATATCTTGTAAAATTCTTGTATAAAAACTTGTTTATAAAAATAAGGAAATCCATAAAAATTATAAAGTCCTAAAATTCATAAAAAATACAAAAGCCTTAAAATCCGTAAAAATGAGTAAAATTCAGAAAATATACTTCACAAAAACATGGTTGCATTTGCATTCGCATTTTTCAGAATAAGTTTGATTTCTGGAACTAAGGACTGAGTCTAGTCTAAA
This sequence comes from Ottelia alismoides, assembly GCA_037367405.1. Classification (NCBI taxonomy): domain Eukaryota; kingdom Viridiplantae; phylum Streptophyta; class Magnoliopsida; order Alismatales; family Hydrocharitaceae; genus Ottelia; species Ottelia alismoides. Next base: position 367,754 of record JAZKJV010003768.1, read on the forward strand.
GGATGGAGCTTGATTATGGCCTTTAACTCTCGTTTTAAGGAGCCTGGTTAGGATCTGGAATTTAGACTCTTCAGATCTTTTGACTTAAAATCTTTGGGTTCCATAAGACCATATTCGGGAAATCAAGTCATATGTGCTTAAGTAGACCATTTGGAGTCATCCATACAACTCTACACTAGTGAACCAATCTTGAACACCTGCACTCTGCACTTAGCTCGACTCGCATGGAGTTACGAAGGGCAGTACATCTTGGTAGTGTGTTTCTATCCTTATCTTTGCGGTATTGACGTCTAAAGACGGGAGAGATTGGGGTTGCGATAGTTGCTTCGGATGAGGGATGGATCTGCTGACACAATTTTTCTAAGACCTCAAAAAAGGGACGGAATAAAAAGATGCTATATCCGTCGAGGCACAAAAAGATGAATGCAGTGCAAGCAAATTACAAAGTCAAAGCAAAGCAGAAGCCACCAAATAAGACCACAATGGTCCAAGCTTCCACCAAAAATGCCTGCACATCTTAGTGGAGACTCAGCTACATCGGTTGAGCTTCACAAGGAGATGCGTCTACACTGGTCGCACTCCACTTCTTTTCTCATTCTTCTACTTTCTCTCTATATTCGATTGTGGACATAGCAGAACTGAACTCAGAAGGGAATACCTCCCTCCCCGAGGAAAGAGTAGCGGGATGAGGAAGCCATAGAAGTGTATAGCCGGGATGGACGGTTTCTTCGTTTCTCTAAGCAGGAAGAGCTAAATCAATTCACACACTGTACAAGTTGACTTCAAGGATTATAGAGTTTGCGATATGAATAAATGAGTCTGAACTAGCCGATGAAATGATCTTGAATAAGGATTTTTGGAACTTGAGGACTGTTGAGGATAAAAGCCTAATCCTAGTTACGGTTCCGACAAAATGCTTGTTTCAGGCCCGATCGAGCTCTGTCCTTTGTCTGTTCTCATGAATTGGTTGAGGAAAACAAATTCATTCTAACTTTCTTTCTTTTTCACTTACTTTTTTCAAAATAAGTGTTTGCTAAGGGACTAGCAAAGTTTAAGTATAGGGGGTTGATGAATCCACGATTCATTAACTTTTCTGTCGTATTTTGTCTTAAAACCCTTAACAAATGCATTACATATTCATTAATTCTCATCTTTTAACAAATCCTCATTCATGTATAAATCTTCACTAACCATCAAAATCATGTAAATAAATAAAGAACAAGAAAAAGAACAAAAGTCAGATTGAATATATGTATATATGTACAATATGACTTAAAATACAAATATAACTGCAAGGTATATTTATAGCCTAACCCCTGATACCAAGTCAGCATGGATTGGTCGACAAATCAAAAAGTAAGGGGAGATAAGGAAAGAAAACCATAAAATAAATTAATACACACTCCATACACCTTCTACTATTTATAAAATAAATATAAAACTTCAAAGATTTTTAATTAAATCATATGTACATATTTTTCACCAAACTCTTTTCCTAGTTATTTCTAAAAATGTATATAAAAATATAAAAATAAGTTAAAAATATTATCCTATATATATGCCAAGAAATCCAGCCTATAATCTGTCAAAATCTCAACTTCCGAACATCATAACTTCTTCATACGAACTCCAATTTCACACTATTCACCTTTAAAGTTCATAAAATAATATTCTCTAATTAATAAAAGTGGTTTCATCGAATTTGGAGTCCGTTTGCAAAAAGTCGGTTTTGGGACCAAAAGACAACGGGGTTTCTGGGCTATTTATTTTATATAACACATATTATTTATAATTTTCTTAATTTTATAATTTTTAAATTTTTCATGATCTTGTAATTTAACCCTAATTTATTTCATATTTTTTGGAGCCTATTTATTATTTTAATAAAATCAAAAATCTTAAAATATAGGTAAAAATGAACTAGCAAACTTATACCCTTATTTATTAATAAATTTAAATTAATTTATTAAAATCTATAAAAATTCACACAAGACTTATTTATTATTCAAATAATTAAGAAAATATAAAATTAATTTTTAATAATTTATTTATTAAATTAAAAATCTAAAACCTATTAATAAATACATATTTATTAATATAATATTTATATTTTGAATAATATTTATTATCTATAAAAAGTATTTATTCCATAAATTAGAAAATTAATTTATTTACATTTCTTGTATTTATACCTATTTGAAATAACCTTATTTGTTATTTAATATCGAATTTATAATGATTTTCAGCTTCTGGCCAACCAGGTGCTGACACTTGTCAGCACCTGGGTTATCTTCTCCAAGAATCTATTCAGCCAAACTTTTCCAACTGGCCTCCTTCATTGATTTATCCCACGCGAACCATAACACCTTCAACCGATCCAATCCGTTGATCTTCACCTCCTAACTACCTACTTCATCGCCGGCCATTAGATTTTACTTGGGGAACACGACGTTGATCTATAAAAAGCCCCCAAGATCCCATTCGTGCAACCAACTTTCCAACTAACCTGAAGTTCCAGCTCCAGTAGCCGACCCCCCAACTTCTCCACCTTGTACCGGCCATCTTCGGTGGTGACAGCATCCAGGAGACGCCCAACGTGGAGGAGGGAAGTCGGAGGAAGAGTTCCAAGGCTGATCGCCGCCTTGCATCGCCACCGTCGTGTGTGTGTAGCTCCGGCCAAGGTCGTCCGTCGAGCGTTTCATTCCAGGTAAAACACCTTGTTCCCCAGACCTATTCCTCCATCATTTCTCAAATTTCTTTCTCGATAGCCGAGCCATGATTAGCATGGCTAATTATCGTCATTAGATCGCTTAATCTTTTATCTTACACGCCCAATCGATTCCCACCTTCAAAGCGTTTCAAAGCCACTTCAATTTGCGTTTCAATTCATCACCATTCGCACACAACTGTAATAATTCTGGAAACCATAGTTTTCCTCAGGATTTAATCTTGCGAACTCTTCATCCATTGGCCGATTCTTCATCGAATCGAGCATATCCATCATTTGTTTGCAGATCCATCGCCATTCAGGAGCAGAATCAGAGCATCTGGAAGTCTTCCTCTTCCTGGAATTCAACTTCGAAGATGGCGCAACCATCTGATGAGCAGACGCTGTTACAGCAGACCTTCCTCTTCCTCGGTTGACTACCGTTGCTTCGAGCAGTCGCCGACCACCACCTACCGCGGGCGAGCTCGAGGGGTGGACGAGCCACCCCTCTGGCCCCGCTGGAGAGCCCAAGATGCCGGTGTTTGCTCGGAATAAAATGGAGAAGAAGACCCCTTCGTCACGCGTGCAACAGAATCAAGAACAGAGCAGAGCTCTAGAACGCACAGGTGTGCGACACGTGGCACACGCACGAGCGTCCGATCGCGTCATTCAACTTCTAATCGTGGCCGTTGATTCTGAACCGGTGTGAATTTTGCAACATAAATCCAGAGAGCTTTCCAAATTTAATTTCCGCTCCAGCTAAATGTAAAGCTCTTTATTTTTGTTTTCAAAACAGTCCCTGTGAGGACCTAACTGTAGAACTTTTTAATAGTTTCTTTTGCGCTTATGCCCCTGGGCTGTAGGGGATCTTTGGACCACGTTTGACCTTATTTTTTGTTGATTTTTTTAGGGTAGTTACGCAACCACCCCAGCTAGTTGATATTAAACTTTCGTGTCTTTTTCTTATGTTTTCATCGTGTTTTGATTTTTTTCGAAAACCGCCTCGCTTTGTTTTGATTTTGTGAGCTTGTTCGAGCCCGTTGCTCGGTTGCACCTATTATATAGTATCACCTACCTATATTCACCTATTATATAATAAATAAATCTTTTTGAAAAATATCCCTATTTGAAAATTAATAAAATTTGGAAAAGATTAAAATCAAATAAAAACACAAAAATAAAAATTAAATAAAAAGTGTTCTTTGCTCTGATCACTTTAAGAAGAGATAAAATAAAATCGCAAAAATAATTCTTTAAAAAAATCAAAGTCTTCTATTCTGCCTCCTTGAGTTCGACCCAGGCACACTCACCTAGATAAATAATTAGTGTAGGTTTTCTACCGAAAACTGAATTTGTTTGATAGACTGAGGTCTTTTCGCGGTTTTTTCTACATCGACCACGTTATTCTCTAAAAAAGCCGCGATCTGATTTTTAGCGCTTATCACATATAATAAAATAATTTCTACAATTCGCAATTTCAATGAATTTTGATGGGAACTATTCCAATTGAATTTTCATAATTTAATCAAAAATTAATATCTATTTTATGCCAGTTGTAAAAATTACCACTATATCTCAATTTAGTGAGGTTAAAAAAGCTTTCAATAAAAAATATCATTCAAATTGGAGTGTGGTTCACAAGATATAAAATATTCATTACAGTTGTCGAAGTTTAATGTATTGAATACAAAACAAAGCTAAAACAACACGTGCAAGGGTGTATATGCTAATGTGAAGATCCAAGGGGTATTCTTACGAATCGTACAAAGGTGGAGTCATTTGTAAAAATACAAGAACTTCGAGGGGTATCATTCCATATTTCCAAAAATCATGACATGGTTCCTAAATTTTATCATGTGATAGAGGAAATCTAGCATTGGGATGATCAGATGGTCAAGGTCCATCCATGTGGAGAGATGTGAGGCTTCTGATTGAGCTAATCAGTAGTGGCAGTGTAATGGTTATTCCTTGCTCAGATAAACATCTCTACTGCACAATGGTTATGATCAACGGTGAGAGATGGGTATCCTTTCAATTGTCAGTATGAGGAGATGAGGGCCTATCAAATTATGATTGTAGCTTAGGGCCTTATCCCTTCATCTCCTTCCATCAATGCACAATGGACGAAGGTTCCATATTCGACAAAGGGATGAAGTGTTTTTTCTAGTTGTCCCTGGTGATATAGACCTACAATTTGAGTGATGAAGATTCTCGAGCACAAAGTTATCTCGGAGGTGGTATGACTAGAGAAAATGGCTGGTGCGTGCGAGAAGGAGGATGAGGTGTGTAAGTTCTCCTCTCATGTGTGCATGAGGATAAAGAGGATCTTGAAGCTTGTTGAACAGGGTTTTGCGAGGGTCTAAAAATTTTCCCCACTGAAAAACGAAGACAAAATTGTTGCTGAGGCTACCACTCACAGGGAGCAAACATGATAGATTGGGAAATTGGATCCAAAATTTGTCCTTATATCTTTTTTTTTATTATCTTTTTGTGTGGATTTTAATTTAATATATTGTTTTTGGATTTAAGTTCTCATATTTTTAAATTGTTTTTAATTTTATATTTTTTATTTTATTTTTATATTTTCTAATTCTTAATTTCTTTTTCTTTACAATATATAATAATAGATTTATATATAATTTTATATATAATATAGGGTGATATAATTATAAATACAACTAAAAATAAACAAAAATTACAGAACAAAGTGTTTTTGTACTTTTTATATTTTTCTGCTATCTTGTCATTTTATAGATATTTTTGCTAATTTTTATATATTTTTAAAGTAAAACATATCTCAAAATACGGATTAGATAAATAGATTGGATTGATTTGAAGATTAAAAATAGCAAAAAGTGTCAAAATTTCTCCAAATAAATGTTATCATATAATAAATAATATGAAGAAAATTTAGAGATATAAATAAATATTTTTGGGATTTTGGTGGTTTTATATATTTTTTAAAGTATTTAGGAGCTTTTCAATTTTCACTTATTTTGTTTTTCTATTTTTAGAGATTTTTGGTCTGGATCTATAACATAATATAATAAATATGTATATTTTTTTGAAATTTTTAAATATATTTTTATATTTTTTTGGAATTTTTTATTCAAATAAAGACAAAATATGCTCTTTTTTAGAAAATAGGAAGATGCCTAAAATGCAAATCAAGTTTTATAGTGTGAAAGTGTATGCTAGCATGCACTTAACCCTAATTTTTCATAATTTTCAAAGCATGGATGATATTTTTAATAAATAATAAACTAACACAAAAAATAATGAAGTAACAAGGATAAATTTACAATTAAAATTAAAGGCATGGGCTATGGTGCAAATTAAGTAAAAAATATTACATATTATAATTAAAGTTTAAGTACTAAATATAAATACAAAAAACTTCAAGGGCTTCTCTACAAAAAGGCCACCTCATGTGGGTCGGCATGTGAGGTGACGTAGCAAAGACTCAAAAGCAATAAGTAATAAATACCAGGGGTTCCTTGCAATTTTTACAAAAATTGTTAACTAAATAAGTAATTTACAGGACTAAAAGGAAATAAAACAAAATGGTGGGGAGAAAGTGCAAAATGCCCCCTAAGGCGCCTAATCCAACGGTTGTGGGTGCCTGACTTATCCATGTGGTGGCTTTTGAATGGTCAATAACATTTCGCACGTAGTGGATGACATTAGATCTCAGATAGAGATCTGACGGTGGTGGCTTCGTGCATCCAATGATGGTTACTCGCTTGGGCAATAATGCACGATCGGACGGTGCTTGAGGCAGGTGGAAGAACTGAAGATGAACTCTTCAAGGGCGAGTTTGGATGTGGTGTAGCGAGAACCTTCGACCACCTGGCGCACCTCCGGCTGGCTCTACGTGATCTTGCAGCTCCGGTGAAGCTCCCAGGTGCGCCAAAAAAAATCTGGGGGTCACTGGTAGGCCCCTTGAAATTGATACTTTATAGCGAAGAGTTGGGTTATTCTTGAGTCAAATTGGCCCTCATAGGAGATCTTTAGCTCAGGGGAATTGTGTGGTTAGCACAAGCACAAAAAGACGAATGGTCCTGGAGCTAGCTGGGCGAGATGGGTGAAGAATGGGGTGCAATGAACATCTCCAGCGAGGTGGTGTAATGGAGATGCTGATCTCCTGACCCACAGAGGATTTGGGTGGATGAAGTGTCGTTGGGCGAAGAGAAGCGGTAGGGGAAAGAATTGGTGGCGAACGGCGGGTCGGAACAAGGCAGTGTCACGAGGGAAATGTTCACTATGGAGATTCGACAAACTACGAAAGTGTCTTTTCTACACTATAGCTATGAATTAAAATCTAACCTAAGAACCAAAATAATGTTCTGTACTCAAAAATCTATCTAGAAAGCGAAAAAGAACTAACTTCAAGTAGCAGGAGTTGCGAGATGGAGAACTTACATCGGCGAGAGACGGAGATTCTGGGTGCTCCTACACTGCTCCTTCCTCATTGTAAACTTGGGTGGGGTGCTCCTGTCACCAGCCTCGACGCCAAGAAGGTGGTCCAAGGGGATAAAACAAGGTAGAAGGGAACCAAAAATCAAGGAAGATGATGGAGTGGCTTATGTACAATTACGAAAAGGGAGAAGTTCAAGGGAAGATTGCACGTGCAGAAGGAAGGCATCGAAAGTGGATACGGCTTAGCGTGGATTAGGGATGAATAGTGAAGACAACTCATGAAGGGAGTATAGAGCCTCGACCTTTGTATCATGAAGAAAAATTTCGAGAAGAGAGGCGGTCAGCTATCTCTGATAGAGTAAGCGTAGGGGTGAAGAGTTGATCGAAGTCAACTGTTGACATAATCTAGTTAGTCTGCGTGGACCAACAAGGAAAAAGTCGCTCCAAAATTATTATAAAATCGTTAATAAACAACAAATGAATTAACTAAGTTTAAGTTATAAAATAAAAAAAATATTTTTTTCTGTATTATTTTAATATGATTTTTATTTATTTTTTTGGATTAATTTATTACAAGTTACTTTTTACAAGTATATTTATAGGTATATTAACCAATGTTTTGTATATTTTATTTTTTTTATAATTTAAATTTGATTATTTTATATATGTATTTTATATGCTTATAACTTATTTAAATATACATAAATATTCTTTTTCTTTTATTTTTCTGAGTTTATTTGTGTACTTAAATAAATAGGCATATGTAATATGAAGATTTAAGTATAGTATACTCATCTATGTATTTTTTGTATATTATTTTATTTGATTATTTTATTTATTATTTTATTTTATTCTAAATATGTACATAAGTTATGAATATTTACAAAATTATAAAAATATAAAATATTGAAAATATAAAGAATAAATAAAATGAATATTTTATTCAGGTATGTTGTACAATAGGAGTCCAAAACCTTACTTTTGCATCTTAACTTCAAATTAAATGAAACCACTTTAATTAAATAGCTAATAAAATGTTATATACAATTAAAGGTGATTTTGGTGCATTTTAGTTCATATGTAGAAGATATAGGTCTAGAAAGATTGAGTTTTGGAATTTTGTTATGAGTATAAAATGTACAATGTGTATTATTTTTGTGTGAAATCAATTTTCTATATTTCATGTATTATTATCTACAACTTTCATGTACAAAATTTCTTTATTTGAGGTTTAAATAATATAAAATAAAATGAGGTCCGGGACGCTGCTGCATGTAGCAGCCAACGTGGCTGCTACATGTGGCAGTTTCCCCAAATTTTTTTATTTTTTTTTTCAAAATTAAATCATGAATATTCATCTATATACCCCTCCTACATTGTATTAAAATTTCGTCAAAAATAAAGACTCCTATGCAAAAAATCTAGAACATGTAATTTTAACGGTTTAAAATTTTCTATAATCGACCATGTCTAGATGAAGGGCATAGGAGTCTTTGTTTTTGACGAAATTTTAATACAATGTAGGAGGGGTATATAGATGAATATTCATGGTTTAATGTTGAAAAAAAATAAAAAAATTTAGGGAAACTGCCACATGTAGCAGCCACGTTGGCTGCTTCATGCAGCAGCGTCCCTTTTCACAAATAAAATAGGTCCCAAAAATAAATTATTGAAGAATAAAATTAAGGTTTTTATTGTATGTTTGACCCTTATCTCCCCCTACTTTATTCCTTGTCGACCCAGCCATCAAGATGCTTAGGTCTCGATGTTTAGGGTCATAAAATACCTTTGATATTTTATTTATTTTTTTCCTTTTCTTTATTCCTTTATTTTGGCTTTAAACAATGTATTTTATACAATATTTACACAATAAATAATGCATGTTACTTTATGCAAAATAATGATATATACATGCATTTTGGTAGGATTTAAAGGTCAAAATAAAAGAATAAAGGTGATGAAATGGAGATTCATCACCCTCGTATAATTGCCTTTGTTAGTCCCTAGCAAACAAGAATGCTTATAAGTGCATAAAAGAAATAAAGAAAAGAAAGAGAAAAGCTTGGATTGATTTTAAATTTCAAACATGTCTTCGTAAAATCAAAGTTTGGAGCTTAAGTTGGATCTTTGGATTTTAGGTACTGCCGAAACCTTATTGAGATACAGATTTGAAACACAACAGCCTTCGAGAATCACAAAATCCTACTCAAGTCTCCCAATAGCCACGTCAGAAAAGTCAACACATACGCAAACCCTTATAACTATGAATCTATCTTGGATAGTGTTTGTGATATGTAGCTCTCCTCAGCTAAAGTGGTAAAAGTCAAATGGTGACCCTAATTCTCCAATCCAACAACTCTTTCCTCGAGAAGCTGGGTATTCCCTTCTAAGTTCAAGTACAACCGGCCCAAGAAGAGGAGGTGGAGAGAAGAATGGATGGTAACCAGTGTAGCTACCTATCCTAGGATGCTTGAATAGTATAGCCAAGTCATCCGTCTGCAGTCTCACATATATATGACTTTGAATCTCAAGCTTGCTTATTGACTGTACAAATATACACATACTCCGGAAGGCTATTTTCATTCAATCTTGTCCACTTTTAGGAGTTTTTTATTTTGCATTTTTTTAATACTACATACAACAGCATTTACATAAGGACTTTTCCTCTTGAGCCAATAGACTATCCCTCTTTTGAAGCTTTATTGCAACCCACAACTTCTGTCTTTAGACCTCATGGCTACTGGATCGGTTCGAGGAACAATAGCCACAAATGTGTGACTTCCGATGTTTCCATTGGCATGTGTCTCATGTCAGCAAAGCCAACCCTCTACCACTTCAACTGAGGTGAGAAGAATGTGAGGTGCAAGTGCGTAAGCTTGGTCATTATCAGCAAGAGTCGTGTGTGTTTTCCGAAAGACTCTACTTAGGCAGTCAGGATGACATTGAACTAAGTCTCATGGTCTCAAAGAATTAAGTCAAGTACACCTGAAGTATCTCAATTCCAGTTCCTATAAGGTTTCTGTGATTAAGTATATTTAGGTCCAAGCAAGCTCCAATCTTTGCATTTTATTTAGATTTGTTGAATCATCAATACCAATCCGAAAAATGCAAATGATGTGCATAATGTAGAAAATATTTTTACGATGCAATTTTCATGTTTTGAACTTTTTTTATGGATTTTTGAAAAAGGTTTTCCAATTTTTTATGCAAAATTTTTAAAAGGTTTTTTCAATTTTTTTAGGATTATTTATTTAGCAATTTTTTAAGGATTTTTCAAAAGCAAAAGATTTTAAAAAATGAAATTTGTACATATATTTACACGAGAGTGATTTTTGTTATTTGCAAAAATTAGGGTGAAGGATTTACACCATGTATTCATAGGTTTGTAAAGAATATTTATTTGCTTGAATTATGTACATAGTTCTCAAAATATTTTGAAAAGATTTTCACAAACATTTTGAAAACTTTATTTTGCAACTAATTTGACAAATAATTTTTACAAGCATTTTACAAAATTTGAAAATGTCTTTGCAAAGACTTTTCAAACAATATGTATAGATTTTTCAAACTAATTTTGCAACCATTTTGAAAACCATCTGCAAACAGATTTTCAAAACATTTTATTTCAAACAAAGAAAAGAAATTTTTCCAAAAAAAAACATTTTTACAAAGGCCGACAATATTTAACAAACATTTTCCAAAGAATTTTTCAACATATTTTTCAAGAGGATTTTCAATTTTTTTCAAACATTTTGCAAAAAAACATTTTTAACTGTATTTATTAATCAGTATATACAAAGAATTTTTAATGCATTTTATACGAGTATGTTCTTTAAGCTTAATTAATTGTATTTTAGCCATACTTATTGAGACTATGCAAGTACGAGTTATGGCTTAAAGTATATACAGAGCATGTACGAGCCCCTATACTTAGCTTGATTTATGTCCTTACAGATCATAGAGAAAAAGAGAAGACATAACTCGTATTGAGTATAGAAAATCCTATACTACAACTATTGAATAAAGAATGAAGGAATAAATGAATGAGAAGTTGATCGTCCCCCCAATACTTAGGATGAAATAATCCTAAGTATAATAGACTGTGTTCCACATGCAGGCATGGTCGACGTGGGAATGAACATATCACAACTCAGTCTGTCTCCCCCTATATTTAGGGTAAGATATCCCTAAGTATAGACAGAAATATCAACATGAGAGGATACAGTGGAGGGGATTAATAAAAGAATTGATAAGAAGAGAAAAAATTACGTGAGAATCATGTACACATCACTCCCCCTATACTTAGGGTAAAAGAGCCCTAAGTATAGACAAAAACATAATTGATGAAACATAGCGAAGAAAGAACACTCGGTTTGTCCACCCCTTATACTTAAGACAAAGTACGCCCTAAGCAAGGCAAAAACACAGAGTGGGGTGGATGAGCAAAATGGTAGATGGAAAGAAGAAAACGAAAGCAGATATACCGAGAGGATATACAAAGATCAAGAAGGTAGAAAGCGGACCTTCTTACGTGATCGATGAGGAATGGATCTAACAAGGTGCTTATCGATATCGAGGTCATCAACGGAAACAAACTGATCAGGATCGACTTGGTGAAGGTCCTCAACAATCCCAGAATGGAAAGGTACGAACTAGTCAGTGGAAGTGGTGTCGTCAGGTTCGGCCTAGGACGTCTCAGCTAGGTCTACACCGAATTCCTTGATAAAAGTAGTAAGGTCCAATTCAGCTTGCGTAGTCTCTCCTAAGTCTGCCCTCTGCACTAAGGTGTCCATAGTGTAAGTACTGTGGACGTCATCAATACATCTCCACTCACAGAAATGGGGAACTCCAAGGTCTATGCTTTTGGGTCTTTCTCACCAAAGGGGAATCCTCGGGTCTCAATATCATCCACCAAAAGTAAACCTCTCTAATATAAACAGATAGGTCATAGTCCTCGGGGTCGGCTGACACAGGCACACTCTCGTCAGATGCGGGTCTATGGTCAATGGAGAGTGCAGTGATCAATACCTCGCTCCCGTCATCAGAACATAAGCGAATCTCTCCATATCCATAATCTATAATGGCTCTCACGGAGGTGAGGAAAGGCCATCCCAGGATGATTGGAGTGTGCCCCACAGAGGTGGGAGATCTACATGGACAATATAACAAAATCAACAGTGAAGCTCATGCCCTAAATATGAATAATATCGTTTTCTAGAATACTCTCAGCCTCTTTATTGATCCATCAGTAAACTGGCAAATCATCCTAGTCTTCTTAAGAGGACCTAAGTGAAGAGATTGTACCAATGAGAAGGGTATTATATGAATCGAAGCTCGGTCATCAAGGAGAGTGTGATCACAAGAATAGTCACAAATGTCACATCTAACAAGGAGTATGCGAATGTGTCCCTTTTCCTAATATGTGGACGGTGGGTGATGGCGTGGGCAGTAGCCATTTGAGAAGGTGTCGCTTGGATCTGCTTCGTCGCTTTCTCTTTTTGAGTGTCGGTGTAGATAATTGGTTTATGGGGCCTCAATAATCTCATGAATAGCTACCATCACTTCAGGTTTAGTTAATATTTTTTAAGATTTTGGATGTCCTCCATACAAGAGAGGAGATCAGAATCATCATCTACACAAAAAGACCAAAAGAAGTCTGTACGATGTCATCCTTGGGTTCAAAGGTGGAAACTATGGTGAGTGTGTGTGTGTGTGTTAGTATAGGATCTAGCATGGGTGCCCTCTCCTCACAAACAAACTCGGCTATGTGTCTCTCGAATTCTTTTTGTATTTTAAATTTTTTTTCTCATTTTTTTGTAGTTTGGGCGATTGAAAGCTATCACAGGTATCTTCAAATGAATCCACGAAATTGGGTGGTGAAGCAGCAATGTGGTTTTTATTTAGGCTAGTGAGGACATCATTCCTCTAATTCATTTGCTTCATCTTTCGGGTCATGTACTCAAGAGTAGTGCCCATAAAAAGGTGACTCTAATAGGTCAGACTCGGATGGGTGAAATGGAGGATAATGTGATGGTGATTGTGGTGGGTAAAAGTCAAAATCCAAGGCCTTATATTGTGGATGAGGCAGATGTGTACAAAAAGAAAAATTAGGAGCAAAGTCCTCCTGATAAAATGGAGGCGGACTGGCTGGAGGATACGAGAGATCCGTAAAGTTTGGATAAAAATTACTCCAGTCAGCCATCTCCAAAACAAAAGGCAATGATCAGGAGAACACAAAGGTCAAATCAAGATATGCAAGAAAAATGCGCAAATACACAGAGAAGATCGAGTATGCACACAAATAAACATAAATATAAACAAATAGAAACACCTCAATTCACCTACTCAACACAATGATGACACTGAAAGTCCGGTCTTCTTATCTTGTCCAATTTTAGAGTTAGGTGATTTTCACAAAGTTGTATGACACGTAGGAAGGCTTGCGATTGGGGCACTACTCCTAAGTGTGTACATATCAAAATAAAATGCAAAATACAATGGGGGGGTTACTCTCCCCAAAACCAAAGATTTTTTTTTTGATTTTAGGGTCGAGTAATGTTAGCAGTCCTATTTATTAGTTATCACTTTTTTGGATTTTTAATAAAAATGCACGAGTCCTAATGAGGGATCAATTCATTTAGTATCCTAAGTGGACAAATCAGAGGGAGAGAGTCAGAAAAGCAATGCAACTAAAATCAATGATGTATGCTAAAATAGAAATGCTCACCTTGCCTCCAGCTCTCTTCGTGTAGGATGTTAAGTAGAATTGAAACCAACACTATATGCAATGCAACAGATGAAATCACCCGAGAACAATAGCTACTATTAGCGTAAAGAACAAGTGATAAACACCTAGAAAGAAATCCAAGAGTTTGGTATTGGAGGCCCCTCGGTACCAACCACAATGGGTCATGCAAACGTTGTATGGAGGCCTCTCGTGGTGTGTGGTTCGAAATCTAAGTCAAGAGCAATTAAGTTTGATTAGATCCAAAAGCGAAAAATAGGTACATGCAAATTAATTAGGGATTTGGACCTACTCTATTGATAAGCAATATTATTCTAAGGCTCAATCACATAAAATAAATAAAAGAAAGCTAAAGAATAAATAAAAAGAAAGCGATGAAAACATGAAAAACCCAACGAGGCCCCTGAGCCAACAATCACTTGGGAAATAGACCTCGTGAAGTAGTAGTGCCTGAGAGTCTAATTATTACAATAAAATATCTCTCTCTCACTAAAATTACAAAATAAAATAAAATAAGAGACATATGGTACTGTCTTCAAAAATCTTTCAAGTCCACTTTTGTTGCTCTCCCCCGTCGGATGCTCAGAAAAGCCGACTCCACTTCACTTGGGTGCGTAGGTGCTTCTAGGAGTACCTCCCTCGATCCGTGGTCCCTCGCAACAAAGTCAGACAAGCAAGAGGATTAGACATCTCACAAATAATATCAAATAAAATAACAAATGAAGAAATGAAGATAAACTAGGAGACAAAAAGGAACAAATAAAGAACCACAGTCTATGCGGCATTTATCCCTAGCAACTGTGCCATTTGATGAATGGGATTTTCTAGGGTCCAAAAATTATCCTCACTGAAAAGCGAAGACAAAAATATCACTAAGGCGGTCGCTCACGAAACTCCAACTAAAACAAAAATTAACCCATAGTCAATGAATAAAGAAATGTAAAGTGCGCGCAGTTAAAATTTATTTTATTTAACTCTACAAAATGTATATAGAGTGTATGTTTCTAAAGTGTCAAACATAGATAGCAAACATGATAGATTCAGAAATTGAATCCAAAATTTATTATTTTCTCTTATGTTTTTATTATCTTTTGTATGGGTTTTTAATTTTGTATTTTTTTATGATTTTTTGTTTTATATTTTTGAAATTATTTTTAATTTTATAATTTATATTTTCTTTTCATATATTCTGACTTTTAATTTTCTTTTCCATTTCAATATATAATAATAGGTTTTTATACAACTATACATATAAAATATAGGGTGATATAAATATAAATACAATTTAAAATAAACAAAAACTATAGAATAAATTATTTTTGTACTTTTTATATTTTCTTAATATTTCTTGTCATTTTTTAGATATTTTTGCTAAATTTTATATATTTTTAAAGTCAAAAATGTCCCAAAATAGGGATTAGATAAATGGGTCGAATTGATTTGAAGATTAAAAATAGCAAAAAGTGTCAAAAGTTCTCCAAATCAATTTTACATATAATAAATAATATAAAGAAAGTTTATATATAGAAATAAATATTGTTGGGGTTTATGATGATTTTTTTATATTTTTAAAGGATTTGGAGCTTTTTAATTTTTACTCAATTTCTTTTTTATATTTAGGGATTTCTTCTAGAGCTACAAAATAATATAATAAACAAAATATATTTTTTGTTTATTATATTTTTTGGAATTTTTAAATACTATTTTATATTTTTTGGAATTTTTAATTTAAATAGAGACTAAATGTGCTCTTTTATTTTTAGAAAATAGGAAAAATGCCTAAAATGTAAATCTAATTTTTTGGACACTTAACCCTAATTTTTCATAATTTTCAAAGCACAAACGATATTTTTAATAAATATAAAACAAACATAAAAATTAATCAATTGCCAAGGGTATATTTGTAATTAAAATTAAAGGTAGGGGCTACAGTAAAAATTATCCAAAATATTAAAAATGATATTTAAAGTTTGAGTACTAAACATAAATACAAAAAATCAGAAGGACCTCTCTACAAAAAGGCCACCTCACATGGAACAACACGTAAGGTGATGTGGCAAGGACCCAAATGCCATAAGCGATAAATACCAGAGGTTCCTTGCCTATTTTATAAAAAGTTTTAAACTAAATAAATAATTTACAAGACTAAAAGGAAATAAAACAAAAAGGTGGGGTAAAAGGTGCAAAGTACTCCCTAAGGCACCTGATCCAGTGGTTGTCAGTGCCTCACTTATCCACGTGGTGGCTTTTGAATGGTTGATAATGGCTAGTGCGTGGTGGCTGAGATTAGATCTCAGATCAAGATCTGATGGTGGTGGCTTCGCACATCCAATAGTGGCTACTCGCTTGGGCAACAATGCACGATCAGACGGTGTTCGAGGCGGGTGGAAGAATTGAAGATGAACTTATCGTAGGCGAATTTGGATCTGGTGTAGCGGGCTCCTCCGACCACCTGGCGCATCTCCGACTGGCTCTACATGCTATTGCAGCTCCAACGAAGCTCCTAGGTGCGCCAAAATGGTCTGGGGGCAAGTGGTAGGCCCCTGGAGGTTGTTGCTTTCCGACGAAGGGTTGGGCTATTCTTGAGTCAAATTGGCCCTCACAATGGGTATTTATCTTAGGGGACCTGCGTGGTTAGCACAAGTACAAAAAGATGAATGGTCCTGGAGCTAGCTAGGTGAGATGGGTAAAGAATGGGGCGCAACGAACATCTCCGGCGAGGAGGTGTAATGGTGATGTTGATCTCCAGACCCATAGAGGATTTGGGTGGATGAAGTGATATAGGGCGAAGAGAAGCGATAGGGGAAAGAAATGGTGATGAACGACGAGTCGGAATAGGGCGGCATCACAATGGAAATGTTCGCTGGAGTGGAGCTCCGATGGACTACGAAAGTGGCTTTCTACACTATAGCTATGAATTATAATCTAAACTGAGAACCAAAATAAAGTTCTGGAATCTATATATATATATATATATATAGCGAAAAAGAACTGACCTCAAGAATAAGAGTTGCGAGATGGAGATCTCATGCTAGCGAGCGGTGGAGATTCTGGGTACGCCTACTACATTGCTCCATCATTGCTGCGAACTACAGCGAAGTGCTTCTGTCACCAGACTCGACGCCAAGAAGGTGGTCCGAGGGACTGAAATAAGGTAGAAGGGAACCAAAAATTGGGAAAGGCATTGGAACGGCTTATGTACAGGGATGAAAAGGGAGAAGTTTGTGGGAAGAATGTACGTGCAGGAGGAAGGCATGGTGAGTGGATATGGCTCGGCGTGGATTAGGGATGAATAGTGAAGACAACTCATGAAGGAAGTACAGAGCCTCGAGCTTTGTATCATGAGGAAAAATTTCGAGAGGAGAGGCGAGCAGTTATCTATGACAGAGCAGTCATAGGGGTGAAGAATTGACCGAAGTCAATTGTTGATGCGATCTGGTTGTCACGTGGACCAAGCAGGAAAAAGCTGCTCCAAATTATTATAAAATCTTTAATAAATAACAAATGAATTAATTAAATAAGTTATAAAATAAAAAAAATTATTATTTTCTATAATATTTTATAAAATTTTTATTTAATTTTATGGATTCATATTACTAATTTACTTTTTATAAGTATATTTAAATGTATATCGACCTATGTTTTTTATATTTTAATTTTTATTTTATACTTTAAAATTTAGTATTTATATACATATTTTATATCGTATTTAAATGTACATAAATATATTTTTCTTTTATTTTTTGAGTTTATTTATATACTTAAATAATTGGGCATATGTAATATGTAGGTGTAAGTATAGTTCATTCATTTTTGTATTTTTGTATGCTATTTTATTTGGTTGCTTTCTTTTTAGTTTTATTTTATTCTTAATATGTACATAAGTTATAAATAATATTTACAAAATTATAAAAATATGAAATAATGAAAAATTAAAGAATAACTAAAATGAATATTTTATTTAGGTATAATATACAATAGGGGTCCAAAACCTAACTTTTGCATCTTAACTCCAAATTAAATGAAACCACCTTCATTAAATAGTGAATAAAAAGTTATCTAGAGATAAGTTGACTTTGGAGCATTTTGAGTTCATATGAAGAAGATATAAGTATGAGAAGTTTGAGTTTGGGAATTTTATTCTGAGTATAAAATGTACATTTTGTATTATTTTTGTGTGAAATCAATTTTGTATTTTTCTATATTTTTTATCTACAAATTTCATGTACAAATTTTCTTTATTTGATGTATAAATAATAAATAATAGAATAGGTCCCAAAATGGATTATTAGAGAATAAAAATTAGGGTTTTTTGTATATTTGACCCTTATCTGCCCCTATTTTATTCATTGTCCCATTCATCAAGATGCCTAGGTCTCGGGTTTTAGAGTCATAAAATACCTTTGGCATTTTATATCCTTTTCTTTTCTTTATTCTTTTATTTTGACTTTAAACAATATTTTGTACATAATATTTACACAATAAATAATGAATATTAATTTATGCAAAATAATGATATATACTTGCATTTAGCTAGGGTCTAAAGGGCAAAATGAAAGAATAAAGAGGATGAAATGCAGATTCGTCAAAGCTCTTACAATTTGGTAGGAGATAAGAGAGTGCATGAGGGAGAACTCAGCAGTGGAGAGGTTGACAAGAATAGGTGAAGGGTCGATATTAGTTCAATTGGAAAAGAAATAAGAGGGAACACTGAAGGGTGATTAGAGAAATCAAAGGAACGGAGAAAAGAAAACATACAAATAGAGAAAGAAAGAGAAGATGAGGAAGATTGAAGAAGAAGAAGAGGAGGAGGAGGAGGAGGAGGAGGAGGGAAAAAGGAATTGGAATTTGACTTCGGTCAAGATTGTGGGTGAAGTGGCATGGGTTCGCAAGTGAGGAAGCACCAAGTGGTGATTTGACATAGAGGGAAAGATCAATAAATGGTGACTGCAAAAATCAAAGAGAATAAAAAGAAAAGAAAAACAACAACAACAATAATAATAATAAATGACCTTAAACAAAAAAGTTGTCAACATGAAAATTTTTGAAATCAATGAGATCTTCAACTTTCTTGAAGATAAAAAATTAAAAGAAGTTATATACACAAAATAAACATATTTTAATTTATTTTATAGTTATAAAGTTAGTTTTAGAGGTTTTCTATTTTTCTTTTATTTTCCTCTAATAATACGTAGATATTATATTTTTATAAAATAATAATATATTATTGACGTATTAATCATTTTTATCTGGATTTGTACCAGATAATGAAAAGCAAAAAAGAAATAGGTAAAGATTATATATATGTTATTAGGCCAATATATACAAAGTTGTGATTAGGTAGCTACAAATCAAACAAAACAAAATGGATAATGGATAAATTTTTAAAAATAAAATTATGTAAATAAAATGATATGTGCAAGACTGTAACACTGTAAAATTTACATAATGGTCTCAACCCTAAGTTTCACATATGAACTCTTATTCCTTTGAAGATAGTCTTGTTTTGTAGATAATTGAGTTTACATTAATTCAGAGATGAGTAGAATTTATAAGAGATTGTATCTGGTAGCTAGCCTGTAACACTGTAAAATTTATATAATGGTCTCAACCCCAAGATTCACACTTTAAAATGTGAGTTCCATTTGTTTGCAATATACACATTAGTATTTTTTAGGACTTTGCACTGAATTAAGTCAGTTACATAATGAAGTTGATTTTGCCGCAATTAGATTTTACATGAATTTATTAAAAATCAATTAAAATGTGTAATATGTACTAGTAAGCATGCACAGGTTTAACTCCTTATTTCTCTATATTTTTATTGCCTTATTTGACGAGTTAATTTTTATGGCAATAATATACATTTAGCACACTTTATCGTCAAATTTTTGCTATTGTGTTGTTTTATATGATTTGATTTTTTTTGCGCAATAAGTATCTAATGTAGATGAATCATATATTCATCAAGTGTCGAGCAGGAAGGTCCATCTAATTTGGAGAAGAAAAAGAATGCTAATGTTGATTATATGAGAAAATAAGGAAATAAACATCTTCTCCTTCACCATTATGTATCAATTCCATATGTGCACATAATCAATGATTCCGATACAATACTTGCTTTCTGATGACTACTCGAGATGTACGTGACCTGCTTCCCAACAGAAGCTCCTCTGTAGCTACTGGCATCTGAGTCCGGTTATAGTGCAGAGGTGCCCAAAATAACCGAGGAGATGCACACAAATCCTCCAGATAGATCCCAGTAAGGGCAGCAGAAATCTAATCCAGAGCATTGCAGGGCACTATACTCTACAAGATCAGAGGGGAGGTACCGTGGGGGTCACCGTCTCATGCATGTTGGTGTCGGCGATAGCCACAGACGACGACTGCTGCTACCTGTCGCTGCCCCTTTCCTTTCCAGTAGGGCCGTTCTTCACATGTTTCCTATTTATTATTGCTGTCGTACCCACCACCCCCATCCCCTCCCTCTCTGGACGTCTCTTTCCGGAGGATTAAATCAATTGGATATATATCTGCATGTACGCCCACGTATGAGCATTACATGTCTTTGTACGCTTCGGATATGGGATGTCTGGATAACGAATAAAGTGGAACAGGATAAGCTAATATTATCCCTTGTTCTTTTATGATTCAAATGCTGATTTGGTCAATATACAGGAGTGTGGATCCTCTGCAGTAATGCAGGTCTGCAGTAAATCTCAACCGTATTCGATATTGATCGAGCAGTTCGTACTATAAGATCTTAAAAAAATCGGATTTCGTGTGAACTGTTCGTTCAAAATCGAATGATTGATGCATTGATTGGATTTACAACAAACCTCTGCATTACTGTAGAGGATCCAGCTCCGACGGAAGTTCGTCTCGTAGGAAAAATCCTGACTACTAAATCGCACTAAAATAAAACAGTTCTTCAGTTACAATTTTTTTCTATATCGGTTGTTAAACATATAGGACGAATACTATCTGTTGCCAACGCTTAACATTTACGGTTCGCTTTTCTATGTTATAAGATTGTCCAGAACGTTCATTCTCCGAGTTCGAGAAGTACGACTCGAGAGTTTTATGGTCTTCTTATTTCACTCTCAACTTTATCGTTCTTAGTTTCTTTCTCTCATAACTAATGTTTCACAATATTAACGTTCTATTTTTTTAGTTCTTGTGGGAAATTCGTATGAATCGTTTTAAATGCTTTAAAGCATAGTTATTTGTTAATCGTGTCGATCGAATGAGTGTCAATCATGTTAGTAATAATATAAATGCTTTCACATCATATATATTATATGGTTAATTTAATGCTCTGATAATTTTTATAATCAAATAAATAATA
This sequence comes from Ottelia alismoides, assembly GCA_037367405.1. Classification (NCBI taxonomy): domain Eukaryota; kingdom Viridiplantae; phylum Streptophyta; class Magnoliopsida; order Alismatales; family Hydrocharitaceae; genus Ottelia; species Ottelia alismoides. The sequence goes on from JAZKJV010003768.1 coordinate 388,973, forward strand.
AATATAATTTTAATTGTCTAATAAGGATCACGATTTAATGTATTATTAAAATATTTCCTTAGGATATTTTTCACAACTAGTTGTGATATTTAATCAGGAACTGCATGAGCATTGCTGTGGAATATTTTCTTAAAATTAATTTAATATGTCATATTCATGGAGCATAGATCAAGAGATGAGTGACGTCGCCGGCATGACATGAAACTCGACCTTCTTAACACGGTCTAGCCTAAGCGAAAAATTGAAATTAGTCGGACTGAACCAAAATATAATCCCACATGATTTATCGTACTGAATTCTGGTCAAGTTTGGACCAAGCCTAGATCAGCCCGCTAGCCCAACATAATATAAGGTTTTAAAAAATATATATATTGTATGTTGATTGATGTAAAAAATTTGTGGATTATCTGTTATTCATCTATTCTAAATTGCTTACTAAATGTAAACATAATATACTATGTTGTATGGACCTCTAGTTCATAAGGCTTTTCCTGTAAGAATTTAAAAGTGTAAGTTATAATACTTCCCTAAATCCTTTAATAAGAGAATACACGAGAATACTAAACCCTTTCCAATAACAAATATATAAAATGGGCGCTAATGATATTGTCATTGAATGGAGAACATGAGAGATTATTAAGTGTTACTGTTAGATGTGTAATTATTTGGGTCGACCCGGACAAAGCTCAACCCACCAGTAGTTTCAATTTGGGCTTGGGTTTGGACTCGACTTTGATAGATTTTCTGGACTCCAACCCTCAAAGGCCTTCTATGTCAAATGGGCTTGGGCCTAAGCCCTTACACGGCCTGCAAGGGCCCATTCCAATACTGCTCATCGGTAGTACGCCTTCATCAATGATTTACAAGGGCTAAAAATATTTTCTCCTCTTCAAATGTCTATAATGTAAAAAAAGATCACGGTAAAATAAGGTTGATGTGAAAAAAAATCTCAACAACGGATAAAAATACTTGTCACCATGAGTTCTCAAAAAATTAATGCTACACAATCCATCCCCTTACAATAAGTGTTGTTTGGTATGTTATATCGAGTGAAGCACGCTTGCGAGGACCTTATTTTTGAAGGGAGGTTAAACCTCGTGTATCACAGAGAATGCGGAAAATGTAGATGACATCAGAAAAACATAATCTCATCGTAAGGGCAACATAGAAATCAAATATTTTGGTATATTGTAAAACCACATGGTGACCGGAACTTCTTCTTTGTTGTTTCATGAATCACTGTGTGTGGTTTCTAGAATGAGAGATCTCATGTATGATTGGATGCTATTTTCACGTCCACGATAATGACTCGTATGCCTCAAATAAAACTGAGAGACGATCTCCTCGCTTTTATTCTCATATGAATGGTGATCAAGGATAATCACTGTGCTCTCCTCGATGTAGACCTTGTCTCACTAAGTCTTTGTCTTCTTCACTTGCATGAGGTACATAGAGGAAGGCTTCTTTTCTCCAGCATGTCACAACAAAAGAGAGAGAAAAGGAGGAGAGTCGGCATCCAAATCGTGGATAAAGGGAGAGAAAGGGGGTTCAATGAAACTCTTCTCTTTTAATTTGAGGACCAAGAGCAGTCTTCCCCTTGGATGTGAGCTTCTTTAATTTCTTCGAATAAATAATCTCCTGAGCATAATTTGTATAAATTACCTATTGAGTATAATATATAGATTATCCACCAAAAAATGTGAGTCCTAATTACATTAATCAGATTATCCACCAAAAATGTGAATCCTAATTACATTATATCAATAAGATAATGTATATATTCTTTACATTAATTATTGATGAATGTGTAGATTTTCACATTAACACTAATATCATATCTGAATCATATTCACATTATTCCTAATAATAAATATAAATCATATTCATATTATTCCTAATACTTAATGTGAATCATATTCAAATTAATTTTAGTGTTAATATGCAAATCACATTCACAATTCCTGAAGACCAGTCATCAGATTTAAGGATTTTTCAATCCTATTTTTTCTATTCATTATTTCACATAAAAGGTCCCTACATCGTATTAGGAATTGTATGCATCATTCATAGATACTTGGAGATAATAACAAGGAGATTATATAAAGATGTATAATGATTTGATGTTAGATTAACTCTTATATTAGGGTAATCAACCACTATATCATTTGATTATGCTAGATTCAGAACCACATCATCAATTGATTACAAATTCTTCCAGATCAATCTCCAACTCATTTGAACATGATTAAACCCAAATAAATCTCGTTCATCTGAACTCTAAATAGAGTCATTAAAATCCAGTATGTCTCATTATCTCTTTAGAAATGGAAGAGTCAAGGTATACAAATTCATCATCATCGCAACAACCTTGGGTATTTCTAATATTCATACATCCTACATACTATAAGATCTTGAGTAACCTGAATTTAGGGTTAAGCAAGATATTTCTCAATCGATCATTGGGTGATAAAATGAATCATATAATTTCTAAAAGCCTATATTGATATTCTCACATTCATATTTTATTCTTTTAATAGGATGAACACAAGTGAAATATGATGTCAATCAAATGTGTTATGAGTGGGCTTTTGTCTTCCAGTTTATTGAATATAAGCATGTGTTGTTCCTTAGAGAGATTATGCATCTCATTTTCTTAGTATACACATTAGCTCACCAGTATATAAAATTTCTTGTCAGGCCATCAACCTATTGTTCTGTCAAATGTACACAATCAGGCATATGGATGTATATTGTCTCTGGTCAAAGGATGAGTATTTGTCTCGTGAAAATTTATGGTATTGTTCTTAGTATCTCGATCTCATAAAGTTCTCGTTAATGCGACTAATTCAATACCTCTGAAGCTCTATTCCTATGCAAAGAAAATGTGTCACAAGTGTCAGGAGGATATCAATCCTTAGAGAAGACTTTCATCTTTTTGCAGACTAGAGAGCCTTTTTAAATACTACTTTGTAATGCTAGTTGTGTCTTTGATCTAAATCCTTAGATCATTAATTATACATTAGTCTCTATGATCTAACTCTTTAGATCAATAATTAAATGATACCTACAATGATTATTGTTTGTATCCCTATTTCGTACTGACTGATTTTAGTAATAATGCAAATATAATTACATACTATTTGGCATATTTGTTGATACAAAAGAGATAACATTATTTCATAATGGTTCACTTTGGGATTATATGTCTTGCAATCTCCCACTAGGCTCATGACCAATATTGGACTAATCTAAAACTCATACTCATCACATGTTAGTCAAATTCTTTTTGAGTCAAAGGCTTGGTAAGTCGATCAACAATTTTGCTGGCATTGGCAACCTTGGCAATAGTGATATCACCATATTTTTGTTTCTTTTAGTATGTGTGATATTTCTTCTTTACATGTTTTCTCTTTTGACGCCAATGTGCTTCTTCACTTGCGTTATGGACTTGATGTTGTTGAAGAGTAACATGATGCGAGAACTTCTTGAGGGTACCGCACCAAGTTCTAGGATGATCTTGCCAACCACATAACCTCCTTAATAACACATGATGCAATAATGTACATTGCTTCTATTGTCGAATCTATTGTGGTGTCTTGTTTCTTGCCTCTCCAGCTCGTAGCATCGCTATCCAACATAAGATAAATTCTAAAGTTGATTTCCTATCATCTGCATCATATTAAAATATGAATTTATGTATCTTACGGAGAACACTATCTTCATTAACTAAGACAATCTTGAGTTCTTCTTGAGGATACTGCACCAAGTTCTAGGATGATCTTGCCAACCACATAACCTCCTTAATAACACATGATGCAACAATGTACATTGCTTCTATTGTCGAATCTATTGTGGTGTCTTGTTTCTTGCCTCTCCAGCTCGTAGCATCGCTATCCAACATAAGATAAATTCTAAAGTTTATTTCCTATCATCTGCATCATATTGAAATATGAATTTATGTATCTTACGGAGAACACTATCTTCATTAACTAAGACAATCTTGAGTTCTTCTCAAGTACTTAAATATGCTTTTCACTATAGTAGTATTGTTCTTCATACCATGATTGCAAACGGCTTTGCACTCACACTACATCTCAACATTTGGTCATGTATACATCATAGAATATATTAGGTTTTCTATAGTTGATGCACAAGGGCATCTCGTTATAGCCTTCTTATCAGGTTGCTTTGAGATAACATGCCTTTAGATAGGAATGTCCTAATCTTTTTTTTTTTTTGAGAAGCAGGAATGTCACTAGTAGAATCTACACAATCGGCGACGTTTGTAAACGTCGGAGTTGATCACATCAAATGTCGTCATAGTATAACTCGACGTTTACTAATGTCGATTAGGATATGTCGTCTCAGCCTCGTCGTCGTTGGATAATCCGACATAACAAACAAACGTCGAGTTTCTTGGTAACTAAAGCCGACGTTTATAAACGTCGAGAAAGGGTTCCATCCGGCCGTTTAATCACGCCGTTAAAGCTTTTGGTCGACATTCAAACGTTGACCTTGGATCATCAAAGGCAACATTCAAACGTCGTCTTACATATTCAATGGCAACATTTGAACGTCCACTACAAGGAAAAGGACTTGTGGTGACAACTCTGTGATGATGAGAAATTGTAATGACCAAAAAAACGTCACCAGATCCTCTTTTTGGGAAAATTACATAAATATCCTGAAATCAAATTAATGGAAATCACATTTGTGCTGATGGGTGAATATAATAAGCTTCGTAATTTTGGAAATAAATGCAATTTACCACGTCTATCAATTACCCAAATCACGGCACCGCTTTTCCTTAAAAACATAAATGAGGTGTTTCTTTGCAGCCATTTGTAAACCCTATAAAAAGATAATTGCAGCTGTTTCCGTTCTTTGCAGTCTCACGATCTTTGAGAATACCCTAACCCTAACCTCACATCCGTTCTCTACAATGGCGGGGCTTGGTGGCAGAGAGCGATGCGAAGGTCGAGGCGGAAGGCAAGGTGGAGGCGGAGGTCGAGGCGGAGGGCAAGGTGGAGGTGGAGGTCGAGGTGAAGGTGGAGAGCAAGGTGAATGTAGTTGGCGAGATGGAGCCGCAGGTCGAGATGGAGGTAGAGGGCGAGGTGGAGTTGAAGGTCGACGTGGATGGCGAGGTGGAGGCGGAAGTCGAAATGGAGCCGGATGTCTAGGTGAAGGCAGATGGCGAGGTGGAGTCGGATGGCGAGGTGGAGGCAGCGGGCGAGGTGGATCTGGAGGTCGTGGAGAAGGCACAGAGCGAGTTGGATTCCGAGATCAGGATGGAGGGCAAGGTAAATCTGGATGTCGAGATGGATATGTAGGTCGAGGCGGAGCCGATAGCCGAGGTGGAGGGCGTGGTGGAGCCGTAGGTCGAGGTGCTGGAAGAGGCGGAGGAAACTGGCAAGGGGTGAGGGTGGGCAATGATCAGTGGTCTGAGGCTGAGGGTGATATGCGATGGACAAGTCGTGAGGGCTATGGGTTGTGCGTGGATCGCAATGCCAATGAGAGATGGGCAAGGGTAGTAAGTGGTGACAGATGTGAAGAATGGAGGGGAGGGGTGGATGGCGGTGATCCATATGTTGAGGATGATCGACAGGGTGTAGGGGCGATGGGAGATGGATGGAACACAAGGTCTATGGATTGTGAGAGAGGAGAAAGCTGGAGGGCAAGGGTGGCTGTAGAGGGTGGTGATCGTTGGGGTGAGTATGGCCAGCAAAACACAATGTCTGTGAGAGGGGATCTGAGCGGTAGGGCACTGTCTGGTGGTAGAGATGAATGTCAGTGGACGCCGCTGAGTACGGAGAGCCAACGCCAATGGAACGACATGCAAGGTTCTAGGAATGTGGGTGGGTGGAGCTCTGTGGCAGTAGGCGGTGTAAGAGGCTATGTGCAGATGCCAAGTATGCAGGCTGAGAGCAATAATCAACCGTTGGAAGATGCACAAGCTGGACAATCTGACAAACATGCAGTTGATGATTGGAGGGTGGAGTATGAGAATATTAGGTAAAATTTCACATTTTAATCTTACAATCCAAAAACCCATGCAATTTATATTCTTTTGTGAGTAAATTCATTTATGATATGTAGATAGTGGATTTCATAACATATTAGAATTATAGACTATATAAGAAAATGCTCAAGGAACTAACATATATTTGTATTTAGCATGGGCGAAGGGTAATCGCAGGTCTTTGTGATATGATCAAATAAAATAACATATATTTGTTGCTAAAACCTTTAAATATATGAATGAAGAGAATTGCAAAATGCAGTTAAGTTTTAAGTATGTAAGATCAGTAAGTTCCAGTTCATATTCATAGTTTTCTTCATTTGAACAATTGTCCATAGAACTTCCACATTTACTTACCATGGAGTGTAACTCTAATAGGTAATTTTTGGTTTCTGGAGCTTTCATTTAGAGCTATCGATCTCGTAGCGATCAGATGATGTGACCTGGTTTAGAATGCAGCTCTAGTATAAAAGCAATCCCAATAGCCCTCAAATGCCCGTGATAACATATAGTAAAATGTAAATATAGTCTCTGTCTTCCGGGTTCTCAAGCTGAGAATTTTACTAGATTTTCCTATAGACTATCGCATCTTTTTTTATTGGAGCAGTAGAAAGGGATTCCGTTCAATATAACTAAAAGCGGAGAGGAGAAATTTGTCAGGAGCTTGGTGGTAAGATTATTGTAATTTTTTCCTTTACAAAAATCTATCAGGGAATGTATGGTCCTGACTATCAGATTAGATGGGGGAACTTCTAATTATGCTGAAGGAGGTCGAGCAATGTTCTTTCCAGATAAGCCAATACACAGTAATCGATATTGCCATTCACCTGTGTTCTAGGTTCATTTCAGGGCCGTTAAGCAGACAATCGAGGGGGTTTGGTTGTCTTTGTGAAACTGCAATATAACAGAATGTGATGAACGGATTCGTCGGATTCACAGAGGACGCATCGATTTGCAAGGTATCAACCCCCATTTTTTGCTAATTGCGGCACAATCCTGTGATTAATACAGCACAAGCATTTGCCTTCGACTTGTAGTATTTGGCTTAAAATCAACACTCACGGATACCTTAGGAAATGATTCTAGGGTACAATAGCTTAAAGTCAACACTCGCAGCTATCAATCTTAGAAACAAACTTTTGAGATCACTGGCATTGGTATCAACCACATTCTCTAATCAGCAGAATTATCAAACTCCTGAGCATGCAGGATATTTGGCCTCTTCAGTGCAAAGATTGATGCTGAGGCATGTTTACGGGTCTTCCATGCACTCGCAGATTCGATGAAAGTTTTCTAGAAATGTTTCGAGAAGCATAGTTATCTCATTTCACATTTTATCATATCATACATGAAGTAAGAATATACAATTTTACGTGACGTATCATACGGAGGATAGAACGGCCTTGATTGATCTGTGCCAAAGAAATGTTTCTACTGGAAAGTTGGTCAGGTCTTTATCCCATATTAGTTCATATTAGTTCAGAAAATGAGTCTCCACTACACCTGGAGTTACAACTAAATCAAATAGCTTCATATTCAACGATAATATGGTGTCAATTTCCCATTATTCTAACCATTTGCTCATATTTGCAGTAATCGATGTTGCATATTAGTCCAGAAACGGCACTTGGTTGAGTTCTTGTTGGCTGCTTCCTGCTGCTTAGTTACATCAGCCCTTGATTCACTTGGATTTTGATTTTTGTTAACTGTAGTATTTATTGTTAATTTTTTTGTTAAATGTAGTATTTTGATTCACTTGTTTGATGTTGCATATGATATGTTAATTTTTTGTTAACTGTAGTATTTTGTTGCCAAACGTATGTACACCTAATAGATTCACTTGGATTTTGATTTTTGTTGATGAAGTGCAAGGAATGTGAGTGGTTGGAGCAAAATGGCAGTGGATGAGCAGATGGAAAACATGCAGACTGAGGGTCGTGATCGAGGGACTGAATGTGAAGATAGTGGGTAAGAAATACACATTCTATTATGGTCAAGTTTTCTTTAGAATATACTCTTAGCATATAAATACCATCTCATAGAATCTCCTTGCTCTTTATCTAAACATAGAATCTCCTTTTCATGGAGACAATAATTTGATGTGAACTATCTCAAATCACAAATTTAAACCATCGTGTAATAAGAATTGTCTTATATTAGGGTTTGAATTTTTATGGACGGGCTCCAGTAATAATATTAAAAAAACAGTTTTTCTCTCATCTCATAGATTTCGTGTAATAAGTTTAGGCCAACATTATATAAAGCAGTAGGGTATGGGAGAATGAACTTCCCTCTATTTTTGTCATTGAGTGAAACATTTTATATATTCATATTAATAAAACTCTTTGTACTGAAATTTAGGATGGTGGATTTCTTAGCTAATCGGAGTTGGATGTACTCTATTCACAACAGACATCACAGTGATATATTTCAATTTGGTGTCAAAAAATTTATTGAATTTGCAGTAGAGAACTATAAAGGAAATTCAATGGGAATCTATCCTTGTCCTTGCATGAAGTGTTCCAACAGATGCAATAGAACACCTGAAGAAATATTCCAGCACGTAGTAGTCAAAGGGTTTACCCTCCATTATTATACATGGGTGCACCATGGAGAATCATTTCAGAGACAAAATATGAGTGCTTCACGTGTGCAAGAAAATGATAATATACACGACCTACTAAAGGATACATGTGGAATGCATGATTATGAGATCAATGATGATCTCGATGATGAAGTTACTGAAGAAAACATGGAAGAAGAGCCTATTAATGAGGATGCTTATAAGTTTTTCAAACTCTTGAAAGATGCTGTTGAACCTTTATATAACGGATGCCAGAATTATACCAAGTTTTCTTTTATGGTCAAGTTGTTACATCTAAAAGTTTTGTTCGGTTGGAGTAACAAGTCATTTGATGAACTGTTATCTCTTCTTAAAGATGCTTTACCAAGTGGTTCTGAAGATATGCCATCATCTTATTATGAAGCAAAAATGATGGTGCAAGAATTAGGTCTTAGTTATAGAAGAATAGATGCTTGTCCAAATGATTGTATGCTATTTTGGAAAGATTCTGAAAACAAGGAAAAATGTGATCATTGTAATGCATCTAGATATGAAGCACAAATTACAGACGACAAGAAAAGGAAAAATGTACCTGTTAAAGTATTACGTCATTTTCCTTTAATTCCAAGATTGCAGAGGATGTTCATGAACGAAAATTTGGCTAAACAAATGCGATGGCATATGGATGAAAGAGTCGAAGATACCTTATTGAGGCATCCAGCGGATTCATAAGCATGGAAGTCTGTAGACGCTAATTTTCTAGAGTTTGCCAGTGATTCTCGTAATGTTCGTCTTGGTCTTGCAAGCGATGGGTTCAACCCTTTCGGAAATATGAATAACGCATATAGTATCTGGCCCGTTATTGCTATACCATATAATCTTCCTCCATGGTTATGCATGAAACAGCAAAATTTTATTTTGACTCTTTTAATTCCAGGAAAAAGGTCACCAGGGAAAGATATAGATATTTATTTACAACCTCTCATTGATGAATTGCAACAGTTGTGGTGCCCTGGTGTGCTTACTTATGATGCCTATTCAAAGAGAAATTTCTCATTGCATGCTATTATTTTATGGACGATAAATGATTTCCCAGCTTACGGTGATTTATCTGGTTGGAGCACTAAAGGAAGACTCGCGTGTCCTGTTTGTAATAAAGACACATTATCTAGGCGATTAAGATATGGGAGAAAGCAAGCCTATTGCTTCCATCGTTGTTTCCTAAAAGAAGATCACCCCTTTCGTCGTGACAAAAGTAACTTCGATGGCAACATAGAAGTTAGAAGTGCACCAAAATTGTTGTCCGGAATGGAAATACTAGAACAATTAAAAGGGTGTAAAAATAAATTTGGGAAGGACATTACACATACAAGAAAGCGTCCTCGAGTGGAAATAGAAGAATGTGAGCAATATATTGAATTTCCTTATGCTTGGAAAAAAAGGAGTATCTTTTTTCGATTGCCATATTGGAAGCATCTCTTGATTAGGCACAACTTGGATGTTATGCATATAGAAAAGAATGTCTGTGAAAATATTTTATATACAATATTACAAATCAATGGAAGGAGTAAGGACAATATTCAATCACGTTTGGATTTAAAAGACATGGGAATTCGAGAAGATCTCTGGCCACAAACAGTATCTAGTGGTCATTTGTTATTGCCTTCAGCATGCTATCATATGTCTAAAGAAGAGAAGGATTCATTTTTTAATATTCTCCTATCTATGAAAGTTCCAGATGGATACTCTTCTAACATTGCTAGAAAGATCAATTCAAAGGAGAGAAAGATAATTGGCTTGAAAAGCCATGATCACCATATTCTCATGCAACAATTGCTTTCAATTGCGATCAGAGGTTTACTACCAGATAATGTGTGCATTCCTTTGATACGGATTTGCACCTATTTCAACAAGTTATGCTCTAAAGTTATTAACGTAGAAGAATTTTCTATGATGGAAAATGACGTTGGTGTTATCTTATGTGAATTAGAAAGAGTATTTCCACCCTCTTTCTTCACTATTATGATGCATTTACCTGTTCATTTGGCATTTGAAGCAAAGATTGCTGGACCTGTGCACTATCGATGGATGTATCCTATCGAGAGGTATCTATTAACTCTAAAAAAGTATGTTCGAAATATGAGTCATCCTGAAGGTTCCATTGCTGAAGGTTATTTGGCAGAAGAATGCTTGACATTTTGTTCTCGTTATCTCATTGGTGAATCTAAATTAAATCACCAAGTGAGAAACATTGATGAACAAAAAGTTGGTGGAGGAATAACTCGTCGACTTAGCACAACAAGTTTGAATCAAGCTCATCGTTATATTCTTTTCAACACAAAAGCAATGGATGTATTTCGAAGGTACTTTTCTATCATTTTGAGTTAAATGGTGTACTTCTTGAGTTATGTATGTATCACTTAAACTTTTTCAGTGCACACTTGCAACATTTGAAAGCTCGCCATTCACGCAAATCTGCTAAAACTTTAGATACAATGCATCTTCTTGAGTTTCCAGATTGGATAAAAAAACACGTAAGTTTTGACTTCACATACTTGATAACCTTTACACTGATATAATTTAATATTCTGAAACTTGTACAATTTAGGTTCAAGAACTGCGCTCTGAAAATAATGTAGATGTACCAGAAGATATAAAGTGGTTATCACAGGGCCCTTTCATCGAAACGACATCATATGATGGATATATAAGCAATGGATGTCGATTTCTTTGTAAACGTGTAGATGTTAATCGACAAACTCAAAACAGTGGGGTTTATCTATCTGCTGATACTAGTCCTACGACAGTTGCCAAAACAATAACATATTACGGCCAACTAGAAGATGTAATTGAAGTGCGATATGGTCCTAGTATTAGAATTGTGCTATTCGAGTGCAAGTGGTTTGATGAGAAGATCAATGTTGGACTTCAAGTCGATAAATATGGATTTACATCCATTGATTTCGGACGGAGAAAGCATGAAGACGATCCTTATATTTTAGCAGCTCAAGCACAACAATGCTTTTATATCAAAGATAACACAAGAAGAGGAGACCATCACATTATTGTAAAAGTACCTCCTAGAGATTTGTATGACATGCCTGTTGATGGTATATATGGTATTGGCACAATGCATCCTAGTGTAGTAACTGTTGATGAAGAAATAAATACTTGGATGAGATCTGATATACCAGGCGAATGCGTTGTCCACGTTGTACTTGATGAATGTGGTAATTAAAATTTCTCTCATTACATGTAATTCAGATACACCATTTTCATTACTCATTGTTATTTACTATTTCTCTCATTACTCATTGTTATTTACTATTTTGTCTGGGCCATATTCAAATGTTTAGCATAAAGATTTAATTGCAATTGATTTATGAAAACAATATTTATATGTTTAAACTTGTATTTTTTCAAAAGTGCAATGGATCATCTATTATCCTTGTGATTTTTTAAGAAAAGTGCTACATAACATATTTGTTTGAGAGTTCTGATTGTAGTGATCAAGTAGTGGAAGAATTTGATATATGTTTTGTAGGAAACCATGACAATAGAAGATGCACGATTTGTGCTTACTTTCCATTTGCAAGTTTACAAATAGTTGGAAAAGCACATTATAGCTCATAGTGGTTGTTCTTACATAGCAGAGTCTATGGTCGTAACAAAAGTAATCGATGGGGCTTTGTGGTCGACAGATTTATTTGCAAAGAATAATCTGTTGGCAAAAAGATACTTGCTGATGTGATGATAGATCAGTCTCTTTTGTTTCTTCGCAAGGTTTCTGGGCTCTGTGTTTACCGGATGAATATTATCTCATAGCTTGCTTGCTCAAAAAAGATTTGGACTGTAATCATCACGAGAGAATAAAGCACGTTGATGCAACCTGTAGCATCATATGAGATGTAATTTATACAAAGATCAAATTGTGACGGAGAATGTTGACGGAGAATATACCTTGTATTGTCTTATTATTTCTGGTACACCCAATTCACTTGCATCTGCATAAACTAGATCAACTGAAAGGAAGCTCTCATTAGATAGATGCAAAGTCTTCGTAGTAGGGAGTAGGCCTCCTTTAGAAAATGCACGAATCAATGTTGAAGCTTCTGCAGCTGGCTTTGCTGTTTCCGAGGAAGGTACTCCACAGACTAAATCAACATTGAAGGGAAACTTTTCTACTACCTATACCAAGAACAAAACCAAGAGTTGCTTCAAGATGTGTAAAAATGTACTAAGCCAAACATCTAATTTCGACAGATGCATAGCAACTATCTCAAACAAAGTAGCTGAGAATTGTTGAAACTCAGTTACTTATGTGGCGACTTGCATTTATTTACATACAGTTTCACCAATCAGATGAACATGATATGAGTGCCTCGGTGAGCACATGAAGTCCAACAGTTATATAATTTATTGTATTATGGTCAGAATTAAGAAGTCAGCTAATAGCAATAAGTTTTGGTCTTGCTATGTTAATGGTGGAAAAAGTCTACATGGTAACTGTTAAAAGTACATGTACAACACCCACAAAAAATGCATGGTTTGCACATTATTGCATCGTTTCAATTGAGATACAAGATAATTGCTTTGATTGGTGTTTAGCATAAAGATTTAATTGCAATTGATTTTATGAAAACAATATTTATATGTTTAAACTTGTATTTTTTCAAAAGTGCAATGAATCATCTATTATCCTTGTGATTGTCTATCCTCATGGAAGATATTAATATGTTTTTTATGTTCTTTATTTCATTGTTTCTTACGATTATATTCTTTTAAAATGTAGAACAATGAATATATCAAAGAAACTGTATGAATCTAAGAGAGGACGTGCTTGCTCTGTAAATAATGAAGAAGCAACACATGAAACTAATATTGATGAATTAGAGGATGATGATGATGTGTGCAGTGATTCTGTCCAAGTTAAGAAAAAAGGATGAGGGTTTAATACATTAGAGTTCTTTACACATAAAGGAGATGACCGCCATGAACTTGAATGGAATAAGTATGGTCAGGTAATAGGAAAGAATGCGCCAAAATTACGTGCTGCATGTGCATATTATGCACGTTGTTCGTGGTTATTTCCTATTGACAAGAAATGGAAGGAGATGCCGAAAAATGCTTGGATGGACACTTGGGTTTTGTTAAAGGTAATTCTTTGTTAATTAATATTTATTTTTATATCTTACTTGTTAGTATTATTTCTAACCTAAAATTTCTTTTATAGGGTGATTTTGAATTGGACGGGCATCCAAATGCATTTAACTTTGTCTTTGAGCTTGTCCATGTTCGTTGCAAGACTTGGAAGAGCGAAGTGAAATCAATATGGATGAATAATAAAGACAATCCTGCACGTTTAAAAGAGAGACTTTCACAGGACCCTCGTATTGATGAATCACAATTTGCAAATTTAGTGAGACAATGGAATACAACAGACTCTAAGGTATTTAATACTTAAATCTTTACATTATTGGTTGCTAAATGTAATCGGTTCCTTTGCCAAATTTCTTAAATTGATAGTTTATTAAGCTGATCAATATTGTATGATGCATTACTTAATTTTAGTTTCACCATCGCACTACTTGAATTAGGCAAGGGCTTTGATCAATCAAAAGAATCGTAAAAAAAAGACTTTGGATCATAGATGCGGAAGACGTCCACTGGCTACTCGTCGTCATGATTTTGTAAGTTAATATTATTTAACTTATTTTGTCTTGAGTTAAAAGTATTGTCTTTGTATTTTATCTTTTTCAGGAAAAGGAGAACAATAGGGAGCCTACAGAGGTTGACATAATGAAAATCATGTACCCTAATGAGGAGATAGTGGTAAGTTATTACTCTTTTAATATTTTTGCTATATTGTTCATATTATTAATTGTTTTAAAAACTTGAACTAGGATAAGATTGGAGAATGCATTCAAAAATCCCAACAGACGCATCCGCATTTGTCTCTTGAAGAAAACATGTCAGTGGCATATTCACGTTATATTGGTACTGGTAGAAGAGAGTATGTTCGTTTTGTAGGTGTTGGACACGATAAATCTCACAAGCAATCAGATAGGGATAAGTTGCAAGCAATCTTGCAGAAAAGTAGAGAAGAACAGGTTATTTATCAATAATATGGTTGAATATTATCGTCTCTTGTATTTACTAATTAGTATTTTTCAGGAAACTGTGAAACAATTAAAAGATGTTATTGTTTCCCTAAATTTAAAAATTCAACGGCAAAGTTCGTCAATGAATGAAATACGTCATTGGGCACAACAGCTAAGCCAACATGTTGGATTTAGTTATCCTTGTCCACATTCAGAGGTCAAAATATTTGAGTTAATGCGTCTGTATTGCTTACATTAGTTAAAACTAATATTTCATTTTCTTGTCACAGAATATTTCAGATTTCTCACATGCGAGTGGTAGCGGTAGTAGAAATTTTGCAACTGGTAGGAGTAACCTACAGGTAAACTTAAAACATCATAGAAACATTATTTAGCATGATTGTTGTTTCTTTATTTACTAAATTGTGATTGTGGTCCTCCAACAGAGAGGTCAATATGTTAATGAGCCATTCAAAAATCTACCACACTCATCGAATACAATGCAAGATTCATTGCATTCTCTGGTATAATATCCTTTTTAATGTAATATTTATTTATAATAAATTTTTATCTACTAATTTCTTTCTTATCTTTTTACAGGAGGAACATGATCAAAGTTGATTTGAATTTAGAAATGATGTCATTTGACTCTTATAGAGGAGAAACGATCACTCTTATTTGTTGATTACACAATTTCTGGGATGATGGTGACCATCACCGTGATATTAGATGTTTTATATGGAATTGACATTGATGGACTTTAAACTTCTATGAATTTTTTTGATGCATGTTTCTAGTTTTATTAAATGTTTCCTATGACATGTTGTTACATTTTTTCTTTTGTGCAATTGATTACTCGATCATTTTCTGTTTGTTCTTAATCTACTACTTCATCTCTTTTTTCCAAGAATATATCTATCTGTTGTATTAATCTTTTCTACTTAGATTTTAAGGTAAAGAATCCTATTGGCGAGGAGATTCTTATTGAACTTTTAAGGTAAAGAATCCTCATGATGATGAGTTATTTATCAATTTTGCTCTTATAATTCATGTCCAATGTTTTAAGTAATAGTATTGCTCCATAGGGCTGATCTGTAGTGAAACCTGAGAAAAGAATATATTCTCATTGATGTAAAATTCTACACATGAGCCCAATTACTAATCCTTTCATGATGGGATATATTCTCACAATTGACATCTGAAACTTAAAAGACACAAATATTTGAATTAATTGCTTACAGGTCATTCGAGCTGGTCATTGTTTACAGGTCTTCTGACAGCTCTTCACAAGAACCAGCTAATTATTTTAAACTATCGCGAGCTTCTTTTCAATGACTTTGGCGATCGAGTCGCTCAGCTTCTGCATCTCGAGACAGTTTTTCCTCTCTGGCAGAGCAGAGGTAGAGGAGTCCATCAACAGATCATCCTTTCATAGCAGGCATAGCTCGATTACATCAGGCACCTTTCAACTTCTAAAGATTTTTTCCTCCCTTTCTTGCTCAACATAGAAACCACAATCTGACAGGTCTACAAGACCCTCTAGTATGTAAAATCATACATCGAAGAGCAGAAGATCAGTCATGTGCCAGTCATACTTTGTAGGTAAGCGTCGATTAATCCCATTTTCTGCACAGTGCTAATATCTCCGGACCTGAGTTGGATCTGTGCTTTGCAGCGACTGGAATGACAACAAGCGCGGGAATGTGTACAAGTTCCTAAGATCGCGGGGTTTCGTTTCATCCTATGATGTTGCACATCAATACAGTGATGTAGATGCACATAAGGTTGATAACCAATAAAATCCTGGTTTCTCTACAGTAAAAAAAGCATATATTATGTTAACTTGATTCCTTATTCCATCACAGTGGGTTAGCCACCTCAATCACCGCGGCAATATTTGCGGGGTGGATTTTATTTGGCTTCTGAATCCGCGTGGATACCGCAAGCCCCTCAGGACAAGCTGGAATGAAGCTCTATTCTTTATGATAAAGGTGCCAACTTTCTCAATTGCCGCAGTTCAGTTGAAATTGTTAGTTTGGTTTTTTTTCACATAGCATTTAGACCACCATCTCATGCTTTGATCTTCAAATCACATTCTTAGTACCTTCTTCGGCGAGCTTCACTTTCAGAATACGATGCTTTCGCTTTTCTCAAAGCAGAAGGTGCGGGTGATTGCATAATTTATTCAGGATTTTGTCAGGCATTATTTGAGGTACCCCGTCTTTTCTATAACTTGGTATGTAAAAACTATATCAACAACTTCCATTATTAAATCTGAAAGATTTTTTTTTTGCAGTTGGGTTTAAGTGGGGGTGGTACTTATAACCTCTCAACTACTGCTTTTATTCAACTTCTATTGCAACACATCCATGAGAACAAGATATAGCTGTCATTATTTTTGATAGTAATTATCATCTGATGATAGTTGATAGAGTTAAAACTATCAACTATCAAGCTCAAATATTATTCCAAGTAATGTTATTCTTGCTATAAGTACTTTATGCATAAATCAGTTTATCTTTTCACGATTCTTCTCCATTTCATGAAAAATGAGATAAAGATTAAAACAAGAGTTGAAAAAAGATATGATTCTTGTCCATTTTATATGAAATTGACTTATGGACTTTAAATTTTTTTGAATACTTTTAATGCATGTTTCTAGTTTCTTACATTTTATGCTTTGAATACCTTAAACATGTTGGTACATATTTTCTTTTGTGCAAATACAAAATTGCAGATATCATTTTTCTTAAATCCTGAAAATTAACGGACATTTAATGCGTATTTGTGCTTAAGGGCTTCACAGTATATCTACAAAATTTGGACTTTGACTGCTGTCTCAGAAGTAGAGACAAACATGGATCCCTCACTGGTTTCTAAAACCTTGTTTTACTGCTTATTTACTTGTGATATACAACCAAAATAAAGGCCCATCGATCCTACAAACAAGAAAAACTAATTGTAGTTACTAAAATACAGATCAAATACACAAACTTCTCTGTAGCGAACGCCGTTTTTTTGCGTCAAACTTTCCATTTTGAATCTTTTTCATGGTCCAAGATCATAACTTTGTTGGCTCATCATGTTTCAGAATTTTCAGAAAATGTGGTCATCCATATTCAGCAAATTGAGGTTGATGCAGAGCGTCTGTTATTAAATTGTGCATAGAATCGGTAGATTTGCATCTGCGTCGTCCGGATATCAGCGAGGGAGCTCGTCCCAGGAAGTCCAGTCGGCGGCACTGCCCGACGCGAGGCATGCTGCGCACTGATCCTCGACTAGCATTCCACTTTGAAGTTGGCGCCACACATGACGCCTTCGCTGTCCACCTTCGGCATCGTCTTCATCCTGTTCATTGGTGTTCGAAGCTCCTCAGACCTCCCTTGCTGTGGAACATGCACCCTGCAGAGAATCAAGTATGCGCACACCTCAAATCTCTGTTGTGGATAGCAAAAGATTGCAGTTTCTGTAAACTTACCGGCAGGAAAAGGTGCGAAAGACCTGCCGCAGCCGTCTTTGATCGTATCCAGCTCGTTCGATATCGCTACAGATCCATTGGCAGCAATGCCCCAGTACAACGGGATTCCTCCGTCTGAGCTTTGCAGGTGAATTCACAGTTCAGATCCATTCACGTAAGTTCATCGAAACTGACAAACTCACCATGGCACAGAAAACTGCACCAGCCTTGCCATCGTAGACGACAAATGCAAAGCTCCCGTCGAGGTCCTTGACAACCTGACAAACTCACAAATAAGCACAAATATGCATGTATGTGTTGAGGTGCAACTTTGTAGATAATTGTGGATAATTCATTGTAAGATTGGCATGCTTATTAATATAAAAGGAAATTGGAGCACGTATCATGTGTATATTGGTTTCGATTTGTACGGGTTTCTCCCAGACAAAATATGCACAAAATTAGTAATTGTTCTAGACTGTTAATGTTGTGGTGACTTATGAATTTCGTCACCACAACCAACCTACCTTTATGGCTGTAGTGACGAAATAGCTGTCAAAATAAGCATTGTTACCGTCTTGTAGTCATCACATACTCTGGTGACGCGACTTGTGTAGATAGAGTTGTGGTGACGAAATATTTGTCATATTAGCCCTTTTCGTCACTACAAGTCATTAATTTGTCATTTCAGTTTTGTCACTAGAAGCCTATTTTGTTGTAGTGGTCGATCGTGGTTAATTAATATCTATTCTCACCTATTTTAATGCTTTGTTGGTAATAAATTTATATTATTTTCTTGGCTGGCATGGTCTCAATTTTGTACTAATCAGATTGATTTCGAAGTCAATTTCGATATATGATATCAAAACAGAAAATGGAACGATGGAATTTGCTAGAACCTTTTTTATTTTCCTTTAATAAGTTCATGACCTCACTGCTTCATAATACAAGATACAAGATGCTATAATTAAAAAAGATACCAATATATATCAAATCTTTAAATTAAAAAAATACAGTTGTCTGGTTACACATAAAAAATAAGTTATCAGCGCAATGCTCACTGCTAACCTCCCTACAACAAGCATCCCCACATATCAATTGTCAAATGCCTAATCGATCAACAGCTGACGATTTTGTGTGCGGACTCCCGGCAATACTTTAGGTGTCACAGGTGCCGGCACTAATGCTTAAACATCTGCAAACTTGAACTGATCGATTGGTTGGAGCACCTTGTCAAGTAGCGGTGTAGATTGCGAGCGGCTACTGATTGATTACCGTCCATGTCAATGGCGCGATAGATCTGGTAGAAAAAGAGCTCAATCAAGAGTTTACTTACCATATAATATTGAATGAATGGTACCTGACATAAATTAGAACAATGACGTTGTTCTCCATCACACCATTGGCGTCGACCATGCCACAGCCGTCCATGATGACACTGCTATCCACCATAACGGCAGAGAGATGAGAGATCTATTGCTGTTTTGGAGAAGAAGGGGTATAAATGGGGATTTGTAAGATAAAAGGTCTAAGGGTTTAGGGGAAATTCAAAGGTAGTCGGGAACCCTTTCCTCACCATGAAGAATACCACCACAGAGGTTTACCGTCTCCTTTGTCAACATCACCGCATGACAGTCCTCGATGGATGCCTTTTGGCTATAGATCTCCCCCTTCTTCGCTCTTCCTCAACATCCATAAGCCCTAGGTCGTGGTCCACAGCCCTACGTTCTACTCCCGATCTCATCTGAGAAGAACCCAGGGCGGCTTACCTCTGCTATGATTGCAGAGCCTCCGCCGATATTCTTTCACAGCATGACCCTCCTCCGCATAGAGGCATAATTGGAGTGAGAGGTGGAGTTACGGTGTAGAATGGAGTGAATGAAGAAGGAGAAGGGACGGACATGAGTGGGTTTATAGTTGAAAAAAAAGGGAGATGAACAGACGCTGGATCCTGGAAAGGTTGGAATCAAACCCAACATTTATTAAGAAAATGTTGGTATTTAATACCATGTATCGACATTGAGCATTAAACGTCGATCATATTTTAAATTCGGCGACATTAGTATTAAGGTCGGCTTTGTTTTGACTAAGGTCGACGTTCATGGTGATGGAACGTCCACTTATCTTAAATTCGGCGACATTAGTATTAAGGTCGGCTTTGTTTTGACTAAGGTCGACGTTCATGGTGATGGACATGTCCTAATCTAAGGAAGCATTTCTTTGAGTTATATAATGATTCCAAGATTTTCTTAACATATCTATTGTTATAGTCTTAATACCTTCTTTTCTTAAAAGTATGGGACAACCGGATCTTTATATTGGTTATTATCCCTACATCATTCCATATGAGTTGGATGCCATTAATATAAAGCACGAGGAACACAATGGAACTCTCACTAAGCTTTTTGTATACATGTGATTTATTAGGATTTGTACGAAATCGTATTTCTCTATGATTTCGTTGA
This sequence comes from Ottelia alismoides, assembly GCA_037367405.1. NCBI lineage: Eukaryota > Viridiplantae > Streptophyta > Magnoliopsida > Alismatales > Hydrocharitaceae > Ottelia > Ottelia alismoides. Next base: position 409,578 of record JAZKJV010003768.1, read on the forward strand.
ATCTGATATTCCAATAAGGAGAAGCTTGTTTCCATGGATGGATTTCTTTAACTTGCACATCTTGTCTTCTTATCCCATGAATCCTTAAGGCTATATCATTAAGATATCCTCGTCGAGGTATCCATTGAGAAATGTAGTCTTGACGTGCATCTGACATATGCCATAGTCAAGTTATGTAGTTATAGATAGTAATATCCTGATGCATTTGAATATGGTCAAACAAGAGAATATCTAATTGTAATCGATGCATTCTTTCTATGTTTAGCTATTGGCTATGAGTCATGCCTTAGAAGTCTCTACCTTCCCTTCAGGTCCCATCTTTTTTTTAAAGATCCATTTACCCAATGGGTTTAACACCATTAGGTGGATTCTCAATGGTTCATACACCAATCTTGTGCATGGAGTCTTCTTTAGACTCCATTGTTATCATCCATTTATTCATGTCATGATCTACTAAAGCTTCCTCAAATGAAGATGGATCATCTTCATATTCTTTTGATATATGGAATCCACTCTTCTTAGGTGGCCTTACTACCCACAAACTCTTTATACGAGGTATAAGTGCGCCATGCTCTATTATTTCTTCAGCTTCTAGGGTTGGAACTGTATAAGTCTTACTACTCGATTAACTCCTTTACTTCATTTTTGTGTAGACTTCTATTGAAGTTATCATCAAGAAATTTTACGCCTCTAGAGAAAAATACCTTACAAGTATCATGGTCAAAAATTAGGATCTTTCTTTACATAGCCAATGAAGTATAAATCTCTAGTGTGAGATTGCCATTTAATTGCACCCACATTTTTAGCATGGGCCAAGCCACCCTAAATTCTCAAGTGTGCAACAATTGGCTTGGTTCCAAACTAAAGCTTGTGAGATATTTTATCTATTGATTTGCTTGGAATCTTCTTTAGCATGTAAGCCACAATCTTTGTTGTGTGTCGCAAGAAACTAAGAGGTAGTTGTATTTTGCTCAACGGTGATCTCACCATGTCCAACATGGTTTGATTGTACCTTTCTACAATTCCATTGAGTAGGATAGTCCTTGAAGGAGTTATATTGGAAATAATTCATAACTCCTTACTGTATTCTTCAAATTCTTCTGGTTTTCACCGTTTTGATCAAATCAAATTTGTTTGATCTTTATTTTAGATTATTTTTCAACCAAAGTTGTGAACTCTTTCAATTTTTTAAGATTTCAGACTTTGAGACGTAATAGGAAGATAAAATACTACATCAAATTATCTTCAATAAATGTCACATATTATTGATGTCCATTATGAGTTGTCATAGTAAATGGGTCGTATGAATCAACAATTGCATCATATCCCATCTGGATGATCATATCTCCTTAATCAAGCATTTTCTTTTCTTAAATAAATACAATAAATTGCCAATATGAATAGAAGCATCATAATCAATAATCCAAGTATCTTCTCATCGATCTAATAAGTTGGTTTCAGTGATGAATATAGATGTATTACTTACTGGTACTTTACTCTTTCATTTCTCTAAGGTATTCACATATTCTGGACACGTAAAAACTCATTCACATGCAACGAAGCTTGCTTCTGTGTTGCTTCCGAGGGTGGCTAACACAATTGCCCTCGATGGCTCGTAGCCTTATGACATTTCACCTTCTCTTATGGAGTTAGGGTTCTACGAAGGAACCCTTCATGGGTTCGAACTTCTCAATGACTCTGCTTCTCCAAGCAACTGAGAGTATATGTTGAAGAGGTGGTAGCCTGCATATATTGCAATGGACCTTCAAGGAGACAATTGATTTGCAATATTTGATTGTGAAGGCAACAATCAATTTTGGTCATAATCTTAGATGTGGCATTTGATCAGTGACAATGTTGTCGGATTGTGATGAGTCTGATGCTATTGATTGCCTTGAGATCCCTCTTTGGGGAAACAAGTCCCTTGCTAGTTTTGTCACCATCACATACCACATGCTTCCATAAGGATTAGTGGGAAAATGCTACAAAATCTTGATGAATATAATCATATTTTCATGTAAAAAAAGAAATATGGAATCTCCCACATTATTTGCTTTGATACCACGTGAAAATATAAAGGATAAAATGTAGAATCATAGAACAAGAAGGAAACCTTGGATTTATATGGCTTCATGTTCCCTATGGATTGAGATAAAACTATACTAAAAAGTCATTGAGGCTTATATAATGAATTATGTTTCTCAGGGATTGTAAGTGGTGTAAGCTCTTTATATAGACCCACCAACATTGTACCACCATTAACCAATGTGAGACTTAAAAGGAGAAGTGTAATAGATTCTGGAGACATCCGATTACCCATTTAATATAAAGTTCAAGGCTAAAAGGTTTTTTGTATCCTATATTATACATTGTTAGTTGGATGAAACAATTATCTCCATAAAATGTTTTGGTATCCATTAATCAAAACATTTAGTATGAATTTTTGAGGGCGTATGTTTGGATAAAATTTTCCCTTTTGATAATGAAAAAGACAAACAAAGTTTAATAAGTAATTGAATTCTAAACTACATATCTCTCCAAAAACAATCAAATTTTATACACATGTAGTGTGTTAAGGAACAGCTAAAAGCACCCCCCTAACAATATGCATTTCCGGCAAAACCATTAAGAGTTAGAGAGATATTTAAAAGTTGTTTCTTCTACCTATATAAAAACAAGTGAGGAAGAACTCCAAGACTTGTAACCTATAACTTTTCTACAATACTAATCACAAATCTCACAAAATTTAAACATTCCCTCTTTATGTCAAAAGCAAAATGTATCGAATAAACAAATAATGTAACAAAGAGAAGAGTTAAATATTCATAAGAAATGCATTAAAGCAAATGAATAGTTCGATACAAGAATAAAAAGCAAACAAAAATAAAAAATATGCATGTCTGTCTTATACAAATTTTATACTAGGGGAGAAAGTAATAAACTACATAATAATAAAAACTCAAGTGATCTTCAGAGTCAAATGTTGCTTGGATCAATGTAAAGAAATGAGGGTCTTCACGCTGATATCTTTTAGAATATCCAGCTTGATCACTACTAAAATGTTAATAATCCATGAATCTTTGATGAGTCTCTTCTATGGAATATAGACACTAGTTCACATGTTCTTCAAAATAATTTTCTTATGATGCAGATTTCCTCAAAACTTTGGTAGATCTCATGTTGGTAGTTCGGAATAAATGGCATCCTAGAGTACATGTCCTGATTTGGATGGAGTTGGGTAATTATGGGAGGGTTCCAGACTAAAGGTTGTTGAAAATATGATTAAGGAGGTTCAGGGTTATAAGAACTAGAGGGAATATCATAAAGGTCTCGTTGAGTGGGAGATGACTCCACTTCTGTTTCTGATCTAGTAGGTTCTTCTCCAACTTTGAGAAACCTCCCTTCGTTAAAAGAGAAATTGTCAAAAATGTGAACTTTGGATATCTTCGACTGGGACGACGCGTGATGCACAAATATGTCATAGTGATAGGAAAATGTAGATATGTCAAGTAGTGAGATTCCATGGCATTAAAAATGATCAAATCCAAAATTTAGTCCTTTTCATGAGGTGTAGACAAGAATGTTCATGTCATGAAAAAAACTTCCAAACTCTCCTTCATGAGAAAAGAAATCCAATCAATAAAGCGATAAATTATTTTGGGAATTTTTTAAAATACTTATACTACAAAGGTTCACCATATCGGATACGAGAGGGTTTAAAAAGCTCAAACAATAATATCAATATCAATAGAAAGACTTGGATAGTGATCATATCCTTAAACGCAAGAATAGTAAGCCTTGAACAGTCATTGCCTAAAAGGTTGCAAGGTAATCATGACCAAAAGCGCTCTTGATTATTGCAATATTTTTTGATGCATTACAATCTTGAGTTTATTTGGGATTTGAATAGAAAATATGAGTAGAATCTCTATAATAATCCAAATCATAAAAATGTGAGCTAAGAAACTTGATTAGACCTTGATGAGCAAAAAGTTCTTAAAGGTTAGGAAATTATTCAAAACAGTGATCCTATTACATCGATTGAGATTGAATGATCTATAAAAAGTGAAGGATTTGTATCACTTCTTGGCAACTTCAAAGTAAAGTTGAGATTGAGGAAAATGAGAAGTAGAACCACAAGAAGCATCATGATAGAACATGACCCAAAAAGGTAGCAAGACTAACGAAGCATAATGGATTTTTACAAGTATACCAGTATATATACCTATAAACAGCGATACTCGAACCAAAAATAGAATTGGGAAAAAAACTCTACTTTGACTCCAATCTAAAATACTGCAATAATTTATATTTGAGGGGTTAAGAAAAATCACTGCAAAGCAAAAGTACATCATTCCACATAAACAACAAGAAGTAAGATCAAAAATAAGAAAAACCTAAGAAAACTAGATGTTCTTTCAATAATGGGAAGTTGATTGTGACTTAAAAAAGAGATTGAAAGGATGGTTACCTATGATCTAGAGGGTATGTGGAACTAATCCGAGAGCGAGATCTAGAGTTTAAAGTTGGATTTGGAGAGGCTTGGATGTGGGAGAGACATATTCTCTTGGACAGTGTTTCTTTTTCTTTTATTTGGGAGAAAAGGAAAAAAAGGGCTTTTGGTGGAGTTTGAAAGAGCATTTTGGGTGAGGGTTCGACTACAAACATTTCAGCCAATTATCTACTATGTACAAATAACCAAATATCATGAAACACATCTAAATAATGATAAGAAAAATGTTTTTTCAGCAATTTTTTATACATTATTCTCTAAAAAATTAACTTTTCAACCAAATCTATTGGGAAGGGCAGAGGAAAGTATTGAACTCCCCTTTCTAGATACCTAAAATGGCCGTACTGGGCTCATTGTTCCTTGAGAGTTCTTATCTCGTTAACCTCATTTGATTTCAATCACCCTTTAGTTTACTTTTGATATTGAGAAATTGCAATCACTTAATTTGGAATAACAAGCTTTCTTCTAAAAAAGAAATCTTTCGTAATATAGCATCTTAGTGTATTATCCTCAACAAACTCTAGACTAACTTCTCATTTAATCACACTCTCTTAAGAAGTGGTGTCTAACATCTAAATGCTGCATCCGTTGGAGTAGAATGCATAGTTAAAATTCTTTTGAACTCATCCCACACTATCCAGTGTTCTTTGTCGACCTTCAACTTGGAGTACTACTTCTACTATTCCAGTGCTTGTTAGTGAGAAAATAACTCTCCAGAATGTCATGAGGGTGCATGCTGCAACCTCAAGAACTTGGGACAACTCCATGAAAAATTATTGGGATAGAAAAAACAATGCCTGAGGAGTAAGGAGTCTAGAGTAGAACAAGCTCTAAGAGGGTTTTGGTCAGTGTCTAAGTCATGAAAAGGGGAATATTTATAGAAGGGAACGATCCGAATAGATCGGCAAGGTATTGATTTCTTCTGCAAGGATTTCAGTCAGCTAACCAAACTGTCCAGTCTGCTGGAAGTCCTTGAAGTGTCAAAAAATGACCAACAGTTGGGAAACTAGATATTCACATATAGTTGAATAAAACTAAATTTTATTCGGCGAGGACGATTAGCAACTTATTAGAGTTATGAATCAGTTAATCTACCAACCCCGAAATGAGGGTCTTGACACACTCAATCAACTGACTCGCCAATAGGTGTTGTCAGTTATAGGCAAATTAGTCTGATGGATTGTTCAAGTAAGGAGTTGAAACATTTTGAAGAGAAAAATAAGGCAAATAACAATAAAAGAACACAACCTAAATTGTTTTCAAATTTAGCACTTATTCTCTTGGTAAAGATGTCTGCTAGTTGGTCAAGTATTCCTACTAAATCTAGCTCTGTTTCACCTTTAAGAATTTTTTCTTTGAGAAAGTGGTGACAAACATCAATATATCTTGTCCCTGAATGAAGGACTCTTGGATAAATTTATTTCACTCGTGTTGTCATAGGTAATTTTGACTTTTCAAAGTGCAATGCTAGATTTGATAAGGTTTGCTTCCTCTGTACTACTTGTGAGCATGATAAGTGAAATGGATGTGTATTCTACTTCATAGGTTGATAATGTGAATAGTTCTGGTTCTTGGAGAGGCAGGAGACTTGTGGAGAGGGAGAGGTTCTTGTATATAACAAACCTAAATTTTGAATTCCCATATGATACTTACGAATCTTATTTACTATTGAGAGATGTTATTCTTCAGATTCTTCGTGGAATCCAGCACATGAACAAATACTGAATAGAATGTCTTGTCTACTTGCAATCAAGTAAAGTAATGATCTAATAATTCCACTATAAAAAGTTTGGTCTAATTATTTTCCTTAGTCATCGCTATCTAGATTGCTTTTATGTGTCCACTTATGTAGAGTTCCCTTTAGCATTAGTTATTCCAAACGTATTGAGATTATCCTAATTGCATTTAGTCAAGTCGATGAAAGTATCATCTTTTAGCAGATGTATTCAGAAACCTAAACAAAACTTTAGTTCTCCTATGAGGCCCATCTCAATTTCACTTTAAATTTATGTCGGAGTTCTGTACTTGATGATCCAAATATATTGTCATCTAAGAAATTTGAAATATTAGAAACGGTGTGTATTTCTTGATAAGATCAGCTTCTCTCGATTCATAATTGACTTAATTAGCTAGTCTCTAACTCTATCGTATCAAGCAACTCATTTCAATTTATTAAAGCCTTCTTGAATTTGTATGCATGTTTAGTATTTTCTTTATTTATTAATTGTGGTGGTTTCTTAACATTTACTTCTTCTTTAATAAATCCACTTAGAAACACACTTTTTATATACATTGGGTATAATAGTTTATCTTGATATGATTTAGAACATACGAATGAATTCAAACTTAGATACAAGAGCATATGTTCCAGCAAAGCTAATTCCTTCTTATTGGGGGTAGCACAGGGCTACTAATCTTGCATTTATTCTTAATACTTTACATTTTTCATTGTGTTTGTTTCCAGAAATCTATGGTTAAATTATTGAGTAATCTTCTTGTTTAGGGACTAAATTCCTGACACCATTTCTTGTAAATTGGTTAGCTTCTTGCATCACACTAATCCGGAATTTATTTTTTATTGCTTATTTTTCCAATTCTTCCATATTACACAATCATTATAGTGATTTTTTTGTTTAAAGATTTTTCTTCGTAGTCCTCTAACTAAGTCCTCTTTTTACTAACTTGTTCAGGTATTTTTGGTGAAGCTGACAGAGGGAATAGGTGTCGACGGGAGAGGAGGTAGGGGCTGACGAGGAGGGGGAGGAGGTGTAGGTGGAGGAAGGAGGAGGGGTTTGGAGGAGGAAGGAGGGGTGTGGGATTTTTTTTTGAGTTTATATCAGAGCCAATGGATTAAGGATTAGTTAGATTAACTCAATGCACTAGTTGAGTTAATGGATTAAACTAGTGAAGGATTATGTATCTGAGACGGAGTGACTATTCAGGGGTTCTCGTGTAATTCATGATTATCAAGGGTTCTTGGTGTAATTATGAAACTACTCAAGGTTATATGTGTAAATATCCCAACATTTAATCTGGTATACTGTTTAATAAGGGTCCAAAACCTAACTTTTGCATCTTAACTCTAAATTATATGAAACCACCTTCATTAAATAGCTAATTAAAAGTTATATAAATTAAAGTGATTTTGATGAATTTTGAGTTTATATGGAGAAGATACATGTTTGTGAAGTTTGGATTTTGGATTTTTATTTTGTGTAGAGAAGGCACATTGTGCATTATTTTTATGTGAAATAAATTTTGTATTTTTCTATGTATTTTTATCTACATTTTTCATGTATAAAGTTTACCGATTTGATGTATAAATAATAAAAAAATAAAATAAGTCTCAAACTCAATTATTTGGCAAAATAAATTGGGGTTTTTATTGTTGTTTTTGGCCCTTATCCCCCCGACTTTATTTCTAGTCGACCAAGTCAATCCTTGACTTGTCTCAGGGTTTAGAATCATTCAATACCTTTGGTATTTTATTTCTTTTTCTTTTATTCTTTTATATTGACATTAAATATAATATTTTATACAATATTTATAGAATAAATAGTGAATGTTATTTTGTATAAATTAATGCTATATACTTGCATTTAGCTAGGAAATTAAGACCAAAATAGAAGAATAAAGGTAATGAAATGGAGATTCATCTGGTACCTATAAAAGTCAGAATTTTTTTATTTTCAAATTCACCTAATGATATGTGTGAATACTAATAATTTTTAGGTTTTCCTTATTTTCTACTTTCTTAGAGAATTTTACAAAAGAGTAAAATGTCTGATCTTTTTTTCTTAATAAAGAACACCAAAGTAAATTTAGAAAAGTCATCTACAATGACTTGACAAAAATTATATTCAATTAAGACTTCTTACTATGGTTACACAAAAAAGATCTAGATGTACAAATTTTGATGGTTAGGTTGTGGAAATTAAAGTCTTATTTTTTGTTTATGCTTTTTCCAATTCTTCTATATTACATAAGCATTATAGTGATTTTTTAGTTTAAAGGCTTTTCTCCGTAGTCCTCTAACTAAGTCCTCTTTTTGGTAATATCAGTTGTGCCCCTCACTTCGTCCTCCGTTATCACTTGTGCCCTTCCGTCAGATTGACTGTCAAAAAATTAAAATAACCATGGTTTATTCAAACCATGGTGTGGTTAAGAAGGGTATTATGGTCAGGGCGGTGTCCGTAACACCGGGGCACTCCGCCACCGAGAGCACCTGCAGCTTCTGGTCCCTCGTGCTTACCAACCTCACCACCCCCGCATCGCTCACCCCAGACCCGGACACGTCCAGCACCGTGAGCCCCCCGCACATTTGCCCCATGACCGCCAGGCTCCGGTCACCCACCCCCTTACACCCTTCCAGCCTCAACGTCTCCAACCTCTCCCCGAACGCCTGCGCTAGCACCATCACCCCCAGTCAAATCCTACCGCACCCGGTGAGATTCACGCTCACCTTCCTCTCCCCTCTCGGGCTCACCAGCTTCATCAACGAGTACAACCCCAGGTCTGTGATGAGGTCAGACCCATAAGCCCGACGCTTGACACGTTTGCGCAAACCGACGCCAACCTCAAAAGGAACCTGTCATCGATCTTGGTGCAGTTCTTGACCATGATTGAATATAGCAGAGGGCTCACCAACCCGCCACCGTCCTCGTCCTCATCGTTATAGGAAGTGATGTTATCGCACCTGACTAGGTGGAGGATCTTGAGGGTGCGGCCACAGGTCTTCATGGCACGGAGGGGAGGGCATCGGGGCGTAGGGGATGACATCGGGGCGGAGGGGGAGTTGCAGGGCAGGGACGGCGGGGTCCAGGGGGAGGTGCGGGGCAGGGGGAGGGGGAGGCCCAGGCGGCAGGGCGGCGGGGAGCAGGGGGAGGCACGGGACAGGGGACGGGGCGGCGGGGAACAGGGGGAGGCGCGGGAGTTCGTGACCACTATAGGATGAAGCCAACAATGAGTCTCCCACTGGAGAACTCCACAAAAAATAGGTCACTCAAATAGAGCGCCTCAAACAATGAGTCTTCCTCTGGAGAACTCCACAAAGAAACAGGTCACTCAAATAGAGCGCCTCAAACAATGACTCTCCCTCTGGAGAACTCCATAAAAAATAGGTCACTCAAATAAAGTGCCTCAAACAATGATAGGGCTCAGAAACCTCTATCCAACACTTCAAATAATTGTAGGGCAAGATACACTATGCAACAATGGTAGTTTCTTACTCTACCCATCAACCATCAACCATGGCATTATTAGATTAGGTTTGAGATAATTCCTTGACTCTTTTAGTGGTGATGCTTTACACATCGGGTTAGTCAGATTGCTTTCTCTGCAAAAATCAAGTAATTTTAATGCAGAATGAAAAAGAACAACCCCTACGTGAGACATATGTAGAACCTCCATGCTATGCTTGATTTTCCCTCTACTTTCTCCTATAATTTATCCAAATCAAAAGGTAGGGAAATTATAAATAAGCTTAACTTAGTGCTACCAAATCATGTGTTACAAAATCGAACCATTTGACATACCTATATGTCAGTCACAATCATCACTTATGTGTCTCAAATTCGATGTCATTATCTTAAAACTCTATCCATTTTAATAACTATCAATGTGTTGAACTTTGTAGTTTTATATATTGGTGCATTATTATACAAGTATTATGCAGAACATGCACTTTAGATAGTGATGAATAAGATGGGTATCCTGTTATGCTTGAGGTTTTACTGATACACAACTTCCTCAACAAGATGGAAGAGGTCAAGGTAGGGGTTGTACTAGTTCACATCTCAGATGTAATGATACACCTGAGATCCATGAGCAATTTTCATTTATTTTTTGTGTCGTTCAAATGACCCGTGAGCACTTTTCATTCTTCTTCTTTTTCTCGTTGGAATGTTCTTGTACTTGTTTGTTCTTTTCCTTTTCTCAAATTGCCTATGTTATTTATGTATCATACAATTTCATCTAATGGTATTTCTTTCGTATTCAATGTGAAGTTTTCATACATATAAGGGTAGGAATTGGTGGCATTCCAACACCCATAATATGCCATAAGATGATCCTAACATTCCAAGGCCGATCGTGTACTTGGGATCAATAAAATGTATGGAACCAACAATAAGAGAAAGGAATGAACCTCCAAAAACGTTCCCTCGTTATCTCCTCCTTTATAATTTGGCATCTTTGACAATCTGATTGTATATATATATATCGATGACCTTGAGCTCTCCCGCATGGTGGTGACAAACTTTGACGAGATCTGGTAATGGTGTGACGGTGATGTGGCAACGACAACTCCAATGAGCGAAAGTGAATGTTGCTAGGATTTATGATTAGGAGCATCTCACTCCCATTAAATATTGTAACGTCCCGGGCTTAGGTCACGGTCTGTTAGCGGAGCATTACTGACCCTGACAACTTCTTGAGATCGGGTCCATACGGACCCGATTAACCACCCCCAAAATGCTCAAGCCGGGTTGTTCGGTAGTAACCTCCTCACTTTTTATCCCACCCGGAAATTTCATGTTTCCACGGTGCGGGACCTTTTTGGGGTTTTACAACCTCCCCCACTTCCGCAACGTCCTCGTTGCGACATGGTCCATCACTTATTCCCAGTGATAGTGGTGGTTGCACGCTCCGGGTAGCCATTTCCTTCAACCTCATGTAGGGGCGACATCACCTCTCGGGTAACCCTTTCCACTATCAGAGAGAATTTGGCTCTGATACCATTTGTAACGTCCCGGACTTAGGTCCCCGGTCCGTTATCGAGGAAAGTTGGCCCCGACAACTTGTTGGGTTCGAGCTCAAATTGAACCCGTTGGCAACCGCCCAAAATGCTTAAGCTCAAGTTGTCAAGTAGTAATCCACATCACTGATAAATCACACCAACACTTCGTGATTTTTAGGTATGACACTATGTTTGGGGTTGGGGTGTTACAGATATACCTTGGAACTCGGTTCACATGTGATTCAGATCCTGAAATGGGCTTCACCTATGTGTACTATTGTGAACTAGCAGGGTTTTATTTTGACGTTGTTTAGATTGTTGAGAAGGTATCAACAAAACAAATCTCATCATAAGTGCGTTCCGATAAGTTGGATAGGATCTTTTGTGAGGGTAAAAAGTTGATGGTATTGCACCAATGTTTGCGACGGAGTAAGCCACCGTTCAAGCAGACTAAACTATTAGGGCAATCCCAGGAGATGAGTGATTGCTTTCAACATTGACGGCTTAAGGCCCTCCTATTTTGTTTTTGTCTTTTTTTCCTTCTTATTGTCCTTTGGGTTAACATGTTAGCCCTTGGACCCCTTACGAATTCGCTTATAACACCACAAAGACATCTTTTTGTTCAGATATAATAGAAATACTAATCTTACCATTCAAAAAAACTATTAGGGCAAGGAAATTATTTTCCAAAACACAAATCCCTGACTGACGGTGATCAAAAGAGGGAGCAGCCCATACAAAAGCTGAAAGGGATCCGGTAACGGAGGCGTGGTCCGGATTGGAGTCGAGAACAATATTCGGGTCCGTTGGCAATCCACATGGCTGAGGACTATTAACGCTTAGGGCCTGTTTGGTTGCTGGGTTGGACTGGGTTGGGTTGGGCTGGGTTGGGATGGGTGAATAGTAATCTGTGAGGAGAAAGTACCCTTGTGAATAGTAACCAGGGTTGGCCCAACCCTGCCCAACCCTGCAACCAAACAGGCCCTTATAAGTGCGGACGTGGGGAGCGGATGGGACCACTGTATCCGCAGGCGCCCGCCCTCGAAGAAAAGCGTGGGTGGTGGTCCGCCGTGCCTCGCGCCAGAGACGTTGCAGGCGTGGGGCCACTCTCTATCTCTAGAGCCGTCTGTCTCTTCTCTATTATTTCTGCCATGTGGGCAAAGATTTCTTTCCCTTTTTTTTCTTCGCATTTACGTCGACATCTGCAAATGTCTCCCTACATCTCTCGATCTTCCAAATGTCTTTTTTGGTTTTTTTATCACCAGTGTCCTTTTTAAGTTCTTTTAAGATAATGTAGGGGTACAAAGAATGCTGAAAAAGACAAAAATGGTTAATTTTGTAAGAAGCAAAGGCATAATTGTACGAAAAAAAGAAGAGGCATAACTACTGACATTGTAAAATTTAAAAAGGACATAAAAACTCTCTTTTTATATAGATGACAATTTTTATATTGTGGATTCTGGCTGAAGTGAAGGATAATTTTTACATTGATACTCGTAGGAGCTTACATTATAGATGATTATGATTTACGATTGAATTGTTCTTGGATTGCCGCGAGGCATATCTAATTGTGCGAAGTAAATGCCAAACTTTAGAAAAGTTTTATTGATTGAAAATATGTTCAGGTACTTTAGCAAAGTTTCATTGATTGAAAATATGTGTAGGTCCAAATACTAAGGTTGCCCAAATTTAGCAAAGTTTCATTGATTAAAAATATATTTAGGTCCAAATACTAAGGTCACGTTTGGATAGCGGGTTACTTGAGTGTGAAGTAACATGTTTTTGTGTTTTAGTGTTTGGATAGAGGGTTTGAGGTTGACAGGGTATGTTGTGATGTAATTAAATTAAAGTTTGAGAAAGTAGGTAGTTGTTGTGCTTTGATTGTATCGGAGTTTAGAAAAGTTAGTAAAAGTTGGGTATTTTATAATTTTTATATTATAAGATGGAATATTATATTTTTTGTTGAAATGGATAAAAAGAAATGAGCTATTTGATGTATTAAATAAGAGAGAGAATTGACTTTGGTGGGTCCCACAACGAAGTTAAGGATTTGAGTTTTGAAAAGTAACCCCTTTCAAAGAGGGGTAACCCTCCAACCAAACAAGTCCTAAACTTAATGAAGTACATAAGAATACCAATTTATTATGGTCCGGGTATTCCTCTTGAGCAAGATCAATACGTCGTAACTCTCGTAATTAAATTACTTACATTAAATCAAACTGTTTTCTAATGATAAAATATCGACAAAATATAAATGATATCATATTGAAGATTTACGAGAAGCCTATGGAAACTAGATCTGATGTGCGTGCATGCTCTGGAATAACTCCCTTCTATTTTTAAGAAACTTGTAGTGAAGGACTATATGACGATGTGCAAATATTCTACAGCTAGACGAAGAAATTAAATCCCACACATCACAAAAAAATATTAGGATTTCAAATATATCAAATATCCAAAGGATTTTGTTCATAAAGGTGGATAACAAACAAGTTTAAAACCATGAAATCACATGGAATTGAGTAATTATATGTTGTTGCATCATTCACGACAATTGGAAGGTATACCTTCAAAGGTGTAATAAATTTTAACGAAAGTGGTTTTATACTGTAAGTCTGATCTAAGCGGTAATTGAATATGCTCACATGTTGGTCACTACAAGAAAATTAAGCTTTTACTAATAGGGTTTGGGGATCTAAATCCATGTGTAGATAATTTTCCTACACCCACCATGTTTTCTCTCACTTTTTAATTTTTTTTTAAATAGATCTTTAGGATATTTAGATCACAATTTATCAGCGTTGTGTTATTCGAATTTCAACTTATTTTGAGACTTCTAACTTATCCATCAAGACAACCAAATTTTAACGGTCTTAGATTTGCTAAAATCGACCCCTTCTGATGGACATGTTATGAATGTCTGTTTAAAATGAAATTTGAAACATATATTCTACTTAATATTTTAATTAAATCCCCATGAGAATCCATTTCAAAAAAGTTAAAAAAAAGTGAAAAAAAATAGAATGGGTGTAGGAAAGTTACCTACACCTGAGTTTAGGATCCCCAAACCCTTACTAATATATATCTTTAACTAAATGTGGTGTATACATAGTTGCAATCCATTTCGAGACTATACCAACATCGTATGGAGTTATAGATGTCATTGTGAAACTTTGCTATTTGATCTGTTGTAATGGTAGCCACGACTGTAGTGGTAGAATGCACCTAGTCTCAAGCTAAGTTCTACCATTATTTCGTTACTACGTTTGTAGTTGTGAAATATGGATAATATTAACTAAGTTGAGTGTCCCCTCCCCTCATTTTGGTAGTGAAAATTTGACTCATGCCCTCATATTCTTCTCTTTGGTCACCATCCTTCTCCTATGTCACTTCCCTCCTTCAACACCACCATTACCTCCTCCTCCTCCTACTACTTTATTCATCACCATCAAAACCTCCATTCCTCCTCAAATCCTCTACCTCGCACATGACTCCAACAACCATGCATCCTTTGGATGTCTCCTCCATGATGATGGATCCAGGATTACAGACTAGACAGGGCACATCGGCAAATAATAAATAAATAATATTACAAGAAAAAATAAATCAATATAAATATACATGAGCGTAGAGACATAAAGATATGTTTTGCATATAAAAATTTAGGATTTTTAATCAGTTGTGCCCCTATGAGATATTGCAATATCAGTGATGCCACTCTCTTTTTGGGAATATCAATCGTGCCCTATCTTTTTGTAAAATTCACAGTTTTGCTCTTCTGTTAAGGTAAAGCAGGGGGATAATTGATATTACAAAAGGGCAGAATTGTGAATTTTGCAAGAAGGTAGGACAAAACTGATATTCCAAGAAAGAAAGGGCATAACTGATATTGCAATATCCTCAGAAAGGCACACCTGATAAAAATCCAAAAATTTATGGGAATGATGGGAGATAAGATGTTGGATACTTAACATCTTTTGTTTTTAAATCATGATTTGAGAATCATGTTTTCAATTTATAGAAAATATCCAAATATGCCATAAATTAGCTACAAAAATTATGGCCAATTAAACAATTTTAAAGCACCTAAGTAACAGCTACAACATTAAAGTATAGATTGGTAAAAAAATTGCTTCCAATTGCATTACTCAATTGGTAAATTGATGTTTGTTAGCTCAAACGTACACATATATGCCTATAAAGTATGGAGATATTGTATTATTATTACATGCATTAGAGTTGAAGACTTGAAGCACATGACTGTGAGGTTAAAAGGGAGCTAGGAGTGTCAGGGCATCTCCTACTCTTTGCAGTGGCACATTCGAGACTGAAGAGAGAGGCGGGACCGTCAGAGAGTCGGAGGTGGCCAGTGTTGAGACGTGCTTTTAGTTCTTGCCATAACATGTCGAGGACTCGAGGGAGGAGGCGAAGTGTTGTGGTGCGGCATCAATGCATGGGAGGAGGCTCAGGGAAGAGCATCGACCTAGAGAGAATGCGTGGGCTCGGGTCTGGGTTTCGAGGGTTGGACTGGAGTGTACGATTCCAATTCTAAATTATCGGATGATGAGGGGCACAAAGGGCATGTGTGGATTTCATATTTCAAATTCTTGGATGATGGGAGTCACAATTGCATAGCTACATTTTTAAAATTTTTAATGATAGAATTTGAGAAGTTAAGGGAGGGGGCACGTGCCCCATACTAAATGAATGAGTCAGCCCATGCGTGGCTCCATCTCCATCTTGCCCGCATGTTCTCTCATCGCCACAATTTGCACAACATTACCTCCTCATGCATAAGATATAAGGAAATGTATATTTTTTAATACTATTATATATAGCTATTTCTATTATTAAGGATAATAGTTATGTGGACTCATATTTCAATAATTTAACCATATCTACTAAATGCAAAGTTGACCTAACATCTAGAATGGATGTTACATAACTGCATAAAATATATAAACGGATCTCAAGTTGTATGAATAACGGGCACTAAGCGTAAAGTGTCATGTACCAAAGACTCAAAATTTCCTTGCTAAGCTACATGAAAGAGGTTTTCAAATGTTCACAGAAAGAATATTGCTATCCTAAAGTGGTAAGCAAGAATGTGCTAATAAAGACGTTTCTTGATAATATCATCATGATTCTTGAAGTCACATGCAGTAGTAATACTAAACCAAATATGACGAATAGAGTGGTATTGAGCTTGTATGTTATTTTTATATACCCAAAGGTCTTGGTCTAACAATCGTGATCAATTCTTTCAATCTGATAGCATTAAGTTCTAAAGAATGGATTTGACTTCCCTAGTGGAGGCTTCTGCTATGTCGTTCATTGTTGGGTGGTAAGAAGACATGACTCTATGGTTTATGACATACTCCTTCACAAGCTTCTTGACATCTTTACTTATGAAATGACTACCTCCATCTCAAATCAATATATCAAAACTTTGAATCGTGAAATAATGTACTATTGTAAGGATTTGTAAATTGTTCTACCATTTGCAGTTCGAGTAGGGATATCTTCCACCCATCTACTGACATAATCTATAGAGAACAGAATGTATCAAAGTCACTAAGGAAATGGTTCCTAAAAACCAATGCCACAAAGCATCAAAGATCTCATAAACAATAACAAGATTCATTGGCATTGCATTTCATGAACTAATTGTACCTCCCGACTTCTGACATTCTGGACAACTCCTCACAAAGGTACACGCATTTTTCACTAGAGTTGGTCACCAAAATCCTCTAAGTAGTACTTCTGCTTGTTTCTCTTCCATGAATGATGTGCTTCTACATCAAAGTGAATGACACATAGTGAGGACACTATTGTACTTCTCTTGCAGAGCACGTCGCTTATCTATGCAATTTGATCATTCGTGGAAAAAGATGGCATCCTCCTAATGGTACTATCTAGCCACGGATGATAGTCTATCTACCTTTGGCCAACCTTGAGGACATTCTATGTGACCAAAAAGTTCATTATATTCTGCATACCATGGAAGTTCTACGACTGCAAAGATGGCCTCATCTGGGAATCTCTCTATAATATCTAATGAGTACTCTTCTAGATATGACAAATGCATAAGAGGTAATCAACTAAAATATTTCCCTACTATATGTTTATCTTTTATTTCCAAATCAAACTCCCGAAGTAGAAGAATCCAACTAAGAAGGCATGCCTTAGCATATCCTTCTTTTCCATAGAAATTCTGATAGTTGAATGGTATGTATACACTATAATCTTTGAGCCCAAGAGATAAATTTGAATTTGTTAAGTGCGATTAGCACTGGCAACCTTTCTTTCTTTTGAAATATGTATTTGTATTGGGCTTTATCCATTGTCTTACTGGCATAATTGATAGAAAAGGAACATCATTCCTCTTTTATACTAGAATATCCTCAATTGCGATATCTAATGCATCCGTCATGATCTTGAATAAGAGATATTGTCCAGTTGTTGCAGGATAGGAGAACTGATTATCATTGACTTTAATGTGAGGAAGGAATCAAGACATTTATAATCTACAACAAACTCGATTGTTTTGCCTAAAAGTTCATTCAACGATGGAGGCAATCTTGGAAAAAAATATATTTATTGAACTATTGATAGAAAAAAGACGTACCCCAGAAATGACTATAATTGTTTGATGTTGGTAGGAGGCTCGAGTCTCTTGATTAGATTCACATTGGACAGGGGCAACATCTATACCTCGTCACGAGATGACATGATGAAAATCTTAATCTTTGTCACTCTTAATTAGTTGATGCTGTTTTAGTATGTCATAAAAATCGGTTATCAAAACTGCATAAATTTAATCAATTAACAATCCAATAATTTATTTATTTTACTGAGAAAACTTCGGGGTCGACTCAGCGGTTAAGGATTGTTCACTTTAAACAATGCAATACTCAAGTTTTCTAACGAATTATTTTTTGTATTTTTTAAGAAGAAAATACTATGCAAAATTGATGTTCAGAATAAGTTGAATGCAAATTTAATGGACCCCATGTAATTTTACAACAATTAATATCGAACATAAACAAGCACTGAAAATTTAGCAAATACTTCTTTCCTTGAGATTAATGGCATGAAAAATACAGAATGCACTTTTGTGGGTTTTTGCATGCCAAATGAATTAATAGTGCAGTGCACTACATTTATTGTCTTTACAAATATTTAACGATGAAAATTGCATTAATTCTAAAAAAATAAATTCATGGTGTATATCAATGCAAATGAGATCTACTAAAAAAATTTATGATTTTGAGTTTAATTGAATTAATTAAAAATGCAAAATGTTATTGTCTTGAATTACATATATTATTATTTTTAAGCCCACTAAATCAATTAAAAAACCCCACTTAAATTGTCGATGAAAGCAAATCAAGATGCACATGGGGTATTTTTTTCTTACAAAATATTGTAATGTGATCAAATTTAAAATTCTCAATGCCAATCCACAAAATATTTTATCTAAGACAGAAATGACAATGAATTCAACAAAATATATAATCCCAAAATTTGTAAATCCAAAATTTATTGATAAATTTATAAAATATATCAAAATATATGGAAGAAATTAAGTCTGAGGATAGTAATTTTATTTTATGCTAAACCAGAAAATATATAAAAAATAGAACTTTTTCCTCGACTTCCTCTTTCGAGCACAAGAAGAATATGTCCTTTTTTTTAAGTATCGGTCCCAATGTAATCAAACGATAGAATGGAAAAAGTTATTTATTTCCACTATTTTTAATTCCATTCTCTACTGATTCCCTTAGGCCTCATATGTTATGTTATTTTAGAAAGAGGAATGAAATCGCTATTCCTCCGTTGAAGTCATTCCTGTATTTGTTATATTTGCATTCCGGCGAACTAACGGGCTTAACAGCTCCACTGCCTTGTGGACCGGCACAGATGTTGGGTTTTACCTTTCATTTGGGCAATTTATGCTGCGTTAATAATTATGTTGTATATTCTTATCTGTGTAAGATGCACATGTTTTTTCAGATATTTGCATCGTATTAGCTTCGTACTGATCGCTTCACTATTTCAGTGAGGGTTCATAAGAGTGAAAACTATGCTTAGGGCAATGTTTTTAAATCGAAATGGAGATTGAATCGAAAATCTCTTCAAAAATATTGGATCGGATCGGATCATAGAATCAAATCGGTTCAACCGGATGGTGATGTCATCACTTTTCAGAATCGGATAAACCAAGCCGGTAAGGAAAATTGACCGAACCGAATAATTAAACCGGAACAAATCAAAACATATAAAAAACACACATCTGAAATAGATATAAAATAAGCAAACAATGTAAATATATTACTTTACACATAAAATATTTTCTCGAATACACAATAGTAAGTGTTATTCATATAGATATAAATAATAATTGAACTAAATACTCCAGAATAATCCTTTCAAAAAGTTGAGGTGTAGTAGTTGGTCAGTACTTTGTGATGGGTAACTAGAGGACATGAGTTCAACATTCAATACATTCATGATCATTTTAATTTAAATTTATTAACATTTTATTATTATAAATTTAAATATGAATTGTGGTTGAGTGGTTTAATTTCGACTGAATCATGCCCAACCTATTGCAAATAGTCAATTGAGCATGTCGTTGATCAAAATCGCACCAATTTAACCCGAACCATCAAAACCGATTGACAAGACCGCTCGAAGCTCCGCTCACCGGTCCAACCAATCATGGCCTAGAGCCATAAGAGAAGTTACATACGGACTCGAATGTGATATGCGTCCGTGAATCTTGATTTCAATTTGACCGGTCCCCAATATTTTGCGGTCCGAAACAAAAGACCATATGCTTGCATAGGCCCAATAGTACCAGGCTTAACCAGGCCCGATGCTCAACTCTACCTATGCCTTTCTTATTATCTCACGATAAAGTTGGTATGCCATGATAATATCATCTATTATGTATATGTCTACGGTATTTATCTCTTTGTTATCTATGAAGCAAATGAAAAGGAATGTGATATATAAATCTAAGTGGATGATTGAAGAGGTACCTACTCAAAGCTAACATGGTAACTTCATGGAGATTGCGAAGATTGGTGGAGGGGTGTTTAAGTATGATTTTTTCTAGATTTTCAGAATATGAATGAGGGGTAACTGCGAAGGGAAGTTGTTACATCCTTGGACTCATAAACTGCTATTTTTCTAATCTCTATAAGCTCTTAAAAAATATTGTTTATAAATAAATATTTTGAAAGGTCACAAAGACTCGCCTTTCAAAACCCCGTCTTATAATCCAAAAGCAACATAACTCTAGTTGTCCCACCATTAAAATTGATATATGTCATGAATATTTGGAAACGATTGACATTATATGACGTTATTTATCAACCATGAATATTATGTGCTGTATAATTATCTTCAATTTTAAAAATTTGTAATGAACGTAATACTAATTTCTTGTTATAAGATATCAATAATTAATGTAGCCATAGTTATCCATTGTCTTCCCTACCATCATGATTGATTTTACAAATCACAAGAAAAATCTTGAAAGAATTTGAGGATTACCGATGCTGTATAATTTGTCGGTAATCTTATAACAACGAATATTATTTTTATAAGCTAGTAGTGTACAAAGTGTGCTTCTGATCATATAGAGATTTATGAATAAGAGAGGTTTTGTACTTTCTGAAAATAATGGAAAGAGAAAGAAAATAAATCGACTTTAATTTGATTATCCATTTTCGCATGTTCTCCTTTTTTTCCCTTGAGTTTGCCAACATGCAAGCATGGTCTCAAATTTCATCAATCTCGACAAGTGACAGAAATTCACATGAAAAATCGACATTTAAGACATTGCGATGGAAGGGTTGACCACCAAAATGAATGAAATATTAGTGAAATTCGGTCCTCCATATATTCACTGAAACGGATATTAAGGCCTTGCATGGAAGTAACGCTTTCTCCCATTTTCTCCATTCCTCTCATCCCAAAAGAAGTATATTTTCATTACACATTTTAATAATATTTATTCTAAAAAATGAAATTTAGAGAAATTTTCTTATACACAAGTATGTTAAGCCTTTAGATTTGGGATATTAATTCCCTCTTTTTCACATTAATTATTTTTAAAGAATATAGTATGATATTATATCCCATGTCTCCCATACAAATATAGAATTAAATTCTACTTTTCCAACATCAAATTGATTACTTTTATGTGAATTGACCGTCTCTACTGAATAATATGATTTTTCATGGATAAACAGTATGTAAATGGGAGAAATATGGAGATGCTAATAAGTATACTTTGATCAAAAGGAAGATAAAATAGATAAAATGCTTCATCTTTACTTTTAGGATGAGAGAAATTATTATTGGAAAAAATATATCATAATATGATGGAGTTTAAATCCTTGTAATTCTTGAAGAGAATTTATTAAATGTAATCATATGATATTAGTATCTTGATTGATGGGGATTGGTTGAATCTTGATTAATTGAAATATGATTGTTTGTGAGAAAGGGATAGAAGAGAACAAGGTTGCAGAAAGCGATAGTCAGTACTCGATCGACAAGGTCACTGACTAAAAATTAATCGGGAGTTGGGCGACCAATCGGATTTATTCGGTCATTAATCGATTTTATTTTTTAAATTATTTTTAATATGTAAATCATTTTTATACATATATTCTTATATATATATATATGTTTGAATTTGTACATAAAAGTCCCAAGTTTAGAGTAGACATATTTTTTTACCAAACTTTCAAGTTCCAAATGTTGGTCTTTTGGTACCAGTGTTGTCCTTCGCCAATGGTCTCTGCCCATGGGTAGAAGTGGAGAATTTCGATAACATCCTTAGTAAGAAACATCTTCCTCCATATCAACAAAAGATCCATTTAATAGCACATAGACTAATAAGGATAGCTAACAAACTTACACGGCATGATCCTCTTGAATGTATGACATTCCATTAACCGGTGAAGGCAAATTGTTTTGCCAAGCTTCTTGACTTGAAGTCAAGAAGCCATTAATTCCATTGCACCATCAAACAAGGAAAATGAGATATAAAATAAGGACAACTTCGATTTATTTTAATTACATTATTATAAATATATTTCAGATCAATAACATCAGGTAGAGATCCGATATTTGAAGTGGACCATGGTGTAAAATACTATTCCTGGCATTAAAGATCCGAATGATAACTGTAGTGGGTCAGCAATATCACTGCTTATCACAGAAAATACTAATTTTTGATACACAATTACCATCAAATACTAATGGAATAGATATGTCATGCATCAGAACAAGATTTATAAACGTCACATTCAAGTTCCAGCTTAGCAGTAACATTAGGACCCATATAAATAGTTAGCACATGATTCAACTTCCTAAAGAAAGAAGTTACCAGCATTTTTTGTCAACATGCACAACCAATATTAAGCTTAGTGCTCTGAAATAGAAGATGAATCTACATCTACAGATGATTGGAACTCTGTGCATTTTACTGTGGTTTGGAGTGTTCATAGGAACTACAAATCATTTTACCAAAAAAATAAAAAAAATTATGTAAAAGTCGGTCAAATAGTCGTCCTACTAGGTGGACTAGTCTGATCGATTAGTTGGGATGACTGACTAATGATCGAATAGGCATAGTCGAGTCGGCTACCCTCGACTCGACTAGTCGGCCTAGTCGGCTGACTTTTATAAGCTTGGAAGAGAAGGAGAGAGACCTAGGAATGATCGTAAGTTTTCTTCTCTGGTGCTTGCCAGTGGCGACAAACCACCATCATACAACAATCTAATTCTTCACTTGCTTTCGTCATAATGGTTTTGTTAGCATGTGAGCCCATGACGAACCATTTCTGCAATAAATGTTATTTTAAATTGCTTATCAATAAAAGTTATTGATTTTCACTCCCTTTTTGAGATTATAATATGCAAACACTTATTGGTTTCCTCTACACAAACATGATTATGTACCATATCCATCTTGAGATAATACAATTATTGATCCGATTATTGGATCATAGAGGCTGGTGCTGGGTTGAATATCTAAAGAGTTAGATTGATGACTCAATTGCACTTTATCATCAAGAAAGGATCTCTAGCCTAAGGAGGAGATGGTAATCATTACTCTTGCTGTAGGTCCTCTGCATAAGAAAAGAGATTCTGAGGTGTTGGATAAATTAAGTCAAAGAGTTGACTTAATAAGATTGAGATAACAAAGACCTATCTCATGTACTATCACAATATAAGCACACATCCTCTAACCGGAGATAGATGTATCACTATATATCTGTGTATATACATTTGACAAATCATTATGTTGATGATCTAATCAATATCTATATACCGGTGAGCTCGTGTGTACATAAAGGCATATGGATGATACAATCTCTCAAAGGGATCATACAAGTTCATTACTGAACTGGAAGATAAGAGTTCACTCATGAGATATTAGGATAAAACAACTTCAACAATCGTGATCTTGTTTTGAAAACAAGATAGGATTTGTAGGTGTGATATATGCTTTTGGAAAGTATATGATTGATACCAACTCCGTATGATCAAATGAGAAACTTTTTGACAAAACTCTGAATAAGATAGTTCAAACGAGATCAAAACTTTTGGTTTAATCGTAGTCTTCTAATATGCAGGATGTATGGGTATTAAGAATACTCAAGGGTGATGTGATCTTAAATTAATTGTATACCATGACAATTTCATTCTGAGGGAATAATGAATCTTGTTTGGATTTTAGTGACTCCACTCAGTGAACAAGTTATCCAATTATATTCCAAATTCAGGAAATTTTTCCGAATGAGATTCGAGTACAATGAGAAGCAGGAGAAGGCAAACTACCCATGAAAGAGTTCATGAATCATTCCGAAAGAAATAAATTCCAATTATCAGAACAAACGAGAAAATTGAGATAACTAAATAGGATTTAATTATCTAGGATAAAATTTATGTAGATATCAATATCAATAATTTTTTTAGAATAGTTTGGATGTGATCCACATTTTTATTTAGAGACTTATTTGTTAATAATTACAAATTATATTATTTATGTCAATTGGATTCACATTCAAATATAAATGTAAACATGATTTATATTTTATTATGGACTAATAAATATGATTTATTTAAATCAATGGCCTAATTTGTAAATACTTTAAATTGTTTTTTATTAATTAAATTTCAAAAGCAAATATATGAATGAATTAATTAAAAATATAAAGGAAAATAAGAGTCCTAATCCCACAAGGTGGACATCCATGGTTGTTAAACCATGTTGGACATCCCCCATTCCATGGGATAATAGAGCTCTTATCTTTTATTTTAAATTTTAATTTAATAGTTGTGATTTTGGAATTATTAATTAAATAATTAGAATTAATAATTTGTTATTAGCCCTAATATTATTCGAGTTTGGTTTCCTCCTTTAATATAACTGATCCTTGATTAATTGATTAGGATCACAATCATAACGATCTATTTTTTTATGAAAGGAGGGCCGCCCCCTGTCTTTTTGTACAATAATTAGAAACATAGAAAAAGTCTCTTTCTTTCTTTCTCTCTCTCTCCCTCTCAAGGTCTTCCCTCCATCTCTCTCTCTCTCTCTCTCTCGTTATTTAAGGTCGACCTCCTACCCAAGGCTGACGAGGAAGAAGGTTGGATCGTTTCTCTCAATTGTAGAAGTTACGCGATTCATCCTTACACCCACAAGCATTGTCTTTGTTGGATCGGACTTAGACAAAATATTTCTTGTTTTAGATTCTAGAAGATCACAAACACACATCAAGAGGAAATTCTAAACTATGAATTAGTGAAATGGATTGGGAATGGTTCCCAATTCATGTGGTTTCATCTTTACTTTATTTTCAAACTCCGATGTTGTCTAGATTCATATGATGAATATGTTTCTTCGATCGGATATGATTCAATATGCATGTTTCATGATGTGCAAAACCTAAAAACCTCCCTTCAATTGGTATCATAGCTAGGTTATGATATTGAGATGATCGGGCTTTGGATATCGGATTACGTGGACATTATTTTTCCATGATTGTGAGATTTCAAATTATTTTTTGCAAGCAATTGATGTTGTTGGTATATGCCCATGTTATGAACATGTTTTGGTATAATAATTCATGTTTAAATTGTCTAAATATGAGCCCAAACATTATTCCAATCATTCTCTATGATAGGACAATGATTCGAACATTAAAATTCCCTGCAATGTGTTGTTTTTGCGTAAATTTTGTTAGTGATAATTGAATTTTTCTTCACTATTTTAATGTTATGAAACTTGATAAAAAAAAACTTTATTAATGTCATAAATTAAACTAATAAATTACATGATTTTATTTTACGTGTTTCCGAGTCTGTTAGTCCAAGATATGTGATATTTTGCGAACTAGGGTCGGAGGATAATATGATTATCTTGATGATGTTTTTTGTGTCTATCATTTGAAATAAATCATGAAATTTGATATATCTCCATATTAATTGTTTAAATAAATATTTTTTGAAATATTTAGGCCGTTAATAACTTTTGAATGATCATTTCATGATAGAAGTTGAATTTGAACTGCAATTGTTACAACTAGGTAATTCAGATGAAAAAAAGGA
Source organism: Ottelia alismoides (assembly GCA_037367405.1). Taxonomy (NCBI): domain Eukaryota; kingdom Viridiplantae; phylum Streptophyta; class Magnoliopsida; order Alismatales; family Hydrocharitaceae; genus Ottelia; species Ottelia alismoides. The sequence continues at coordinate 435,467 of JAZKJV010003768.1, forward strand.
TGCTTGATATATTAGAAATTTTGTGGAAATTAAAAATGTTTTACATTTCTAACTTTTAGAGTGATTATATATTACATAGTATAACACATGATTGAAATATCAATAAAATCCCATAGTACAACTTGTACCAATTTTGTTGCTTTGAATTGGAATGATGTTGGCGACTATACATGGATATGCTGATGGGTTACCTGATTAGCACCATGCACGGCTTGGAAGTGGAAGCCCTCCATATCAGCATAGTATGCGTGACCTGGTTGGATCCATTTCAAGGAAGGGTGGCATAAAAAGTCATTCTTACTCTTAGCAACTAAAACTGAAATACAAATTTACTAGTGAGGCTGTATACTATATAATAATAGAAAATAAGAATTATTTGTTGGTTGCATTGGGATAATGTCAACATAATATTATTAAATTAACATAATCCAATTAATAATCGACATTCTATTATCAATAAGATTGTATTTTTTTGGAAGAATTGTTCACGAGAAATCATTCGAAATGTCCAATCAAAATTTGAACGGGATATGGAGGATCATATGATAACATCCATTGTCTTATGTCAAGACAGAGAGCATCGTCCTCATGGATTGTATGACGGAGATGCATATACAAAGTCATAACTCCAATGTACAAGCGCACATAGATCGGTCTCTTTGCTTCTCGTAAGAGACATGCCATATACATAGTGACCCTAATACTGTTCCTCATATAATTGAGGCGGTATTGGATTGTGCATGGCATGTTCTATTCCTTTTGACGGTTGATTCAATTGACAATGAGTCAACATCACCTTAAAGGTGGTGGGTTCGTGTGTCAAAGATCAAATGGAGAATGTAAGTTGGATTTGCAAGTCAGAAAAAATTCTCACTTCCTCCACTGAAGTTGCATGATCTCATATTATTGGGTGTGATAAAGGAGGAAGGGAGATCCCAAATCTTGCTAGAGATATAGAGGTAAGTATATCTCTTACTTTGAAAGTTGGATAAGAGAATAGACTTTCAAAGTATCAAAAGGCAAGATGTGTTTGATTTAAAAATTCTTAATCAAATAAAATGTATATATACATATGTACTAATAAGTGTATGTTTTTAATCTCAGAAGAAATCCATGAACCCACTCAGAAAGCTTCGGGAGGTCAAAAAATTGATTAGACCAAATTACTTGGTCTGGCTTCGTAATTTGGAACTTATTCTTTCTACTGAGCGCATCAGATATATGCTCAAGAAGACTAAGTATGAAAACCTATGTCAATGAAAGAAATTCAATTTAATGATAAATATGAAAATGACCATTCATCGACTCATTGTTATTTTCTGAGGTCTCTATCCAATGTACTTCAGAAGCAACATGTGGGCATAGAGAATGGTTATGATAAAAAGATGAATCTAAAAGAGATGTTCGGTGATGTGAACTACATAGAGCGTTATTGGAAGCATGGGTCTCGAAAGAGTCCAGACCAACATATGAAGAAGATGAGCTGAAGTTTTGACTCATCCTCTCAGGCTTCCACAAATCTGACATCCAATAAAATGAAAGTCTGACATCACTGCAAAAAGCCAAGAAAATGGGAAAAAATCATCCAAATTATTTGAAAACCTTAGAGAATGGTAAAGATAATGCTCTTGCATCTATAAAATCTACTTTCATCATTGAAACTAATTTTCTCGTAGGACGAGAAGGTAGTTAGATCATATATTGTGGTGATTCTGTTCATGTATACAATTTATTTAATCTAGTTCAGAAAACCAAGAAAACTTGATGAAGGAGAGATAGTCATCTAGATGGAATCTGATGCAACTGTTGCAGCATGCATGATGGAAGTATTTGTCTGAGATACCTAACGTCCAGTCTTGGAGGGCACGCGATGTCCAACAAGTCGGATCCGGTAATCGTTGTGTTGACTGCTCTCTCAGCGCGTGGCACCCGATCCAATCGATCTAATCAACAATCAACCTATAACAATATAAATATGCAATGCAAAATATGTGTGGAGTCAAAATTAATTTTATTTAACTCTACAAAATGTGTATAGTAGATAAGCAGTAGAGTGTCGAACTCTGTGGAGAAAATTGGTAGGTAGGTTAATTATTAGTAATTATTGATAATTAATAAAAATATTTTTTTATATTTGTAGTCTTTTTCTATTTTTTATGTGGGTTTTTAATTATATTTATATTTATAGGTTTTTAATAGTTTATTTTTTAATTTTTATGTTCTTTTAATTTTGCAAATTTTTATTTTTTTTTAAAATTTAATATATATATATATATTTATATATAATAATATATATAATAGTTAATATAAGTAATACATATATAATATATTATATAGAGAAAAGGGAGCCTACACCCAGGGGTGTAGGTAACTACCTACACCTGACTCATTTTTTCATAGATTTTTTATTTTTTTGAAATGAAATCTTGGGGGAATTAGATCACTATGTACCACCATGGCGTCATTCAAAATTCAACTTAATTCGAGACTCCTATCATCTTCATCAAGACTATCAAATTTTAACGGTCTCAGAATTACTGAAATTGACCTCTTCTAGATGAATGTGTTAGGAATGTTTGTTTTGCATGAAACTTGAAACGCATATTCCTCTCAATATATTAAGAAAATCCCCCTAAGGTTTCATTCAAAAAAACTCAAAAATCACGCAAAAAAAGGCCGGGTGTAGGTAGTTACCTACACCCTGGGCTTAGGCTCCCAGCTCCCTATTATATATTCGGTACTATATTTTTAAATACACATATATATTCAACATAAAGGAAATAAAATCCTTTTTGTTTTTTTTTATATTTTTCTCTATTTTAGTATTTTTATAGAATTGTTTTCAATTTTATAAATTTTTAAGTATTAAATTGTACAAAACAATGCACAGTTTAAATATACGAAATAGTTTTATGTTTAATGAATGCACATAAGTCTAAAACCTCAAACTAATTTTAGCATAGAGTATATAATAATAGAAAATTCACAAATTAAAAGATATATTGTTGGATTTTTCTTTAAATTTTGCTAATTTTTTTATAAGGTTTTTAGGGTTTTGCATTTTTAAGTTTTATATTTTGTATTTTTTTAGAGATTTTTGGATATGTGGTAATATATAATATAACAATGATAGTATTTTTTGGGAATTTTTGGAAGTGGTTTTATATTTTCATGGGTTTTAATAATTAGACAATGAATAAAAATATCTTTTTGTATTTTTAATAAATAGGAAAAATAATGAAATGGCATGCGAAAAATATATATCATCAAGCATAGTAACAGGAACTTAATTAAATTTTCCTACATTTTTTGGAATAATAAAGATAGTTATTAAGGCAAATATACACAAAAATGAATGTCATAGTTTACAAAACCTATTTACAATTAATAAGAACTTTAAATGTTTTTAGTAAAAGGTTCAGAAACTATAGGGGCATGTATATAATTTTCGCAATAAGCGCCTCACGTGGGGAGGCATGTGAGGTGACGTGGACGTGACTTAAATGCAAATAATTGAAAGCTTGAGGTCCTTAGTTTTATTTATACAAAAACAATACAAAGTACATGAAATTTTAAATACGAAATAGAAATACAAAATTGTAGGGAGTTTAGATGCAAAATACCCCTAATAAGTGCATTAATGGATGGCTCTTATGAAGCTACTTATATACAAGGCGCACAACGTATGGGCGATGATGTTTCATCCATCATCGCCTAGGATTAGATCTGGGGGCAGATTTGACGGTTAGTGTTGCGCTTGATCCGATAATGACTGTTTAACCTAGAGTGACCTCCTGATCTGACGGTTGTGATGGTAATTGAAAGAACTGGGAACAAATGCATGGAGGGGGGTATTTGATCAGCCGTATCTCGTTGTTTCAACCACATGGAGGGATCCCGATTGTCTGAAAATGGATTTGATGCTCATGTGCAGTTGATGGCATGCTCAAGAAGGTCCAGGTCCCATCGATGGTGACTTGGAGGCTCGTGAAAGCTCAAGCACCTAGAGGCTCCTATGTTGGGTTGATTCAACCCCATATGGGGTTCTGTAGGGTGCGTACCTGCACGGAGAGTAAGGGGGGACAAGGGAAAACTCACCAGCCCTCTTATTGGGTGAAATTGTCGAGAAATGGAATGGGGGCGAAACCTCTCCAGTGATGCGTGGTGGAAGGAGGGAGCTCGATTCAAGATGAATCAAGATGGTCTGAGTGGCTGAGAAGGTGGAGAAGTTGAAGGGGAAGGTTATAAAGATGTTAGGTGGTTAGGATAGAGGCTCATGGTTGTGGACAATGGTCGGAGCTCTGTAGCTCCGGTAGATTTAAATATGGAATTTAAGCTAAAACAATCAAGCAATGCACATAATAAATTGTGGAAGTGAAAATACAAAATAAAACTACCTAAAATTTGAGTTTAAAAACTCTAACCCGGTGATGAAATCAAGGAGAAGAACCACCTGGAGCATGGCTCCGGTGATGGTGGATCACCATCCTCCTCCCCTCTCCGCATTATGAATTCAGGAGGGCACGCTTCCTGTTATAAAGGGCCAGCTCTGGTGATTGAATCCAAGATTTTAGTGAATAAAATGGGACCAAATTAAAAATGGAGAGGAGGATATTATTTATACACAGACTTTTGGTGGCTTCAAGAATTAGGGTTTATGATCGAAAGAGCATATAAACGATGGATCTAAGAGTAGGGTGTGGTAAAGCATGCCAAGATGCAGAGGTTTCATGAAGGAACTTTCCCAAAAAATAGCCTCAAGCTCCAAAAAATGGCAAAGATGGGAGGTTAGCAGTCTAATATGATCTAGGGTTAGGCAAGGACAATTGATCAATGGGTCATCTAAGGGATAGACCTGATTAGTCTTCGTCAGCCCAAGTCAAGACAAAAAAAAGAAAAACCTTTATTAGTTTAATAATAAATAATAGATGATTTTATTAAATAAAATTTAAAATATGAAAAAGTTTATTCTTATTTAAACTATTTTATGGGTATTTTTATTTATTTTACAACCTTATTTATTATGTGTTGATTTTTACAAATATATACATATGTATATTTACTTATATTTTAAGTATATTAATTTTTATTTGTATTTTTTACTTTATTATCATATGTACATATTTTATAAATTTATAATATAATTAAGTACACATTTACATATTTTTATTTTATTTTTCTGATTTTATTTACATACTTAAATAATTATATGTTTGTATATTATCACTATAGTTTACCTATATATTTTAATACCTTATTTATTTTAATGTATTTTTGACGTTTTTTATCTGTTTATATTTTAGATAGGTTTTAAATAATATAAATAAGCATTTAAAAATATAAGAATATTAAATTGCAAAGAATAAAGTAAATAACTGAAAAATATATATGTATATAGTACAATGAGACCCTAAAAAGCTGACTTTTCATCTTAACTCCATATTTAATGAAACCACCTTCATTAGACAATTTGATTTGGAATATAAGGGATGCGAGTTTTGGTCAATTTTGAGTTCACATGGAGAAAATATGGATACGTGAATTTCGATTTGCGAACTTTTTATCTGTGTGTCCCAGTTGCACTGTATATTATTTCTCTTATTTATAATTTTCTATGCATTTTGTGTACAAGTTTCATGTAGATCATTTTATTTTTTGAGGTGTATAAAATAAAGAATAAAAATAAAGTAAAATGTCTATTTTAAAGAATGAAATTAGAGTTTTGTATACAGTGTTTGACCCTTATCTCCCCTTACTTTATTCCTTGTCAATCAAGTCAATATTGACATGATCTCGAGGCTTAGGGTCAGTTAGTAGTTGCAATACTTCCTTTCTTTTTCTTTTCTTTTCTTTATTCTTTTATTCTGGATTTAAATACAAGTATTTATGTACTATTTATAGATAAATAATCAGTATGTTAATTTGTGCAAGTTATATGCATTTACCTGTATTTATCTAGGGGTTTAAAGATAAAATAAAGGAATAAAGGTGAATGAATGGGTATTGATAACCCCCTATACTTAGCTTTGCTAGTCCCTGTCAAACACTTATTAGAAGAATAAGTGATGCAAAAGAAAAATAATGAAAAGGAAAGAAAAGAAAGGTGGAATGATCATGTTATTTAAACTTATCTTTACAAAATCAAAGTTTGGAGCACAATCAAGGCCTTTAGATTGTTAATGTGTTCGGAACTTTATTGGAAAAATGATCTAAAACTTAACAACCCTTAAGTTTTCACAAATCTCTATTTAAGTCTCCTCAATAGCCTGGTTAGAATAAATCTCTTCATTCGAAAACCCTTATGACTATAAGTATTCCTTGTATAGTGAAAGTGTATGTAACTCTTCTCGTTAGAAATAATAAGGTACAATCTTCCTTAGCAAGATAACCCTAATTACCCATTATATGTACTCTTTCCTCAAGGAAGGGGGTAAGAGAAGAATGGACTGTAACCAGTGTATTCACATATCCTATGGAGCTTGGCTAGTGTAGCCAAGTCTCCTGCTGCAGATAACCTTGAAATTTGACTTTCAAACCTAATGCCTTGATTATTTCATATATACTCTGATGGGATTGAATTTTTTATTAACTTTTCCCCGTCTATTCTTTTTGCATTTTTTTAATTTTACACATTTTTTGATACTATACACAACAACATATACATAAGGATTTTTTCCTTTTGAGCCAATAGACTATCCTTCTTTTGAAGCTTTATTGCAACATATAATGTCCTATCTTTAGACATCCATGCCACTAGACCGGGTTGGGGGCACTGGCCACTTATAGTGACTGCGTATGTTTCCATACGTGTGCTTCCTCAAGCTAAAGAATCCTTCCCTCATCACCTCCTCAGAGTTGAGCTAAGTGCAAAGTGCAATGCTCAAATTAGGTCATTATCAATAAGAGTCATGTGTGCGCTTCGAAATACTCTACTTAGGCTAATTGAGATGACATGTGAACATAGTCTTATGAACTCAAAAATTTAAGTCTTATTAACCTGAAAAATCTTATTTCCGGTTCCTATAAGATTCCTGTGAAATTAAGCGGATTAAGGTTGAGATGAAGCTCTAATCTTCATATTTTATTCAGATGCGTTCAATTATCAACATCATTTAGAAAAATGCATATGCAATGCAATGCAAGAAAATATTTTTTAAGAAATCATTTTCTGATTTTGAATTTTTTGTGGGATTTTTCAATAGATTTTTGCACATTTTTATGAAGTTTTGAAAATATTTTTCAATTTTTTTATAATTTTGGAAATTATTAGGGGACTTTTAAAAAACAAAAGAGTTCGCGCATTCACGAGGAATTTTATACAAGTTATATATAGGTTTTATTTGAAGAATTTATGCAAGAATATTCTTTACAGGGTCTTAAAAATAATTTGAAAATATTTTTGCAAACAATTGTGAAATATTTTGAAAACCTAATTTGTATATAATTTTACAAAGAATTTTTCAAAAAAAAACATTTTTACAAATTATTTTTACAAACTTTTTATAATCATTTTACAAGGAGTTTATTTTTCAAATGGTTTGAAACTATTTTACAAAGGTTTTTCAAAGGTTTTCAAAAGATTTTTCAAGATATTTTATAACCATTTTATAAATCATTTTACAAAATAATTTCAAACCAATTTTTACAAACAATTTTTGAAAATTATTTATACATATGTCTAGTGTATTCTTTACAAATAATTTATGTATAACATTACCCAATATAGTATATTGGTCATATTTATTAAAAATACGGAAGTGCAAGTTAGGCCTAACACACACACACGACCTCCTATACTTAGCTCGAACTATGTCCTCATAGTGATCAAAGATCGACAAAGGAACACATAACTAGTGCTAAGTATAGAAAAGTTTATAATACAATGATTGAATAAAAGAATGAGAAGTAGATCGTCCCCCATATACTTAGGATCAACTAGTCCTAAGTATAGAAGTATGTATACAAAGTGGGAATAATTGATGGTTAGAATTCAAAAATCAACATCTTGGCTTGTCTCTACCTATACTTAGGAAAAAAGATCCCTAAGTATAGAAAAGAACTATCAACACTTGCGAGACAAGAAAGGGGATCGAAATAAAATAAAAATGAGAGAATGGACAACATCACCCCTATAGTTAGGGCAGGCGATCCCTATGTATAAGCAATGACAAGAGTGATGAAATGGAATGAAGAAAGAACACTCGACTCATCCACCTCCCCTATACATAGGATAAAGCACATCCTAAGCAAGTCACATACACGGATAGAGGTGGATGAGATAAACATGAGAAGGAATGAAAGAAACAAAAGCGAATATATACAAGGTGATAAGAATATACAATTTTCAAGAAGGTGGAAACTTTACCTTCTTGTGCGACCAGTAAGGGATAGATCTGACAAGGTGCAAGTCAATTTCGGGATCAACTGCTTATGGAGTCCGATCAGGATCGACTTGATGGAAATCCTTAGTGGTCTCAAAATGGAAAGGCACAGACTCATCAATGGAAAAATAAGGCCATGTCTGGCCTGGGAAGTCTCTCCTTTTGCTGCCCTCTGCGATGAGACATCAACAATGTAGATGTTGTGGATCTCAATAACACACTGCCACACACAAGAAGAAGGAACACATAGATCTACGCTTTTCGAGTCCCTTCCCCTTGAAGAGGAATTCTCGGGTCTCGATATCGTCCATTTTAAAACAAACCTCTCTGATCTCAACAGCTAAGTCATAGTCCTGTGAGTCAGCTGACACATGTACACTCTCATCAGAGGTAGGTTTCTTATTAGAAGTAGGTGCAATGATCGTCTCAATCAGAACACTCTTGTTATGCAAACAAAAGCGTATCTCTCTAGATCCATAATCAATAACGTCCTTCACGGTAGCGAGGAAAGGTTGACCCAAGAAGGTTGGAATGCGCTCCACGGGGGTGGAGGTCTCCATGGGCAATACAACAAAGTCTACAATGTAGCTCATGCTATGGATTTCAACGATAACTTTTTCAAGAATATCCTTTGGCCTCTTTATTGAGTAGTCAGCAAATTGACAAATCATTCTGGTTTTCTTAAGAGGCCCGAGATTGAGTATCTCGACAAGTGAGAATGATATTATATTAATAGACATGCCTCTGTCAAGGAGAGTGTGATCAAAATTATGGTAAAAATTGACACATCTAATGAAGGGTGTATCAATGTCCCTTCTCTTATTAGGTAGACGATGGGTGATAACGTGGGCAGTGGTCATGGCCATAATGTAGCGCTCAGTCCTGCAACGTCTCTTCTTTCTCTTTGGTGCATGTGAAAAGTCCATGGCTTCATGAAGTGGGCCTTCCATGATAGCCTGAATAGCTGCCACCACTTCAGGTTCAGATAACCATTTTTTTTAAATTTTTTATCTCTTCCAGATTGGATAAGATGTCAGAATCAACATGTAAACGAGGGTAACTAGAAGGCTATACAAAGTCATCCTTTATAGGTAGGGTGGTGGAAATTGTGGTGTGTGTATGTGAGGGCAAGGGGGGTGGCACATGTGCCCTCTCCTCACAATCTATCCTAGCCAGGTGTCACCAATTACTATTTTGGAATTTTACATTTTTGTATTTTTGGTGTCTGTGATCTCCCATGGGTGGCCTCTCGTGACTCGAATTGTTAGCCATGTGAGCCCGAGGCGAACCATTCTTACAATAAATGTTATTGTAATAAATATGTTATATCAATAAAACTTATTGATTGTTTCACTCCCTTTCTGAAATTAAATGAATGAATGTACTATAAGGTCCCTCTGTACAATTAGGGTTATGTACCATGGCCGTCTTGATAATCATATAGTTGTTGATTCATTAAATGAATCATAGAGGATGGTGTTTGGATGAATATCTAAAGAGTTACATAGAGGACTCATCAAGCACCGTCAAATGATTATTGAGAGATGATCTCCAACCTGAGTAGGAGATGGCAATACTTTCTCACATAGGCTGATATCTGACCAACCTCTTGATGCAGGTCCTCTGCATGGGAATAGTGATTCGGAGGTGTCAGATCAGTTATGTCAAAGGGTTGACTTAGAGAGATCGAGATAACCTAAGTCCTATGTTGAATGCTGTCACAGCATAGGCACACATCCTCTGACCAGAGACAGATGTATTACTATATGTCTGAGTGTGTACATTTGGCAGACCAATAGGTTGATGACCTAACCAAGGTCTATACACCGGTGCGCTGGTGTGCATGTGAGGGCATATGACTAATACGATCTCTCAAAGGGATCATACATGTTCACTTATGAACGAGAAGATATGAGCTCACTCATGAGGTATTGGGACCGATCAATTTCCATGCATGGTCATCGTGCTTTGGAAGCATGACAAGAATTTAAAGGTATGCTATATGCTTTGGGAAAGCATATGATCGATACCAATTCCCAATGACCAAGATTGAGAAACTTGGCGATCAAATCCTGAATAAGACAGTGTAAAATTGATCTGCATCTTCAGGTTGATCATTGGTCTTCCAGTATGCAGGATGTACATGTATTGGGAATACCTGAGGGTGGTGTGATCATAAACGATTGTATAACCATGACGCTTCCATACCGAGGGAGTGATGAAACATGTTTGGATTTTAGTGGCTCCTCTCAGTAGAGAAGCAATCTGATCTTGGTCCAAGTGTTGGACATTGGTCTGAATGAGATTCAGATACAATGAGAAGATTAGACTTGCGGTCTTGATTTAATCAAGCATTTATGGGAGGTCTGTGAGATCTGGATTTGAGATGAGATCTCAACATACAAGTCAGTATATGTGGAACAATACAATCGCCATGTTCTTATCTCCAAGTATCTGCGGAGAAAGTGCATTATTCTTGAACGAGTTCAAGAATAATTCCTGCGATGAATTATATATCCAAGCAACAAGATGTTGATGATTAAATGAGATTTAATTATCAAGTATAATATGAATAAGATTCATATAGTGAGAATGATTATCCAAGATAATTAAATGAGATTTAATTATCAAGGAAGTGCATATTGTGGATATTGCTATCCATAATATCTGTGAATATATTATAAATGTGATTTGTAATATATTAGAGAGAGAGAGCAGCTTTGTAAATAACATTTGTTAATTGTTAATATGAATTGGATTCACATTAAGCAATTAATTGGAAATGTAATTTACAATTTAGTTTGGGTTGTGAATATGATTCACATATTTTCAATGGCATGATCGAAATATTCACTAATTAATTTGGAATTAATTTAGTGGATAATTTTGCAATAAATGTTATTGAAAATTATTAAGAGATAATGTGATAAAATTAAAAAGAAGATAATACACGACCAAAGACGAGGTGGCGTCACCAATGACTTGGTCATAGGTGACGTCCCATATTTTTGGGGTGTCATTATCCTCTTTTTTATTATCTTATTATCTTGTGATAATTAATTTTTATTGAATTAAATTATGTTGATGATAATGCAACATATATTTGATTTAATTTAAATTAATAAATTATTGTTTTGAACAGCAATGATCATGGTCGTTGATTAATACATATATCAATCTAACCGTTGATTTTGTATGACATGGATTGTGATCCATAGGCTCCCAAACTAGTATATAAAGAGGGAAACCCTAGCCCTTTGATACGTCTCATAGCACATGCCCTCTCTCTCTCTCATCTCTCATTCTCGCCATCTCTCTCTCTAAAGGTGGTCGTCACCTTGTGAGTTTGAGGGAATAGCAATCGACTCTACGCCGTCACGCTGTCGCTTCGATTGCTAGAAGATCTCCATCTTCTTTAGGGCTTTTTGCTCTATAAGGAGACGTCGGATTTCGTTGGACAAAATCAGGAGATTCGAGGCTTGGATCTTCATCGAGGATTGCGGGGAGGACGTGTCTCATCATCGCGCCCGCAAGTGCCATCTTCGTAGATCGGACTTGAATCAGGAGGATCTCTTGCTTTAGAGATCTAGTGATCGCAACCATACTCCGAGAGGTATTTCTAATACTTTGTGGTTAGATGAAACGATCCAAGAAACGTTCTTGTGATCATGTGGTTTCATCATATGATTTAAAATTTTTTAAATTCCGCTGCACCTAGCGACTAGTGCGACTAGTCGCCCTGATCGCATGAGATGCGATCATCACGCTTCCGTGATGCGCTTGAGGATTCCTCGTATCCTTCAAGTGGTATCAGAGACAGGTTGGAAAAGGTTTTGGATACGATATGTAAACCTAGGACGACTTGGGTTTGAAAGGGTTGTGAAAGTTTTATCGCATTTCAATTTTCGCACCTCTATTTAATTGGATTTTTTGGCACTATTTAAATTGTTTAAACACGAAACATTCAATTGAATTTTATTCCCCGTTAAATAAGGAAACCGTAGGATCTGAGTTTATGTAATTTGGATTTCATTTGCTCAAGATATGGCCCTTTGAATAAACATGTATTCACTGTTACGAGAACTGCAAATCTAAACATGATTAATGAGTTAATTACTATTTTTATGCGCCTTGAAATGCATGAAATATCACTTAGATTCTGTTATAAATCAAATTAGCAATCTTAGGAAACTGATTTTGCGAAATTTGAATTTAAATTGATAAAGATAAGTTGATTTTAGTGAGTAGGGGTCACTGTTGGAAATTGACAAACTTGATCATGAACCTTGTGATAGTCATTCAAATAAATTGATGAAAATTAATTGTTAATTTTCTGAAATGATTATTGATAAATATTTGTGAAATATTTAAATATGATAATCAATTCCTTGAATGACATTCCACTAACCAAAATGATAAGATAGTTGATCTTGATCACAATTTGTTGAGATGAAATCATCAACAAATATTATTTTCATGCAAAACCCTAGTTTATCCTACAATTAGTTATAGGACAACTTTTACATGCAAAACCCTCTTGCTTGAATAGGATTGGGGATTTGTTTAGCAAATCTCCTCATAATATTATCAAAATGTTTTGATGAATATTATATGGTATAATTTCGGTTGAAAAACCGATGAGCATCTCAAAGTACACAATGATCTATCTGGCATTATCCTTTCCTGATGTGGATATGGTGTCTAGTCGGAGAGCATTGGGGTAGTGGGTCGCACCGGTTGCGGTTTGTCCCACTTCCATCGGTACTGGCCATGACAGCGGGTAGGGACTCGATAATGCCGGAGAAATCAAAGTGTATTTTTCTAATTACAAAAATTTGAATAATACATACTTTGCGATTATACCTACTATTCAAGTAATAATCAAGTTTATTGATTGAAAAATTAGGTTGATAATTAATTTAATGTGATTAAATTGATTATATCCAATTAAAAGCACTCTATATAAATAGATGTGTATTTCTCTTGGAAGAATTAATTATGTGAATATGATTCACGATAATTAATTATAATTTGAATATGAGGTGGAGGATCACATAAGTGACATCCATGGTCTCCCGTCAAGGTAAAGAATTCCGTCGCCAGATGTTGTATACAGGAGACGCCTTGTCCGAAGTGACAGATCGTGTATACAATTTATTTGGATCGGGTTCTTTGCCTCTCGAAAGAGTAAGGCCGTATACGTAGTGACCCCAATATCGAGTTCTCATATTATTGGGGCGATATTGGATTGCGTATAGCGAGTATTAAGCATGTTGACAGTTGATTCAATTAACGACGGGTCAACATCATCTTAGGGGTGGTGGGCCTGGGTGTTAAAGACTGAATTGGGAAATGCTAGTTGGACTTGCAAGGCGGAATGTGTTCCCGCTTCTCTTTATTCGAGTCACAAGTTCTCATATTATTGGAATGTGATAAAGATAGAGAGGAGATCCCAGATCTTGCTTGAGATATAGAGGTAAGTATATCTCCTACTTTAAAAGAAGATTAGGGAATAATCTTTCATTGTGGACATAACAAGATAAATTTGATTTAAAATGCCTTAATCAAATGTTTTTAAATATGAATATATAATTATATGTTCTAATATAGTGCATCCTTAACTTCAGAAAATGAAGTCCATGAACCCACTGAGCAGGCTCCTAGAGGTCAATCAGTTGACGAGACCAAATTATTCAGATTGGGTCTGAAATTTGGATCGTGTCCTATCTGCAGAGCGCATCTCGTATGTGCTATCCAAGGACAAGATAGCAAATCCTCAGACTCCGGAAGATAAATCTTTTAATGAGAAATATGATGAAGATCATAACTTGGAAAGATGTTATATCCTTGGCTCATTGTCCAATGTGCTTCAGAAGCAGCATGTGGAAATGAACCATTGCCAAGAAATCATGTTGAACCTGAAAGAAATGCTCGGTGACATAAACTGCACACAGCGTTATAATGTAATGAAAGAGCTTATTCGCTGCAAGATGCAGGAAGGGACCTCTGTCAGAGACAACATACTCAAAATGTTTGGGTACCTCTCTGAATTGGAAACCCTGGGAGCCTTCATGGATGCAGATATGCAGGCTGATTCATTCTCCTATCGCTCCCTAAGTCTTTCTACAACTTTGTTGTGTCATATCACATGAGCAAAGTTGATTTCAGTAATGCTGGGCTGTTAGCAGCATTAAAGTCTGCAGAAGACGTAATGAGGAAGGACGACCCCTCTGCTAGTGCAATGGTTGCACAAGTAAAAGGAAAGCGCGGTCGGAAGCAAGGTTCTCGGAAGGGCCCGCCCCAGAAGAGAAAGAAGAAGAATCAAGGAGTTGGTTCATCTTCCAGTGCTTCAACACTAATGACATCAAAGAAGACCGATGTCTGCCACCACTGCAAGAAGCTGGGACACTAGTGGCGTAACTGCCCAGAATACCTAAAGTCAGTTGACAAAGGTAAATCCCCAGCAGATATGAAATCTACTTTCATCATTGAAACTAGTTTTCTCGTTGGACGAGAAGGAAGTTAGGTTGTAGATTCTGGAGCTGTATGCAATTCATTGCATTTTTTTCAAGAAACTAGGAATCTGGAGCAAGGGGGGATAGTCATCCAGATGGGATCTGATGCAAGCGTTGCAGCAGTCGCCATTGGGACCTGTCGACTATCGTTATCTAGTGGTAGAGTCTTAGTACTTAAAGAGTATCTTTATATACCTGAAGTCAGGAGGAACTTGATATCTGTATCTAAACTTGTTAGAAATGGATATTCCTTCATATTCTGTAATAAGTTAGTCATTAATCAATATGATAAATTTATTACGGATGGTGTTTTGACTTCTGGTGGACTCTATGAATTGTGCATTGATGAACATGTCATGAATGTTACTACCACTGATAAGAACGCTAAAAGATCCAGGGAGAATGGAAATCATTCAAATATGATTTGGCATCAAAGGATTGGTCATTTATCTATTGACAGGATCAATAGATTGATAAAGGATGGACCTTTATATTTTCTATAGGTTCATTCTTTATCTACTTGTAAACATTGTATTCGAGGTAAAATGACCAGGATGCCTTTCCGTAAGAAGGTTACAAGATGCGAAGGTATTCTTGACCTAGTACATACTGATGTATGTGGTCCCTTCAGTACCGCGACTCGAAATGGATATCGATGTTATTTGACGTTTATTGATGACCATTCGCGATACAGGTTTATCTTCCTACTACGTCATAAATATGAACCCTTTGAAAAGTTCAAAGAGTTTAAGCCTTTGGTTGAGAACCAAACCTATAGGAAGATTAAACGAATTCGATCTGACCAAGGTGACGAGTACCTCTCAGATGAATTCAATGAATACCTTAAAGAGAATGGAATTGTCTCCAATCTCACTCCCCCTGGAACCCCCCAACTTAATGGTGTTGATGAAAGACGCAACCGGACCATCATGAACATGGTCCGTTCAATGATGAGCAAAGCACGTTTACCTCTTAGTTTCTGGGGATATACGGTAGAGACTGCAATATATATCCTGAATAAGATTCCTAACAAATCTGTACCCAAGACTCCTCACGAGCTTTGGTATGGAAACAAACCTGGTGTTAAACACTTAAGGGTTTGGGGTTGCTTGGTCCATGCGAAGAATGTGGATGCAAGTAAGCTAGAATCTCGCACTTGTGAGTGTTACTTCATTGGGTATGTTAAAGATGGTATATGATATCAACTTTATGACCCTCTGAGACCCAAAAGGTTTTTGTCTCTAGAGATGTAAAATTTATGGAGAATGATTTCCTTAAAGGTCAAGATAGACACAAAGTAGAGGAGCTCATTGAATCCCCTGATGATTCTGAGTTTCCTGAACCAGAAACTGAAGAGATAAATACAGATGAACACCCATACCTCTTCGAAGGAGTTCGAGGGTGGTTGCACCACCTGAAAGGTATGGATTCCATGTGTCAAGTGAGACTGAGAATGATCCTACTTCATTTGATGAAGCACTCGCGGATCATGACATGGATAGATGGATGCTAGCAATGAAGTCAGAGATTGACTCCATGTATAAGAATGGTGTATGGACCCTAGAGGATGCACCTAAAGTGGTAAAACCCATTGGGTGTAAATGGATCTTCAAGAGAAAAAGGGGACTTGATGGGAAAGTGGAGACTTTCAAAGCATGGCTCGTAGCCAAGGGCTGCACACAGAAAGAAGGCATCGACTATGATGAGACGTTCTCTCCTGTGGCTATGCTTAAGTCCATCAGGAGTCTGTTAGCTATAGCTGCATCTCTTGACTACGACATCTGGCAGATGGACGTCAAGGCAGCTTTCCTCAATGGATACCTCGAGGAGGATATCTATATGGAGCAGCCCCAGGGCTTCATAGTTGAGGATGGAAAAGTATGCAAGCTAAAGAAATCCATCTATGGTCTCAAACAAGCTTCTCGTAGTTGGAACATCATATTTGACGAAATCATAAAGAGTTATGATTTTGTGCAGAATCCTGATGAATCTTGTGTGTACAAGAAGCTTAGTGGGAACACCATTGTTTTCATCGTGCTTTACGTAGATGATATCCTTATCATTAAGAATGATACAGGAATGATGACTAGTGTAAAGATTTGGCTATCGCATACATTCGAGATGAAAGATCTTGGAGAAGCCTCTTATATCTTAGGCCTGAAGTTGTTCAGAAACTGAGAAAAGAGGATATTGAGATTATCACAATATGGATACATTAAGAAGATTCTTGAACGATTCTGCATGGATAGTTCCAAGAAAGGATTCCTCCCCTTAAGATATGGTATCTATCTGTCTAAAGGGATGTCTCCTCAAAGTGTTGAGGAAAAGAAAGCCATGGTTGGATACCCCTATGCATCAGCTGTAGGAAGCTTAATGTATGCCATGATGTGTACTACGCCAGACATCTGTCATGCAGTGGGAGTGGTAAGTCGTTACCAATCCTGCTATGGAGAGCAACACTGGAATATAGTGAAGAACATATTCAAATATCTAAGACGGACGCAAGATTACATCTTGGTCTATGGAGATGGTGATCTCCAAGTCTTGGGATATACAGATTCAGAGTTCCAGTCGGATATTGATGATTGAAAGTCGACATCAGGGTTTGTATTCCTGTTGAATGGTGGTGTTGTGAGCTGGAGAAGCAAGAAGCGGGATACTACGACAGATTTAACAACAAAAGCCGAATACATTGCCGCATCGGATGTTGCAAAGGAGGTGGTGTGGTTACGCAAGTTCATCTTGGAGCTTGGCGTAGTTTCCCCTGATACTCCCATCACGTTACTCTACGATAACACTAGAGCCATTTCCCATGCAAAGGAACCCAGATGGCATCAAAAGAGCAAGCACAACATTCGGGTGATTCAAAAGCGTGGTGATATCGTCATCACCAAGGTGGCCTCTGCCACAACGTTGCTGATCCACTTACCAAACCTCTGACACAGAAGGTTTTCGACCAACATGTAATGAGTATGGGTTTAAGGATTGTTCATGAATGGTTCTGAGGGCTAGTGGGAGATTGTTAGCCATGTGAGCCCAAGGCGAACCATTCTTACAATAAATGTTATTGTAGTAAATATGTTTTATCAATAAAAGTTATTGATTGTCTCACTCCCTTTCTAAAATTAAATGAATGAATGCACTATAAGGTCCCTCTGTACAATTAGAATTATGTACCATGGCCGTCTTGATAATCATATAGTTGTTGATTCATTAAATGAATCATAGAGGCTGGTGTTTTGATGAATATCTAGAGAGTTACATAGAGGACTCATCAAGCACCGTCAAATGATTATTAAGAGATGATATCTAGCCTGAGTAGGAGATGGCAATCCTTTCTCACATAGGCTGATATCTGACCGACCTCTTGATGTAGGTCCTCTGCATGAGAATAGTGACTCCGAGGTGTCAGATTAGTTATGTCAAAGAGTTGACTTAGCAAAATCGAGATAACCTAAGTCTTATGTTGAATGTTGTCACAGCATAGGAACACATCCTTTGACCAGAGACAGATGTGTTACTATATGTCTGAGTGTGTACATTTGGCAGACCAATAAGTTGATGACCTAACCAAGGTCTATACACCAGCGCACTGGTGTGCATGTGAGGGCATATGAGTAATACGATCTCTCAAAGGGATCATACAGGTTCACTTATGAACCGGAAGACATGAGCTCACTCATGAGGTACTGGGACCGATCAAATTCCATGCATGGTCATCGTGCTTTGGAAGCATGACAAGAATTTGAAGGTATGATATATGCTTTGGGAAAGCATATGATCAATGCCAATTCACAATGACCAAGATTGAGAAACTTGGTGATCAAACCCTGAACAAGATAGTGTAAAATTGATCTGCATCTTCAGGTTGATCATAGGTCTTCCAGTATGCAGGATGTACAGGTATTGGGAATACTTGAGGGTGATGTGATCATAAACGATTATATAACCATGACGCTTCCATTTCGAGGGAGTGATGAAACAGGTTTGGATCGCCCTGTCCTAATCTCCAAGTATCTACGGAGAAAGTGCATTATTCTTGAAGGAGTTCAAGAATAATTCCTGTGATGAATTATGTATCCAAGCAACAAGATGTTGATGATTAAATGAGATTTAATTATCAAGTATAATATGAATAAGACTCATATAGTGAGAATGATTATCCAAGATAATTAAATGAGATTTAATTATCAATGAAGTGCAGATTGTGGATAGTGCTATCCATAATATCTGTGAATATATTATAAATATGATTTGTAATATATTAGAGAGAGAGAGAGAGAGCTTTGTAAATAACATTTATTAATTGTTAATATGAATTGGATTCACATTAAAGAATTAATTGGAAATGTAATTTACAATTTAGTTTGGGTTGTGAATATGATTCACATATTTTCAGTGGCATGATCGAAATATTCACTAATTAATTTGGAATTAATTTAGTGGATAATTTTGCAATAAATGTTATTGCAAATTATTAAGAGATAATGGGATAAAATTAAAAAGGAGATAATACACCACCAAGGATGAGGTGGCATCACCAATGACTTGGTCATAGGTGATGCCCCATAATTTTGGGATGTGTCATTATCCTCTTTTTTGTTATCTTACTATCTTGTGATAATTAATTTTTATTGAATTAAATTATGTTGATGATAATGCAACATTTATTTGATTTAATTTAAATTAGTAAATTGTTGTTTTGAACAACAATGATCATGGCCGTTGATTAATACATATATCAATCTAACCGTTGATTTTGTATGCCATGGATTGTGATCCAAAGGCTCCCAAACTAGTATATAAAGAGGGCAACCCTGGCCCTTTGATACATCTCATAGCACACGTCCTCTCTCTCTCTCTCATCTCTTATTCTCGCCATCTCTCTATCTCTCTAAAGGTGGCGGTCACCTTGTGAGTTTGAGGGAATAACAATCGACTCTATGCCGTCACGCTATCGCTTCGATTGCTAGAAGATCTCCATCTTCTTTAGGGCTTCTTGCTCTAGAAGGAGACGTCGGATTTCGTTGGACGAAGTCAGGAGATTCGAGGCTTGGATCTTCATCGAGGATTGCGGGGAGGACGTGTCTCATCATCGCGCCCGCAAGTACCATCTTCGTAGATCGGATTTGAGTCAGGAGGATCTCTTGCTTTAGAGATCTAGTGATCGCAACCACGCTTTGAGAGGTATTTCTAATACTTTGTGGTTAGATGAAACGATCCTAGAAACGTTCTTGTGATCATGTGGTTTCATCATATGATTTATTTTTTTTTAAATTTTGCTACACCAAGCGACTAGTGCAACTAGTTGCCCTGATCGCATGAAATACGATCATCACGCTTCCGTGATGCGCTTGAGGATTCCTCGTATCCTTCAAGTATGCCAGAAGGTGAAGCGACAATGTGGATTTTATTTTGTTCAGTGAGTGTCTCTATCTTCTTCTACATATGCTCCACTAACCGAGTCATGTAGTCAAGAGTGGGATCAATGGGAGGAAAATCCAACAGTGCAAAACCTGATGGGGGTGATGGTGGGAAATATGTCTGTGGTGGTGGGGGTGGTGGAGGTGGGTACTCAAAATCTGCTTGCTGACATTGTGGGTGTGTGTGCTTCCCTAATGGATATGGAAAGTCAAAGTGTGAAGGATGCCCATGCGACCATTCGAGAAGAGGGTCCATCTCGATAGGTGGATTCATTGACGGATATGTACAAAAAAATCTAGGATATAATCCTCCTCCTGAAAAAATGGAGATGAACTGACTGGAGCGGAGCGAGAACTTCACTTCTGCTATAGTCTAGGCCTCAATCTTGATGATGTTGTTTCCCCCGATGATGATGAGATAGAGGGAGGCACTATAATCCTCCACTAGAACACCACTTCCACCAGCAGAGCACACCAAGGGTTCCTTATGGAACTTGATGCTAGTTTGGATGATCTCCTTCCCAATTTCACCATCATCAGCTTTTCCTCTTCTTGTCAAAGCAGGTTGTTGAAGATGATACTCACAGGCTCGAGGGCTTATAGGAAAGAGGGATGCCGGTGGAGGCCCTCATGAGGAGGAGGGGAAACATGTGCATATAAATGAGAATGTCATTGGTTGTAAATTTTAATGAGCAAAAAGGATAAGTTTGGCACTTTTTCGACAAATCTCATTGACATTAGTAGTTAAATGGATCTAAGTTAACCACATGCGACATGGTATAAAAGTTTCTAAGTTTGTAGGGGATATGAGACAAATATAAAGTATACTATGACGAGCAAGTAATTAACAATGTTTATAGGATTTGTGTTGAGCAAATATCTTGTAAAAATAAGAAAGTAAAATCCCATGAATTTGTTCTATTGGTATAAGATATGTATATTTTAATGTATTTACCTATTTTCTTTATTAATTTACTATCATTTGTAAGTGTAACTTAGATCATTTTGTAATTAATTTACATATTTTTCTTATTTTATCTAGAATCTAATTTATACTATTTATAATTATTATTGGTACTTATTTTCTTCTAGTTAAATTCCAAGTCAAACATTGACACGTCCTTGACCTCCAACTCAAACTATGGGACCAAAGTCCATTGGCCATTTTCCTCTTGATAATGTTGACCCAAAGGGTCAACTTCTCCCCCCATCTCTACTCTACTACAAACACCTTAGCCACACCCAAATATCCATGACCATACATGCTTTGGCCAAGCTTTGTCAACCTACTCTTGCTTCATCTACTCTTGAGAGTCATCTTAAAATCACTTTTCACATCCAATATTTGTTCATTCCAGATGATTCTTCATCATCCTATAAGTAGCCCCTCCTGGAGTCTCAATTTCTTGCAGATCCACCATAGAACGTAGCTCTTAGAGCTCATTGAGATGGCATTAAGAGTCAAGCGGACAATTTCATTTGATCTAGTTAGAGCAAGATAGCCATGACATACAAGATCTAGTTATTAAAGGTCAAATTTAGTTGCTCCAAGCCTTCTCCTCATATTCGTTGTAGGAGTCAAGGTTGTGACCCATTCAAGTGATTGATTTCGTCTTTCTCCTCATGTAGGTAATCTAATATTATTCTTCATTTCAGTTATGATGTCTATTTGTTTCCACTATTCTTTCTTTATTATTTATTACTTATTCTCTTTTGCTACTTTGACTTATCATCTTCTTTATTATTCTATTGTTTTGATTCCATTTGATCCATCTACACAAAATTGATCGCTCCACAACACCTTCATTCTACCTCATGCACCACAACATCTTCGCACTAGTTTGCTTCTTAAGCTTCTATATACATGTTGTAGCACCCCAAATATAATATTGCATCTAGTAATCAGATTATATGACAATGGCTTATAAGTAGTGGGGTCACAACTAGACAACCCGAGCTAAAGTTTTTTGGGATGTGGTCAAGGGATTTAGTTGGGCCAAGCCCAACAAGTTATCTAGGCCATCAATCCCACATAATAGACTTGGTCTAGGGCCCGGACCATTATAGATGATATTAGAGCAGATTTCTTATAATAGTGGAAAGGACTACTCAAAAGATGGAGCCACCCTTACCATAGAGTTTAGGAGGAAAGGACTACCCAAGAGGTGAAACTACTACTGTTATTGGGAATAGGTCATAAGACATTGCCCAACAAGGAAGTTATGAATATAAGTGGGTATGATTGTAGCACCCTACATATAGTACCACATCTAGTAATCAGAAAGTATGGTATTGGCTTCTAAGCAATGGGGCTACTACTAGACAACCTAGGCTTAAGCATTTTGGGTTGTGGTCAAGGACTCCAGTTGGTCACAAGCCCAAAAAGTTGTTTGGGCCAGTTATCCACGATAACATACCAGATCTAGGACTCGAACCATTACGAATTTTATCAGAGCAAAGTTCCTCTAATTGTGGAAAGGTTATCCAAGAGGTGGAACAATCGCTACCATAGAGTTTTGAAGGAAAGAGCTGCTCAAGAGGTGAAACTGCTACTATGACTAGGAATATGTCATGGACCATTGAGCAATGAGGATGTTGAGAATATAAGTAGGGGTGATTGTAACATCCCAAACATATCATCGCATATATAAATCAGAAAGTATAATAGTATTTTATAAGTTGTATGGGCTACTATTAGACAACACGGCTTAAGTATTTTGAGATGTGGTTAAGGGCTCTAGTAGGGACCAAGCCCAACAATTTATTGGGGCCAGTAATCCCACATAATGGACCAGGTATAAGGCCCAGAACATTACAGATGGTATCAGAGCACATTTCCTATAATAATGGAAAGGGCTAACCAAGAGTTGGAGCCACCCCGACCATACAGTTAGGAGGAAACAACCACCCAAGTGGTGAAGCCGGCATTGTTATGGGAAATAGGTCATGGGCTATCGTGCGATGAAGACATTATTGATATAAGTAGGGGTGATTGTTGTACCCCAAACATAGTACCATATCTAGTAATTACAAAGTGTGATAGTAGCCTATAACTAGTGAGTGCTAGTACTAAACAACCTAGGCTTAAGCATTTGGGATGTGGTCAAAGGCTCATGTTAGGCCTAAGCTCAACAAGTTATATGGGTCAATAATCCTTGATAACGGACCGGATCTTGGGCCAGGGATGTTACCCAAGACACAACTCAGATTTATCATGGTTCTGAGCTCTATCCCACTCTTGCACTTCACTATAGGGATAGTTGCCTATTTCACTCAGTCCTATATGTAAGGCATTTTCAAATCATGAGACCCAATGAGCTTGAATTCATTTTGTGATTATTCTGCTAATTTGAAGTTTAGAGTTGAGATACCATACAATCTAATGAGTTTCAATTGAGGGTGAATGACTGTGTCGGATTACAAATAGAGGAAATGCATGCATCTCAAGAAGTGACATTTGCATGATTCAATAGCATTTTGATCCTTGTGATCTCATAACTTCTATAAGTATCAGTGATTCTGATTCATCTAAAATCAAGAGAGAAGTTGGCATCTACATGTCTATTCTGATCAGGCAAGCTTAGACCCCATACTCCAGTCGACTCCAACCCTCTCCACTATGATCATGTTTCTTTACTAAATGCTGGAGTTCATCAACAGGTGAATTGGGGAGCCAATCTCCTGTGCCCCATCCTGATTGTAGCCTAATCGAGCTAATTGGCGTCACTTGGAGCTCGAAGCCATCGCCAGACCTAAAGGTTAGTCGATAAGAGGAACAGACATCATATGTTCTAGATTGGCTAGATAAACGACACACGGACGATCATGATCCAAGTATTAGAACCGATCTCAATAGCATACTCAAAGTTGTGCACTAATTGCATGCATACCATTGTTCATTTTGTGATTTCAAATCAATCCACCCTTCAAAGTGTGTATGTAAGACATGTGAGTTAGAGGATCACGAAACCATTAGAGAGGGGTGAATAGTTGTTTGAGGCAACTTTTAAAATCTTAGCAGAATAATAAACAAGCACATAAACATTCGATAAAGCAAACCAATCAGCACACTTACATAGTTTTTTATATGGAAAGCCACATGGGTTAAAACCATGACCTGAGTCTTCATGACTCAAGATTTCCCGAGCTGATTTAATCAACTTCTTCAGTAAAACCCCATATATTTGCGTGGATATCTCAACCATTTACAAAGCTTTCACTTCATAATTTTTGATCAAATACCAAAATCAAACAACATATTAAGCATTGTAGTACAAGCAAAAGAACAGACGAGCTTTCATCTTTCTTCGTGCATCCTTGGAGGTATCACCTCCAAGAACTTCTTTGCATATTTAGGATCAAGAATCTAAAGTTCTGTAAAAAGAGGTTGAGGAAACAGTAGAGGCTAGAGATTGAATTCTGTTGAAATGAACAATGATTAACATGGGATTATCATGTTCTAATTATGCAGATATAAAAGATATGTAAAAGTGTCTATGTAACCCAACAATTCTCAAATCAAAAATTGATTATTCTAAGAGAAGAGTATGCTTTTAATTTTACCTGGTAAATCTTCCAAGGTCTAACTCAAGAAGGCGACCAATAAAAAAGGGTTATAAATTATTTATAATTATTGTTGATTTTTATTTCCTTTTCTAATTTTAATTTTTTGTTTAATGACTTTATGAATTTTTATGGACTTAAATAAATTTTATATTTTAAATAATTTTTAAATGTTTTATTTTTTATATTTCTTATTTTTATTTTTGATTGATTTTAATTTTACAAACATTTATATATTTTAATTTTTTCCAAAATCAATTAATGAATATCATAAAAACAAAAATAAATGAAAGAGGTTTTATATTTTAAAATATATGAAAAAACGTTAGAAAAAAAGAATGTTGTGTTTTGTTTTTAAGTAATTTTTATTATTTTTGTTTATTTTTTAATATTTTTATTTTTATAGAATTTTATTGATTTAAAGTTGAATACAATCTTAAAAGCAAAATAAGCTATTATTTTTGTGATCTTTAAAATATACAACAAAATCAAATAATTTGGAAATTAAGTTTAAACAATGATATATTTATTAAGCTTTAAGCACGAGACTAAAATATATATTTTTTATTTTTATATGATTTTATTAGTTTTCCTGTGAATATTTAAATTTTTAGTGTTTTCTATTTATTTTTTTCTTTAATTTTATATATGTGATAAAATACTCTAAAATAGTTTTATAATATTTTTTAAATTTTCTAAATATTGTTGAGTTTTTATGAATTTTCAAAATTTAAACAATGTATTTTAATATGTTTTTTATTAATAACAGAAAATGAAAATAATTTTGCAAAATAAAATTATTGAAGATGACTGAGGTTATTAAGTGTTTAATGTAATTTTTATTGAATTTTTTGAAGCACTCGAGCTATTTTAATCAAGAAAATAAGCAATGAAATTAAAAATGCAACAAATAAAGGACTTAAATGCAAAATATCAAAATTTTAAGAGAAATTATTAATGAGGAAATGAAAACTCGGGGAAGAACCTGCAATTATACCAAAACCTCACGTGAAGCTTCACGTGTACGTTAGAAAAAAAGACCAAATAGAAATTTAACAAAATTTTAAGAAACTTTATTAACAAAATAAAGGTTCCAAGGTCTAAGTTGCAAATACACCAAAAGACACGTGAGGGTCTACGTGCTAATAGCTTAGAAGGGTATAAATGCAAATAACAAAACTCAAAGGGATAAATATGCAATTATTTCAACAATTTATACATTGAGGAATGATTACATTGCAAATAAACGGAACTAAAGGGATGGAGGCACAGAATTCAACAAGGGAGGCATGCGAAGCACGCACAATGTCCTAAGTGGAGCGGCACGGATGAAGCCTTCCAAATCTGATTGGATGGCTTGGAATTGGGCAAAAATTGATGCTTAGGATCGGATCTAGGCTCTTCTATTTAGATCTGATGGTGGCTTCCCTAGTTGGAAGAACTCCGTTGAATCTCTCTCATATGAGCTACAATCATTCCTATTTACTCAAATAAAGCTCGGATCGAAGCTCCGAAAGGCTCGATCCAATCCTGTTGCTCCTCCACATCAAATGGAGACTACATCATGGACCAGGTCTCCCTGGGGAGAGACCTGGAAGTGCTTCACTTCAGTGGTTCTTAGGTGACTTGCTCAAGCCTCAATCCTCTTCCAGATCTTGCCTCCATGACCTATAGATGTTATTCAAAGCTCGAAGATGAAGCTTCAGCTAGATATGATTCAACAATGGGGAAAATGAATGGATCAAGTCTCTGTGTGGGTAAAGGAATAAGACCCAAAGTTCCAGATCTGATCCAAGGATCAAATCTAATGGTCAAGTTGCGAAAGAAAGGATGTGAAGAAGCAGAGAATTATCGTGAGATAGAATATATTATTGGATCGGCTTAGAATCAAAGGTGAAGGACCTCTGATTGTGATGATCGGAGGTCGAATATGGTGTTCTGCTATGAATATGAGAATTGACACGAATCGAAAGAAATTAGAATCCTATGGTTACCTAGGTTGATGTTACACATGGGATGAGGATCAGAAACCATCAGGGGTCATCACCTCCATGGTGCAGTGGTGTAAGAGGCTTGGCTCACACGAGGGAGAGCTACGGTTGAGTACGTCAGATCAGTGACCAACTCATGCTTGACCTCACTGCAACAACTCTATGAAGGGCATGTAAAGTCCCATCATACGTCAGAGCTCACTGAAACAATGCGGAGTGGCCAATGATGCAAATAAAAATAAGCTCCATGTGCTTTTGTATGCGAATAGAAGGCAAAATTCAAAAGGGAAGAACACTCATGAATCAAGGCGAATCTAGGAAAAAGAAGGCAGGCGTGAATCACGAATGTGCGGAGGCTAATCAGGTGGAGGAATCAGGTCGAATGGATCATGGACCGGGTATGGATAATTCGGTGAAGAAGTCGGATCACATGCTTGGAAAGGGAGGAGGAGTTGACCGGAGGTCAACGCTCATGGATTGACCAATAGGAAATGTTCTAGAATAGGACAAAATATGATAAACGACAAAATATATAAAATAAATAGAAATAAATGAAAATAAATTATAAAAATATTTTAAATTTAAAACTTATTAACATAAAAAATGTGTATAATTTAATAAACCTTTTTAATGAGATTTAATCAATTAAATAAATAAATTTATAAGGTTAAATTATTCATATACATGCATTTATATGTATAAAATACCTATATACAATATATTCTGATTTTTAACTTTTTTACAAAATATATATTATTTAGTTTTTTACATAATAATTTAAGGGTATTAAATACATTTTTATTTTATTTTTAAATATTAATTTAATAAATAAATAAATACAGATATGTGCAATATAAATATATTATACAAATAGTAAATATACTTATTTATTTCTTATTACTTTTACCTTTTATTATTTCTATTTGTATTTTGTATAAATAATATAAAATATGTACAAAACATTAAAAATGTATTATGTTCATAAATAAAAAGAATTAAATAAATAAGTAAAATACCACTATACATGTACAATAACACTCTAGAAAGCTGACTTTCACATCTTAACTCCAAGATTTATGAAACCACTTTCATTTAAAAGTTTTTTTATTTTGAACACAATGAATGTGAGTTTAGCTCATTTTGAGCATATATGGAGAAGATGTTGAGCTTTCAATTTTGTTTCACAGCTTTTTCTAAATGATGTATCTTTTATTTTGTACACGATTTATTTTTTTAAATATTTTTATAATTTAAAATACATTTTTATATATACGTTTTATGAATAAAACTATTTTATTTGAGGTTGAATTAATTATAAATAAAATAGTAGAAGATATGTGCATAATGAATGAGGGTATATGTGTGTTGTGAACATGGATGTCTGATATTTCTATAAGTTAATGATCCTATCTCCTACTTTATTCATTATCGACCATGTCAATGCTTGATTTGGTCTGGGTATTTCGGATCAGTCTGTATCTATTACATATATGTAGCTTTCTTCTTTCTTTCTTTTCTTTTCTTCTTTATCCTTTTATTTGGGTTAAAATAAGTGATAATTATATAATATTAACAAATGATGAGAGATTATTAACTAATGAGAATTAGTTGTTATTTACATGTGTTTTAAAAGTATTTTAAGCTAAAAAGAAAAATAAAGATGATGAATTGGAGATTCATGATTCCTCTCTACTTTACTTTTGCTAGTCCCTTAACAAATAATTATCCTAAAATAAATGAATGACAAAAAAGGAAAAGGAAAAGGAAAAGGAAAGAACTAAGAACAATTTTGATTTTTAAGCTTTTCTTCATAAAATCAAAGTATGGAGCTCGGTCAGACCATTGGATTATTAACTTGGTGGACCATTATTTGAAATAGGATTAAAAACTCGAAAGCCCTCAAGTTCCACAATTTTCTGTTCAGTTCACCTCAACAGTCAGGCCAGGACAAGTCTTCATACGCAAACTCTTACAACTATGAATCTTACATGTATTGTGAATGTGAAATGGTAGCTCCCCACATCTGAAAGTGGCAAAGAAATAACCTTCTCTAGCAAGATGACCATAATTCCCCACTCTAGCTACTCTTTCCTCGAGGAGCAGGGTATTCCCTTCTAAGTTCAAGTACAACCGTTCCAAGAAGATGAGGTAAAGGAGAGAATGGATTGTGATCAGTGTAGCCACATATCCTTTGGAGCTTGGCCAGTGTAGCCAAGTCTCCAGCCGCAGCCTTCCTTGCAAACTTTGACTTTGAAACAAATGCTTTCTTATTGGTATTTTTCTCTTATGGGAATGATTTTTTATTTGCTTTTTGCTCGTCTAACTTTTTTGGAGACTTTCTTTCATATTTCTACATACACAATTGTAGCATTTACATAAGGATTTTTTCTTCTTGAGCCAGTAGATTATCCATCTTTGTATCTTTATTACAACCCACAACATCTTGTCTTTACACGTTGGTGCCACTAGACTAGGTTGGGGAGCACTGACCTCCTATTGGTGTGGCGTATGTTTCCATACGTGTTTGTCTAAAGATAAAGGATTCTGTCCTTCACCACCTCATCTGAGTTGAGCTACGTGCAGAGTTCTTGTCAAAGTTAAGCCACTATCTAAAAGGGTCATGTGTGTACCTCGAAATATTCTACTTAGACCAATCAAGGTGACATGTGAACATAGTCTTATGGAATCAAAGAATTAAGTTGCTTAACCTAAAAAGTCTCAACTTCAGTTCGCATAAGGTTAGTGAAATTAGGTGTATTAAGGTATTAACCAAGCGACTAGTTCAATTGTCAAAATTATTCAAGAAAATGTGAATGCAAATACAACAATTTTTATTGAAGTATATTTTTTAACTTTTTTGTGTGTTTTAAAGAAATTTGCAAATTGTTGTGAATTTTAAACTTTTTAAATGTTTTACGAGTTTCTGAAAGAGTTAGAGAATTGAATGTATTTACAAGTATTAGCAAGGATTATGTACACATTCGCAACAGATTTTATACAAATGTATATACAATAATTATACAATTTTTATACAAGATGTTATATACACAATAATTTTATTATAGAGACACTATTGCCAATATAATAACCTCGATCAGAAATGCCGATATGGAAAAAAGGAAACGATTTGAATAACATTACCAATATAACTGAAAACATTGTGAAAATAACATTAGAAAACATCAGGAAAATAATAAATCTTTCTTAGTTTCAACCCTGTGACATAAAAGGACTAGGAAAGGTATACATCAACTATTTTAAAACGTACCAGCCAATCGAATTTCTTCTAACTATCAACGTATTCCTCAGATTTGAGGTGGGATAGGAATTGCAATTATTTCCACAAGTTTTATAAACAAAATTTACAAAGGATTTTATTTATAAGTTTTAGATATGGATTTTTGAAAGAATCTTATTTACACAAAGGATTTTATTACACAAATTACAATTAGTTATAGCTTTTATGTACACTAATTTTAGAATAAGTTTGTAGGCATATTTAACACCATATAAGCTATATACATTTTTAAAAAATAATTTTACAAAATATTTTTACAAATAATTTTAGAAAATCTTTTCCCAAACATTTATAAACTCTTTTACAAATATTTGACAAACGCTTTTACAAAGACTTTTTATAAACTATTTTACAAATTTATATAAATGTTTTCTTTTCGAATATTTTACAAATAATTTACAAAACAATAAATTTGTACAAAAAAATAATGATACATTTTATAAACAACTTAATTTTACAAACATTTTACAATAATTTTTTAAAAAAATTACAAAGGTTTTTATAAATATTTTTTACAAAAAAATTTACAAAATATTTGCAAAATAAATTTTCAAAAGATTTTTCAAACATTCTATAATTTTGAATACTCACGTGATCTGGACTTAGCGGAGACCTTTGTGCAATTTTGAGAAACTCCAGGGGATGGAATATTAGCCCAAATATTTTGAGGGTGCATGTGCAATACACGTTCACCGCTTTAGATCTTAACCGGTGGGCTAATTTGGGATTCATCCCCAAATTAATTGCTCAGCTGGTGGTTTCGGCGATCAGATCCAGCGCTCCTTCATGGTGGTTGACGCGTACGGTGATGGATGATGATCTGTAGAGGAGGACGAAAGGAGAGATCGACTGTGGTGCGTCTCGTAGGTATACAGAAAGATACGATCCTCCTGGCAATGAAGATGGCTATGGTGTTTTCCAACAACGAGAGCTATGGTGGGATCCGCCTCGAGCTGGTAATCGTCAATCATGGACGGTGGTACTGCTCTAAGAGGCGACGGCTCGGATATAGAGATGGATCTCCAATAAGATGATAGAGCATCGCTGAAGCTTCAATCGATGGTGGAGGTGCTCCGGTTGTGATTAGATGATCTGATTAGATCAAGTATCCATGAAGACCTGCATGTGCGTCAAGCGGTTCACATATCAGATCTAATGTCCTCGATCGCTTTTGCTTCATTCGATTCTAGGTGTTCTTCAAGCAGCGGGTGATGACGGTCGATTGAAGCTCCAGATGATGTTGATGTTCCATGATACAACTATGTCCTGCAAAGCGATTCAAGCAGCTTGAAGCTAGACGCCTCATCTCAACAACAAGTAGATTAGATTAACGGGAAGATTCCAACGATGACGGTGGAAGGAACCAAAAATCTCCGACCACTGTATGTGGCTGGAGGTGACAGATAGTGTAGGCTAGAACAGAATTGAAGGGATCCGTGTGTAATGATGGATTCATGACGTATGGAACTCTATTTCAGTATAAAATTGTAGAGAAAATGGAGGAGAGGAGAGATGATCGGAGCGGATTGAGGAGAGAATGGAGGAGGAAGATGAGAAGAGAAAAGGAATCCGGCCTGGATGAAGAAGAATGAATGTTGATGCATGGGATTCGAACTTCAGGTAAGCTCGAGGTTATAGCCTCTACGTGCGACAGGAGGGAGGCTGAGCATGTGGCGGAGCTGGGCTTCACACTGGCGGCATGATCTTGCCGGACTCCAACTCCTCGCTCGACGGAGATTGAGCTCTGTCAAAACCCTCAACCGAAGCTCACGGAAGTGGAAGATCAAATGGCAGATGGAGCTTGGAGGACGAAGAGAGGGTACTATTTATAGAGGAAATTGCATGGGGAGAACGTTGGAAGGTGGCCAATGGCTCAATGGTCAAGTCGTTGGGTGGGTTGGGGAGACTGAGGAAGAAGAAAGGAGGAAGGAAGAAGAAGAGGCAGGGGAGAAGAGGAATGGGGGAGGAAAAAGAGAAACATGGGAGGGGAAAGGGAAAGGAAGAGAGGGGAATAAAAATAAATTATTAATTAAATAATAAATAATTAAATAAATTAAGTAAATAATTAAATAATTAAATAAGTAAATAAATAGATTAAATAAATAAATAACTAATAAAAGAAATAAATGATTAAATTAATTAATTAATTTAGTTATTTAAATAATTTTAAATTTTCTAATAAATTTAATAAATTTTATTTTTTATATATTAGTAGTATAATATTAATAAAATATCAATAAAGTATAAAATACATAAATTAAATAAAATAAGATTAAGATACATTGTACGATTTATACCAATAGGGTTTCAAAACCTACTTTTTGCATATCAACTCTGATTTTAGTGAAACTAGTTTCATTTGATAGATAATTATATAAAACCAAACTTTAAAAGTAAGTATGTCCAATTTTGGATTTCATATGGCCGAGTTATGAGGTCCGAAAGTTTAGGGTCACGGGTTCGTGACTTTGGGATTTATTGGCATTTATTTTAATTTATATTTTATATTTCTATCGATTTTTATAAATACATTAGAAGAAGAATTAGGTTAAATGAGATTAGGAATAATTAATTAGAAAATAAGGAAGGTCTATATACATATAGTACATATATACAAAGGGGTCCAAACATCAAAACCCACACATTTTATTTAATATTTTTTTGGTATTTTTAATAAATAATATTAGTTATAAAATGAAGTTTACAAGTGAGTTTAGTCAATTAGAATTTTTCTATAAATAGTTATGAACCTTGGATGTTGGTTTTTACAGCTTTTAGGTTCATCATAATTAATTATTTACATGTTAAATAATTTTTATTATATTTTTTAAAATTAATATCTATTATTATAAACAACTTCCGTGAAGAAAATATTTTAATTTGAGATGATATGAATAATAAATAAAATAGGTGAACATATGTACAAGGTGAAAATGTGTTAATATCATTTACGATCTTGGTTTTCTAACATTTTCATAAATTAGGATCCTTATCCCCCCCTACTTATTTATTTTATTGACCACGTCAATATTGACATGGTCTCAGGGTTGGAATCAGTCTGTACATATTACATATCTACGTCATTTTCTTTTATTTTTCTCTTTATTATTTTATTTTAGATAAAATAAGTGTTAAATATATAATATTAAGAAATATGGTTAGCATGTTAATTAGTGAATATTTACATATATTTTACCAAGGATTTTAGCCAAAATGAAAGAACAAAAGGCAATTAATCATAGATTCATCAGTATGTAACACTAAGCTTAGTCCAAATCCCATAGGATGTCTTGCATCTTGATACTCAGTTGAATTCATCTATCTAATGACACAGAAGATGGGGGTCATTGCCTTCGAGTTGTTAGTAGCTTTCTTCTTGTCAGCATCAGTGAGAACAATTCCAAGTTCTAAAAACTAGTCTTGTGTACTTAGTTTATATGATAAACCAAACATTGATATCAATAGATTCTCATAAAATTTGCATGTGTACCTTCCAGTTGTTGCAATTTGTTCATTGAAGTATGGTAACCTGATAGTGGGCTGGCTTTCAAAATCTATGTTTTCTATAACTACCATATGTAGCTTCGAGTAGTGACTTTGAGATACTGATCCTTTCTCCGTTAGCAAATGTAAATTATAGGATCACACCACTAGAGGGGGTGAACAGTGGTTCGGGAAACTTTTAAAATCTTTACGGAATAATCAAAAGGCATAGAAATAATGGACAAGCAAACCAATCATCACACTTGCATGGTATTTTTATCTGGAAACCCTTCTGGGTAAAAATCACAAACTCAGTCTTCCTAACGTGGTGTTTCCCGATTAGCCGAGCTAATCAACTACTTCACTAAATCCCATATATGGATATCTCAATCATTTACAAAGCTTCAATTTTAAAGTCTTGGATCAAACACTAAGATCAAAAATATTAATCAGACACTATAGCATAAGCAGAAGAATATGTGAGCTTTCCATCTTTCTTTGTGCTTCCTTGCAGGTCTCACGTCTAAGAACTTCTCTGTACACTTAGGGCCTGTTTGGTTGCCAGGATACCCCGGGGTACCCTGGCCTATCCCTGTCTGCAACCCTGCATTCCTGGGTTGGGAATAGTTATATTGACCCTATGATTTCTTTGGTATAATAGTTTTTAATCTTGTACAAATATACTTATTAACATAAAAACCTATTATAAACATAAACAAAGTTAATATAACACATAATCAATGTCACATTACATCACAATTATCATTCCAACCATCCCAACCCTCCAAACAGCTACTATTCACAGGAGGATACCCCAACCCAGTAACCAAACAGACCCTTCATACACTAAAATCCCTATAGAAAGAGGTTAACTGGAAAAATGATATATAACAGTAATAATATCCATATAAAGTTATCTCCATATTTATCAAAAATATAAGTTCTCCAATAAAGAGCAGATGATATCGTGAGATAAAACAACAATATATAATTGCATAGATAATTCACAGAGGATAGCACAAGCGATGATATCACAGATATAGAATGCATATAAGAAATATTAAACAACTAATAAGTATCACTGCGCAGAGAAGAGGCTTCCAAAAATACTGTGTTTGCTAGAATAACTTCAAGAGCGGCTAGAGATTGAGCTCTATTGAATTGAACAATTTGCTTTACAACTTTTCAGCCAAGAATATATTTTTTGAAGTACTGAGTAAATCGATGAACATGAGAAAGAATATCGAGAAAACACTTAGAGAGAGCTTCTTGCTTTTCTAGAGAAAGTAAGAGTGATTTCTCAAATGGTTTGTGTTCCAACAATGGGTATAGGGTCCTTTGTATAGAGCTCAAGAAAAGTAGTTGTTGGAAATAAAAATGTTTTGAAATCAAATATGATTTCTTAATATGATCGATTAGGTCAAACTGTATGATCGATCAACTGTAAAAATGATCGATAAGTTAAATAGAAATAATTGATCAGTTGATGATATTTGAATGGGATTCAAAATATGATGATAACTTCAAGATACATGATCGACAAGGTGTGATCGATCAATGAAGTACACATGATTGACAAGGTGTGATCGATCAATATTGAAGTATTATCTATAAGTTCACCAAATCTTGATCTTCCTGAAAAGGAAACTTTTGGTTAAAGCTTGTTGCAGTTACAACTTTTGTAAAACTAATACAGATAAATTATTACAACTCTTTTGAACAGGAAACAACAAAGCTGAGCTTTTGCGTCTGCTTCAAAGCGACGACTCCTCACGGTTATGTCGAGTTGACATCCATACTTGCAGTTAGTAATTACAGAGAATATGCGAGAGAATATGATATAATCTTGTGGGTGTCATCTTTAAAATCATGGAGGACCAAAGTGCTAACAAGCCAATCACTTATATTGTTGAATATGTGCCTTTGCCCCCCATTTAATTTGATAATTTCATTCGTGCATTAAGTTTTTTTATTTACACTTGGATGAAATAGGAGAGAGAAGTTCTTTCTTACTTGTACCCCTAGTTATGTTGCTCAATATCGTTGGGCAAAATTATCGATCCTTTAAGAACTTTCTATGATTCCTTACTTGACTATCAAACTTTTGGACCTATTTCAGACAACTTTGGAGTAGAATTTTATTTTGATTTTCAAATTTCAAGTTTTGCACTTCATTTAGCTCTAATTTTGCTTCTTTTCTTCTTCTTTGTGTGCATCACACTCTTCACTTACACACTGTGGATAATTTGTTTCACTCACTTCCTCGCTCACACATTTTATACCATATACCCTTCACTTACACTTTATGGCAATTGGTCACATTGTGCCATACTCTATAGTATCACATTATTAATGCTACAATACTATACCATATAACTCCACATTACTTTCTAAACCTAATCATTTAAAAATTCAAAAACTATAAAATATTAAAACCAAAAATCATCAAAAATTCATAAACACAAAAGCACATACAAAGGTAAATAACATCAAAATACATAAAACAAGATGAGAGCCGATCATCCTTGCGTAGAAACTCCTGAGATCTCTATTCGCTTAATTTCACACCTCGCTAAACTCGATGCTCTACATTCATTTCTTTTTTGAGTTTTGAACAAATAAGTCGCTTCTTCACAAAATTCCTCTTCCGACTCTGACCTTTGAGAACCAAATTTCTAAGACAAGGTTTGCATTTTTAAATTCATGTTATTAAGGAAGTTAATTTAAGAAATTTCTTTAATATTTCTAATATGTTATATGACTCAAAAAAAATAATAATAACATCTATATTCTTATATGGGTTGAATGGGGCTGCCCATGGGGGGAGCTAACTTGGCTCCCCCTGCCCCATTTCGCCTGTTTTTTTTATTTTTTTTGAAAATTTCTTCCGTGTAATTTCATCGCTATATCCCTATATTATGTCATTAAAATTTCGTACGAAACAAAGACTCCTATGGCCTCCATCCAGACAGTCATTTTTAACGGTAACAGAACTGCTAAAATCGACCCCGTCTAGATGAAGACCGTAGGAGTCTCTGTTTCATACAAAATTTTAATGACATAATATAAGGATATATTGATAAAAATCCACGGAAGAAATTTTCAAAAAAAAAATAAAAAAACTGAACAAAATGGGACGGGGGAGCCAAGTTAGCTCCCCCACAGGGGCAGCCCAATTTTACCCTTCTTATATTATGTTTTTGATCAAAATCGATAATCTTTGGGAGCCATTTTGCATCTGAATCTTGACATGCACGATGTCAATCTTTGAAAAATATGTTAGGATCGTTTCCAAACCTTGTATTTGTCATTGATACCCCTAAAATATTCACATAAAAATTGGTGATAGTGACAACAACGTATATTGCTGAAATGTTTAAAACAATAAAATTACATGAAGAACAATGCACCCTCAATGGAAATAATATTGTGCAAATTAAAATCCTCCGACCTAGTCTCTTGACACCATTTGAAGGGATACATTACTAAAAGAAAAAAAAAGAAAAACTCAAATCTGAAAATCAAGTATAGCAATCATGACAAAACTTTTCTTGTAACACATAGTGATGAAATTTTTTTTTTGTATTATTTCATGAATCGCAAGAGCAGGGATATATACTTTATGTGTGTAGTCTCTAAAGCAAGAGACTCGATGCACTAAGTCCATTTGGCCAAAAGTTGCACTCGCGAGCACGATGATGAGTCGCGAGCTTCCCGCATATCTAAGAGAAGATCCCATTGCCTTGCTTCTCCACACCAATGGTGATCAAAGCTGATCATCACATATTCCTCTCTTCAGACTTCGTTTTACAAAGTCTTGTTCATCTCCAGGGACACATATGCACATCGAGATAATTCCCCTTCCATCTACATGGGGCGCAGGTAAGTAGAACAAGGAGAGAGGAAGACAACATGCATGGGGAGGGAGAGAGAGGGTACGACCACACTTGGCAATGGAACATGACTCTTGAGTCTTCTGTAGATTTAGGACTATGTTAGCTTTCCCCTCTCATTATATAGGATTTTATGGGGGATAGCCCATAGTGGAGTGGAAAGAGACCCGCCAATTTTGAATTGGTGGAGTCTTACTAATTTTGAACCCTATTTTGACTTGGTCAATATTAATTAATTTGAGGCAATTATCGATCGGTGATAATTAGCATAATTTATTTCTCAAAGATAATTTGTAGATTATACATCAAAAATATGAATTATGTACATATTTCACCAAAACAAGTGTAAATCACATTTATATTTACTTAACATTGAATGTCAGTCAAATTCACATTAATATTATTAAATATATATCAATCACATTCACATTAATTTCATAAGTACAATTTGTATTCAAATTAATTCCAGTAATTGGGAATCAGAATCACAATAATTCAAATGCCAATTTGTGAATCGAATTCACATGTCCCAAACAAAAATTTAAGAATTTCTCAATCCTCATCATTCTCATTCTTCTTCTCATTCTCATTTTCTTAGATAAATAACTCCTAATGATATAATGATATATGTGTTACATGCATATACTTGAATATAATGATAGGGAGATTATATAGAACATGTATAATGACTTGACATCTGATTAGATCTTGATGAATCTACGATTCTCACTCTTTATTCTTTTATTTTAGCTCTTCTTTTTGGCAAAACCACCTATAAATACCTGTAAATACAATAACTTAGCATTTTGCATGCCTTTGTTAATATCCCATATTTAGCATTTATTTTACAAAAATAAAATAATATAGGAAAAAGAAAAAGAAGGATGTATTTAGACTATATACAGAGTGATCCAAACTCCAAGAGAAGGTCATGTCTTGACCTGATCATAAAAGAAAAAAAGTAGAGAGAGATAAGGGTTCACTATGTATTGAACATATCACCTATACTTGTATATAATATTTATTTAATTATTTTTGACAAAATAGAATTATTTCATTCTTCTTACACTCTTGTATAGAACCCTAGAATCAATATAAAAATAAAATAAAATCATAAAAATAAAAATAAAAATAAAAATAAAATAAAATCATCAAACCCTTGTACAAAATACACATGTACATAGTACAACACCTATTTATTTTACACCTCTAATTAATAAATAAAAATAAAATGAAAATTTTTTGTATCCCTTAAATTATTATGTAAATAAATAAAATGTAAAATATAAAGAATCTTTGTAAAAATAATAGAATAAAAATACCTGTACAGAATGCATAAGTATACTATACATGTATATAATACTATATATATCTTATTTTTTTCATAAAAATAATTAAAAATCATAGAAAAATAGTTTATAAAATAATAAATATTTTTTTATTTTATACACTTTTTATTTTAAATTTCATTTAGTATTTCTAATTGAATTCTCTTTTATTTTTGAAAATCATGTTTTCTCATTGGTCCACCTCAGATGGTTGACCTCGGTCAACTGTCTCTTCCACGCCGTGTTGGGTCACACGCCACTCGCTAGAGCCTTTTCTCTAATTTCTTGTGCTCGAACCCGACCATATCTTGACTCCATTCTTGCGCCCGATTGCAGCCATGACTTCCATGATCCTTGTGGATCCCTAGGCGTAGCCGGATCTTCCTAGGGTTTCACATTATGCTCTGATCTTTTGGGACCCTCGAGCAGCCTATATAACATCTCTTCCAGCCTCCACTGCTCAGCAGCTCGTCCCTCGCGCCACCACAGACCCTTAGCCACTTTCACCAAAGTGACAGCCGTTGGAGGAGTAGCTTAGGATTCGCCGGAGGTGACAGGAGGCTTGTAGCTT
Organism: Ottelia alismoides; assembly: GCA_037367405.1. Taxonomy (NCBI): domain Eukaryota; kingdom Viridiplantae; phylum Streptophyta; class Magnoliopsida; order Alismatales; family Hydrocharitaceae; genus Ottelia; species Ottelia alismoides. Next base: position 474,913 of record JAZKJV010003768.1, read on the forward strand.
GCTTCGTGGCCGGAGAACCACCTCGAGCAGCCTCCCAGCCAGTCGCTGTTTGGTTGAGGCCAAGACCCTATCGACCAACTTCGCTTGGAGCTTAGGAGTTGGTCTAAACCTTTAGGTATCGTTCATATCTTCTGCATTCATCTGTCCATTTCGATCTTCCATCTAGCTCCGTCGCACGCTCCTTTGCTCTGACCAACTTGTCGGAGCCCCACTACGCACCTCCACCCCCATCGATCGACACCTTGATTCACCCCACACCTTCCTCCGCAACATGATCATCCTGAGGCTTTCCTATCAAATCGAGATTAGGACCCATGTCTCCTTCCTTCATCTCCGTCGGAGGTCGACTCGCATACTACCCTGCTTCCCTTGCCGTTTTTTCTTAAATAACCCCTACCAGAGCCTCGTCTTCGAGCATAGGACCCTTTGCAGGTACCATCGCGCTCTGGGAGATTCATTTGGACCCCCAACTGCTTAGTCGGAGCAGCTCCAGGAGGGTCTTCACCTTCACTCCCATCTGACCATCATCGCCTTCATCGGAGTCCACCATTGGACGCGCACCACTTCCATGAGCATGTTGCACCTCTCCGACCCTTCATGGGAGCGTCGGATCTCCTCCGATGCTCGGTAGAAGTTTGGCTAGGGGAATGTTCTTCTAGACCCTCCATTCATCGTTGGAAGAGCCTGGCTTTTTCCAGATTACATCACATTTGCCCAACCAAGCTACTTTTGGTTCGTTAGATCTAAACATCTAACACGCATATGCACGACAGATTCTGGACCGTCAGATGTAGAGCAGGGAATGATCAGAGCCGTACGTCTTCACCTGCCCCCGCGTGCGCCACATGCCCCTTTGGGTATATTTTACTTTCAGCCCTGCATGTTTCGCTATTTTGCTTTAGTCCCATTAAATAAAAGTTGTAGTTAAAAACATTTACAGCTTCGACCCTGCATTTTTTCATATTTTCACTTTACTCCCTCCGAGTCTGAAGCACGTGTGTGCTCACGTGTTCTTTGGGATATTTGCATGTTCTGCCTTGGACTTTTATGTTGTTATGAATTGAAGTTGTAGTTTTTATATTTGCAGTTATACCGCGATGCGTGGAATATTGACATGTGCATGAATTGGCTAGGCTATTTACAAAATTGACCCTAAGCTTTTATATTGTGTTATCTCTTTGGTCCGTAAACTTAAATATTTGCGATTTGTTCCCTATGAACTTTGATTAATTGCATGCTTTTATATTAGACTTAAGAATTATTAAATTAATTCTATAAATTGCTTAAAAATTACTGCTAGCTCTTGCTACTGTGTACTTTTATTGTGACATTTCTGGATTAATTTGCTTGCATTTTCTAATTTTAAAAATTTATAAACCACCAAAAAGTGTCTTACCTAAGTTAGAAAATTATAAAAATATGAAAAATGCTTTAAAAAATCTATAAAAAATCCTATGTTTGCCTTTTATTGTGTTTTAATTTTATATTTAATTTTGTTTGAAAATTCTTCCTAAAACCCCTAAAAATCACAAAAACACCCCAAAACTCATAAAAATCATATAAAATTACATATTTATGAAAAAAAATGTGTTTTTAGTTCCTATTTGAAGCTTTTATTTATAGTTTATCATTAGTTTACTATCCAGGACCTTAGAACATTTTAAATATTTTTAACTTGCAATTTGGTCCTGGCTGTGCACAGTTTGATATTTTGAGCATTGTTTGATTTTTAAAAATTCATGAAAACATTTAAAAATTCCTTAAAAGTTAACAAAAATATTTTAAAACCCAAAAAACCTAAAAACATTTTTACTTTAATTTTATGACTTTTTTTATCACTTAGAAAAATCTGAAAAGAGAGTTGTGTGTGTTATGTTATTTCGTGTTTGCTTATTTTATTCAAAAATTTAAAATCAAAAAATTAAAAAACAATAAAATAAAAAAATAGATTGCTCCTTGTGTTTGACCCTGGTAGCTATACCAGGTAAATAAAAATAGCAGACCGCTTACATTATATTTGATTTCCTTTATTTTCATTGAGTGGTTTTATTTTCTCAATTGAGTCTGTCGATTGATTGGGGTTGCAACGACCTTTGTTTTTCTTATGTACTTAACCATAACCATTGGCACGCTCATCATAATGGCACCGTTGCTGGGGAGTACAGCTTAGTAATTATCTTTTTAGTTTTATTTTCTATTTTTATCTATCTGATATAACTATTTTCTGGCATCTCTTTATTTTGCTTTTTGTGCGAGGAACCGCCTGAGGGATGCTTCAACTTTCTATTGGAGGAGCTCCCATCCGAGGAGGAGTAGAGGGATATAGTAGTTATAGCTTATATAATAATTTTATTTTGGGATTTTTACCTGACAGACCCTATAATCTTTGTCAATTACCTCTACGACCTTTGAAACATCATAATTCCACCCTCGACCCTGTAAACTTGCTCCGTCTTACCATACGAACCCTACCGTTAAATTGACATATCCTAAGTTAACTTCCTTAGATTAAAAACGAGTTAATCTAACCAATCTGCGATCAGACGGCTAGAATAACCCAAAAGAAGAAAAAATAGTGGAATAAGGGGAGGGTGCTCGACCTGGGTTGGAGGAGGGGGGGCACTCGACATGGAGGAGGAGAGGATTCCAGGCGACGGGTGGGTCACTACCGGGGCGAACTAGGCTAGGATGGTGGAGTGGAGGAGGTTGACAGGGATCGACGGAGGCGCTGAAGCGAGAAGGGAGAGCCTTCGAGCAGGAGAGGTGACTGGGGTGGTAGGATTGGAGCATGGGAGGCAGCGGAGCGGGGGGCTTCGAATAGGGGAGGCCCTCGTAGGGGAGGCGGCCTGGTGGGGGGTACTTTGGGCAAGAGAGGCCCGCGCAGGGGAGGCGGTCTGAGGAGGTGGGAGCTTCGAGCAGGGGGAAGCCCGCGGAGGTGGGGGTGGGGTGTGTGCTAGCAGGGGAGGCGACAGGGCCCCAGGGGGAAGGGGGGGCTTCGAGTGACAAGTGCTAGCAGGGGAGGCAGCGAGGGCTGCCTGTGGGGGGCGGGGGGTGCTTCGAGCACGGGGGAGACGGTGGGCCGGGGGGAGGGAGGGGACTTCGAGCGAGTGAGTGCGGGGGGGGGGGGGGGGGGGGGAGGGGGGAGGGGATTCGAGTGGCAGGCGGGCCGAGGGGTAGGGGGCTTCAAAGGGAGGTCCGCGACGGGTGGGTGGGGTTGCTTCGAGCACGGGCGGCGGGCCGAGAGGGAGGGGGGCTTCGAGCGAGTGTAGGGGGAGGGGGAGGCGGTGGGCGGGGATTCGAGTGGTGGGAGGGCCGCGACGGGGGAAGCTTCGAGTCAGGGGAGGCCCGACGGGGCGTCGAGAAGGGGGCCTCTAGCGATGGGAGTGGGGGAGAAGCTGGGTGTGGGGCTCCTCACCAGTCGGGTTTGGCGGAGGGGTGGGGTCCTTCCAGGAGGAGCACTGCTCAGGACGGCGCTGCAGGCAGGGGTATGGGTGTAAAAATCCATGATATAAAATAATGTAATGGAATCAGGCCAGTTTTAACAGATAAATGGATGTGGGTTAACTACAAGGTCTGTGGGGTAAGAGTTAGCAAGTTTACGAGGTCGAGGGAGGAATTAGGATGTTTCAAAGGTCGTAGAGGTAATTAACAAAGATTATAGGGTCTGCCGGGTAAAAATCCCTTTTTATTTTTGCAAAGACTTTTATTGTAATAGTTGTAGACATTGGACACTTAGACTTCGGGGTCTGTTTCACTGAGTACCGCTGCACTCGGGGGACCCCACCATGGTTTTTTTGTGGCTTTGTTTTTCTCTCTTTATTTCTATTTGATTCCTGAGGTTTTAGCCCCTAGATTTAGGATTTCTATCTTACTGTGATGTAATTAGCTAAGGTCCCCACACCTAATTACCTATCTATTCCTATAGATCGTAATTGGACTTAGCTAAAATAAATTTAAAAAAAGTTAACTCATTGGGATTAGAGACCACAAGCCGAGAGAGGTCATATACAACGTTGGCAGGGCCCATTGTGGTGGGCACCGATCGGCATCGAAAACTAGACTCCAGTCTCTCTTCCCGATAGTTAGCTATTGTTCTTTACAATTAATAGAAGTTGCTCATCTAGGGACGATTTCCTTGTACATCAGATAGATAGTTTATTTTCAGTCTTTATTTTATGTGTGGATCACCCTGCATGTAGAGTGATTGAGTTAGGTACGCATTTATATCTCTGCATGCATCATTGTGTTTGATCGTGTGTCGGCTTTTCCGACTTCCTCCCCCTGTTTTATTGGACTAAAAATAATTAAGGAAATTGGAAAATTCATTAGGCATTGTTTTTATTTCAGAAAAAATACATAAAAAGTGAAAACAAAATAAAACTGGGACTGCTAATGCAAACTTGACCCTAAAATACACTTTATCTAAAAAACTTTGTTTTGGGGAGAGTCACCCCTCATTGGTTGATTTATCTGAAATGAGAGAGTGACAGTACACTAGGATAGAGCCGTACCTGAACTCCTTTCAATCTACTGGTCTTTTAGATAGTTGTTCTCCAGTGAGGATTTTACCGGGTAGCCAGTAATCGGTCTTCCTTAGCAGATTGGGCAGATCAGGTAGCCGGTAAATGGTCTGCACCCATATTGGCTGGGAAAAACTAGTTGCGAGATTTGGGCCAGTCTCCTTGGAGCATTGGGTTCCCAACAGCTCGCTTAATCGCTTTGATAAATTGATTGATCACCTTAACAAAATTAGGCAAGATTAACGGCTGGTCTTTCACGGTCATCAGCTCCGCATCGCGTAGGTGAACTTGGGGTTTGACTTCTCATCTTGTTTGCTTCTAGATCCAATCCTCATAAATCCCCAGATCAAGACGATGGGAAGGAGATCCCTTAGGCTACCATTGACAGCACCGCTTTTGAGCACTCCTCTCCATTCATCTAGGATAGCTTCAGAGAGCCCATACCCTCTCTCTAAACCCGAATTCGCTACCACTCTGTTCGCCCTTGACCACCCTTCTTCCATTCCTAAGGTGACAGACTAGAGGCTAGCATAGTTATTTATTCACTTGACGGTACCTGAGTTGGGGTCATTTGCCTTTGCAGAGACCCAAGAGATGGCCAGCAGTGAGAACCATACTGATGAGCAGCCACAAACTTCTTCCTATGTATTGGACCATGCCGCCATCAAGAACACACTGCTTGCTTCCCTGGAGACCATGCAGCGACAGATCAGGGACTAGGGAGCTTTCAAGGCCGAGGTGAGGAGGGAACTGATGCAGATGTGAGCCGACAGAGCAGAGCCACAGAGACCAGCCGGTGGAGAGATACCAATAGATGGAGGAGGAGACAGACATCGCGAGGAGCCGAGGAGCCACAAAGACCAATACGTACGATGAGGCAGTTGCAAAACCCTTGTGCAACCCTCACCCACCGTTGGTTCCAGCTACCAAAGATCTTTGGCAACTTCGAGCTTCGCCCCCAAACCATCCAGCTTTTGCCCAAGTTCCATGGGCTAACCATCGAGGAGCCACACATCCATATGCATGAATTTGATATGATTTGCAGCACTATCCACGAAGATTCGTGGACGAGGACACTATCAATATGATTGCTTTCCCTTTTCCCCTAGTTGATAGAGCAGCCTACTGGCTGAAGCATTTGGGGAGATACGTCACCACATGGGAGCAACTCCGGACCGAGTACTTGAATAAGTACTATGCACTCGGTTAGACCAACGCAGCACGAGCCATGATCAACAATTTCACCAAGATCCCAAATGAGCAGTTCCACAAGGCTTAGGATCGATTCAGAGAGCTCATTGATTGGTGTCCACATCACGAGATATCCATGCTCAACCTTGTTCATAGCCTTTTCTGTGGGCTGATACCGGATCTATAGGGCTAGTGAACGCCTCATGTAGAGGGTCCTATTTTACCAAGGACGAGGACCAGGTATGGGTCGTCTATGAGGAGATGGCATAGGACTACACTGTGATGTCCCAGACCCAGTCTACACTCAAGGGAAGCCCCTCCCACAAGCCGTCTCCTATCATAGGATTGCACGTGTCAATGCCGGTCCTTCTACTTCGTCGTCAACAACAGCACTGACTGAGTCTTCAGATATTGACATGGGCATCATAAATGAGAAGTTGAACTGAATCGAGATCATAGAGAAGAAGCAGTGCCAGGACATGAACCATATTGATCAGTTGGCACAGACATTGAGTAACTTGAAGACTCAGATCATGTGTCTCCAAGAGGCACAGACAGCTTCGCAACCCCGTCTCATGTCACGGGCTGATCCAGGGAGCAGCTCAACCCAACCATCTGCCTCATATCGCCAGGTTCACCATATCCATGCAGAGTCGGTTTAGCAGCCCCAGCATAACCACCATCTTCGGACACTCAGTTGGTGGTCTACCAGTCGAATCAGCCCTTGACAGCCCATCCCCTCCACACCTTGAGTAGGAGTCATTGATGGAAGTCAACGAGATCTAGTACTCCCAGTACCAACCTCAGCTCGGGATTCATCGTGACCATCTCGGCTTTAGATGGTCTACTGGAGGCACCTCTTCCTAGCAGCAGCCTCCAGCTCAGGCGGCGTAGAGCAGCCAGAGCAGCAGCCCCATCACTCCCAACAATACCACCAACAGCAAGGTCCTCATACCTCATATTAGGGACATCAATAGAGGTCGCAACAGCCTCATGCTCAGTATTCCAAGTCTCCTCCCCACTACCACCACTAGCAGCAACAGACTCAACCTCATTTCCAACGAGGCAACCCGTCCGATTCTCACGGACCTGTGTATGAGAACCCAGCCCTTGATGACCTTGCCCGCTTACTCACTGACTAGCAGGCATCCTTCCGATGAGATATGGATGAGTTCCAGTAGGAAATGAGGGAGATTATCAAGGTCAAGGCCTCCATATCCGCTCAGATTGAACCAAATCTGAACAATCTGAAGAGGAAATCTGAGAAGGTATACTTTACAGAGACCAACACTCCTATTGATGTTTTGGGATGATATATCTTCCTATGTATTTGATGTTGATTTTGTGACACTTAGGAGAAGTAGGATGCCAGCCGGCAGTGCCTTGTCTGAGCGACGATTCCATGTAGACTCTAGGGTGCCAAACGAGGATGGAAGCGGTGCTGATGCCGCTGATCATGATGATGATGATGGTTGCGTTGAAGCCACCAAGGATGTTGATCCAGTCGACGGTACTAAGGTCGTCATGATTCCAATTGCAGACGGTGGTGTTGATGCCACCATGATACCAGATGCTCGGTCAGAGAGCGGTGCTAATGCCGCTAGTTCAGATGTTTAGGTGGTGCTGATGCCACCAATTTACCTTCAGTTGTGTTGCGTTATTCTGTATCTCAGGACAGTTTTGGAAAAATACAAAAAAATGGAAAAATAGAAAAGATCAAAAATATGAATAAAAGACAGGTTTCTTTTTCTCTGGTGAGTCCATCCATATTGCATGATGATCATTAAATAGATTCTAGCCCATTGCATGCACATGGATCTATTCCTGACCCACATCTCTCTAGTGAGGGTCCCTCTATCCCCTTCCCTCAAGCACTCCTCTTAGGAAAGGGGACAAAAATGAAAATCCCAAAAAAAGACATCAGTTAGAGTTCAACAAGCAGATGACAGATCGATTCCAGATACAACTGACTCTAAGGGAGGCACTAGAGCACATCCCCCTATCCAGAAGAACTTGAGAGAGACCACTATCAGCAGGAAGAGGAGGAACCTGATGAATCTCCGTTTCATCATCTTTATTCTATCATTTTGTCCTTAAAAACCCTAGTAAATACGTGTAAATAAGCTTAATTTAGGCTTTTTAGCATTCATGCATTTGTGTACAAAATGTATATAAAATACTATTTTTAATGCCAAAATTATAAAATAAAGAAAAGAAAAGAAAAAGAATAAAATATTGAAAATATTTTATGATCCGAAACCCCAGGACCTAGGCATTTCGATGACTAGGTCGACAAGGAATATAGTAGGGGGAGATAAGGGCCAAAATACAAATAAAATTTCCTTTTATTTTATTCATTTTCCTTAATTTTTGGGACCTATTTTTAGTTCCACCTTTTATACCTCAAATAAAGAAACTTTGAACATGAAAGTTGTAGATAATTAAATATAGAAAAATACAAAATTGATTTCATAAAAAAATAATATAAAGATAAAAAGATATACTCTGAATAAGATTCCAAAATTCCAACTTCCCAGACCCATATCTCTCAAATAAAAACTCAAAATATATCAAAATCAATTTAACTGTATATAACTTTTAATAAGCTATTTTTGAAGGTAATTTCATATTTTTTGGAGTTACGATTTGAAAGTTAGGTTTTGGATCCCTATTGTATACTTATGCCAATTAAAATGTTCATTTTACTTATTATTCATTATTTTTATAATTTTATAATTTTATAATTTTGTAATATTATTTATAATATATGTACATAATAAAATTTGAAGAAAAACATCCAATAAAATATTAAAATAAAATACTTGTATAAAATACATAGGTATAATACCTATAAGTATACCTATATAGATAATACGACTATTTATTTAATTATACATAATACATCGGAAAAATAAAATAAAAATATATTTGAATATAGAAAATTACGTTATAAATATTTAAAATCATAAACTAAATTAATAAAATTAAATAGATAAAATAAAAATAAAACATTAAAATATATAGACAAATATACCTATATATAGCCCCTAAAAGGTAATTTGTAATTTTCAATCTCTAAAAAATAAATAAAAATCATCATAAAATACTTCATAAAATATTAAATATTTTTTATTTAATAACCTAAAATTAGAAAAATCATTTATTATTTTTTTTATTTTACAAATCTTTCTTCCAGGAACCAAGAGGGCCCGAGAGTTGACCACGGGTCAACTCTCTAACCCGCTTCCTGCTACGTGCCAGGCCTTGGTTTCTACCTGTTTGCGGATTTTTCGAGGCTGAATCTTTCACCCTTTCATGATACATCATTCACGAATTTTCTCCCCATCTCTTGACCTTACACGCCCAAGCTTCGTCTCGATGATTGATTCATCGATTCGTCCGATCTACACCGTTCTTTGGAGCCGCTCAACCTATTGTTCAAAATAACCTCCAAGCTTCCTATTACTCTTTGAACCCTCTTTTGACTGAGCTAGGCCCTTCCTTCTTGTGCTCTGGACCGGAGGTTGTGACAGGGCTTCCTCCAGCCATCTTAGGAGCATCACGCGCGGTCGAGAAGCGGTCTCCACCCTCCATCTCCGGCCATTGGCTGTGAGGTACTATCTCTAGCTTTTACATCCATCGAGGTCCAATTTTATTCATTTTTGTTGCGTTTTCTTAGTTTCTCCTTAGTCTAGGTTCTATTTCCACCTTCCCTTTCGTTTCCTCGCCGATTCATTTGCCTTCATTCACCGCTCGCCTGTGCTTGCTCCGGTGAGCCTCCACTTTACGTCCCCCACGCCATTCCACGTCGCTACGGGGTCGGGGCAACTTGCCCTCGACCGTATCATAGTTTCTTAGAGGTACCTGGAGCTGTAGCCACACCTGGGGGCGGTTTTGGACTCCGCCGGAGCTACCTGGAGCTCAACCTCGATCTCGACATAGGTGGAGAGCTCCGGTGGGTGTCAGCACTGTTGGACGCCACCCGCCATCAGAGGAGGACTGGAGGAGCGTTTCTGACCACTTTGGAGCTTGAAGGAGTGTCGGAGGAGGAAGGACGAGGTTGGGGAAGCTCGCCTCGTCGTAAGTTCTTCCCCGTTCTTCGTCGTCATCTTCCAGCCGTCAAATCTGGCTAGTTCTTAGAGCGAAGCAGCGGACGTCGGATCTTCAGGATCTTCAACCATCAGATAATATTAGGGGATCTAATCTCGCCCGTCCATGCCAACCGTTATAGCTCGCCCACAGCCCGACGCGTGGCAAGTGGGAGGAGCCCCACCATTGGATCTGTGCTAGCGTAGGTAAATTACAGCCTAACCCCTGCCACTTTCTGTGTTTAATATTAGTACTCAATATTTCCTCTGTCGTGTAGTTATTTTGGAACTCTTGCTTTTAGGCCCCTGTACTTTTCTTATTTACTACTCAGTCCAGGCCACATCACCTCATGTGGCACTTCACGTGAGGTGGCATTTTGTGGCATGGCCTTTAGTTATTTCAATTTAGTCCATAAACTATTAATTTCAGTTATAATATTTCTGGATATTTTGCGAATTAGCCCCAAGTTTTTGGTATTTGCAATTCAGTCCCTAGCAGGCTCACATGCTTGTCACGTGACTTTGGCAATTTTGCAGGAGAGGGACTCGGGCTTTGATTATTTTCTACTGCTCCTGAAACTTTTTGACAGTGTTATAAAGTTCTGTGAAATTTACACTTTGGCCCTTACACTTTTTGCTATTTACAAAAATACCCTTGCTACTAGTGTAGTTTCTCTTTGCTTCTAATATTTATTTTATGCATCTATAAACCTCTAAAAAATAAAAAAAAAATACTAGCTTCCTGTTACATTGATCTTTAATGCCATATTTTTGTTTTGCATTTTTGAAGCATTTTAATATTTACATAAAATAAAAAACAACCACTTTTTACCCTGTTTACATAAAAGCATTCTAATATATACATAAAAATATACACAAACCTTTTGAAAAATTACAAAAAATATATTTTATGTATTTTTGTATAGTTAACCTTATGACCAAAAATCACTAAAAATTATAAAAGAAAACTCATAAAATTACAAAACCCTTAAAACCTTTATAAAAATATAACAAATCCATAAAAAATCACAAAAATATAGTTTTTATATCTAATTTTTTCTATTTTATTATCTTTATTTTAAAATTACTTTGGGAATTTTTGAGCCTGTTTGATATTTTTATCCCTATTTTAATTCCATATATATATATATATATTATTCTTTATTTTGAGCATTTTTGGACTTTAAAAATAACAAAAAAATTAGCAAAAATATAGAAAAATCACTAAAACATTAATAGAAAATATAAAAATCAATATTTTGATTATTTCTATCTATATATATATTATCTCTCTCTTGCATATATTGTATATACATTCTATATATCTTAATACATATTTTAAAAGAAAAAGAAAATACAAAAATATAAAATATAAAAAGAAAAGGCAAAATTAGAAAATTAAAAATAAAAATAAAAAATAAAAAAACGAAATAAAAAATTAAAAATTAAAAATCCACAAAAAATAGCACATATATAGACAAATACATCACAGTCATTTTTGTGCATTTTTGCCCCTATCTACCTGCTTGTTCATTGTATTCGACCTCTACATTACTTGCACTATACACATCTTTTGTAGATTTATAATAAATTTTAACTCCACATCTTGCTTTTCTTTGTTTGATCATTGTTGTGGGTTAATTGTTGTTTGAACTAGGATTTCGTGTGAGGTCAACTCAACGACTGTTGATTTTCCTTGTGAATTAACACGACCTCCGCAAAGTCCTGTTCAACAGAACCACAACTTAGAGATCCATGTGCTTACTCGTGCCACATGCTTTGCAATTCAGAACTGCCTGTCTGCCGATAGACCCGATGTAGGAGCTCCATATGTCAGATGCCACATCCATGAGCAGTGGTTCGATCGTACTCTATTAGACAATGGTTCTTCGATTAACCTTCTTCCGGCCACCTTACTTGACCGATTCGAGTTTGATCCTCTTAGACAGAGTAGGATAGTCCTTCAGTTTGCTGATAGATATGACAAGAGGCCGAAAGGGTTACTCAAGGACGTGGTCGTCATAATGAAATTCCCCGTGGACTTTGTTGTATTGGACATGGAGACCCCTAAGTCTGTGACCGATACCTCCATCATCCTTCGATGCCCTTTCTTAGCCACAGCCAAGGCATTGTCCGATCATGATAGTGGGAAGGTATACTTTTGTGTTGAGGGTGAGAGTGTACAAATAGAGACGATCGAGGAGACCAGAGCGAGATATTCAGCTTGCTCAGAGCAGATGAGTGACTCCTAGCAGATGACAGATGTAGAGCGAGATGTCCACTAGGAGTGCGACTTTGTGATTACAGATGATGAGGCAGTTTGGACAGACCCAGCAGCACGAGCTCTTATCACACCTACAGACACTGCGGATTCACATATCATGGTATATGAGAGTTCGGAGAGCGCACTCATGTCACAAGACACATTTGAGGTTGATGATCGTGACCTGGATAGTGACACAGATTTTCTTTCTTGTGATTCTGATTCAAATCCCTCAGACATAGACATTAATTGGCAGGAGTTTGATGATTACTTACCGACTCTAGTGTCCACATAGCTGACAGATAGGGCGGAGAGCGAGCCAGGTCAGATGACAGATATATCAGCAGGGTCGTTGGTGAACGAATGTCGATTCGGGTTTGGTATGAAATAAACAAGAATCATTGTGACACGAATCACCAAGCGTAATCAATGGGAAAAATATGTTTAAATACTTAAGAGAAATCAAGCAATTAAATGCAAGTGGACTTCGCTATTAAATTTACCTGGTATAGCGACCAGGGTCGAACAAAGGAGCGCGTTGTAGTAGATTTTTCTAGAATTTTCTACAATTTTTTTAATATTTTTATTTTTTCATAATTTTTTCGTTTTTATAAATGATTAATGCACGAAATATGGATAGAAATTAAAAGACAGTAAAATACACCTACAGCAATTTTTTTAGAATTTTTAGGTAAATTTTTGATTTTTTTATAATTTTGTAAATTCAAAAAGACAAAAAGACATTGTTTTATTTTTTAAAAATACCTAATGATAATAAAATGCAATGAAAAAATTATACAATATTTACGCATAAAGCGCCGAGAAAAAAGGCGTATGCCTAGATGGGGGGCTGAACGAAAGAACTCCCGGCCTCCACTGTACACAATTTTTCTAAGAATTTTTGGAGCACAAATATCATTTATTTCATCAAGAAAATCATGCAAAATTTATGTCTGTAATACATGGACTAAAATGTGATTATTCAAAGTTTTTGGAGCAAAACATAACAATAAAAAAACTGTAGGTGAAAAATCACAAATAACCCACGGGAGCATGTGCTACAGCGGCTTGAATTTGGCAGGGACTTTTTCGCAATTATAAAAACTTTCAGGGACATCTCCCCAATTTTTCCAATTTTTTTATTTTAAAAACCATCTCTACTGTTTCCTTCTCTTGGATACCATCGTTTCAACACAGGGGATATAAGGGGGGGAGGGGGGTGTACCGCTGCCTAAAGGGAGGAGAGACAGATCGGGCGGCGGTAGCGAGGAAGCGCTACGCTTGTAGCGGCGGGCAGAATCGGCATAGGAGCACAACCGGAGGGGGCATCGCAGCGTAGGAGCGCCACCTGCTAGCACGGCTATAAGTACCGTCGGGAGCTTCGGTTGGAGGAGTCGCGCGGGCTAGTGGCGGTGGATCACCACGGTGGCGCGCCGCCTACGGCAGGGATGACAGTAGGGGATCGCAGCCCGCGTATGGCGGAGGCACGACGGAAGAAGCGTGGAGGCATGGACGGAGCAGATGGTGAGGAAACGCCGCCTCACCGGAGATCTGGTGGCGGCGCAGAACGACGAAGGGCCAGAGGTGGGCTCCGCGGCTGATGAATCCTCATTCATCACTCTTTATTCTTTTATTTTAGCTAAAAACCTATGCAAAACACCATGTATATTTGTGTAAATAAAATAAATTACTAAAATGCATGCATTGTGTAAATAGTGATAATTAGCATGTTTTTGTGCAAAAATAAAAGAATAAAGAAATAAAAGAAAAAGAGGGAAATATTTAGAATAAATATTAAGTGACCTAATACCAAGGGAGGGCTCAGCATGGGCCTGACCGCAAAATAAAATAAGTAGAGAGAGATAGGGTGGCTCAACTTGGTGTAAATATCCCTCTATGTGTAAATAATCTATTTTCTAAAATTAAAAATCTATGTGTGTTTTCCACACCATGTACATATTTATAAAAATAAAATAAAAATCAGAAAAATAAAAAAGAAAAATAATAAAATTCATTTCCCACCTTGTATATATACCATGTAGATATGTATATAGATCTATTTATTTAACTAATGTAAATAAATCATAAAAAATAAAAAAATTATTTTTATTCCAAATTTTATGTTATAAATAAATAAAATATAAAATCGGAATGTTTTTATAAAAATAAATATTTTAAAATAAAAATAAAAAATACATATGTACATATACCTATATATAATAATAATATAATGTAAATACCTCATTTATTTTTCAAAAAAATAAATAAAAATCACAAAAAAATTCTTTGAAAATAAATAAACACTTTTTGTGTTGAAAATATTTTAAAAAAACATTTATTATTTTTAAATGAATTTACAAGTATTTAATAAATCCTGCATTCTGATTGGTCCACGGAGGATTTTTGACACCCGGTCAACTCTCCCCCGCGGACCTCTTCTTCGCGGACCCGATCAACCGATCCGACTTTGCCCATTTATCCTGGATCGGTTCGATCACCTCTAACCCAAACCCTGGGCTCCATTTGCAGAGCAGACATCCGAGATCTACCCTCGGGGATTCTCCTAGGGATCCGTGCACCGAAATCGCCTGCCCGACTCCATTTAAGCCGGACCCCTACCACTATTTAGCTCAGCTCCGCCGCACTTTTCATGCATCTTTGGCCATCTTCTTCCAGTCCTAGAACCTCCATTCTTCTTCCTAGAGTGACAGCTAGCGAGGGAGGGTGTCACAGCGAGGATTCGAGGTCTGCAGCCACTAATCCGGTGAGCTTCGTCGCCGTGCTCCGCCACCGAGCGAGCTTGAGCCTCTGGCCTTGACGAGCCATTGAGGCGACGATCCCAGGAGCTCTCTAATCTCCAGCACAGTCGATTACAATCGCCAGGTACCCCCTTTACCCATAGATTTGCCTCCATTCCGATTTTCCCAATTTGCACCGCCGGTCTTCGCCGGACGATTCACTTAGCTCTGGTCACCCATTTGAACATCCGACCCCCGATTCACCTTCATGAGACCTCGCTCCACATTCTCCGCACCTCCGATCACCCTGACTCGCCCCGGAGCAGGATCTTCGGTCTCCTCCGTCATCGCCTCGCCGGAGACCCACGACTCGCCTCATTTCATCACCCCCTTCGCCCGCTGACGGGTCAAGGCACTTTGCCCTCGACCCAGGTTTCGTTCTGTACAGCTTGCAGGTCAAAGCGACCTTGTCTGGGGGTCCAAACGATTTGGGCAAAACAACTCCGAGCCACCATCGCCACCGGGACTCTCTAGGGTCTCCCGATCCCATCGGAGCCGATCACCCGCTGCGGACGACGTCCAGCTTAATTCTGCCCATCAAAACAGCGTCGGAAGAGGTCCAACGCGCACGGATTGGGCCGACAAAGTTCGCCGACGAAGAGTTCCTCCAGGACCCTCTTCCACCGTCAGATAGAACCTCCCGCCCCAGTTTAGATCCTCACCATCCATTTGCGGGAGGCCTCCAATCGTTGATCCATCTGAGGGTCGCGTTCAGCCGTTGGATTGAGCTTAGGATTCCATCTGGAGTGTCGATCAACGAAGGGGTATCCAATATTCTCAGACGTCCGATCAACACATGGACACCCCTCGTCCGTCGATAATAATAATAGGGGTAATTTCACTTAGGCTCCTGTCCTTTTTGTATTTGTCGTTTAGTCCTGTAAATAGTTTTAATAGTTCTTTTTAATTTGGATAATTTACATCTAGGACCTTAGGTTTATTTTATTTGCATTTTAGTCCCTGTGTATGTAAGACACGTGCATCGACACGTGAGGCTTGGGTTATTTGCATCTTTAGTCCTGAACTTCCTACGTGTTATTGTTTACATATTTTTAAATAAGATTTGCATTTATACTCCTCTGTGTGCCAGTCACGTGTGTTGCTCGTGCTTTATTGGGCTATTTGCATTCCAGACCCTGGGCTTTTTATATTTGTTACGATTTAGCCCCTGGAAGTATGTTTTCTTGCACTTAGGTCCTTGCTTGTCGTGTGCCTTGTTTTTATTGAATAAAATATCAAATCAAACCCAAATCGAGAGAAATTTGGATACATGGCTCCTGCCACTGTGTAAAAATTTCCCTAATTTTTTGGGACATTTTTAGGCTTTTTGCTATTTTTAAAAATCAAAAACCCAGATTTTTGTTGCTGTCTGAATTAAAAAAATCAAAGAAAAATATAAAAATTCAATTAAAAATTTAAATTTTTTTGATTGTTTGTTTTGTTATCTTTGAATTTCAGTCCAATTTTTTTCTCATTTGGACTTATAAAACTTAAAAAAATAAAAAACATTAAAAACCTTACAAAAATTCTTAAAAATTATATAAAATTAAAAAATACAAACTCTTGTTCTGTAATTTAGTTTTTGTATTTACTTTTCATAAAAATTACCATAAGAGTTTTATAGGCCAATTATATATTTTTAATTGGCCTCTCAAGTCTGACTGTACATTTTATCATTATTTTCCCCTTTTTTCAATTTTTAGAAAATCGGCTAAAAATCATAAAATTATCATAAAATCACCAAAAACACTTAAAAATATAAAAAACACAAAAACAATTTTTATTTGAATTTTTGACTTTATTTGAAGTGTTTTATAAATACTTATTTGTTGGCTTTCTTATTTGTTTTATATTTTTTTATTATTACAAATCCAAAAAAATAAAAATATTCAAAAATCCACCAAAAATTCCTTTGTTTATTTTATTTTTCTTTTTGACTACTTCGTAGGTCGTCAAGGCCAACCCGTGCTCCTTGAGTCCGACCCTGGTCGCTATACCAGGTTAATAAAATAGAGAGGACCGCTGTTTGATTTTTTTGATTTTATCTTTGATTTTAGTGGTTCCTTATTTTTTCTTGATTGAGCCAGGACTGAGAGGTTGAGGTCGCAACAACCATTGACACCTATCTTGCCTTAGTCGCTCGGATTTTTCGGCTCATCAGAATGGCGTCGTTGCCGGGGAGCACGGCTTAGTAGTCTTTGTTTTTCATTTTTGTTCAGTTTTGTTTTTCGCGGCTTTTTCCGCGGCTTTTCGTTCGCTCGCAGCTTTTCGCAGCTTTTTGATTTTATTCGTTTTCTTTTTATTTTACTTTCATTTTTATTTTTTATTTTATTTCCTTTTATTTTTATTTTTGTTTGATTTTATTTTGTGTGATTATTTTATTTTTGCATATAGTTTCTTTTATTGCTTTTCTTTTATTATTATAATAAACTGTGTATGACATACATTTTCGTTTGATTTCTTGCGAGGGCCCGAGGACCGAGGCGGCTTTTTCGGAAGCTGAAGCAACCGCGGGAGTCAGAGGCGGCTCTTTTCTGCATAGAGTCATATGAGGACGTGAGCAACCGAGCAGGAGTGCGGGAGCCACGGAATAGCCACGTAGATAGCCGTAGAGTAGTTTAGATTTATTTTCTGCAGACCATTATTAATTGTAATAATATAGGACCTGGACTTGGACTTGATCGGTGAACTACCGGGGTCTGTTTCGCCGAGCACTGGTGTGCTCGGAGGACCTCACCGAGTTTTTCGCCAGTTTTTCGTGTTTCCCGATTTTTATTTTCTTTTTAACTGCTCATATAATTTACACAGTTTTGGCCTTAGCTTAGGATTTTTGTTGATTGAGCCGTAATTGATTAGGATCCAAACACCTAACTATTTGCCTGTGCCTATTAGATCGTAATTGGTCCTAATTAAAATTAATAAAGAAAAGGCTAACCTGGTCACTTGTGGGGTCACGCGCCGCTAGAGGCCGTATACAACGCTGGCATGACCCGTTGTGGCGGGCACCGATTGGCATCCGAGACCAGACACCAACCCCTTCTGTTGACCCGTTAGTCATCGGTTCTCTCCGTGTAGAAATTGCTCGTTAAGGTCGATTTCCTCGTGCATCATATATTTAGTTTATTTTCAATCTTTATTTTATGTGCGGATCACCCTGCATGTAGAGTGCTGGAGTCAGGTACGCCTTTCTTACTCAGCATGCATCATTGATTTTATCACGCATCAGCTTTTTCGTCTTCCCCCCCCCATTTTTTGAACTTAAATAATTAGGAGAACCCGAAAAATTCGTTAGGCGTTGTTTGCTTAAAAAATACCTAAAAAAGAAAAACTATAAAATTGGGACTACTAAACACACTTGACCCTAAAAGACACCTCACATAAAAATTTGTCTTGGGGAGAGCAACCCCCTCATTATCTGGTTTGGATGAGCGAGAGAGCGACCCGCACCCTAGGCTAGAGCTACATCTTACCCCTTTTTCAGACTACTGCTTCTGGGCTAGTCGTTCTCTAGTGAGGATCTCTTCAGTCTCCGGTAAAGCGGGCCGCGATATCCTTAACAGAGCGAGCCGATCGGGTAGCCGGAAAACAGTCTGTGGCTTGTACTGGCTGGGAAAGATCTAGTTCGGGACCGGGACAGTCTCCTGGGGGCATCGGATTCCTAATAGCTCACGTAACCGCTCTGATATTCTGACATGATCACCTAAATAGAAATTGACAAATTGACCGAACCCTTATGGTCTTCAGCTCTGTGTTGAGTAGGTGAACCTGGGGTTTTGTTTGCTCATCTTGTGTGTTTCCATATCTCATTTGCCCGACTTGCCAGATCAGGATGATGGGCAGGAGCTCTCTTAGGCAGCCTCTGGATGCACTACTTTTTAGCACTCCAGCCCATTCATCTTGGTTGGTTCGCGAGAGCCGAGACCCGCTCTCCGAACCCGAGTTTGATTCTGCCCTATTCCCCCTTGACCACCCTTCTACCAGTCCTGATATGCTAGTGCCAGATGAGACAATAGACAGATGATTTATCGGCACATGAGTTTGGGTCTTTTGCCTTTGCAGAGACCAAGGCCGGCAGCAGTGATGACCGCACTGGAGGTCCCTGAGCCAAGCAGACCAACATCCTAGACCAGGGTGCGATCAACAACACCCTGATAACCTCCCTCGAGACAATGCAACAACAGATTAGGGATCAAGGGGCTTTCATGGTCAAGATGAGGAGAGAGATAAAGCGGATGAGAGCCGACCGCGAGCAGCGCAGACCCGGGGGAGACAGACCAGAGATATCCGACGAGCCAGCCCAGCTGGCAGCAGCAGCAGGAGCCAGACCTATGCGGGAGTTGCACAACCCCGGATTGATGCTAACTCACCGGTGGATAGTTCTTCCGGTGATCGTGGGGGACTTCAAGTTCCCCCCACAGACACTTCAGATCCTCCCCCGTTTCCACGGGCTCGCCACTAAGGAGCCCCATCTACATCTTCAGGAGTTCGAGATGATCTGCAGCACCGTCCACGATCGGCAGGTGGACGAAGACACCATCAGGATGATCACCTTCCCCTTCTCACTCGCCGACAGAGCCAACTGGCTGAAGCACTTGGGGAGGTTCGTCCATACCTGGGAGCAGCTCCGCACCGAGTACTTGAACAAGTACTACCCATTCGGGCGGACCAATGCAGCAGGGGCCCTGATAGCAACTTCTCCATAATCCCCAACGAGCAGTTTCACGAGGCATGGAAGAGGTTCAGAGAGCTTACAGACAGATGTCCGCACCATGACATTTCGAAGCCGAACTTAGTTCAGAGCTTCTTCTGCGGGTTGACACCAGAGCTGCATGGCCTGGTGAACGCTTCTTGTGGCGGTTCCTACTTCGCCAAGGATGAGGATCAGTCTGGGCCATCTACGAGGAGATGGCAGAGAACTATACAGTGATGTCCCAGACCCGCCTTTACACTCAGGGCCGCCCCCATCCACAGATTGTGCAGTACCATAGGATAGCACGGGTACCGGTCCTTCCACTTCATCCACGACACCCGCACAGGCCGAGTCCACAGCCGCAGACATGGGCATTATCAGCGAGAAGCTGGACCGGATTGAGCTGATCGAGAAGAAGCAGTGCCAGGGCATGACACAGATTGATCAGATGGCACAAACGCTGAGTGACCTAAAGACATAGATCATATGTCTCCAGAAGGCACAGACGGCTTCTCAGCCCCGTCTTAGGTTACGAGGAGATCCGAGTAGCAGTGGCAGCTCGTCCTAGCAATCCAGCCAGCCTAGACAGGTTCACCATGTTCAGGTGGAGTCGTACCAGCAGTTGCAGCAGCCTTACCAGTCACCATCATCCCAGGACATCCAAATGGTGGTTTACTAGCCGGATCAGCCTCTGGCAGTACTTCCCCAGCCCTCGTACGAGCAGGAGCCGTTGATGGATGTCAACGAGATTTGGTACGACCGACCTCAGCCCGGTATCCGACGAGACCATCTCAGATTCTTGGTCGGCCGGGAGTTTCCAGCAGCAGCCTCCAGCCCAGGGTGGCCAGTACGGCCAACAGCGAGAGCAGCACCAGCAGCAACAGCCCCCAGTTCAGTAGCAGTATGGTCCTCGTCCCTATCAGCAGGGACAATCTTGGAGGCGAGAGCAACCTCATCAGCAGCAGTGTCATCATCAACAGTACCCCTCTCACCCTCACCAGCAGCAGCCTCACTACCAGCGAGGCTACCCGTCAGGTTCTCATGGGCCGACCTATGAGAACCCCACCTTGGATGAGCTAGCCTGCCTCATGACCGAGCAGCAGGCTATATATCGACGGGAGATGGACGAGTTTCTTCAGGAGATGAGGGAGATCATGAGAGGGAAGGCCGTCATCCCTGCCCAGATCGAGTTGAATCCGAACAACCTCCAGAGGAAGTCTGAGCAGGTAGAGTTCACTGAGATTACCCCTCCCAGTGCTTCACTTGGTGATATGTCTGCATACATGTTTGATGCTGATTTTGTTACACTTAGGAGCGGTAGGATGCCAGCAGGTGGCGCCTCGTCTGAGCGATGACTCGATGCCACTTCAGGAGTGCCAGGCGAGGAAAGGAGCGGTGCTGAGGCCGCCAGAGATGATGACGGTGGTACTGATGCCACCACGGACGTTGATCCAGCCGACGGTACTGAGGCCGTCGTTTCACCTAATGGAGGAGGTGGTACTGATGCCACCAGATGCGATGCCGAGCTAGAGCGCGGTACTGATGCCGCACAACCAGATGCCGAGGGTGGTGCTGAGGCCACCAACACTTCTATAGCTAGTCCTGTTGTTTTTCGATCTGTTCTTGTACCTCAGGACATTTCTGTGAATAAAGGAAAGGGTTTATTTCATTACCTGTGGTGATTGATGATGTATGCGTGGATTCTGTCGTGCTTGAGTAGCCTAGACCCTCTCCTAGTCCTTCATCTGAGAAGGACCCTGTAGTCCCCTTTCCCGGAGCACTCCATTTGGCTAAGGGGCAGAAAAAAGGAAATCCTAAAACTAACCATCAGATAGAGTTCAGCCAGTAGATGATAGATCGATTCCACATACAGCTGACTCTACAGGAGGCCTTAGAGCACATACCTCTACTCCAGAGATCACTCAGAGATAGGACCATTGTTCAGAGGAAGAGGAGGAACCACCAGTCTGAGATCCATGGGCTCACTCGTGCCACCTGTTTTGCGATCCAGAACCGTCTGCCAGCCAAGAGGCCAGATGCAGGAGCCCCGTATGTCAGATGCCACATTCAGGAGCAGAGGTTCGATCGTACTCTATTAGACAGCGGGTCTTCGATCAACTCACTTCCGGTAACCCTACTCGACCGCTTCGAGTTGGGTCCTCTACGACAGAGCAGGACGGTCATTCAGTTTGCTGATCGATATGTCAAGAGGCCAAAGGGGTTGCTGAAGGACGTTGTCGTCACGATTCAGGGCCTGAAATTCCCTGTGGACTTCGTTGTGTTGGACATGGAAATCCCTGAGTCCGTGACCGATACCCCATCATTTTAGGACGCCCGTTCTTGGCCACAGCCAAGGCGATATCCGATCATGATAGCTGGAAGGTATACTTTCGTGTCGAGGGTGAGAGTGTACAAATAGAGACGATCGAGGAGACTAGAGCCATAGATTCAGCTTGCTCCGAGCAGACTTCCGATTCAGAGCAGATGACAGATGCATGGCGAGACATCCACCAGGACTACAACTTTGTGATCACAGATGATGAGGCAGTTTGGGCAGACCAGTTGCACAAGCCATCCTCTCACCTTTAGAGTTTACTGATGCATAGATGACAGCAGAAGAGAGCTTGGATAGCGCACCCCTGGTCCAGGATACATTTCAGGCAGCAGAGCCGGTCCCCGATCGCGAGGCAGAGTTTGTTAGTGATTCTGATACAGATCCCTTGGAGTCAGATTTCGACTGGGCTGAGTTTGATGATTTGATACCGTGTCTGACTTCTACAGAGCCGACAGCTAGGGAGGAGGCTGATTCCACACAAAGCAGAGAGATACCAGCAGAGCAACCTTCGTCTGATTCAGATTTTGAGAGAGAGTTTCCATTTTCCCATACAGATTTGACCGCCTTCACTCAGACCTTTCAGAGGCCAGATCCACCAGCATAGTGTTGTCCAGAGCTGAAGCTGCTTCCTTCATTGCTGAAGTATAGGTTCCTTGGGGGTGATCATGAGATGTACCCAGTCATTATCTCAGCGGATTTGACTGGAGAGCAGGAATCCCTTCTGATGGAGTTCTTGAAAAGAACCGCAAGGAGATAGGATGGAGTATAGCTGATCTCTAGGGGATAAGTCCGGCCATGTGCTCCCACCATATCTATCTCGAGGAGGACGCGAAGCCGTCGCATGAGTTCCAGCGGCAGCTGAACCCGAACCTTCGAGATGTTGTCATGAAGGAGATCTCGAAATAGTGGAGCGCCGATTTTATCTACCCCATCTCCGACTCCAAGTGGGTCAGTCTGTTGCATGTGGTGCCCAAGAATACGGGCATACAGTTGTCAGCGAGTCTGGAGAGGAGATCGCTATCCGGGTACCCACTTCTTAGCGGGTCTGCGTGGATTACAGTCGACTCAACCAGTCCACCAAGAAGGATCATTTCCCCTACCCTTTATTGATCAGATCATTGAGATACTGGCAGGGAAGAGCCATTACTGCTTTTTGGATGTGTACTCCGGATACAACAAGGTGGCGATTGCGCCAGAGGACCAGGACAAGACTACCTTTACATGTCCCTTCGGGACATATGCTTTCAGACGGATGCCCTTTGGATTGTGCAACGCTCCAGCGACATTCCAGAGGTGCATGTTTTCCACCTTTTCGGACATGGTAGGGGAGTGCTTGGAGGTCTTCATGGACGATTTTTCGGTCTACGGCGATGGATTCGATTCCTGTCTTGACTGCCAAGACCGCATTTTCCAGCGATGTATTGAGGTGCACCTGGTGCTTTCTTGGGAGAAGAGTCACTTCATGGTGACTCAAGGGACGGTGCTTGGCCATATCATCTCCAATAGGGGCATGGAGGTTGATCCGGCCAAGGTGGATATCATTAGGAAACTCAGTCCACCGTCCAACTTGCGGCAGTTACGGTCTTTTCTGGGGCACGTCGGTTTCTACCGACGATTCATTCATGATTTCAGCCGGATTGCCCGACCGTTGACTGATCTGCGGACGAAAGACATCGAGTTCATTATGGATGATAAGTGTCTAGCGTCATTTGAGACTCTCAAGAGTCTAGTTGTCAAGGCTCCTATCCTGCAGCCTCCTGATTGGTCTCTCCCATTTGAGATCATGACGGATGCCTCCGATTTTGCCGTAGGGGCCGTGCTGGGACAGAGGAGGGATGGAGTCCCCTTTGCTATTTACTATGCTAGCCGAACTTTGGATGCAGCTCAGAGGAACTACACAACCACTGAGAAGGAGATGCTAGCCGTAGTGTTTGCCCTAGATAAGTTCAGATCATACATCATTGGATCTAGAGTGACCTTCTTCATTGATCACGCTGCCATCCGATACCTCATGGCAAAGAAGGATACCAAAGCCAGATTGACCAGATGGATCCTTCTACTCCAGGAGTTTGATATAGAGATTAAGGACTAGCCTGGAGTCAAGAATGTGGTGGCGGATCATCTCTCCTGATTGGAGTATCTTGAGGAATCCGAACAGATTGAGCCTATTTGTGAGACCTTCCCAGATGAGGCGATCCTTGCTATCTCCTCTCCCGTGGTACGCCGATATTGTGAACTTTCTTGTTGCCAAGAAAGTCCCACAAGATTGGCCCAGGCAGAGACTTGAGACCTTTCTCGCGAAGGCCAAGTTCTACCGCTGGAAGGATCCCGTCCTTTATCATAAAGGAGGGGATAGTGTCTGGCGCAGGTGTATTCCTCAGGATGAGCACCACAGCGTCCTCACTTACTACCACAAGTTGAGGCAGGAGGACATCACTCTGGGAGGAGAACAACACAGGAAGTGCTCCAATCCGGCCTATGGTGGCCTACCCTCTTCAAGGACTCTGATGAGTTCATGACGAGGTGTACTGAATGTCAGAGGATGGGCACTTGTGGATAGCGTGATATGATGCCGATGCAGCCCATTCACTTCTGTGAGATTTTTGACGCATGGGGCATCGATTTCATGGGTCCATTCCCTAGGAGTCAGGGATTTGAGTACATTCTGTTGGCCGTTGATTATGTTAGTCGTTGGATTGAGGCCATCCCCGCCCGAACCGCAGATGCTAGGACTGTTTGCCAATTTTTGAGTCTCATTTCGTCAACGACAAGGTAAAGGACCTTGCTAGCGAGTTCAGCATAGACCATCGAGTAGCCACACCGTACCATCCTCACACCAATGGTCCTGCTGAAGTGTCGAACAGGGAGATAAAGACTATATTGCAGAAGGTCGTTTTCCCTGACCGAAAGGATTGGTCACAGCTTTTGGACTCGGTCTTGTGGGCATATCGGACGTCCTTCAAGACACCATTGGGTACGTCTCCTTTTCGCCTCGTTTATGGCAAATCATGCCATTTACCTGTTGAGCTTAGACATAGGTCACTCTGGGCAGTTACAAACATCATCATTGATCCGGTGAGTGTAGGAGACCAGAGGAGGGCAGAGTTAGCAGCCCTGGAAGAGCTTCATGATGCAGCCTTTTCGAGAAGCCTACAGTACAAGGAGAGAGTAAAGGAGTGGCATGATTCTCATATCATCCACAAGCAGTTTGAGCCAGGACAGCGAGTATGGTTGTTCGACGCCAGGTTGATTATTACCAAGGAAGCTACAGAGCAAATGGAAGAGACCTTACTTGGTTAGAAAGGTACACGACAACAGGAGTATTGATATATATGAGTTGTCTTCTGAGAGTACCTTTCATGTTAACGGGCAGCGGCTCAAGCCATATCCAGATCATGAGTCGCTGGTCGTTGACGTTGTCCCGATTCATTTTGCGTGAGATGTGGTCTCTTGACTCACATCTATTGCATCTCACGCCTGATTACCACTGTTCCCCCGACTTGTATAGATCCAGTTGTCCATATCACACCATTCTTCAATCCAACACCCCATTTACATCTTCGACGTTGCTATACTTAGGGTGCACTTTACCCTAATTATAGGGGGTGTGAGACTTTTGAGTTTCTTTTTGATTCATTTCTACCTCTGTTTTGCTGCCTATACTTAGGGATATTTTACCCTAAGTATAGGGGAGGTAGACCCTGTACATTCTCATTCGGCTTTCCCTTCGTGTACAGCCTGCTACACTTAGGATTATTTGATCCTAAGTATAGGGGGAAACCCCAAGATCTCTTACATTTCTATTCTTTCATTCGTCTTTGTATATAGCCTTCCTTTTCACTTCCCGATACTAAGCACGAGTTATGCCTTCTTCATCGCTCTTGACTTTGAGGACATCGTTCGAGCTAAGTATAGGGGGGTGTGTATATATTACATATATACTATAGCCATAACTCGTACTTTGTGTGAGTGTGTTAATAAATAAAAATGGCTAAAACCTAAAAATCCATAAAAATTAAAATTTTTCCTTGTAAATAAAAATTCTTTTATTGCACATACATAGCTAGTTGTACAAATTATTTTTGTAAAAATGTTTGTAAAAATCTTTTGTGTAAATAGTTTGTAAATATTTTCATATCAAAATTATGTATATAGTAAAAAATTTTTGTAAAATGTTTTGAAAATCAAAAGTTTGAAAAAACCTTGTATAAATTTTTTACATACTTTGCAAACTTGCATTCATGCATACATCCATGTTTTCGAAACATTTTTCAAAAATTTTGCACATGTGTAAATATTTTATAAATAGCATCTTTGTAAATAATTGTACAATTTTTCCTGGATCATAGTTGACATTTAAACAAGCCTGGAATTAAATTGTAAAATGGAGCTTGATTAAGATCCTAATCCACCTAATTATAAGAGGAACCTTATAGGGCTTAGGGTTGAGACTTTTCAGGTCCATGGTGACTTAATTCTTTGAGTCCACTAGGCTATGATCATATGTCATCTCGATGAGCCTAAGTAGAGCACTTAACAACACAACACATGACTCATATAGACAATGGCTTGACTTGGACCCGCACTTTACACCGAGCTCTCTACGGATGAGGTGGTGAGGAGGCAGTCTTCCTTGACTTGGGGTAGCATATGAGGGTAGTACTTCTAGGCGGAACCTCTCTTCTTCTTATAGTGAAGGAAGTGCGTCTCAACTTGGTCTGGTTGCCATGAGGTCTAACGATAGGAGTTCTGGGTTGCAATAATGCTTCAAAAGAGGGATAGTCTAGTGGCTCAAGAGGAAAACTCCTTATGTATATATGCTGCACTTTGTAGATATGTTGTATATATGCACATAAAAAAATACAAAAAGAAAATAACTCCAAAAAAGTGGTGGGTCTGATAGAAAATGATAATCCCACCGGAGTGTATATAGTGCAATAAGCAAAGCTTGAGACTCATGTTCCATCTTATGAAACTTGCAGCAGGGAGACTTAGCTACACTAGTTGAGCTCCCAGGGATACATGGCTACACTGGCCATGGTCCATTCTCTTCTTCCCCCTCTTCTTGAGCCAGTTGAACTTGAACTTAGAAGGGAATACCCCGCTCCTCGAGGAAAGAGTGGCCAGACTAGGGTCATAGAGTTACCTTGTTGGGGAGGGTTGTCATTTTTCTACTTCTGAGGTGGAGAGCTATACCTCACTTACACTGTACATAGAAAGATTCATGGTCTTCAGGGTTTGTGTATGTAGACTTAATCTGATCTGGATTATTGAGGAGTCTTGACTATAGATTAGTGGATCTTAGAGGCTGTTGAGTTTTAAACTTAAACCCGAATAAGGTTCTGACACACTAATAATCCGAAGATCTGACCGAGCTCCATATTTCAATTTAATGAAAGCAAGTTTAATAATAAGCATTGATTCATTCATTTTCCCCTCTTTTTCTTTTTCATTTCTTTTTCACTTCTTCTTCAAATAAGTGTTTGCTAAGGGACTAGCAAAGTTAAGTATAGGGGGTGATGAATCCTCATTCATCACTCTTTATTCTTTTATTTTAGCTAAAAACATGTGCAAAACACCATGTATATTTGTGTAAATAAAATAAATTACTAAAATGCATGCATTGTGTAAATAGTGATAATTAGCATGTTTTTGTGCAAAAATAAAAGAATAAAGAAATAAAAGAAAAAGAGGGAAATATTTAGAATAAATATTGAGTGACCTAACACCAAGGGAGGGCTCAGCATGGGCCTGACCGCAAAATAAAATAAGTAGAGAGAGATAGGGTGACTCAACTTGGTGTAAATATCCCTCTATGCGTAAATAATATATTTTCTAAAAATAAAAATATATGTGTGTTTTCCACACGTTGTACATATTAATAAAAATAAAATAAAAATCAGAAAAATAAAAAAGAAAAATAATAAAATTCATTTCCCACCTTGTATATATACCATGTACAAATGTATATAGATCTATTTATTTAACTAATGTAAATAAATCATAAAAATAAAATATAAATATCTTTTTATTCCAAATTTTATGTTATAAATAAATAAAATATAAAATAGGAACATTTATACAAAAATAAATAAAAAATAAAAAATACATATGTACATATACTCATATATAATAATAATATAATGTAAATACCTAATTTATTTTTCAAAAAAATAAATAAAAATCACAAAAAAATCTTTGAAAATAAATAAACACTTTTTGTGTTGAAAATATTTTCAAATAAAATCATTTATTATTTTTTAATGAATTTACAAGTATTTAATAAATCCTGCATTCTGATTGGTCCACGGGGGATTGTTGACCCCCGGTCAACTCTCCCCCGCAGACCTCTTCTTCGCGGACCCGATCAACCGACCCAACTTTGCCCATTTATCCTGGATCGATCCAATTACCTCTAACCCAAACCCAGAGCTCCATTTGCAAAGCTAACATCCGAGATCCACGCCCGGCGATTCTCCTAGGTATGCGTGCACCGAAATCGCCTGCCCGACTCCATTTTAGCCGGACCTCTACCACTATAGCTCAGCTCTGCAACGCATCTTTTGCCATCTCCTTCCTATCACAGGACCTCCATTCTTCTTTCTAGAGTGACAGCTAGCGAGGGAGGGTATCGCAGCGAGGATTCAAGGTCTGCAGCCACTGATCTGGTGAGCTTCGCCGCCGTGTTCCGCCACCGAGCGAGCTTGAGACTCTGGCCTCGACAAGCCATCGAGGCGACGACCCCAGGAGCTCTCTGATCTCTAGCACAGTCGATTACAATCGCCAGGTACCCCCTTTAACCCATAGATTTGCCTCCATTCCGATTTTCCCAATTTGCACCGCCGGTCTTCGCTGGCCGATTCACTTAGCTCTGATCACCCATTTGATCATCCGACCCCCGATTCACCTTCACGAGACCTCGTTCCACATTCTCCACACTTCCGATCACCCTGACTCGCCCCGGAGTAGGATCTTAGGTCTCCTCCATCGTCGCCTCGCCGGAGACCCACGACTCGCCTCATTTCGTCACCCCCTTCGCCCGCTGACGGGTCGAGGCATTTTGCCCTCGACCCAGGTTTCGTTCTGTGCAGCTTGCAGGTCAAAGCGACCCCGTCTGGGGGTCCAAACGATTCGGGCACAGTAGCTCCGAGCCACCATCGCCGCCGGGACTCTCCAGGGTCTCCCGGTCCAAACGTAGTCGATCACCCGCTGCGGACGACGTCCAGCTTCATTCTGCCCATCAGGGCAGCGTCGGAAGAGGTCCAGCGTGCACGGATTGGGCCGGTGAAGTTCGCCGGTGAAGAGTTCCTCCAGGACCCTCTTCCACTGTCAGATAGATCCTCCCGCCCCAGTTTAGATCCTCACCGTCCATTTGCGGGAGGCCTCCAGTCGTTGATCCATCTAAGGGTCGCGTTCAGCCGTTGGATCGAGCTCAGGATTCCATCTGGAGCGTCGATCAACGAAGGGGTATCCAATATTCTCAGCCGTCCGATCAACACGTGGACACCCCTCGTCCGTCGATCATAATAATAGGGGAAATTTTACTTAGGCCCTTGTCCTTTTTGTATTTGTCGTTTAGTCTTGTAAATAGTTTTAATAGTTCTTTTTAATTTGAATAATTTGCATCTAGGACCTTAGGTTTATTTTATTTGCATTTTAGTCCATGTGTACGTGAGACACGTGCATCGACACGTAAGGCTTGGGTTATTTGCATCTTTAGTCCTGAAGTTCCTACGTGTTACTGTTTACATATTTTTAAATAAAATTTGTATTTTTACCCCTCTGTGTGCCAGTCACGTGTGTTGCTCATGCTTTATTGGGCTATTTGCATTCTAGACCCTAGGCTTTTTAAATTTGTTATGATTTAGCCCCTGGAAGTATGTTTTCTTGCACTTAGATCCTTGCTTACCGTGTGCCTTATTTTTATTGAATAAAATATCAAATCAAACCAAATCGGTGAAATTTGGACATGGCTCCTGCCACTGTGTAAAAATTTCCCTAATTTTTTGGGACATTTTTTAGGATTTTTGCTATTTTTAAAAAATCAAAAACCTTGATTTTTGTTACCGTCTGAATTAAAAAATCAAAGAAAAAAATCATTTAAAAATTCTAAAAAAAATTGTGATTGTTTGTTCTATTGTCTTTGAATTTCAGTCCAATTTTTATCTCATTTGGACTTATAAAACCCAAAAAAATAAAAATATTAAAAACCTTACAAATTCCTAAAAATTCTATAGAATATAAAAAATACAAACTCTTTTTCTGTAATTTAGTTTTTGTATTTACTTTTCATAAAAATTACCATCAGATTTTTATAGGCCAATTACATATTTTTAATTGGCCTCTCAAGTCTGACTGTACATTTTGTCACTGTTTTCCCCTTTTTCTCAATTTTTAGAAAATCAACTAAAAATCATAAAATCACCAAATACTTAAAAATATAAAAAACACAAAAACAATTTTTATTTGAATTTTTGACTTTATTTGAAGTGTTTTATAAATACTTGTTTGTTGGCTTTTTTATTTGTTTTATATTTTCCTTATTATTAAAAATCCAAATAAAATAAAAATATTCAAAAATCCATGAAAAATTCCTTTGTTTATTTTATTTTTCTTTTTGACTACTTCGTAGGCCGTCAAGGCCAACCCGTGCTCCTTGAGTCCGACCATGGTCGCTATACCAGGTTAATAAAATAGCGAGGACCGCTGTTTGATTCTTTTGAGTTTATCTTTTATTTTAGTGGTTCCTTATTTTTTCTTGATTGAGCCAGGCCCGAGAGGTTGAAGTCACAACGACCATTGACACCTATCTTGCATTAGTCGCTCGGATTTTCCGGCTCATCAGCGGCGGAGGCGGCGAGAGCGCCGCATCTGGATATTTTTTTTGTTTTTTAATGTTTATAAACTGCAAGCAGAAACTGTAAATGAAAAAAATTTATATTTTTTACCAGGAACTGTAAATAGATAAATAATTTTTTTATTTAGTTTTTTTGTTTTTTAGATGATCTGCAAAACAAATGTTAGGAATAAATAACTGTATTTTTTTATTTTTTATTTATTTATAAACAAAATAGAATGCGTGAGCGACTATGGGTCTTGACGACGTGGAAGATAGATCCATGTTTCTGGTCACCATGCATGACCGAAGGTGGAAGATTGCGTGAGATAGAACGTGAAACAGAGAGATCGCGAGATGAGATGAAAAATCGATGTTGGACGCAGATTAAATCGGGGTGGAGAATTACAGATCTAGAACTACGAGCTAAATGAAAATAAAAAATATGCTACAGTTACACTAAAGAAACGACAGAATAATTGGATCTCACCTCGGGATCAGATACGCCGTGATGGTCTCAACGAGGGACGACTCGCTGTCACCGGATGGTTCAGAGGCTGGACACCCTTCTTCGATAAGATTGCTCTCGGAGATCTGGCTCCTCTCCACCAAAGATTGATCAAAGAATAACGAAGGAGGAGGAGCCCATTAAAAAGAGAAGAAAAATAAAAAAGGAAAGAATGTACAAAAGAGAAAGGTGTTTAGCAGTGAATTAATAAAATAATTTATTTATTTAATTAAATAATTAAAAACGAATTTCAGAATTAATTAAAATAAATAAATTAAATAATTTACAAAAATTAATTAGCCACATTAGTGGTGGCTATTAAAGGTATGGAATAATATCTTATATACAAGGTATGTTTTTAAATCAATGAATGAATTAAATAATTAAATCGAAATATAAATTTCGTAATTAATTTAATTAATTAATTAATGTTAGATATTTAATATGTTTGTGATTTTTATATAAGGAAATTAGTTGTATACAAATATTATGTACATATAATACAATATACACATGTACAAATAAGGAAATTTTTAAATAATATATATTTTTTTTATTTATATATTTTTTATTTTAGTTTTAATGAAAATAATATTTACAATTATGTGCATTATGTATAAAACAATATGAGTAAATATACAAATATGTACATGGTAAAACTACACTAAACACCTCAGAAAATTGACTTTTCAACCGTAACTCCAAAAATTATGAAATCACAGCCATTTGAAAGATAATTTAATATAGAGTATAATGGAAGTGAGTTTGCTTCAATTTGAGTTCGTGTGGAGCTGGAATTGGTATTTTAATTATCACTTTAAAGCTTTTTCTGAGTGTGATTATTTGTAATATGTACATTATTTTATTTTACATTTATTTTTATTATTTACAACACGTTTTTATTTACAACTTTGTTTAAAAAATAATTAATTTGAGGTTAATTTATGTACAAATAAAATATTACAAGTTTTATACAAATATACAAGAAAAAATATTTACAAAATATTTTTGGATTTTTGAATTGAAGACCATATCTCCTCCTACTTTATTCCTGGTCAATTAGGTCAAGTCTTGACCTTCTCTCGGGGTTCGAGTCAGTCTGCATTTATTCCATAAATTCATCCTTCATTTTTCTTCCCTTTTTTTCTTCTTTATTCTTTTATTTAAGTAGAAAAAGTGTCAAAATGCATATTTAACAAATGCATGCAAAATGGTAATTTTATGGAATTAGTGGGTATTTACAGGTGTTTGACTAAGGAAATAAAGCTAAAATAAAAGAATAAAGACGATGAATCATGGATTCATCATTCCCCTATACTTTACCTTTGCTAGTCCCTTTGCAAACACTTATTTGGAAAATGAGTGAAAACAAAAATAAAGAAAAGAAAAGAAGTTAGAACAATGTTGACTTTTAAACTTATCTTCATAAAAATGTAGTATGGAGCTCTGTCGGACCTTTGGATTTAGGACCTAACAGCCTCTAAGTTCCATAATTCTTTTATTCAGGTCTCCTCTACAGTCAGATCAGAACAAGTCTACATACACAAATTCTTATGACTATGAATTCTTACGTGTACTGTGTAAGTGAAATATAGCTCCTCATATCAAAAGTAGCAAAGAAACAACCTCTCTCAACAAGGTAACTCTAATCTCCTAGTCTAGCAACTCTTTTCTCAAGGAGCGGGGATATTCCCTTCTAAGTTCAAGTACAACCAGCTCAAGAAGAGGGGATGGAGAAGATAATGGATGGTAACCAGTGTAGCTACCTATTCTTGGATGAATGACTAATGTAGCCAAGTCATCTGTTGCAGGCTTACAAACATTTGACTTTGAAGCTCTTATTCTTTTTTTCACTTGTATTACACTCCGGCAGGCATTTTACTTTTTAATTAGGCTTGTCTACTTTTGGAGATTTTGCATATTTTTCATTTTTTTGAAAATATATATAAGGTGCAGCATGTACATAAGGAGTTTTTCCTCTTAAGCCAGTAGACTATCCCTCTTTTGAAGCATTATTGCAACCCCACATCATCCTGTCTTTAGACCTCAACATCGCCAAACCAATTTGAGACACACTTCCCTCCCTAGAGGAGGATGAGAGGTTCCGCCTAGATGTACTACCCTCGTATGCTACCCCAAGCTAAAAGATTCTGCCCCCTCACTACCTCCTCCATGAAGAGCTACGTGTAGAGTGCTTGTCCAACGTAAGCCACAATCTGAAAGAATCATGCGTGTGTTGTTAAATATTCTACTTAGACTAATCAAGATGATATGTGAACATAGTCTTATGGACTCAAAGAATTAAGTCACTAGGACCTAAAAAGTCTTAACTCCAGTTCATATCAGGCTCCTGTGAAATTAAGTGGATTAAGGTTCAACTAAGCTCCATTCTTCAAATTTATTCCAGACTTAGTTTAAATGTCAAATTCATCCAGAAAAATGCACATGCAGATGCAAGAAATATGTACAATGCAAAGAAAACAAAGTCTTTTTGTGAAACAATTTTCTAATTTTGAATTTTTTATGGATTTTTGAAAAATATGCACATGCAAAAATAGTTTTTTTATATGCAAATTTTTATAGACTTTTTGGTTTTGTAGTTTTTTTATATAAGGGTTAGGTATATATACACATATTTACACGAGAGTTAGTCAATTATTTAGAAGAATTAGGTAAAAGGATTTACAAGTATGTATATATAGTTGGATTTTTCGTGATGCATATATTCCTCAAACTTATTTGAAAATAATTTTACAAATAATTTTGAAAACTATAGTCAAACATAATTTTCCCAACAATTTTACAAACGTTTAAAAAACAATTTTGCAAACATTTTTCAAATAGTATATATACATTTTCAAAATAATTTTTCAACCATTTTCAAAACATTTGCAAATAAATTTTAAAAAATAATTTTATTTCACGCAAATAACATTTTTTACAAACCACCATATTTTTACAAAGGTTGAAAATATTTTTCAAACATTTTTACAATAGTTTTCAAAAAAATTTCAAAAAGATTTTCAAACTACTTTCAAATATTTTTCAAAATACTTTAACCTGACTTATTAATCAGTACATACAAAAAGAATTTTGAGGAAATTTCTGCATCTTTTTATTAATTTTTTTAGTTTTTAGTTTTTTCTTTTATACGTATTTATACAGTATTTTAGCCATTTTAAAAAATAAGAAAGTACGAGTTATGGCAAAAGTATATATGACACCCCCTATACTTAGCTCGAACTATGTCCTCATAGTGATCAAAAAGCCGCAAAGGAAGACATAACTCGTGCTAAGTATTAGGAAGTGAAAAGAATGGTATACTACAACGGCGAATAAAAGAAAAAATAATAGAAGTCGGTGATCCCCCTATACTTAGGATCAATTAATTCTAAGTATAAAAGACTATACACAAGGGGACTACCGAGTGATATGATGTACAGAGTCTACCTCCCCTATACTTAGGGTAAAATATCCCTAATTATAGGCATCAAAACATAGGTAAAAAGAACCAAAAGAATAATCAGAAGTCTGACACCCCTATACTTAGGGTAAAGTGCGCCCTAAATATAGCATAATCACAAGATGGAGATGTGGTGTTAGACAGAAGAATGTATGATATGGACAGAATGATCTATACAGATGTGAGTAGGACAATGTTGAGGTGACTCTTAACAAGCGCTAGAGTTTACATCCCTAGCTGGGCGCAAATGCTAGGATAACACAATATCAAGGTTCAGGACGACATCTGTAATGCGAATACCTTATTGCCGTTGTCATCTCGGTGGGAGAACAACAACGGACTCAGGATCATCAAAAGAGACACCCGAATATGCACTCAAGTGGGTGTCGGCTATCGAAAAAATAGAAGGCGATGCATGATCATACTCTGGTAGCACAAAAGAAATCATCAGCTCAAGGTCTGAATAGAGTGAATGGATGGAGCCAAGAAATCGAACATGGAGAAGGAAGGATCTGTCAAGGAATTCTCCACGTCAATCACCGTATCGAATAGATAAGGAAGATCAAGATTAGGAGACTCTCTATAAAAATCGATATCTGATGCATATAGGGTAGAGAAATCAGAATCAACATCAAATAACTTGAAAATCGTGCCATCCTCGTGAGAGTCGTTGAGGATATAAAAGTCGGAGAAATCAGAACTAAGCGACGGCTCGGACTCGTGATTTGACAGATCAGAATCACGTCCAGGTAGCAAAACCGGGTACACGGGACACAATGCATCCTCCCGCAGATATCCCTCGAGGAGTGATGCAGGCTCGTCGATAAAAGATGGGGACTCAGATCGTGATTGGGGATCGACGCTGTTGTCAAACACCAAGTTCATGTACGATCGGAATGGGGTATGGCCCATCATGAAGAAAGGAAAGAAGGATGATGAAGGGAGGGAGGGTGGCATAGAAATGGGGTGAAGAAGATCGAATGTGACTGCTAATGATCTAGGGAAGATTGAACGTAACCAACTCACACCAAAGACATCCAAACACAAAGCAAACCCTCAGTTCACCAACTCAACAAAAATCTGACCGTGAAAGTTCGGTCTTTACCTTTTCAATTTTAGAGTTTAGTGATCAGATAAAAATTGTACAAACACTTAGGAGGCTTAATGGTATTTGGGCACTACTCCTTAGTGTGTACATGAACAACTAAAGCGCAAACAATGAGGGGATTGCTCTCCCAAAACAATGAGGAATCAGTTATGTTTGATTTTAAGATCAAGTTCAATTAGCAGTCTCAATTTTTAATTTTTGATTTTCACTTTTTTGGATTTTTTTAAAAAAAATAACGCCTAACGAGCTTTCTGATTTCCTTTATTCCTATATCCACAAAAAAGAGGGGGAAAATGGAAAAGACAATGCACGGGAAAATATGGATGCAAATGCTAGAGATAGAGGTGCGTACCTGACTCCAACACTCTACATGCAATATGATCCGCGTAGAAAAATTAAACTACTCTATATGAATGCAATGCGAGAACCGTCCTAAACATAAACTTCTATTATCGTGAAGCACAGATTTATTTGTCTAAGTCCAAGTGAGTTCTATAGGAACAGATATTCTATTAGATGCGTTGGACCTAATGCTACCTGGCTCAATCAAATAGAAACCTATATCTAGGGGCTCAAGCACAAAAACAAATAAAAATAAAAGCGATGAAACCGACGAAAAAACTGCGGTGAGGTCCCCCAAGTGCACTGGCACTTAGCGAAACAGATCTCGAGTACAAGTGTCCAAATATCCAAGGTGTAATTATTACAACATAGTCTAAATGTTCTCTAAAATAAAATAACAGTCTTCTGCACTTCCCTGCTCTTCCTCATGTGTGGGTCCTTAAAAAGAAGTCCGAGTCGGAGTCCGACGGTACCTCGCACCAAATGCAAATCAGAGATAGGTCAGAAAACTGTTATAATATATAGAGATGAAAAAAATGAAAAAAATGACAGAAAAATGACTACTAAGCCGTGCTCCCCGGCAACAACGCCATTCATATGACACGAATGTCGATTTGGGTAAAGTATGAAATAAACAAGGATCGTTGTGACCCGAATCACAAAGTGTAATCAACGGAAAAAATATGTTTTAAACCACTTAAGAGAAATCAAGCAATCAAATGCAAGCATCCTTCTCTATTAAATTTACCTGGTATAGCGACTAGGGTCGAACACAAGGAGCACGATGTAGTCAAATTTCTAAGATAATTTTTTAGTGGTTTTTGAATTTTGAAATTTTTTTATTTTCAAATGAAGAACAATTCACAATATGCACAAATGAAAAAAACACACAACACCACACTCTTTTTGCATTTTTCAGAATATACAAAAATGCTCGGAAAATTATGAAAAAAATGTTTTTGTGTTTAACAAGTTTCAGAATATTTTTGTAATTTTTTAAATTTTTTGATGTTTTTGTCATTTTATAAAAATCAAATAGAGGAAGATAGAGAAAACAGTGCACAACCAAGAGTATTTTGCAACTTAAAAATACTTTAATTGCCAAAACTCCTGGAATTTATTTTTATGCTAAAGTAGAAATAGTTATCTACACACAGAGACTGAAATCGGATTTTTTAGAGTTTTCTAGATTTTTTACATTTTTTAATATTTTTAGTTTTTCGTAATTTTTTTGGTTTTTATAAATGATTAATGATCGAAAATTGGATAGAAAATAAAAGACAGTAAAATACACCTACATCAATTTTTTTTGGAATTTTTAGGCAATTTTTTTATTCTTTTATTTTTCTAAATTCAGACATACAAAAAGACACTATTTTTTATTTTTTAAAAATATCAAATGAAAATAAAATGCAATGAAAAATTTATACAATGTTTATGCACAAAGCGGGAGCATACTCAATTTTTCCAAGAATTTTTAGAGCACAAATAACATGTATTTCATCAAGAAAATCATGCAAAATTTATGTCTGTAATACATGGACTAAAATGCGATTATTCAAAGTTTCTAGAGCAAAATATAACAATAAATAAATTGTAGGTAAAAAATATCAAATCCACGGGAGCGTGTGCTGCACGCGATTTGAACATGGCAAGGACTTTTTCGCAATTATAGAAACTTTCAGGGACACCTCCGCAATTTTTCCAATTTTTTATTTTAAAAGCCCTCTCTAGGGTTTCCTTCTTTTGGATACCATTGTTTCAACACAGGGGATAGAAACGGGGGGGGGGGGGGGGTGTGCTGCCGTCTAAAAGGAGGAGAGGCAGATCAGGTGGCGGTGGTGAGGAAGTGACACGCTTGTAGCGGAGGGTGGAATCGGCATAAGAGGATGGTCGGAGGGGGGCTCCGCAGCGGAGGCGGCGTAGCAGCGCCACCTGCTGGCGCAACTGCAAGTGCTGTCGGGAGCTTTGATTGGAGATGTCGTGCAGGCTTGCGACGGTGGATCGCCGTAGTGGCGCCCCTCCTGCGGCGGGGATGGCAACAGGGAGCTGCGGCTCGCGTATGGTGGAGGCACAACGGAAGACGTGCAGAGGCGCGGACGATGCTATTGGTGAGGAAACGCCGCCTCACCGGAGATCTGGTGGCGGCGCAGAACGACGAAGGGCCGGAGGGGGCGCCGCGGCAGAGGCAGCAAGATTTTTTGTTTTTTATGTTTATAAACTGTAAGCAGAAACTGTAAATGAAATTTTTTATATATTTTTTTGAGATTTTTTATTTAGTTTTTTTATTATTTTTTATGATCCTATAAAACAAATGTTAAGAATAAATAACTATATGTTTATTTTATTTATTTATTTATAAATAAAATAGAATGCATGAGCGGTTGTGGATCTTGACGATATGGAAGATAGATCCGTGTCTCCGGTCACCGTGCGTGACCGGAGGTGGAAGATTGCGTGAGATAGAACGTGAAACGGAAAGATCGTGAGATGAGATGAAAAATTGATGTCGGACGCGGATTAAATCAGGGTGGAGAATTACGGATCTAGAACTATGTGCTTAATGAAAATAAAAACTATGCTACGGTTACACTAAAGAAACGATAGAAAAATTGGATCTCACCTCAGGATCGAATACGTCGTGATGGACGCAACGAGGGCCGACTCGCTATCGCCGGACGGCTCGGAGGCTGGGCACCCTTCTTCGACGAGATTGCTCTCGGAGATCGGGCTCCTCTCCACCAAAGATTGATCAACGAATAACGAAGGAGGATGTGTCCATGAAAAAGAGAAGAAAAATAAAAAAGAAAAGAATGTACAAAAGGGGAAGGTGTTTAGTGGTGAATTAATAAAAAAATTATTAAATTAAATTAAATTAATTAAAAATGAATTTCGGAATTACTTAAAATAAATAAATTAAATAATTTACAAAAATTAATTAGCCACCTTAATGGTGGCTATTAAAGGTATGGAATAATATCTTATATACAAGGTATGTTTTTAAATCAAATAATGAATTAAATAATAAAATCTAAATATAAACTTTGTAATTAAATTAATTAATTAATTAATGTTAGATATTTGATTTTTTTGTGATTTTTATATAATGAAATTAGTTGTATACAAATATTATGTACAAATAATACAATATACGCATGTACAAATAAGGAATTTTTTAAATAATATTTTTTTTATTTTTAAAATTTTATTATTTATATATTATTTATTTTATTATAATGAAAATAATATTTACAATTATTTATATTATGGATAAAAAATAAATATGAGTAAATATGCAAATATGTACGTGGTAAAACTACACAAAACACCCCAGAAAACCGACTTTTCAACCGTAACTCCAAAAATTATGAAATCACAGCCATTTGAAAGATAATTTAATTTAGAGTATAATGAAAGTGAGTTTGGTTCAATTTGAATTCGTATGGAGCCAGAATTGGTATTTCAATTATCATTTTGCGGCTTTTTCTGAGTGTGATTATTTGTAATATGTACATTATTTTATTTTGCAATTATTTTTATTATTTACAATATATTTTTATATACAACTTTATTTAAAAAAATATATAATTTGAGGTCAATTTATGTAGAAATAAAATAGTACAAGTTTTATACAAATATACAGGAAAAAATATTTACAAAATATTTATGGATTTTCGAATTGAAGACCCTATCTTCCCCTACTTTATTCATGGTCGATCAGGTCAAGTCTTGACCTTCTCTCGGGGTTCGGGTCAGTCTGCATTTATTCCATAAATTCATCCTTCATTTTTCTTTTATTTTTTTCTTCTTTATTCTTTTATTTAAGTACAAAAAGTGCCAAAAATGCATATTTAACAAACACATGCAAAATGGTAATTTTATGGAATTAGTGGGTATTTACTGATTTTTGACTAAGGAAATAAAGCTAAAATAAAAGAATAAAGACGATGAATCATGGATTCATCAGTTGTCTTTGTCAGATTCACATATAAAGCGAGAGTTCTCCCATGCAGATCTGGTAGCCTTCACTCAGATATTTCAGAAGCCAGATTTTCCCGCTCCCAATTGTCCAGAACTGAAGACCTTATCGCATAACATGAAGTATAAATTCCTTGCGGGTGAGCCAGATATGTTCCCAGTCATTATCTTAGTGGATTTGACTGGAGATCAAGAATCTCGTTTGATGAAGGTTCTTGAAAGAAACCGCAAGGCGATTGGATGGAGCGTAGCTGATCTCCAGGGGATAAGTCCGGCCCTTTGCTGCCACCACATCTATCTTGAAGAGGACGCCAAGCGATCGCGTGAGTTCCAGCGATGGCTGAACCGGAATCTTCGAGATGTGGTCATGAAGTAAATATCGAAGTGGTGGAGCACCGATTTTATCTAACCCCATCTCTGACTCCAAGTGGGTTAGTCCATTACATGTGGTACCCAAGAAGACGGGTATCACTATAGTTTTGAGTGAGTCTGAAGGTTGTCCACCCATAATGAAAGGATTGATCACAGCTTCTAGACTCGGTCTTATGAGCCTATAGGACTTCCTCCAAACACCTTCGGGCACATCTCCCCTTCATCTCATTTATGGCAGGCCATACCATTTACCTAAGGAAATAAAGCACAAGTCACTTTGGGTAGTCACTGAGTTATTATTTGATCCCAAGAGTGTAGAAGACCAGAGAAAAAGCAGAATTGGTAATCCTGGAGGAGTTGAGAGATACAACCTTCTCGAGTAGCTTACAATGCAAGGAGAGAGTTAAGATATGACATGATTCTCATATGATCCATAAATAGTTTGAGCCAAATCAGAGAGTATGTCTATTTGATGCTAGGTTGAGACTATTTCAAGGGAAATTACAAAGCAAATGGGAGGGACCATATTTGATCCGAAAGGTGCACGACAATAGAAGCATTGATATATTTGAGTTGTCATCTGATTCCACCTTTCGAGTTAACGGTCAGCATCTGAAGCCATACCTTGATCATGATCCACTGATCGTTGACGTTGCCCTCATTCATTTTACATGAGATGTGGTCTTTGACTCACATCATTTGCATCTCATGCCTGATTTTCACTTCTCTTTCGCAGCCGTATAGATCCAGTTGTCCATGTCATTCATTCTTTTTGTCTAATGCCCCATCTTCATGTTATGATTATGCTATACTTAGGGTGCACTTTATCCTAAGTATGGGGGGTATCAGATCTTTGATTATCCATTTGATTTCTACTACCTCTGATTCGTTGCCTATACTTAGGGATGTTTTCCCCTAAGTATAGGAGAGGTAGTACCTGTACATCCTAACCTTCGGTTTTCCCCTTTTGTACAGTCTTCTATACTTAGGATTACTTGATCCTAAGTATAGGGGGATAACCGAGTTCTATTCGTTACATTCTTTTATTCACCATTATAGTATAGCCTTTTTTCACTTCCCAATACTCAGCACGAGTTATGTCTTCCGTTCATCGCACTTTGATCACTCTAAGAACATCGTTCGAGCTAAATATGGGGGGTGTCGTATATATAGTATATATACTCTAGCCATAACTCGTACTTTGTGTGAATGTGTTAATAATATGGCTAAAAAACACAAATCTAAAAATCACACAAAATTTAAAATTTTCTTGTACATAAAAGTTTATAAATATCCTTTGTAAAAACTATTTTTGTACAAATGTTTGTTAAAATGGTTTGATTTCAAATTTTTTGTAAATATTTTTTAAAAATGTTTGGAAAATAAAAGTTTGCAAAAATTTGTTTGTAAATATTTGTAAATATTTTGCAAAACTTTTCCTTCTTCCTTGCATTCAAAAATTTTCATAAAAATTTGGATATTTTTGAAAAACTTTTTGAAAAGGGTTTTTGCACATTCTTGCCTGTACATCCTTCTGAATCATAGTTGACATTTAAACTAGTTTGGAATTAAATTGGAAAGCAGAGCATGGTTAAGACCTTAATCCATGTAACTTCAGAGGAACCTTATAGGATTTGGGGTTAAAACTTTTCAGGTCCTTAGTGACTTAATTCTTGGAGTACACTAGGCTATGTTCACATGTCATCTTGATGAGCCTAAGTAGAACACTTAACAATAGACGCATGACTCTCAGAGATCATGGCTTGACTTCGACACGCACCTTACATGTAGCTCAACATGGATGAGGTGGCGAGGAGGAAGAATTCTTTTGCTTGGGGTAGCATACGAGGGTAGTACTGCTAGCCAGAACCTCTCGTCTTCCTCTAGGGAGGGATGTGCGTCTCAACTTGGTCTAGTGGAATTGAGGTCTAAAGACAGGAGAAGGAGTCTGTGGGTTGCAATAATGCTTCAAATAAGGGATAGTCTACTGGCTTAAGAATAAAAACTCCTTATGTACATGTTGTGCAATGTAAATATGTTGTATATATGCACATCGAAAAAATGTGCAAATCAAGAAAAATTCCAAAAAAGTGGAAATGACAGATTGAAAATAAAATGCTTGCCAGAGTGTATATAGTGATTAAGCAAAGTTTATGTATTCCACCTTCTCATCTCATGGAAGCTTGCAGCTGGAGACTTAGCTACACTGGCTTTGCTACAAGGGATACGTGGCTACACTGGCCACGATCCATTCTTTTCTTTCCCCTCCTGAGCTTGTTGAGCTTGAACTTAGAAGGGAATACCCCACTCCTAGAGGAAAGAGCTGCTAGACTTGGGAATTAGAGTTACCTTGATGAGGGAGGTTGTTTTGTTGTCATTTCTGAGGTGGGGAGCTACATACCACTTATATAGTACAAGGAAAGATTCATAGTCATTAGATTTTGCGTATGTAGACTTGTTCTGATCTGGTTATTGAGGAGTCGTGACCAGAGAATTGTGGAACTTGAAGGTTGTTGAGTCTTAAACCTATTATCAAATAAGGTTCCACCAAACTAATAA
Source organism: Ottelia alismoides (assembly GCA_037367405.1). Lineage (NCBI taxonomy): Eukaryota > Viridiplantae > Streptophyta > Magnoliopsida > Alismatales > Hydrocharitaceae > Ottelia > Ottelia alismoides. The sequence continues at coordinate 517,964 of JAZKJV010003768.1, forward strand.
TCCAAAGGTCCGACCGAGCTCCATACTCCAATTTAATGAAGATACATTTAACAATCAACCTTGATTCTTTTTTTTTCTTTCTTCTCTTCTTGTTTTCACTTCTTTTTCAAATAATTATAAGCTAAGGTATTAGCAAAGGTAAAGTATAGGGGGGTGATGAATATACGATTCTCATCTTTATTCTTTTGTTTTAGCTCTTCTGTTTGGCAAAACCACCTATAAATACTTGTAAATACAATAATTTAGCATTTTGCATGCCTTTATTAATATCTCATATTTAGCATTTATTTTTAAAAATAAAAGAATAAAGGAAGAAGAAAAAGAAGGAGGTATTTAGAATAAATAGACATTGATCCAACCTTCAAGAGAAGGTTATGTCTTGACCTGATCGCAAAAGAAAATAAGTAGAGAGACATAAGGGTTCACTATGTATTAAACATATCACCTATACTTGTATATAATATTTATTTAATTATTTTTGATAAAATAAAATTATTTTTTCTTTTGATACTCTTGTATATAACTCTAGAAATAATAAAAATAAAAATAAAATAAAAATAAAAATAAAATCATCAAACCCTTGTACAAAATACACGTGTATATAGAACAACACCTATTTATTTTACACATCTAATTAATAAATAAAATAAAATAAAAATCTTTTTGTATCCCTTAAATTATTGTGTAAATAAATAAAATGTAAAATATAAAGAATTTTTGTAAAAATAATAGAATAAAAATACTTGTACAGAATGCATAGGTATATTATACATGTATATAATATTATATATTCTATATATCTTATTTTTATTTTCATACAAAAATTAAAAATCATAGAAAAATAGTTTACAAAATAATAAATATTTTTATTTTATATTCTTTTTATTTTAAATTACTATTTTTAGTTGAAATGTCTTTTATTTTTGAAAATCCTTTTTTCTCATTGGTCCACCTCAGACCACTGACCTCGGTCAACGGTCTCTTCCAGGCCGGGTCGGCTCATGCACCTCTCGTCGGAGCCTTTTCTCAGATTTCTTGCGCCCAAACCTGACCACCTCTTGACTCGATTCTTGTGCCTGATTGTAGCCCTGACTTCGATGATCCTCGCGGATCCCTAGGCGCAGCCGGATCTGCCTAGAGTTCCACGTTATGCTCCGATCTTTTAGGTCCCCCAAGCAGCCTATATAACATCTCCTCCAGCCTCCACTACTCAGCAACTCGTCCCTCGTGCCACCACAGACCCTTAGCCACCTTCACCAAAGTGACAGCCGTTGGAGGAGTATCTAAGGATTTGTCGGAGGTGCTTGGAGGCTCGTAGCTCGCTTCATTACTAGGGAACCACCGCGAGCATCCTCCCAGCCTACCGCAGCTTGGTTAAGGCCAAGACCCCGTCGAACATCTTCGCCTAGAGCCTAGGAGTTCATCTGAACCTTCAGGTATCGTTCATATCTTCCGTATTCATCTAAGCTATCCATTTCGATCTTCCCATCTAGCTCTGCCGCAGGCTCCTTTGCTCCGACCAACTTGTCGGAGCCCCACTACGCACCTCCACCCGCACCGATCGAGTCCTTGACTCACCCCACGCCTTCTCTACAACTAGATCACCCCGAGGCTCGTCCAACATAGCGAGATTAGGACCCAGATCTCCCTCCTTCATCTCCGCTGGAGCTCGACTCGTGTACCACCTTGCTTCCCTTGTTGTTTTGCTTAAATAACCCCTTCCGGAGCCTCGTCTTCAAGCATAGGACCCTTTGCAGGTACCAGCGCGCACCGAGAGCTTCATTTGGACCCCTAACTGCTCAAGCAGAGCATCTCTCGGAGGGCCTTCACCTTCACGCCCATCTGACCATCGTCGCCTTCATCAGAGCCCACCATCGGGCGCGCACCATTTCCACGAGCCTGCTGGACCTCTCTAACCCTTCATCGGAGCATTGGATCTCCTCTGATGCTCGGTTGAAGTTCGCATGGGAAGTGTTCTTCCAGACCCTCCATCCGTCATTGGATGAGCCCGCCTTTTGCCAGATTACAACACAGCCGCCCAATCGTGCAGCTTTTGGATGTTAGATCTGAGCATCTGACGCATCTGACATGCACGTCCGCGACAGATTCTGGACCATCAGATGTGGAGCAGGGAATGATCAGAGCTGTACGTCACCGCCTTCCCCCGCATGCACCACGTTCCCCTTTTGGTATATTTTACTTTCAGCCCTGCATGTTTTGCTATTTTGCTTTAGTTCATTAAATAAAACTTGTAGGTAAAAATATTTACAGTTTGGACCCTGTATTTTTTCATATTTTCACTTTAGTCCCTCCTAGTCTGAAGCATGTAAATACTCATGTCTTCATTGGGTATTTGCATGTTCTGCCTTTAACTTTTATGATGTCATGAATTGAAGGTTGAAGTTTTTATATTTGCAATTATACACTTGTGCGTGGAATATTGAGCATGTGCATGAATTGGGTGGGCTATTTACAGAATCAACCCTAAGCTTTTATATTGTGTTATCTGTTTGGTCCGCAAACTTAAATTATTTGCGATTTGATCCCTGTGAACTGTGAATAATTGCATGCTTTCTATTGGACTTAATAATTATTAAATTAATTCTTAAAATTGCCGAAAATTTTATGCTAGCTCCTTCTAGTGTGTAGTTTTTATTGTGATTTTTGTGGATTAACTTACTTTCTTTTTATAATTTTAAAAATTCAAAAACCACCAAAAAGTGTCTTGTCTAAGTTAGAAAAATCATAAAAATTTGAAAAATACTTTAAAAATTCTATAAAAATTTATATATGTGCCTTTTGTTATGGTTTAATTTCAGTTTTAATTTTGTTTGAAATTCTTCCCAAAAACCCTAAAAATTGAAAAACATACAAAAACTTATAAAAATCATATAAAATAAAAGAAAAAAAATCAAAAATTATGTTTTAGTTCTTGTTTGTAGATTTGTATTTATAATTTTTCATTAAAGTATTATCCAGGACCTTAGGGCATTTTAAATATTTTTAACTTGCAATTTGGTCCTAGCTATGCACTGTATGATTTTTTGAGCATTATTTGATTTTTAGAAATTCATAAAAACATTTAAAAATTCCCTAAAAATTACTAAAAAATATTTTAAAATCTAGAAAACCCAAAAATATTTTTACTTTAATTTCTAACCATTTTTTAAATATTTAGAAAAATCCAAAAAGAGTGTTGTGTGTGTTGTGTTATTTTGTGCTTGCTTGTTTTATTCAAAAATCAAAAATCAAAAAAATTAAAAACCACTAAATTAAAAAAATATAAATTTGAATTGTGACTACTTTGATCTTTTCTGTGCTCCTTGTGTTTGACCTGGTAGCTATACCAGATAAATAAAAATAGCATACCACTTATATTACATTTGATTTCCTTTATTTTCTTTGAGTGGTTTTATTTTCTTGATTGAGTCTACCAATTGATTGGGGTCGCAATGACATGAGTTCTACTTTGATACTTAACCCTAGACATTGGCACACTCATCATATCTAATATCAAGTTAATTAACAACTTGAACTATCTAATTGAAGTGGATATAAAATTATATCATTGATTGATTTTGAAATATTTTAGTTTGATCTTCAACTCTTTGGATCTTGAATTAGTTTGATGAATTTATAGTTAATCTAATTAATATCATTTCATTCGAACTTTAAGTGGAGTCACTAAAATCCATTATGCTTTATTATTCTCTCAGAATGGAAGAGTCACGATATACAACCTATTACAGTCGCATTGACCTCGAGTACTCGTGCTTCCTTTATACAGGAAGACCTTAAATAATATGATGTGTTTATTCTAATAATTTGTTGTCTTCTTCAGAGTTAAGACTTAATGACATTAGATGAAAATATCAATTGTATGTTTTCCAAAGTGTATATTTACATTCTTGAATTCTATCATGTTTCTAAATAGGGAAACTACTGGTGGAATTTGTTATGACCCTAATGTTTCATGAGTATCTCTCGACTCTTGGTTTATAGAGATAATTTTTTGATAGATCATACGCCTCATATGTCCTTTATGCACAATAGCTAACTATTATATGTATCTTGCTCGACCATGAACCTATTAGTATGCAAAATGTACACATTTAGACAGTCTCATAATAGTTATGGAGATTAGTATCTCGATCTCATCAAGCTAGTAATTTGACGCATCCAACACCTTTGAGTCTTTATTACTATGTATCAGTTGATTACCAGTCTGTAGAGAAGACTACCATCTCTTTGAATATCCTTTTACAACGCTAGTTGTGTCCTTGATGCAACTCCTTAAATTAACAATTATGCAGCAACCTCTATGATCTAAACGCTTTAGATCAATAGTTGCATGATGCATGAAATGATTGTGGTATGTATCCTTATTCGTATAGAGGGATCTAATAATACCGATGTGTGTGTGTGCATGCACGTGCGTGTGTGTTTTATTTCAGATATGGAATGATTGCAATAACATTTAATGCATGTGGCTCATCGGGGACTTGAGTGTCTAACAACTCGACAGGAGCCAATGTTATTCCAATCTTACGTTATACCTACCCAACCATTATAAAATTATGACCAGTCAGAGACATATGTCGTAGAATATATAACATATCTCAAAATCATACGTGTAATGAGAACCAATGTGGAATCTCTTGATGAGAGGTTACTCCATTCGAAATAAAAAAAACTATATTGCTAGTTATATATATATGGCTGATCATGTGAGAGCATGAGAGTACCGATTTGAACCACTAGATTTTATCATCTCTCTCCTCATTTATTGTAAGAGGAGAGAGAAGAGCATAATCTAGTATTACAGATTCATTGCTCTCATGCTCTCACATGTTTTGACTCTCAAAGGATCAGTTATATATATATATATATAATACTAACTATTTGTAGATATAGGGTGCACAGATTCATGATGAGGACAAGGAGGACTATGATGACAATAATGTCGAAGAAGAAGATTAGGAGGAGGAGGATGGTGCTGGACATTAGAGAGAAAGAGCAATCGTGGAGGAGGGGTCATTCTCTCTATCCAGAGAGAGAGAGACGGTGATCGGAAAAAAGATGGAGAGAGACAAGGAAAAGGAAAAGGGGAAGCAAACATCAATTTAAGTAGATGGAAGAAATGAGAAAAGTCGCTAACATGTAATATATTATCTAAACTTGTGTCTTTCTTATTATTTTGTGTTCCTATGTATTGTACCGAACATGTTGAATTAGATTAAATATGTATTGTAAATGTAGATTTGGATTTTCCTATCTATTGTACCGAACATGTTGAAATGTTGAATTGGGAAGCCATTTCCATCATCAGAGTCTTGAATTCAATGTTGTATGTAATCGTCGATACACCCTTCCTTCTTTTCATATAGCAAAAATAACGATCGCCATCACCGGAAGACGTTACGGCTAAGCTTTTTATTCAAAGCATTCTTTTCATATAGCAAAACCATGTTAACAGACACAATTCTAGCGTAATTTATTCAATAACAAAAGGCGATCGACAAGGAGGTTCAGAAGAACGAGAGTTAGCACAACTCGAGGGGTATGTGAGACCTGGAGATTGCAAAGGTATCGAGAGCTCTGCATCAGCCACCACTAGCCAGGGAGATCTCGGGACAAGACGCATACGCAGTTTACGACAAGGAGACGTAAGAAATTGGAAGAAAGGGAAATAGGAACGTATTTGTAGATTTGATACACTTTCAAAAAGAAATACAAAGTTTTGTTAACGATTTGGCGAAGATGTTTTTAATAGCATATGCGATGCGACCAGATAAAACTATTCATTAGAAAAACGGGTAAGGGTCTGAGAATTGGCATCAGTATCGTAGACAACTCGACCAACTCCAAAAGAGAGATAAAGAAGGGCGAACGTGTTTTGGGAGGATCTAATGCTTCTGGAATCCACACTTTATACGTGACCTAACTCACATATATTGTTCACTCGTATTTGCCCGCAACTAGGGCTGTTTACGAGGCGGGTACCCAACCCATTCAATCATAACCCTACCCGACCCATTATTACCGGGTCAACGGGTACCCAATTTTAACGGGTACCCGAATCATTTGAATAAGTAACGGGTACCCGTGGGTACCCGCGGATAACCACATCAAGTTCATCAACAACAGCAGACATTCTCTACGTCAAACTGAAATCTAAGACCGATATTCCTGCAATCGTTGTCCATATATGACTGTCATTTCTACAGATCACATGTACCTGTATCTTTTTCCTATAGAAATTTTTCCTATAGAATAATATGCTAGAAACACATAATTCAAAGCTATATATTATTTAATCATGTACCTTACTGGTACTTTCATATCAAGCATGTGGCAACGCTCCTCCATTGCAGAGGATGCATATTCCCAATTCAAAATCACAGACTTCTTGAGGGAAAGTCAACAAAATCAGTAGCAGATTGCATTCAAGGATGGTGTCTCCGTAGCAGCAACAACAACGTAATAATGGTGGTGAAAGAGGATCAGCAAGCATTCTTCGTGGAGTTCGCCATCACCTTCATCTTATTATTTGTCTGGCTGATCCTCTTTCACCATTGCTGATCCTCTTTCACCACCATTATTACGTTGTTGTTGCTGCTACGGAGACACCATCCTTGAATGCAATCTGCTACTGATTTTGTTGACTTTCCCTCACGAAGTTTGTGATTTTGAATTGGGAATATGCATCCTCTGCAATGGAGGAGCGTTGCCACATGCTTGATATGAAAGTACCAGGAAGGTACATGATTAAATAATATATAGCTTTGAATTATGTGTTTCTAGCGTATTATTCTATAGGAAAAATTTCTATAGGAAAAAGATACAGGTACATGTGATCTGTAGAAATGACAGTCATATATGGACATCGATTGCAGGAGTATCGGTCTTAGATTTCAGTTTGACGTAGAGAATGTCTGCTGTTGTTGATGAACTTGATGTGGTTATCCGCGGGTACCCACGGGCACCCGTTACTTATTCAAATGATTCGGGTACCCGCTAAAATCGGGTACCCGTTGGAACGGGTCGGGTCGACCCGTTGACCCGGTAATGATGGGTCTGGGCGGGTTATGATTGAATGGGTTGGGTACCCGCCCCGTGAACAGCCCTACAATGCGGCACTTATCCAATGATATTTTTCAAAATTTTAACTATTGATCGCTGATTTTTTGTTCAAAATTTAATGATGATTAGTTAAAATTTTGAAAAATAGAAATAGATAAGTTTTGTTGTACGGGCCGTAGTTGACTTAGTGAAGGATTTTGAAGAGAAAAACATCATTATAATCCAGTTTTATTGTAGTGAAAATGGTCTGACCGTCAAATGCACGAAGAAGCTAAGCTAAGAACCATCTGATCAGTACAAGGACTCGTTAATGAACCCGTTTCATTAAGAGTAGACAGATTGGCCATGATATTATCCATGTTCAAGTCTACTTAACTCCATCACGACCCCTATATTTTTGGGATTACAACAAAGAGAAGATAGGTATATATAGACCCCATATGCAGGGGCATCTTTGCAATTATTATAAGATAATAATATGGGACTACCGCCCCCATTAAAAATTTATGCTTAAACTGGAACTTGGGATAGAAACTACCACCACCACCCAATATATGTACATATAGACATGGCGTCCCCTTCGTTAGATGATCAACTGATCGTCCTCCATCACCTTTCCCTCCTTTAAGATATCTCCCCCGAGGAGAAGAACAGGAGGAGTCATTTGGAGCATGCAACCCCTTGCTGGTAATCAGCTTTTTTTCTCTTTTCCAGCCGATTGATTTCACATCTTACATATTCTTCTGGTGATTTCTTCGCCATTGTTTTTTCTTTGAGCAAGTTATGCATAGGATGGGGGAAAAAAAGAATAAGATCAAACAAGTTCAGCTCTTTGTCAGCATCTTTTTATCCTGACATTTTATGTGGCTTTTCTCCCAGTATAATCTTCCGTTCATGTCTTCTTTGGATGCTTCCAGTATTGTTTGAATCATCTTAGAACTTGGGTGGTAGTCATCATCGTATTGGTCGAATGGAAAGGCTGCGAAATACGCACGGACCAGTATTTCAGAGGAGCCATTCTGGGTGTATTGAGGCATCCCTACTGAAGAAGGTAATAAGTCGACCACATCATATTCTGATTATTTGGACCCCATTTTCTTGGTATAAGGTGTTGATGTTCTGAATAAATAAATGCCCACATGACCTTCATCTTGCAAGAAGATGCTTGCCTTCTTTTTTTTTCTCATTTGTCTTCTCTCTGGCTATTATATTCATCAAAGCCAGTTGTAGGTGTTTGAATTCCCTTTCCTATATACAAATGCAACCAATATCCCAAAAGAAATATCACCAAATGATGTGGTGGTACAAATCACTAAATAATGAAGAATAGTATAGAAGAGAAATATCACCAAATGATAAATCATTCACCAAACTGTATAGAAGAACTGCTCCAAAGATTACTCTCTTCAAACTTTGCGGCAACCACGGACCTTCTTTCTTCTTCCACCCTCTCTCTTATTTCTTTCTTGTGCTAGGAGAGCTTGTGTTGGATGATGTTGATGTGCACCCCATACCCTCTATTTATACTCCATAGAGACAAGAAAATAAAAAAAACATAAACTCCTACTTCCAATATTAATAGGAAAATATTGCTCATTCCTAAAAGGTAATTAATCTCCTCCTCCAATTAGAACTTGATTTTTCCTTTTTCAAATAGGACAACCAATATCCTATATATAGATTAAGTTCCCACAAAGAGGGGAACCCATCTAACAATTAGTGCCTAGGTGCATATGTGCAACATTTTCTTTCTAAGCGGGGGATACATGACACTAAGAATGAAAAGAGGGTATATGTGCACCTTTCTTTAGGGGTATCTAGGAGAATCTCAAACATAACAAAATCAAAAACTTTTCTCTTAAAAATCCTCTTTTAAATTTTTCCCCTTAGGGGAGAACCATTATTCTAGAGAACGAGTGCAAATGCTCATAGCAACAGCTTGTTTGTTATCTATCTAGCTCATCTGAGATTTATGGCATTGTTTTTCTCCTATGCCCCTATCTGGAAATGTTTTTCGCCCTATACGGCGAGGATTTTTTATTTTTGTTAAGTATCGTATGGAAGCCGCCTCTTGAATAGGCGGCTTTGGCTAAGTCAAAGCCGCCTTCTCAAGAGGCGGCTTTGCTCCAAAGCCGCCTCTTGCAAATGCAGCTCCAAGTGCAGTAAGCCAGAAAACAGCAAGCCACAGTTTTATGTGGCTTGTTGTTTTTCGAGCTATCTATGCAACATTTTGATATTTAAAAATTACATAAATCATAAACAAGGTACAACAAGCTACACTCATATGAACCCCAGATAGAAATTACATAAATCCAAAACAAGGTACAACAAGATAGAGAGTTACAATATTTACACAAACACGGTACAACAAGCATAAATAAAATGTTCAAACAACAAGCTACACTCATATGAACACCAGAAAGACAACATTAATGCAATAACAAGTCCTAACATCACATGTGTCGCCTCCTTCGAACATATTGACGTTGTGCAGGTGCTTCGTGAGGAAGTGTCGTGGTTGGCTAATCTGAAAATGAAGACAATCGATTGTCACGATCAATATGCTCAATTTGCGAGAGTTCTTCATCAACCACTACATCATAGTCCAAAGGAGGTAATGGTGAATGACGATGCGATGGTCCAGGCTCGGTCTGTGGCCTCTCTCTCATCGGTGCAGGTGGAGTGTCTTGTATTCTATCAGACTCACTTCAACATTTGGAGTTTGATATTCCACCCCCGAAGCGTGTACATCATCGACATGGGGATGTGCTCATCCTCCTCGTGTTCTGCATACACGTCCATGTCCTCTACCACGTCCATATCTCTGTGAAGATGTACCCTCGGTCGGTCTTCCCTCCTCCTTGTCTTCATCATCTTGGAGTCCATCTCTGAATTGTCGCTGGATGGAGTCATCGAGAAGGTGTCGAGTATCTGTCACCAATCGGATCACATCCTCATTAGGTCCCACAAGATGAACAATTTGATCTAATCGTGTCACCTGCAAAATGATAAAAAAATATGACAATATATCCACTACAGAAAAATGAGACGTTCTCAACGGAAGAGACGCTAACATACCACCATATCCAGTACGCATCCATGTCTCCCTATAAACCGTCGTGTGATGCGGTTGTACCACGCCATGTAATCTCCAGATACACCATCACCTTCGTGGCCAATTGGTGTGGTAGTCAACACATAATCACGTCGATTGTTCCACATCTGTACATAGTTTGCATGGAACTGTACCCAATTGACCGACGTCTTCCCTCGAAGATCAATGCTGTGAAGATGCGTAGATGTGTCGCACTGGCCTGGGATATCCTGGACCGCACCTAATTGGCGTAGGGCTCTGTCGGACACATACAACTCCACGATGCAGAAATGAATAAGAGGAACTCTAGCAGTGTATAGATCATGTCCGTCTAGGAAATATGGAGGGAGAGAACTCACAATCTCAACGGTGTATGGTTCACATATAACATGTCACGTAAGTAGTGTTACCCAAAACTGTAAATAAGGTTTTAAATGCTAGTTAATTCGTTACCTGATCAGGAGTCTGTAGATCAAAAGCATCCCTGTAAGGTCATACAACATGTGTAGGTTCTGATGTGACGTCAAACTCTGCTCTCCAGCGACAACATAATGGACTGCCACGCCACAACGGTCGTCTATGTACCACAGGCGCTATGTGAGGAAATCGCTCCCAAGCCCATAGCTGTAGCAGGATAAGCGAGCCACTAATCTCTACTGCTTCTGACCTCGATGCCATACACATGTTTCTGTAAAGGTAAGCTAAACACGCAGATCCCCAACTATAGTCTCCACACGCTGATAAGTCCTCCAAAAGTGGTAAGTAAATCAAGGACACCTCGTTCCCTGACTTGTCAGAAAAAATAATCCCTCCAATCAACTACAAAATGTAAGAATGTGTGTGTTTGATGATCATATCTGCATTTGTACCTGTAGGGAGCTCAGAAAAGTGGTCTCGAAGCCATGTCATACGTAGGCGAGCACCATCAATATCCGGTCTATGTGGTCGAACGCCTAGCAATCTCTCATAAAGATCCACCCAGCTCGGCGAAGTAGTCTGTCTAATCACGGCAAGCCCATCTATCTTCAAACCCAACAAGACGGTAACATCTTGAAGAGTAATGGTCATCTCCCCATAACGCATATAGAAAGTATGCGTCTCCGGTCTCCATCTCTCTACCAATGCAGTCAACAAATGCCAATCCAACGAAATAAACTCTATCTGCAGCACCCCAAAAAACCCGCTGTGTATATGTGCTCCACCAATCTCTCATCCAACTATGACTGACGAAGTGCACCTTCTCGTCGCCTACAACGTAACCACCTAGACACCTGTAAAGCCACAATGGGAAAGTATTTAGTATAACAAAGGTAAAGATCGTATATTAAAAATTACCTTAATACATACATCCCCCAACCAAACTGCACGTGAACGGTGCTCGCGCTGCTGGCGAAGAACTGAATGATCAACTGGGCCTGACTCCATCTGCATAAAAATTTCAACGGATAAGTACGCCTAAACAATTCAACTGATAAGAAAAAAAGATACGAAAATATGCAAGAAATACCATGTAAATTTCGATTTGGACACTTCCTCCTATTGTGACTTTCCCCCCTGCATAAACCACACTTATTTGTGTTATTGATGGATTGTCTTTGATTTCTTACATTATGACCTTGTGAGTGACAAGATCCACATTGTGCAGGCACAACCGACTCTCTCATATCCATCTCGTTGTGGATCCGTTTAGATTTCGGCTTACCCTTTGGCCTCAATCTAGTTGGGTTGGGGATTACAATTTCATGTTCAAATTTTGGCTACTTGTCTTTATCACCAATGGGGAAGAAAATACCATCATAAATTTATTTCTGAGCACTCCACGAATACCATGGACCCAATTACTCTTCCACATCCACATTCAAATGTGACATGATAGCACAAGCATGTGAGTAAGGAATCCTGTGTACCTGCCATTTTTGGCATGTACAAGAAAGATCACTAAGTAGTATTGTATGCTTCTTCCTTCCTTTCAGACCGAATTGTGTCAATCGTTGCCCCGTGATAACCTCATAAAGATGTAGTAGAGCACCCCTTATTCGGGTAATGCGATGACTGTTGCTACGGTCCACCCATGCTTTCAACTAATTCGTGGCAAATTTTGTGAATCGATCACCTCGAGCTATCATAGCCAATGTCTCGGAATGTCGTTCGTAAAAGTAACCAATGCATTTGCAGTATGTTTTCAACACTAGGGCCGCAACTAGCAAACACCTTGCATCTTTCAACACAGCATTGTAGCTTTCGGAAAAGTTAGTACTGGTAAAACCGAATCGATACCCACCGTCAAATGCTATGGTCCAATGCTCCTTCGGACAAGCGTGTGTATCAAACCACTTGGGAGCATCTTCATTCCATTCCTTCAACTTATTCATGTACATCTGCCACTTGGACTGAGAGTACACACTCCCAGCCCGCTTGATCTTTTTCTTCATCATTAGATTCTTGTGAACGTCATTGAAGTTGCTCGCAACGTGACGTAGGCAAAACCTCCAATACACATATGGAGGATGAAACGGAACAGCATCATTACGTAGGGTTGCACGAATACCAGGTGCACGATCAGATAACAAACAAATAGGCCTTGGACGATCCCTAAAAACATGAACTCGCAACCTCTCCAAGAACCACGCCCAACTGGGTTCATCTTCCTCATTGACAAATGCAAAAGCTAGAGGAACAATGTGATTGGTAGCATCACATCCACATGCAATAAGAATCTTCTGCTTGTACCTTCCGTACATGTGGGTCCCATCGACACTAACTACAGTCTTCCAGTGCCTGAAGGCATTGATACAAGGTCCAAAAGCCCAGAAGGTCCTCTCAAACACTAGGCCAGAATCAACAGCCGTAGTATCCAAATCTGTAACAGTACCTGTAATTTAAGTTTCAAATGCCCTGAAAAGGTATGACAATTCATTATAGGACTTGGCCCAGTCCCCATAGACAATCTCTATTCCTTTGCGTCTAGCATCCCAAACCCTTCTGCGACTGACCATGTAGCCATAATCCTCAGAAATCATGCCCTGTAAAACTGCGACTCTTACGAATGGTGAATTTTTTATCTGGTTAAGAAACTCCTGGGCTATGAATTACAATCAAGTTGAGGATGATCTTGATTAGATAAACGATGCAAACAAGTGTGGGGCGCATCCACCTTAGAAATCACTAATTGACCATCTAGTGGACGTCGGTGACCTCGCAAATGCCATTTACAACCTCTTTCTTTCTTGCTACAGTAGACAACCCAAACCGACTTATCTGACTCGTGCACATGAAAATTGTAATGTCGCTTGATGTGAAACATCTTAACAGAGTAGACCAAGTCAGCCTTCGACTTAAAGGTCACCCCGTTCCTCAACTCCTCTGCAAGACTAAGTCCCTCTCCAGCATCGTAGGCATCCTCGTCATTTCTTATATAGCCATCACCACCACGGACATTATAGAATGGTATATCAGACACAATGTGTTCCTCAGATTCCTCAGCATTCTCCATTTCATCTTCTGTGTCATTCAAATCTAACTCTTCATCGGTACTCACGCGGTCAATTTCCTGAGTAATTGTGTCATTCATATCAAAGGTAGCAACATCATGAGCACGAGTTAGAGGTGAAGATGCTCGGGTGACTGGTGTAGAGGCTCGGGTGACATTCGGTGATGACTCCTCTTGATGGGTTACATATAAAATTGGACGATATGATGAACCCATCATTTCTGCATAATCAACATCTTGTATGTCGTCATCGTACTCAATATTTGCCAAATAACTACTACCATTCGCCTCCATTCTGTGAAACAACTTCAAATCGACGTAACGTGTACGGTCGAGACGGAACAACGACACGATCTTCTCCAACAAGACATCAAACTTCATGTTCGGAGCTATCTTCATCGGTTTCATACGACCACCTTCATAGGTTGTGTCCTTCCCGGAAGTTATAATCGTTTCTCCAAAGTGACAAAAGCACAAAATATCCATGGACATCCTATATGTAGCGAGAGACGAACACATTATACACAATCTCGAAATAGAGTTACTAATATGGATGAAGGGCTCACCTTAGGTCAATGTTGACAAACCCGATGATGAGTGAAGATGAGCTACGTAGCTCACGAGTGGACGAAGGAGGATCCGTCCGATGGAAGAGGCGACGGGGGCGGAGTCGACGACGACGGAGGCGGAGCTCTGGGGCGATGGGCGGCGCGCGCTGGGAGAGGAAATTGCGGTCTGGAAGCGTGGGGGTGACGGGCCGTGCTCCTGTCTAATATTAAGCCAAAGCCGCCTTTTAAGGAGGTGGCTTTTGTATGGAAGCCGCTTCTTGAGAAGGCAGCTTTCACTTAGCAAAAGCCGCCTACTCAAGAGACGGCTTCCATACGGTACTTAACAAAAATAAAAAATCCTCGCCGTATAGGGCGAAAAACAATCCCAGATAGGGGCATAGGCGAATTTTTCTCGACCATCCTAGCTCGGTGCTGAGTTTCTTGGCACATTCATCCTCATATTTTGTGCGGCCACATCACCAATTGTCAACCAAAAATATAATGGTGCTGAAACACTCATCGAAAACGCAGCTTCCGGCAGCCTTGCCGTCATGATTGTCATCCTTTCAACTGGCCATATCTCTGGTGCATATATTGATCCTTCAGTCACCATTGCCTTGGCCACTGCTCGCTATTTCCCTTGGATTAAAGTGCCAGCTTACATCGCTGCCCAAGTCGCTGCCTCCCTATACGCCTCCTTCGTTCTCAAGAGGATCTACCACCCATTCCTCTCCTGAGGTGTCACTGCGCCTTCAACTACTCTCCAACAGGCATTCTTCGTGGAGTTCGCCATCACCTTCATCTTATTATTTGTCGTCACGGCTGTGGGCACAGATACACATGCAGTAAGCTGAAAAACTAATTGTTGAGAGGAGTGCTCTTTTCTTCCATTCTTGACTTCTCTCTCAGATTACTAATATAAGAAATGTGCAGTTTAGAGAGTTGGGTGGAGTCTCTGTAGGGGCTACTGTCATGCTAAACATCCTGATTGATGAGTGAGTTTTTGCCAACATTCTTTATAAGAAATTGGAAAAAGAACATGTTACTCCGGAGGACTTGAGCGCTGTTTTCCATCGTTGAAGACCCGTGACAGGTGCCTCCATGAACCCAGTGTGAACACTAGGGTTGTGGCGCCAACTCTTGGGGCACTCTGTGGATCAACAGCATACACCTTTCTGAAGCTAGAGGAGAAGGAAGGCACTATGCACCGACATCTGTGCTCCACTCAAGAGCCATCGACCTGTGCAAGCTAGGCTGATTAGCTACTGATTTTGTAAATATATAAGCTGTAAATGGGCTAATATATACTATCATTCACTTTGATAAACCGTCATTATTTTATTACTTCAAAATGCGCAAAAGCAGAATAGGTTTACCAAACATGATACCAACCATTCCACGATTCACAGTATGGGATACATGACATGGCTAAATATGACGAATACAAGAAACTAACCTCTGCAAGCTCTGTGGTATCCGTGCACTAGGTTGAATAAAAGATGAAGGGGTATCGCCAAGATTTAGACAAGGCAAGACAGATGAAGCAACAAGGAAGCTTATTTATGTTGCATTCAGCTACATAGTTACAAGTTACACGAGAGGCCGAAATGAGACCAGGAAACATGATTTTTTTGCATTTAAAATTAATCAGTCCACCCTCTGTTGATGCTCACTCAGATAAGCCTCAGCAACTGCAGTATGAAGAGCTGCACCAATGGGCAGGACATCTTCGTCAAGGAAGAAATATGGAGAATGCACTGAATGGACGGAACCACATTCCATGTTCCTTATTCCTATTCCAATCATCACACCAGGTGCCAACTGCTGGTAGAATGCGAAGTCTTCCCCAGCCATTACCTTTTCTGTCTCTCTCACATTCTCAGGGCCGAGGAGAAGTCGGCCAACCTTCTCCACATGGCGGTGCAGAGACTCATCATTTACAACAGCGGGGTAAATAGGATGATCCTCCAGTTTCCAGTCAACTGAGCCTTTGCATCTGTGTACTGCTGCCTGACCTTCTACCACCTGCAGATAGTGATTGACGCCATCTATGAAGATGGTCAAGTTTAAGATTCTGAGTTCTTAGACTAACTAATTATTCCATGGTTATAGTTATGCAATAAACTGTGAGCTCCCAAACTTACAAAAAGCACTTCAATCTTCACAAGTGATGCTGGAAAGTAGCATCTATCATTTTACCTGAACGATAAAACTCCCATCTTGAAGAGAAACAGTTGAAAGAAACATGGGAAGAAAAAAATACCTACATCTACCCCTTGCTGATCCTCTTTCACCACCATTATTACGTTGTTGTTGCTGCTACGGAGAAACCATCCTTGAATGCAATCTGCTACTGATTTTGTTGACTTTCCCTCACGAAGTCTGTGATTTTGAATTGGGAATATGCATCCTCTGCAATGGAGTGTTGCCACATGCTTGATATGAAAGTACCAGGAAGGTACATGATTAAATAATATATAGCTTTGAATTATGTGTTTCTAGCATATTATTCTATAGGAAAAATTTCTATAGGAAAAAGATACAGGTACATGTGATCTGTAGAAATGACAGTCATATATGGACATCGATTGCAGGAGTATCGGTCTTAGATTTCAGTTTGACGTAGAGAATGTCTGCTGTTGTTGATGAACTTGATGTGGTTATCCGCGGGTACCCACGGGCACCCGTTACTTATTCAAATGATTCGGGTACCCGCTAAAATCGGGTACCCGTTGGAACGGGTCGGGTCGACCCGTTGACCCGGTAATGATGGGTCTGGGCGGGTTATGATTGAATGGGTTGGGTACCCGCCCCGTGAACAGCCCTACAATGCGGCACTTATCCAATGATATTTTTCAAAATTTTAACTATTGATCGCTGATTTTTTGTTCAAAATTTAATGATGATTAGTTAAAATTTTGAAAAATAGAAATAGATAAGTTTTGTTGTACGGGCCGTAGTTGACTTAGTGAAGGATTTTGAAGAGAAAAACATCATTATAATCCAGTTTTATTGTAGTGAAAATGGTCTGACCGTCAAATGCACGAAGAAGCTAAGCTAAGAACCATCTGATCAGTACAAGGACTCGTTAATGAACCCGTTTCATTAAGAGTAGACAGATTGGCCATGATATTATCCATGTTCAAGTCTACTTAACTCCATCACGACCCCTATATTTTTGGGATTACAACAAAGAGAAGATAGGTATATATAGACCCCATATGCAGGGGCATCTTTGCAATTATTATAAGATAATAATATGGGACTACCGCCCCCATTAAAAATTTATGCTTAAACTGGAACTTGGGATAGAAACTACCACCACCACCCAATATATGTACATATAGACATGGCGTCCCCTTCGTTAGATGATCAACTGATCGTCCTCCATCACCTTTCCCTCCTTTAAGATATCTCCCCCGAGGAGAAGAACAGGAGGAGTCATTTGGAGCATGCAACCCCTTGCTGGTAATCAGCTTTTTTTCTCTTTTCCAGCCGATTGATTTCACATCTTACATATTCTTCTGGTGATTTCTTCGCCATTGTTTTTTCTTTGAGCAAGTTATGCATAGGATGGGGGAAAAAAAGAATAAGATCAAACAAGTTCAGCTCTTTGTCAGCATCTTTTTATCCTGACATTTTATGTGGCTTTTCTCCCAGTATAATCTTCCGTTCATGTCTTCTTTGGATGCTTCCAGTATTGTTTGAATCATCTTAGAACTTGGGTGGTAGTCATCATCGTATTGGTCGAATGGAAAGGCTGTGAAATACGCACGGACCAGTATTTCAGAGGAGCCATTCTGGGTGTATTGAGGCATCCCTACTGAAGAAGGTAATAAGTCGACCACATCATATTCTGATTATTTGGACCCCATTTTCTTGGTATAAGGTGTTGATGTTCTGAATAAATAAATGCCCACATGACCTTCATCTTGCAAGAAGATGCTTGCCTTCTTTTTTTTTCTCATTTGTCTTCTCTCTGGCTATTATATTCATCAAAGCCAGTTGTAGGTGTTTGAATTCCCTTTCCTATATACAAATGCAACCAATATCCCAAAAGAAATATCACCAAATGATGTGGTGGTACAAATCACTAAATAATGAAGAATAGTATAGAAGAGAAATATCACCAAATGATAAATCATTCACCAAACTGTAGAGAAGAACTGCTCCAAAGATTACTCTCTTCAAACTTTGCGGCAACCACGGACCTTCTTTCTTCTTCCACCCTCTCTCTTATTTCTTTCTTGTGCTAGGAGAGCTTGTGTTGGATGATGTTGATGTGCACCCCATACCCTCTATTTATACTCCATAGAGACAAGAAAATAAAAAAAACATAAACTCCTACTTCCAATATTAATAGGAAAATATTGCTCATTCCTAAAAGGTAATTAATCTCCTCCTCCAATTAGAACTTGATTTTTCCTTTTTCAAATAGGACAACCAATATCCTATATATAGATTAAGTTCCCACAAAGAGGGGAACCCATCTAACAATTAGTGCCTAGGTGCATATGTGCAACATTTTCTTTCTAAGCGGGGGATACATGACACGAAGAATGAAAAGAGGGTATATGTGCACCTTTCTTTAGGGGTATCTAGGAGAATCTCAAACATAACAAAATCAAAAACTTTTCTCTTAAAAATCCTCTTTTAAATTTTTCCCCTTAGGGGAGAACCATTATTCTAGAGAACGAGTGCAAATGCTCATAGCAACAGCTTGTTTGTTATCTATCTAGCTCATCTGAGATTTATGGCATTGTTTTTCGCCTATGCCCCTATCTGGAAATGTTTTTCGCCCTATACGGCGAGGATTTTTTATTTTTGTTAAGTATCGTATGGAAGCCGCCTCTTGAATAGAAGGCTTTGGCTAAGTCAAAGCCGCCTTCTCAAGAGGCGGCTTTGCTCCAAAGCCGCCTCTTGCAAATGCGGCTCCAAGTGCAGTAAGCCAGAAAACAGCAAGCCACAGTTTTATGTGGCTTGTTGTTTTTCGAGCTATCTATGCAACATTTTGATATTTAAAAATTACATAAATCATAAACAAGGTACAACAAGCTACACTCATATGAACCCCAGATAGAAATTACATAAATCCAAAACAAGGTACAACAAGATAGAGAGTTACAATATTTACACAAACACGGTACAACAAGCATAAATAAAATGTTCAAACAACAAGCTACACTCATATGAACACCAGAAAGACAACATTAATGCAATAACAAGTCCTAACATCACATGTGTCGCCTCCTTCGAACATATTGACGTTGTGCAGGTGCTTCGTGAGGAAGTGTCGTGGTTGGCTAATCTGAAAATGAAGACAATCGATTGTCACGATCAATATGCTCAATTTGCGAGAGTTCTTCATCAACCACTACATCATAGTCCAAAGGAGGTAATGGTGAATGACGATGCGATGGTCCAGGCTCGGTCTGTGGCCTCTCTCTCATCGGTGCAGGTGGAGTGTCTTGTATTCTATCAGACTCACTTCAACATTTGGAGTTTGATATTCCACCCCCGAAGCGTGTACATCATCGACATGGGGATGTGCTCATCCTTCTCGTGTTCTGCATACACGTCCATGTCCTCTACCACGTCCATATCTCTGTGAAGATGTACCCTCGGTCGGTCTTCCCTCCTCCTTGTCTTCATCATCTTGGAGTCCATCTCTGAATTGTCGCTGGATGGAGTCATCGAGAAGGTGTCGAGTATCTGTCACCAATCGGATCACATCCTCATTAGGTCCCACAAGATGAACAATTTGATCTAATCGTGTCACCTGCAAAATGATAAAAAAATATGACAATATATCCACTACAGAAAAATGAGACGTTCTCAACGGAAGAGACGCTAACATACCACCATATCCAGTACGCATCCATGTCTCCCTATAAACCGTCGTGTGATGCGGTTGTACCACGCCATGTAATCTCCAGATACACCATCACCTTCGTGGCCAATTGGTGTGGTAGTCAACACATAATCACGTCGATTGTTCCACATCTGTACATAGTTTGCATGGAACTGTACCCAATTGACCGACGTCTTCCCTCGAAGATCAATGCTGTGAAGATGCGTAGATGTGTCGCACTGGCCTGGGATATCCTGGACCGCACCTAATTGGCGTAGGGCTCTGTCGGACACATACAACTCCACGATGCAGAAATGAATAAGAGGAACTCTAGCAGTGTATAGATCATGTCCGTCTAGGAAATATGGAGGGAGAGAACTCACAATCTCAGCGGTGTATGGTTCACATATAACATGTCACGTAAGTAGTGTTACCCAAAACTGTAAATAAGGTTTTAAATGCTAGTTAATTCGTTACCTGATCAGGAGTCTGTAGATCAAAAGCATCCCTGTAAGGTCATACAACATGTGTAGGTTCTGATGTGACGTCAAACTCTGCTCTCCAGCGACAACATAATGGACTGCCACGCCACAACGGTCGTCTATGTACCACAGGCGCTATGTGAGGAAATCGCTCCCAAGCCCATAGCTGTAGCAGGATAAGCGAGCCACTAATCTCTACTTCTTCTGACCTCGATGCCATACACATGTTTCTGTAAAGGTAAGCTAAACACGCAGATCCCCAACTATAGTCTCCACACG
Source organism: Ottelia alismoides (assembly GCA_037367405.1). NCBI lineage: Eukaryota > Viridiplantae > Streptophyta > Magnoliopsida > Alismatales > Hydrocharitaceae > Ottelia > Ottelia alismoides. The sequence goes on from JAZKJV010003768.1 coordinate 538,791, forward strand.
CTGATAAGTCCTCCAAAAGTGGTAAGTAAATCAAGGACACCTCGTTCCCTGACTTGTCAGAAAAAATAATCCCTCCAATCAACTGCAAAATGTAAGAATGTGCGTGTTTGATGATCATATCTGCATTTGTACCTGTAGGGAGCTCAGAAAAGTGGTCTCGAAGCCATGTCATACGTAGGCGAGCACCATCAATATCCGGTCTATGTGGTCGAACGCCTAGCAATCTCTCATAAAGATCCACCCAGCTCGGCGAAGTAGTCTGTCTAATCACGGCAAGCCCATCTATCTTCAAACCCAACAAGACGGTAACATCTTGAAGAGTAATGGTCATCTCCCCATGACGCATATAGAAAGTATGCGTCTCCGGTCTCCATCTCTCTACCAATGCAGTCAACAAATGCCAATCCAACGAAATAAACTCTATCTGCAGCACCCCAAAAAACCCGCTGTGTATATGTGCTCCACCAATCTCTCATCCAACTATGACTGACGAAGTGCACCTTCTCGTCGCCTACAACGTAACCACCTAGACACCTGTAAAGCCACAATGGGAAAGTATTTAGTATAACAAAGGTAAAGATCGTATATTAAAAATTACCTTAATACATACATCCCCCAACCAAACTGCACGTGAACGGTGCTCGCGCTGCTGGCGAAGAACTGAATGATCAACTGGGCCTGACTCCATCTGCATAAAAATTTCAACGGATAAGTATGCCTAAACAATTCAACTGATAAGAAAAAAAGATACGAAAATATGCAAGAAATACCATGTAAATTTCGATTTGGACACTTCCTCCTATTGTGACTTTCCCCCCTGCATAAACCACACTTATTTGTGTTATTGATGGAATGTCTTTGATTTCTTACATTATGACCTTGTGAGTGACAAGATCCACATTGTGCAGGCACAACCGACTCTCTCTGTATCCATCTCGTTGTGGATCCGTTTAGATTTCGGCTTACCCTTTGGCCTCAATCTAGTTGGGTTGGGGATTACAATTTCATGTTCAAATTTTGGCTACTTGTCTTTATCACCAATGGGGAAGAAAATACCATCATAAATTTATTTCTGAGCACTCCACGAATACCATGGACCCAATTACTCTTCCACATCCACATTCAAATGTGACATGATAGCACAAGCATGTGAGCAAGGAATCCTGTGTACCTGCCATTTTTGGCATGTACAAGAAAGATCACTAAGTAGTATTGTATGCTTCTTCCTTCCTTTCAGACCGAATTGTGTCAATCGTTGCCCCGTGATAACCTCATAAAGATGTAGTAGAGCACCCCTTATTCGGGTAATGCGATGACTGTTGCTACGGTCCACCCATGCTTTCAACTAATTCGTGGCAAATTTTGTGAATCGATCACCTCGAGCTATCATAGCCAATGCCTCGGAATGTCGTTCGTAAAAGTAACCAATGCATTTGCAGTATGTTTTCAACACTAGGGCCGCAACTAGCAAACACCTTGCATCTTTCAACACAGCATTGTAGCTTTCGGAAAAGTTAGTACTGGTAAAACCGAATCGATACCCACCGTCAAATGCTATGGTCCAATGCTCCTTCGGACAAGCGTGTGTATCAAACCACTTGGGAGCATCTTCATTCCATTCCTTCAACTTATTCATGTACATCTGCCACTTGGACTGAGAGTACACACTCCCAGCCCGCTTGATCTTTTTCTTCATCATTAGATTCTTGTGAACGTCGTTGAAGTTGCTCGCAACGTGACGTAGGCAAAACCTCCAATACACATATGGAGGATGAAACGGAACAGCATCATTACGTAGGGTTGCACGAATACCAGGTGCACGATCAGATAACAAACAAATAGGCCTTGGACGATCCCTAAAAACATGAACTCGCAACCTCTCCAAGAACCACGCCCAACTGGGTTCATCTTCCTCATTGACAAATGCAAAAGCTAGAGGAACAATGTGATTGGTAGCATCACATCCACATGCAATAAGAATCTTCTGCTTGTGCCTTCCGTACATGTGGGTCCCATCGACACTAACTACAGTCTTCCAGTGCCTGAAGGCATTGATACAAGATCCAAAAGCCCAGAAGGTCCTCTCAAACACTAGGCCAGAATCAACAGCCGTAGTATCCAAATCTGTAACAGTACCTGTAATTTAAGTTTCAAATGCCCTGAAAAGGTATGACAATTCATTATAGGACTTGGCCCAGTCCCCATAGACAATCTCTATTCCTTTGGGTCTAGCATCCCAAACCCTTCTGCGACTGACCATGTAGCCATAATCCTCAGAAATCATGCCCTGTAAAACTGCGACTCTTACGAATGGTGAAATTTTTATCTGGTTAAGAAACTCCTGGGCTATGAATTACAATCAAGTTGAGGATGATCTTGATTAGATAAACGATGCAAACAAGTGTGGGGCGCATCCACCTTAGAAATCACAAATTGACCATCTAGTGGACGTCGGTGACCTCGCAAATGCCATTTACAACCTCTTTCTTTCTTGCTACAGTAGACAACCCAAACCGACTTATCTGACTCGTGCACATGAAAATTGTAATGTCGCTTGATGTGAAACATCTTAACAGAGTAGACCAAGTCAGCCTTCGACTTAAAGGTCACCCCGTTCCTCAACTCCTCTGCAAGACTAAGTCCCTCTCCAGCATCGTAGGCATCCTCGTCATTTCTTATATAGCCATCACCACCACGGACATTATAGAATGGTATATCAGACACAATGTGTTCCTCAGATTCCTCAGCATTCTCCATTTCATCTTCTGTGTCATTCAAATCTAACTCTTCATCGGTACTCACGCGGTCAATTTCCTGAGTAATTGTGTCATTCATATCAAAGGTAGCAACATCATGAGCACGAGTTAGAGGTGAAGATGCTCGGGTGACTGTTGTAGAGGCTCGGGTGACATTCGGTGATGACTCCTCTTGATGGGTTACATATAAAATTGGACGATATGATGAACCCATCATTTCTGCATAATCAACAACATCTTGTATGTCGTCATCGTACTCAATATTTGCCAAATAACTACTACCATTCGCCTCCATTCTGTGAAACAACTTCAAATCGACGTAACGTATACGGTCGAGACGGAACAACGACACGATCTTCTCCAACAAGACATCAAACTTCATGTTCGGAGCTATCTTCATTGGTTTCATACGACCACCTTCATAGGTTGTGTCCTTCCCGGAAGTTATAATCGTTTCTCCAAAGTGACAAAAGCACAAAATATCCATGGACATCCTATATGTAGCGAGAGACGAACACATTATACACAATCTCGAAATAGAGTTACTAATATGGATGAAGGGCTCACCTTAGGTCAATGTTGACAAACCCGATGATGAGTGAAGATGAGCTACGTAGCTCACGAGTGGACGAAGGAGGATCCGTCCGATGGAAGAGGCGACGGGGGCGGAGTCGACGACGACGGAGGCGGAGCTCTGGGGCGATGGGCGGCACGCGCTGGGAGAGGAAATTGCGGTCTGGAAGCGTGGGGGTGACGGGCCGTGCTCCTGTCTAATATTAAGCCAAAGCCGCCTTTTAAGGAGGTGGCTTTTGTATGGAAGCCGCTTCTTGAGAAGGCAGCTTTCACTTAGCAAAAGCCGCCTACTCAAGAGACGGCTTCCATACGGTACTTAACAAAAATAAAAAATCCTCGCCGTATAGGGCGAAAAACAATCCCAGATAGGGGCATAGGCGAATTTTTCTCGACCATCCTAGCTCGGTGCTGAGTTTCTTGGCACATTCATCCTCATATTTTGTGCGGCCACATCACCAATTGTCAACCAAAAATATAATGGTGCTGAAACACTCATCGAAAACGCAGCTTCCGGCAGCCTTGCCGTCATGATTGTCATCCTTTCAACTGGCCATATCTCTGGTGCATATATTGATCCTTCAGTCACCATTGCCTTGGCCACTGCTCGCTATTTCCCTTGGATTAAAGTGCCAGCTTACATCGCTGCCCAAGTCGCTGCCTCCCTATACGCCTCCTTCGTTCTCAAGAGGATCTACCACCCATTCCTCTCCTGAGGTGTCACTGCGCCTTCAACTACTCTCCAACAGGCATTCTTCGTGGAGTTCGCCATCACCTTCATCTTATTATTTGTCGTCACGGCTGTGGGCACAGATACACATGCAGTAAGCTGAAAAACTAATTGTTGAGAGGAGTGCTCTTTTCTTCCATTCTTGACTTCTCTCTCAGATTACTAATATAAGAAATGTGCAGTTTAGAGAGTTGGGTGGAGTCTCTGTAGGGGCTACTGTCATGCTAAACATCCTGATTGATGAGTGAGTTTTTGCCAACATTCTTTATAAGAAATTGGAAAAAGAACATGTTACTCCGGAGGACTTGAGCGCTGTTTTCCATCGTTGAAGACCCGTGACAGGTGCTTCCATGAACCCAGTGTGAACACTAGGGTTGTGGCGCCAACTCTTGGGGCACTCTGTGGATCAACAGCATACACCTTTCTGAAGCTAGAGGAGAAGGAAGGCACTATGCACCGACATCTGTGCTCCACTCAAGAGCCATCGACCTGTGCAAGCTAGGCTGATTAGCTACTGATTTTGTAAATATATAAGCTGTAAATGGGCTAATATATACTATCATTCACTTTGATAAACCGTCATTATTTTATTACTTCAAAATGCGCAAAAGCAGAATAGGTTTACCAAACATGATACCAACCATTCCACGATTCACAGTATGGGATACATGACATGGCTAAATATGACGAATACAAGAAACTAACCTCTGCAAGCTCTGTGGTATCCGTGCACTAGGTTGAATAAAAGATGAAGGGGTATCGCCAAGATTTAGACAAGGCAAGACAGATGAAGCAACAAGGAAGCTTATTTATGTTGCATTCAGCTACATAGTTACAAGTTACACGAGAGGCCGAAATGAGACCAGGAAACATGATTTTTTTGCATTTAAAATTAATCAGTCCACCCTCTGTTGATGCTCACTCAGATAAGCCTCAGCAACTGCAGTATGAAGAGCTGCACCAATGGGCAGGACATCTTCGTCAAGGAAGAAATATGGAGAATGCACTGAATGGACGGAACCACATTCCATGTTCCTTATTCCTATTCCAATCATCACACCAGGTGCCAACTGCTGGTAGAATGCGAAGTCTTCCCCAGCCATTACCTTTTCTGTCTCTCTCACATTCTCAGGGCCGAGGAGAAGTCGGCCAACCTTCTCCACATGGCGGTGCAGAGACTCATCGTTTACAACAGCGGGGTAAATAGGATGATCCTCCAGTTTCCAGTCAACTGAGCCTTTGCATCTGTGTACTGCTGCCTGACCTTCTACCACCTGCAGATAGTGATTGACGCCATCTATGAAGATGGTCAAGTTTAAGATTCTGAGTTCTTAAACTAACTAATTATTCCATGGTTATAGTTATGCAATAAACTGTGAGCTCCCAAACTTACAAAAAGCACTTCAATCTTCACAAGTGATGCTGGAAAGTAGCATCTATCATTTTACCTGAACGATAAAACTCCCATCTTGAAGTTGAAAGAAACATGGGAAGAAAAAAATACCTACATCTACCATCCAACATTATTCCGTTCTTCTAACCTTCTTAGGAGATCATAATTGATGTTTTAAGAAGGTACTCCTTTTTTCTCTTAACAATACAACAAGATGTAATGGAATGGGCTATCAAAATCCATTTTTTCTCCTAACATCTGAAAGACTGAAACTACTTGGCGAAGAATGAAATCAACCTAGTAGTTCAAAGTTGAGCAAAAAAGATGTTAGAGAGAAGCAAAAGCCCAAGCAGTGTGATTAGCATATAAAATCATGATGCATGACCTCTATTAGCCTCCTCTGAAGTTGGATCAATCCATCTGTTGTAAGACTCCTCAGATTACCACCAAATTCGACAACAGCTGGGACCACGTTGTTTCCCTCTCCTCCTTTGACATAAGCAACGGAGAGAACCTTTCAAGAACATAATCACAGTCAATTCTTTCTGGCATTAGAGATTGGGAAAACAAATACCTTAATGAAAAACATGCAGAATTTAGATTTGAGTGCCTAGTTGAAACAAAGAAAGCAGGGAATGTGCCACTTTCCGTGCATTATGTGGTTGGGTGGTTTATGGATTCAAGACTTCTCTCCAAAGAAATATATATATGAATCTAAGCATGCTTCATTCAACTATACAAAACAGGAATATTTTTGAGTTGATGGTAGCTTGTTCTTACAATACAATCGCAATGGAAGGCAGATAGATATGTCCAAGGTGGTAGAAGAATATGCGGCCATGGCATCTCCAACTCACTCATATCAACCACTCTATACTTTGCTTCTATCCTAGAGCTTAAGACAACGTATTTTTATTGGGGCAAAATTGGATCCATCGATCTCTGGGCTCAATTTGTACTAGGAGTACTATTATAAAGTCCCGAGAGTTAGAGTTCTTTGTATCATCTTTATTTTCGTTTTTCCACATATAGTGAATGTTGGAGTTATATGATTATTTCTTTGTATCTTTTTATTGAGTCTTGTAAGCCCTTTGAGGCCTTTATGCAATTTTCTCTTTTTTATCTCTCTAGGGTTTCATGGTATATAAGAAACCCTCGACCCCTTGAATAAGACAAAAGCCATCTGGGGGAGAGGAAGAAGCCCCCATGATAATGCATGACCTGACTGGAAGGGCAAGAGCAGACCCCCTACCTGAGTAGAACAATCGAGAGGTTCATGAAGCAAGGACTATCAAGCACCCAGTGTACCTCCTTACTGCGCACCATCATTTTCACCAAGTCTGTTTGAGGCATACCCAGCGGGACCATTACATCCCCCTTGAATCCAATAAGCGGGGCCAAAGCCGCCACACATGAGACTTCGACGAAATTTTGAAATTGTTTTGTTTTTTCACTATTTCGAAATGAAAACAAAATCGAGATTTGAAACCTTGGCTGAGGGTGAGTTAGTTGATGGATAGATAGGTCAGGTCAGGTACCTCTGAGAGCTTTCAATGGCTCGACGGTGGGCGAGGAAGAGGTGGTCAGCCCGCCCCTAGAAGGAAAGGGAAGGATCCTATTTATCGTGAGGCCTACTCATCAAACCAAGCCCACCGTGATCCCCCTTCCAAACCCCCAAACCACTCGCTTCGAGACATCATTAACAAGGGGACAAGGCCGATAACCCCTCACTGATAGTCGTATGAACTATAAAGCAAGAATTCCATGTCTTGAATAGGGCAAGCAAACATAGATAGAGATACCACACTGATGAGAGGCCTTTCTTCTTCCTACGAAAGCGGTTAGCATTGTCTATGGTGGATCGGGTTCAACTTGAACTCATTTTAGACTCAAGATTTGAAAATAGGTCCTCAATGACGTGGGAAAAAAGTCATTTTTTTGTTCGAGAAGGGATTGTACCGTGCCACATTGTTTCCGAGCATGGAATTGAAGGGAATTGATCTCCAAACTTCCACCCCCGACTTCAGTCGGCCAAGTTAGATCTTCTCTTGGGGTTTTGCTAGGCGATGAATCAAAGAATTCTCAAAAAGAGCACGCCCTCCATTTGTTTCTTTTTTGACTACTTCTTTCTCTTGACCCAAAGCTAGAAAGGTGCAAAAATCAAAGAAAATCAGGTAGACAAATAGCTTCTTCCGGATGGATGATCGGTAGTTGCTTACTCCTTCTATAAAGGGTGGTTTTCTCGGTGGCGGTGAAAAGGCTTTGATGCCAAGGTTTGGATTGAGGACCGGCAGCGGGCGGGCGGCTGCCTCTGCACCAACCTATGATTCTTGTGTCTCTTGCTCGTGTCGGAGCGGGATCGAACACAGACCACCGGTAGGTTAGGGTCTTGGTCAATCATCTACGCTCACTCATGTCTGCCCTCTCAGGAACCGAAAGGAGTCTTTATCGCTCCTCCCAACGTCACTATAAGTTCACATCCCAGGGACCCAAGGAACTTTTAGAGAATCCCGCTCCTGTGTCATAGGATAGATTTGTTGTCCAGTCTCGAGTGTCTTCTTGGATAGTTAGGGAGGCCCATAGGCACGAGATCGGTAGGATAACAAAAAAAGATGACACGTTATTGGTTCAACTTAACTGTCGATCTTTAATGAAGAAAAACTACTATCCGAGGAAGATAGTGAAGATGATGATGAGTCGATGACAACATTACCACAGTGAAATTTCATGATGAGCCGAAGAATGCTTTGTATTCATTAGAATATTATTTCTTAAACATTTTAGAGTATCTTATGCTACTTAAATTAGTACATTAGTAATATTATTTGTGTTGGTTTTTTGCTAACATACATGTGATTGTTGTTAACTATTATGCATGGTAACTTTTCTGTTGATATTTGTAGATATAGATCATTTTGAGATCTACATGAAAGCCATTTTTCTTTGATTTTATTAAGATCCACTTTTATTACATAAATTCAGTTTAATTGTAGCATTTTGTATATATTTATTTATTTTTAAATTTAAAATTAGAAACCACGTAGAACTCATATACCTGCATCTGTCTCTGTATATCGCTTAATCACTAATCGATGACCTGTCCAAAATCATAAGCATACCACTTTCCTTAACCTTGTTGTTAAACGCCATTGCACGTGCTATACGAGTAGAACATGAATCCGAAGTAAATATAAAGTCTACGAATCTTGTAGATGATCTAGCTAAATTTCATTAAGGTAAGGAAAAATTGGACAAATTACAAGGTGATTCACGTCAGTCTAAACTATATTTGGAATTGGTTATGAACCCGATAATAAAAGTAATGTTGATGGTTCAAAACTACTATAAGTTACACTTAGATATAAGAAACTCAGTAAGGTTAAGAGACCTCGAAAAAATCCTAGGAACCAAACTAACCCTCCAAGGACTTAAGAGAACTGGTTACCAAAAGGTTCTACCATATTTTTTTTTCAAAAAAATCTATAAAGATAAGAAAAACATCTCAACAATCGGAGTCACCATCAACACAATTAAATTGACCAAATACTCTTTCGCAGGATATCAAGCAAAAGAAGGAAGCAAAGTGGATCATGGATAATGGATGCTCCAAGCACATGATTGGAGATGCATACCAATTTGTAGAAAATAAGAATGCAGAAACATAACCAGAGAAAGTGAATATTAAACAATGAAAGAACACCAAGATTTTACGTGGAATCCTACTCCATAAGGAGTGAGATGAAACCACAAGAGAATGCCTCTCAAGGGTCAAGTAATCTATTATTATTTTCTCTCAACTGTTACATGTGGTGTGAGGCTTCTTATATAGCCCCACCAGTAAGACCAAGTCCTACTCATGGATGATGTGGGACTAAATATGTGGATGTGGTAACTGAACCATGGAGGGATCTAATTACCCATCTCTGATGTGTACTCCAACACTCCCTTTCAAGATGAAGCCGGCAATGCTCAGTTTGAACAAATACAAAGAAATCACTTACTCACACAGTACAAGACACTACATATAATCAACTTAACACATACTCTAATGGTGTCCTGCTGAGGACGTTGCTTTCATGTCATGTTGGTGTGGAGGAACTGAAGGGTTGGAGTGTTAACAGAGTCTCCTCGTCATAGAACATGTGCTAGGCACTGCATCTATCCGAGTCATTGAAACTGGAATGAGTCTCAACCTGGAGAACTCTGGCCTGCAACTGCTTTTTCACTGAAGACTGCTACATCTCTCCAAAGGGACAAATAAACATCGTTAATTATCTATATGTAGGTCTTTGAAGATGAGTCTCTTTTGTAGGTATCTCGAAGTGGGTTCTCTCTCATAGGAACCTTGGAAGGATTTCATACTAGAGTTCACGATCACTGGAGAATGGAGTTTGAAAAAGAGTGTCCTTGTCGGAAAACTGAGTCTCTCCCATACTGGCTCAGAGAATGGGACCTCTGCTCTATAGTCCATATGAATCCACATGGAAACCCTGAGTCCATGTTGGCTTGGAGAATGAGATCTCTACTATGGAGTCCCTGTGAATCCACATGAAAACCTTAAGTCCAAATCAAGATGGGATCTCTAACATAATGATCACACACATGTGCGCTTCGAACTTGGTAGAGTCGGAAATTTTAACTGGAGAGGCTGAATCTGACTTGTAGAACTAGAATCTGATTTTAAATTGCATAACTCTATAAAATATACCCTTTTTCTCCCATACTTGTCGAGAAAACGTGACATCGGCCAAGTTGGGAGAAGAAAATTAAGATGAGGAAAACAAAATAATCTTTTTTTCTCAACTTTTTCCTCTCTTTTCTTTTCCTTTTTTTCTTAATGAATCGTTCCTTCCTTTTTTCAATCGGCTCCTCCTTTTTTAAAAAAATCACTGCCCAAATTTTTTCACAAGCCCTCTTTTTTCTCTCAAACTTGGCCGATTCAGGCCAAAAAGCATGCTTTTCCTCCCACTTTTTATAGCATGTACCAATGGCCCAAATGGGCCAATAAAAATGCCTCTTTTTTTAAACAGTAGAATCATGCCACAGAGGATAGTAGTAGAAATGTACATAGAATGAACGATAGACGTGCAGAGAATGACAGTATCATAAATGAAATGCTAAGGTGGATATGTGGTTATACACAAAGATTGGATTTAGAATGATGCAATCAGAAGGAAAGTTGTGTAGCTCCCATAGAGGATAAGATGAGATAAAACCGCTTAAGATGGTTTGACCATTCGCAAAGGAGGTCGATTGATGCACCGGTTAGAAGATGTGGGTTTTAAGATGTTGAGCCGACTAAGAGAGGGCGAGGAAGGTCCAAGAAGTATTGGAATGAGACTATCCAAAGGGATCTTAGTTTTTTGGATCTAAAGCCCGATAATGACCCAAGATAGATCTGAATGGAGGCAAAAAATCCATGTAGCCGGCCCTATTTAATATGGGAAAAAGCTTTTTTGTTATTGGTGTTGTTGTAGCAGAGTTGAGACCCTTCTTCGTAATAGCGTTGAGAGAGATGGCCCCTTCTCCTTCACTGTTTACGATTACCTTTCATCGGGAACCCACATCTCCTTGGAGTTTCGAGTTCCATCTTTGTCGCCTTTGTGCTGGGGCAGCATCACCTAGAGGGATGATCGCCATCTGAAGGTGGCATGCATGATGTTGTTGTGGTCGTGTAATGAGTTGGCTGGGAGTGGGACTATCGGAGAGATGAAGGACCGCCGCGTCCTATTTCTGTTGCTAACACTGGAAGATCTGTTAATCGAAAGCATCAAGGGGGGTTCTTCATCAACTTGAGGGCATCGACCTTTTTTCTTCTCTATTTGACTAGGGTTCCATGAAGGGAATCCATCAATCGTCTGTGGACATGAGACTTGCCTCCTGGATTGGGAATCCGCATTGTGCAGTGGAGAGGAATCGTCTTTTTCTTTCCATGCAAGGTTTTCAGAAAGCATGGATACTTATGTTGAAGTTATTGAAGGTGTTATATTCCTGGATACTGATTGGCGAAGGGGATTCGCATGCAGTCCTACTTTTCTTCTATTTTTAGGAATCTGTGAACCCAAACTGGAGATTGCTTGGAGTTTAACCGTCAACCCAAACTGGATATAACAACCGAGATGTTGGTGATGGCTGCACCATGAGGGTTGTGTCACGCAAGGCCTTAAATGTCGATTTCGGTCACCATTTCGGTATCGACCAAAACAGAATTTCGATGGAATTTCGGTGGAATTTCGACCGAAATTTCGGTCATTTCGGTCATTTTTTGTACTAGGACCCCCATATTTCGGTCATTTCGGTCATTTCGGTCGAATTTCGATTTCGACTGGATATCGATATTCGACAGAAATTCGACCGAATTTCGCTGAAATTTGAGGCCATGGTGTCACGGCTTGGGCTTTGTTGTGAAAAATTAGGCATCAAAACCCCGAACAAACTTTTTCTCGACTCAAACATGAACAGATATTCAAACATGAACAAATCGTCAAACACGAATATCATCAAGATAAGCTTCAACAACAAATCGAAAATCGAACATAAAAACAAATCTTCAGGAATGAAACAAGAACTGAACCTACTCTAATAACATGTAGAAAACGAGAATGCGGAAGCGTAATCTGAAATAGAGAATATAAAATAATGAAAGAACACCAGGATTTTACGTGAAACCTATTCCATAAGAAGTTGGATGAAACCACAGGAGAAGACCTCTCAAGGGTTATATAGTTTGTTATTGTTTTCTTTTAATTGTTACAGGTGGTGTGGGGCTTTTTATATAGCCCCACCAGTAGGACCGACTCCCACTTACGGACAATGCAGAACTAAACCCGTGGATGTGGTAATTGGACCTTGCAGAGATCCTGTTACCCATCTCTGATGCATACTCTAACACTATTCATCAAGATGGAGGACCCCAAAAAAGGTGGGATGATTACATTTAGCAATAACCACACGTATTATCATTGTCGAAGGTACGATTGGCAACTCCAGCACTTTTTTTGAAAATGTTAATCTGGTTAAAGGTTTGAAGCATGACTTACTTAATGTTTCTCAGATCGGTGATAAAGGTCGTAAAAAAGGTTTTCTGAGAACTATTTCGAAGTTCTAAAAGAAGACACTAAGTTTTCTTAAAGGAGATATGCATAAAATATGTACACAATTAGATTTGATGATTACCAATCGTCAGATTATTATTTGTCCTTGCAAGAAATTCCTTAACCCTAGCTGAAAAAATTAGGTCACATTTACATGAAATTAAACTATCCTATGAAAAGGACTTCCCGGGCTATCTTATAAAAAGGAAGATGTGTGTTTAGCATATAAACAAGGAAAACTACACAAAATCACCTTTAAAGCAAGTTGTTCATTAACACCACTAGACCTTTAGAAATCTTACACCTACACCTCTTTGGACCATAAAATCTGAAAGATAAGTGGTTGTCATTACTGTTAAGTGGTCGTAAAAAAGGTTTTCTGAGAACTATTTTGAAGTTCTAAAAGAAGACACTAAGTTTTCTTAAAGGAGATATGCATAAAATATGTACACAATTAGATTTGATGATTACCAATCGTCAGATTATTGTTTGTCCTTGCAAGAAATTCCTCAACCCTGGCTGAAAAAATTAGGTCACATTTACATGAAATTAAACTATCCTATGAAAAGGACTTCCCAGGCTATCTTATAAAAAGGAAGATGTGTGTTTAGCATATAAACAAGGAAAACTACACAAAATCACCTTTAAAGCAAGTTGTTCATTAACACCACTAAACCTTTAGAAATCTTACACCTACACCTCTTTGGAACATAAAATCTGAAAGTTAAGTGGTTGTCATTACTGTTTTGTCATATTAGACGAGTACTCACATTTCACTTGGGTTTTGTTTCCTACAACCAATGACTTAGCTTTCTTAGAGTTGAAAATCTAGCCAAACATTTTTAAAATAAACAAAGAACCACAATCACTAAATTAAAAAGTGGTCACGGCGATGAGTTTGAGAATGAGAATTATTTAGGGCACTATACAAAAGTTGGGATAAAGCATGAATTCTGGACTCCTAGAAATCACCTCAGAATGGTGTAGTAGAGTAAAAGAAATGCAATTTACATGAATGTGCTCTTACTATGGTTTGTAAATCTGATATGCATAGTTGTAAGTACGGCATGTTATGTCTTAAATAAAACTTTGATCATTTTAGAGTACGAAATAATGGGTAATTTGATCTCTCCAACATCCAATTATAAATCCTACAACATCTATAAGTGGGACTATATGTGGGACTCTAGTATGTCTGGGGAGTTATATAAAAAGCCCCACACCCTCTGTATTCATTGAGAGATTACAATTAGATATTCAGCCCTAAAGACCTTTCATGGTTTCATAATGTTCCTTATGGAGTAGGATCCTATGTAAATATCTATGTTATTATTGGTCTTGATTTGTTCTTTGATTATTGCTTCCTCATTATTTATTGATTTGCGTTATTATGGTATCAAAATGGTTCGGTTCTACAAATCATTTTTTTATTTTTTTACTATCTTTATGCTGATTCTGAAAAACCATCCTAGCAATTCTTGTTCAAGTTCTTAAGATCCAATCATAACCAAGTTCAAGAAAATCTAGGGTTCCTCCCAGAACCCTAATTTTGCGCGTACATGCCATTCAAAATACACAACCATGTTGCCATGACGGCTCGAGGAAGTGCTACCACCTATTCACAGCCATCTCCAAGCACATCAACACTCGATCCACATCCTCTCATGTGCATGTCAAAGAAGTAGAAGAGGCCTCGGCTATGCAGCACAAGTCATGGATCTGGAAAGTTCATTCATCAATGTTCTTTCGAAAAAAACTAAGGTTTCATCTTTAGAACCACGGCGACGACCAGCACACTTCAGGCCCTCCCCACGACCAGCACAAACAGTCTCTCCTTTTCTCTGGTAACAACAAGCAAATGGTGATGCTTCCTCTCTGCAACACCATTTTGTTGGGAAATATACATGATGCTTGATGAATAATACCCGAGTTAGAAAATAATTGGAGAGAGCATGAGTGCAGAATTCCAAAGCATTATCAGTTCTCACAAATTTCACAGAAGAAGAAAACACATTCTACACTTTACTGATAAAGTTTTTGATAACATCTTCAGCTTCAGATTTATTCTTTGATAAAAAGACTTATGATAAACGAGAATAATCATCTACAGCTACAAGATAAAACATGTGTCCCTGATGATCGAGAACACAACTTGGACCCCAAATATCAAATGAAATTACTCAAAATGGAGCTACTGCTCTGACTCTGATGACTAGGGAAGGCAGACCGCTGATGCTTTCCCAACTAACATGCCTCACACTGAAAGGACGAATGAGGAGAAATCTGAGGTAGAACATGACACAGAAAGCGCATGTGTCACGTAAAGGGTTAGACAGGACCAGCAAAATGAGAGAAAATACTAAGATGTTCGAACCAAGCGATAGAGGTCGCCCTGCTCAGGGCCACAACCAATCACCCTTCCCGTAAGGATGTCCTGAAATACAAGAGAAGATGGGTCAAAAATAGCTCGATAATGTAGATCCTTCATAATCTGACTAATAGATAGCAAGTTCATAGAGAAGTCAGGTGCATGCAACACATTCTGCAGACGCATGGAGGGTTTCAAGCCGATCTTCCCTTGTCCAGTGATCGGGAAATGAGTCCCATCTGCTATAACCACAGTACGTCATGGAAGAACCTGTCTGTATACTGTAAGTTAGCCTCTGTCACCACACAAGTGATGTGTAGCACCAGAGTCCATAATCCATTCTATAACATCAGATCTAATACAGCTGGTAAGTGCATAAGCACTACCCGAGGTACTAGAGCATGCTGAAGCAGCCACATCTCAGCGACTTCCCGCGGCTGATGAAGAAATAATGGGACTGGCAGGAGGCATAATGTCCCTCAATCGTGCTACAAGTTCATCAAATATTTGATCTGAAGAGGAGGTAACCAGGGTCTCAACTTGCTCAGCTACTCGGGCAGAAGCAGGAAGTCCATGCTTGAAATAGCATGTGCCCTTTGTATGATGTCCAGGACGATGGCACTAAGTACAGGGCTGACAAATACGACATCCTCCACCACGAGGTCCATATCCACAAAATTGGGAAGAGCCTCCTTGATTTCGAGAGGCAGCCATCGCTGAAGAGGTCTGACTGGTAGTAGTGGATGGGACTATGATCCTACTGAGCATGCGAAAAGCTTCCTCCATAGGAAGAATAGTGGCATCTGTAAGAATCTGGGAACGAACAATCTCATACTCAGGATCAAGGGCAGCCAAGAATACACCAACTATGGTGGCATTCTTATAAGTCTTTTGTTGTTCAGAAGTAGATGTGAGGGGCATGAAGCAATGGAGCTTCTCGAACATCCCACGCAAGGATGTACATAACGAATGAAGAGGCCATATGTTCTGCTTGATAGTAAAAATATCATGCTAGAGTTGCATAATCTTAGTCTCATTTTTCTCCTGTGAATAGGTGGCTGCGAGGATATCCCACATCGCCTTAGCGGTGGGCTGATGTAACTGAAGAGCCAGGATTTACCCTCAGCTAATTGCGTGAAATTAACGTTGATTTTCGTTGCAGTCGGGCAATTTCGGACTAATCAAACACCGCTAAATTGATTAATTATCCAATTAAAGTGAGCAGTCAATTTTTTTACTTGGGCAAGCCCAAGGTCGAACTCAGGGAGACCATTGTCTCCTTAGGTGGCATTCTTATAAGTCTTCTGTTGTTCAGGAGTAGATGTGAGGGGCATGAAGCAATGGAGCTTCTCGAACATCCCATGCAAGGATGTATATAACAAATGAAGAGGTCGTCTGTTCTGCTTGATAGTAAAAATATCGTGCTGAAGTTGCAGAATCTTAGTCTCATTTCTCGCCTGCGAATAGGTGGCTGCGAGGATATCCCACATCGCCTTAGTGGTGGACTGATGTAACTGAAGAGACCGGATTTACCCTTAGTTAATTGTGTGAAACTAACGTTGATTTTCTTTGCAGTCGGGCCATTTCAGACTAATTAAAATCGTTAAATTGATTAATTATCCAATTAACGTGAGCGGTCAATTTTTTTACTTGGGCAAGCCCAAGGTCGAACTCAGGGAGACCATTGTCTCCTTAGGTTGATTTATAGTCGATCTAGAGGTTAGGTTTTCAAAGAGGTATTTTTTGGTATTTTTAAAAGCAATTAATGAGTGACATGCAATTTGACGGAGTGCAGGGACTAAAATGCAATTTTCATTCAAACAATGTTCAAAAATTATGAAACTTAGCCAGAATGTGAAATATGAAGAAATTGGGCTAATTTAAATTTTTTTTGGAATTTTTAGATGAACGATGAATTAATTATGAATGAAAGTATGCAGACTAGGTGATTTTGAGAAAATTATTTTTAATAAATGCCAAACATCAATATTTTGAAGAAATTAAATTATTCTAAATAGGTCTATGTGAGAGATATCCAGAACCATTTTTAATTCTTAAAAATACTAAGTGTGGAATTAATTAAAAAACAATTACTAGAATTACCATTTCATTTATTGTGACCTCTATGTAAGTCCAAATGAGATGAAATTTGGGCACAATGTAAAACAATCTAAATCTACCTATTGTGAATTTTTGGGATTTTTAGCTCAAATAATAATTAAATATTAATTTCGGAGCATAAAATGCGTAAACTACGCAAGTTTCCACCAAAATAATTATAATAAATAATTGAATGATCACAAAAAATGTAAATAAATGCTCATTAGATAGAAAATGAGTTGCTCTACAATGTGCTATTTTTGGAATAAAAAAATGATGTGAAATGATGTGAAAATTTTATCTTATGCAAAACATAAGATAAAATTAAAATAAAAATAAATAGTGCACATGGGCGCTTCTTTAATTACCAAGTAGTCCAGGGGTAATTGCGTAATTTTTCCAGCGAGCATGTGACCCTCACGTAATGCTTCTGGCAGGGGGTCTGCGTGATTTCCTGAATTTGCAGGGACCGCAGCGTAATTTTTCCTAAGGGGAAGTAACTTGCACGTGCCCTCTATAAGGTGGGACCTGGTTGCAAAGGAAGGTAGAGGCAGGGTCTCTGCTGACTGCTTGAAGGTTGAGGGAGGCGGCAAGCTGCGAGCGGGAGGCGAGGTGTCTCGCGCTGTCGGAGCTCGGCCCTCATGCGACACGTGTCCGAGGACCGACGAGGAGGCGTAGCTCTAAGGGCAGCATGCGTTGGAGCATGGTGACGTGCGTGAGGGAATGGGGCTGCTGCGTGCGGCGTTGAAGGAGATAGCAGCAGTTGGCGTGGGGGCGCGATGGCAGAGGAGTCGATGGTCTCGCAGGCTGCTGGAGGTGATGGGGGCCCGAGGTGGCGAGGGCAAAAGATGATCCACGTGCACGAACGACCAAGATGCTCTGTTGCACGGGAAGCGGTAGCAAGCAGCCTCCAGTTGTAGGGAGCGTCAGGCAGTACTGCTCGTCTATGGCGAAGCATGAGCCTGTTGATGGCGACGTGGTCCTCGCACGGGGCTCGAGGCAGTGCGAGGATGAGGGTGAGGTGTTAGGGGAGCGCTCGAGTGGAGCGAGCTAGAAGTGGCGCTCATCGACGGTGGAGCAGCCCACGCACGGGGGTTCGTGCACAACGCTGGAGCGCGTGACCCAAGGTGCCGAGGCATCAAGGGCGGCCCGACGAGGCGGCAGGGTGTAAAGGTGGAGCGGGCTCGGCCGAGGAAGATGGGTGAGGCGGTGCAGGCGAGTTGAAGCATGAAGGTGGAGGTGGAAGGAAAGGTGGCGAGTGATGATGGGGTGCAGAGGAAGAAAAAACGCAGAGGAAAAGAAGGAAAATGAAGGAAAGGAAAGAAAGAAACCAGGGGGTAAGAGTTACCTGACGGAGATGGTCGGATTCGCCGGAGGGGTGGAGCGCGGTAACGCCGCTCCTAGTTGTCGCCTCAAGTGGCTTGGTGTTGGCCACGAAGCTCGGCTGCAACAGGTGTTGCAGCAACAAGGTTGGGGAAGACCTTGGATCTCGCCGGACACGCATTTCCGTCGTCGCTCAACAGGTACTCCTTCAGTTGTCACCTGCAAGAGCTTGGAACTGGTGGCTTCTTCTCTAGGAGAACGGTGGATGGGGAGGATGGAGCGCGCGCGAAGGTTATTTATAGGCAGTTAGCAGTTGCTGAGAGATGAGGGGAAGTGGGCGACGTTGATGGGCGGATGCAGGTCGCTGGATGGCGTGGTTGTGGTTGGTCAAAGAGATGGTTGGAGCTTCGAGTGAGCGGCGAGGTTAAAGAGAGAGTAGGCGCGCAGGACACGGGCGATGACACACGTGAGGAGGAGCGTTTCATGGCAAGGGTAATTAGCTAGAGAGAGAGTGGGGGGGAGATGCGGGAATGCCGTTTGCATGGGTAGCAAGGATAGAGAGAGAAGTCGGAGGAGAGAGGGAATGGATGGATTGTATGGGTAGTTAGAGAGAGAGATGGAGAACGTGAGGGAATGCGAGAGAAAACGTGGGGGCGAGAGGGAAATGAGAAGCCACGTGGCACGCGTAGGGTGTGGTCACGTTGCAGCAAAAATGAAATTTAAAATAAATTAAATAAATAAATAAATAATGATTAAAATATAAATAATAAATAATAAATATATAAGATAAAATTAATAATTAAACTAAATAATAATAATAGTTGAAAATAAAAAAAATAATAATTAAAATAAATAACTAAAATAATAATGAAAAAATAAATAATTAAAAGAAAATGGGGGTGACACGTGCCGGCTCTAGGAGCTGCCACATATCGTTCCCCAAAAAATCGAAAATTAAATCAAAAGAAAAATAAAAAGAAATAACAAAAGGAGTCGAATCAAAAAGTGGTCAACACAAAAGTTACTCGTCTTGACCAGATCTACAATGTTCGTGAAGGACCAAAAATCAAAAGAAGTCATATGTACAAAAAGTATTTTTGGAGGTATCTTATAGGTATAAAATACCGCTTTTATCTTTTACCATTTTTGACATTTTTTAAATACGAGAAAAGTCAATAAAGATAGAGAAAATATTGAAGGAATATTTACAACTTAATCTATTTTTTTCATATTTATAATAATTAAGAAAATAAAAAGATAAAATAAAGGGCAATTTGGTCAATATGTACAATATACAATAGGGGATCAAAACCCAAGTTTCACATATAAACTCCGATTCTTTTAAATTTGGTCTTGTTTTAAAGGTAATAGAATAAACATTGATTCAAAAGTGATAGGGTCCATAAGAAACTGTATGAGAGAGATATTCACATTTTAAGGTTCTTAGTCTCAAAATAGGGTTTGGGTTTTATTAGTCAATTTTACAAGTTAATATTTTTTTGATATTTTTCCTTTATTAGTGTTAGTAATATATACACTATAGAGTTGATTTTATTGGATTTGGAGTTGGTATAAAATAAATACAAATAGGTGAAGTTAGTTATTATACAGGTGAATATGTAAACGTAAATTTGGCTTCTTATTTAATGCAAATATGCATCCTAAAATGCAAACATTAATTCTAAGTGTATGAATGAGAACAATGCATAATAAATGGTGATATGCATCTAATGACTCAGGAACAAAGCTCTATTTTTGACTTTTAGAGTGATGAATCTCATATTCATCAACCCCCTATACTTAAACCTTGCTCGTCCCCGAGCAACTAAAATGAAATGCAAAAGTGAAATGATTTTGGGTTCCATACCAAGGTCATGAACAAAAGGTGAAAATGGAGCTTGACTCCATCTTTGGATTAATAATGTGGCAGAGCCTTATTAGGAATTGAATTTAAGATCTAACATCCTTTAAGTTCCACAAGTCTCTATTCAAGTCACCTCAACAATCAGGTCAGAACAGATCTATATAAGCAAATTCTAATGACTATGAATCTTACTTGTACTGTGTAAGTGAAATATAACTCCACGCATCAGAAATGGCAAAGAAGCAACCTCCTCTAACAAGGTAACTCTAATTCTCCGATCTATTAACTCTTTCCTCGAGGAGTGGGGTATTCCCTTCTAAGTTCAAGTGCAACCAGCTCAAGAAGAGGGGGTAGGGAAGAGAATGGATTGTGACCAGTGTAGTCACATATCTGTGGAGCTTGACCAGTGTAGTCAAGTCTCCAGCTGCAGGCTTCTTTGGAATAAGATATTGAAGCATATGCCTTGCAAATATACACACTCCGGCAGGCATTTTATTTTCAATCAGGTCTGTCCCATTTTTTGGAGTTCATTTTCTTCTTTTTTCTTTTTTTTGAACTATATACAAGGTGCAACATGTACATCATGAGTTTTTCTTCTTGAGCCAGTAGACTATCCCTCTTTTCAAGCATTATTGCAACGCACAACAACCCGTCGTTAGACGTCGACGCCACTAGACTAGGTTGAGATGCACTTCCCTCCCTAGAGGAGGACAGATGTTTCCATCCATGTGCTACTCCAAGCCAAAGGATTCTACCTCCTCACCACCTCATCAATGAAGAGCTATTGTATGGTGCTTGTCCAAGTTAGGTCATTGCCTAAGAGAATCATGTGTGTGCATGAAATATTCTACTTAGACCAATCAAGATGACATGTGAACATTGACTTGTGGACTCAAAGAATTAAGTCACTCGACCTGAAAAATCTAAACTCTAGTTCCTATAAGGTTTCTCTGAAATTAGGTAGATTAAGGTCAAATCAAATCCATCCTCTAATTCTAATCATAACTTGGTTCATAACCCACTAACTTTCCACCTTGCATATGCTATATATGCAAATGAAATGCAGATGACATGCAACATATATGAATGAAGTGCAATACATTTTTTTAAGAATGTAAGGATGATATGTAAGTGTAAATAAGAAACCTCTCTTTTTTTCAAAAGTTTTTTTATTCTCATATATATATAGGTATACCTTTTATTTTACAACGAATTTTTACAAAAGTTTTTTTACAAGAATTTTACAAGTATTATACAATATACATACTATACGAGTATACATGTATTTTACAAAAAGCTTGTTTTACCAATTTTACCCACCCCGTAATTGTTGCATAATATATACAAAAATACGCAAAAGTACGAGATATGGGTAAAGTATATATGTAATATATACAAGCCTACCTATACTTAGCATGTGTTATGTCCTCATAACACGAGAACCGAGAAAAAGACATAGCTCGTGATAAACGTAGGAGAGCTAAAATAACAAAAAGTATAGAAGTCGATCTGCCCCCCTATACTTAGGCTCAGGCAGCCTAAGTGTAGAAGAAGATCAAAAAATGGGACGGACGAGGTCAAGAGGAGAAATGGATGAGTATATACATATGGCGGGCATCGATCCCCCTTATACTTAGGCTCTGGTCACCTAAGTATAGGAGAGAAGTGAGTGTGAGAACCGATGAGATCTGGAGAATACACAAAAATGGTGAAGAAGAGAAAAAGAGACTCGGGTCACTCTTTTCCCTATACTTAGGATTGGATCATTCTAAGTATAGCCATAAAATGAAATGATATGGAGTTGGGACGAGTGATACGAATCACTGGGGAGGGAGGGAAATAAAAGAAAGAAAATCTATATAAGGAGGAGTAAGAATATACAAGGATCAAGAAGGTTTGTGATAAACCTTCTCGCGAAAGTGAGTAGGTGGGTAATATACATATCTATCGTTGTCGGAATCATCCTCAGATGAATAATAGTGAGGTGAAGAGATCGTCCAACAAGGGTCGACACACGGTTGCTTGCTCAGATATGGATTAAGGACAGCCGAACTGAGCTCACTCATATAAACCACCTCATCCGAACACGATGAGTATTCCTCAGAAAATTCCTTCTCCGGAATGTTGAAGGAAATTTTCCTAAACAGTTTTCTAGAACCTGAAACATTAAGAGGGAGAGAAGAGCGACGCGCCTTGAAGGGTTCGGGGGAACGCTTCAAGGAATCAATTCTCGACTTCCTCTCATTAGATAGCCGACTAGAGGATGAAGCAACCATGTTTTTGGGTGGGGTCAATTTGGTTGTCTCCTTTGTTGAGGATCCGGGTTGTTGTGTTGTACTGACCATGAGTTCCTCATCAGTCGAGTCACCATAAAGATTGTAATATTCCTGAAGGGTCAGCACACGTCTCAAAGAGGTGCTTGAGATCTCAGTTGGCTTGACGTTAGGAGTGATGCAAGCAGTGAGAGTCAATGATGAATGGGGAGTCTTGGATCCAGTGGTCAGCTCGACAGTCGGTATCTCAGGTGTAGCAGAGAGGTGGGACTCATCTACCTCTCGATGGTCTCGACTGACAGCGCTTTGTGGGTTAGCTTAGTGTAGAGTATGTCAAAGAATGGGTGCGGTCGGAGTGCTCCCAATGGTGAAAAATCGATCTCCCGAGTCTCACAATCTATAGTCGTCTTAGCAAAGGCTAAGAACGGCTTCCTGAGAATAATCGGAGACTGGGTAAACTCTCCTCAGTGCTTAATGTCAATGATCGTGAAGGCTACCTGGAGTAGAGCACCTTGGAAAGTAATGAAAACTGAAATGGTTCCTCTCGACCGTTTTATAGATCGATCAGCCAGCTGAACGATCTCTTGATTTTTCGATCTGGCCCGAGTTTGAGCTTGTCAAACACGGAGGTCGGGAGGATATTTATTGATGAGACATCATCGATTCTAGCATGGGTGAAGGTAGTGTCTTTGAGTTCACATTCAACTATAGGAACCCGCTTCACTCTGCGGCTCTTAATCTTTCTCCCCATCATCAAGGAGATGGCCATAGACACTAGATGTTTCTCAATCCTTATCCTCGTATTGTCCGACCTCTTAGGCATCAATTTACTTCTCAAAAATCATTTGAGGTCGGGGAAGTGATTTATGCCCTTTATCAAGGAAAGCTTAAAAATCAATTTTTCATCAAGTGCTTCCCTCAGGGCATGATCCAATATTTTTAAATCTTTTTCATTTTCTATTTTTATAAGATTTTCTGATTTTTCACAGTTTTTGACCTTTTTGGGATTTTCGATTTTTTTGTTGTTTTGAATAGGTGGAGGACTAGGAGGATGTATAGACTCTAGATTGGAAGGTAGGTGGTCAGTAGAAGAGTTAGGTAGAATGGACTCCAGCTGCACAGAGCGTCTGTGTTTCCTTGTATCCTCTAATTTTTCAACATTGAATCCGCTTATTCCATTTTTCATGTCCATACCTGAGCTAGAATAAACTAAAATTAATTGGTCGATGACATTTCTAAATTTATCCTCAATTAATTCATATCTCTTCACAATCCTAGAAATGTTATCCTCCAAAGAGTCCTCACAGCAAATCATTGAAGCAGTCTGTTTACTCGGAGGATACTGCTGAGATCTTGAAGTCTCATACTCATTATACCTAGACTAGGGCATATGCTAGGTCGAGTATGGACCATCCGAATTGTAGATATTGGTCGGAGACTCGAATAATGGAGTCAATAAACGGGGGGCTTGTAAGTCTAGCTCATAATTCAAAACACGTACATATGTAGGCTCTTCGAATGTGTGGTGTGAAGGCTGGTCACCTCTCTTCATTTGAGATCAAAGCATCTGTTCATCCTGGTGATTGTCTCAATCTATAGCTGGTAGTCCCGTGCGTCTACTCTTCTCGTGACCCCTAATTGACCTAATTAATACACACTGCCTGCACCCGCAACTTCAAGAGATGAGCACCGTACTCTTGTTATAGTTCAACGAGAACAAAGACCTGCTCCTCGTGATAGCGAATCCGCCCTCGCGGAGAGGAGGTCCTCGCATCTTCGGGATCCTCGACATCTATAGTAGAATAGAGAAAAGCTTCATAACAAGCACAGATTCAGGCGATTGCAGATGATATAACTAGTAAATATGTTCCTCCTCATGTCAACGTATTTTATTGCTTATGGGGAATCACACTCACTTATTTTCTAGTACAAGTAGCTACGGGTTTTGCTATAGGCCTCTCCATTCGGTTTGTTCGATCGACTATGTTATACCCTAAGGTCAAGTCGGGATGAGTATATGTGAATTGTTGTCTGATCCCAACTTGAGGTGAGAATGAGGTATGTACGGGTACATAATTCTGCCAATCATTTATCTCAGCAGTAGCTTTCTCTTCGAATTGTTCCTTGATTCCAGCAAGCGTCCGACTACAAGGTGAACCAACCTAGGGTGGAAGTGGATCCGAGGTGTAAAAAGGTAGGGTAGGTGAGAATGCGAAGAAGTGGGTAAGTCAGTTGAAGATCTGATTTCATAATCGGATCGAGGTAGAACCGGCCACGGGTAATGGTCTCCCGCAGATGGTGGAGGATACATGAAAGAAGGAGAAGGTGAAGATGAACGGTATATGATCGAGGATGTGTGACTAGAGAGGTCAGGGTATGGGAACCAATATCTCGACATCTTGAAGCAGATCGAGGTAGAAAACATAAGTACTTAGAATAACACATACGGACAGATACAAAATAAACGCAAGAACAAACCCCAAATTCACCAACTCTACACATGAGAGCCATAAAGGATCGGCCGAATTATCTTGTTAGTTTTAGTTGGTGACAAATGCAAGTCTTGAAAGATTAACGAGTTGTTAGGTGCCTGTATTTCCCTACAGACTGGTCTGATTCATACGACTAGTTGCACCCACTTTCAGCTAGTATAGGAGTAAGTAAGGAACATAAAAATACGGCTACACGTTACTTGAGGACGGAGCCATATGCAGTATTCTCTAAACCTCCCACTCTGCTAAGGAAATCCGAACCGTTTACCGGCTACCCGTAGATCCTCACTGAAAAGTGGCTAATCGTTTTTGTAAAACCAATAGTCTATATGAAAATCCTGGCTTGGCTCTATCCTAGTGTAGTCTCTCTCTCACTTGCAAGTAAATTCAAACAATGATGGGGTTGCTCCCCCGCAATCAAGGGTTAACTTTAGTCAATTTTTTTGGTCCAATTCAATCAGCAGTCCTGATTTGAGAGATTAGTTATCACTGTAATTAATCCACACAAGCAACCGCGTCTACCGTCCAGTCCCAATTTAGAAAAACTTAAAGAGGGAATCGGAAAAAGCCGATGCGATCAAGAAAAAGATGATGAATGCTTGAGTAAGGATATTTACAGTGTCTCTAGCTCTCTACATGCGGGATGCAATACAGACTTGAAATTTTCCAGTAAATGAAATGCAAACGAGAAAACCATTCCTAAACAGGCAGTTCTATTAGCGAATGATGAATAATTTAATTTGAACTAATAGATCTGCGGTCTAAGTACGTCTCGTTAAATGTGATGTGTGGTCCTACAGACTATGAGCACAAGCAATAAAATAATCTAAGGAAATGCTCTAAGAGCCGCAAGTGCAGGTCCTAGTCTACGTCAATCAACCACACAACCACGAAGGGTCCAATGTCCAGTACTGATACACGTACGAGATTCCGAACGGAATCTGCTAGAAATCAAGCAATTATTACAAATTAAAAAATGAAAACTAAAATCTCTCTTCTCTAGTGAGTTTTTTGTTGGCACATCAGCAGTCGGCTCGCTCCACAAATCGTCGGCCTCTGATGCACTTCGAGAAGCGTCGACTTCAGGAAAGCCACTCCAAGTTCACTAGGCCATTGCACAAAAAACATAAGATTTATGTCAAAGAGATAGACACAAAATAAAGCAAAAAATAAAAAAAATGCTGGAAAATAAGTAGAGAAATATTCACAAGAAAAATCATGGGTCAGACTACCCGGGGGTGGAAACCTAAAATCTACATTTTCTAAAAATTAACCTAAGCTATGCCTCCACGGCAACGGTGCCATTAGAAGATTCCGGATTTACCCTCAGTTAATTATGTGAAACTAACGTTGATTTTCGTTGCAGTCGAACAATTTCGGACTAATCAAAAACCGCTAAATTGATTAATTGGTCAATTAAAGTGAGCAGTCAATTTCTTTACTTGGGCAAACTCAAGGTCAAACTCAGGGAGGCCACTGTCTCCTTAGGTTGATTTATAGTCGGTCTAGTGGTTAGGTTTTCAAAGATGCATTTTTTTGGTATTTTTAAATGCAATTAATGAGTGACATGCAATTATGGCAGAGTTCAGGGACTAAAATGCAATCGTCATTCAAGCAATATTCGAAAATTATGAAACTTGGCCAGAATGTAAAATATCATGAAATTAGGCTACTGTAATTTTTTTGGAATTTTTAAATGAACTATGAATTAGTTATGAATTAAAGTATGCAGACTATGTGATTTTGATAAAATTAATTTTAATAAATATCAAACGTCAATATTTTCCAAAAAAATAAATTATCCTAGATAGGTCTATGTCAGAGATATCCATAACCATTTTTAATTCCTAAAAATACTAATTGTGGAATTAATTTAAAATCAATTACTAGAATCACCATTTCATTTATTGTGACCTCGATATAGGTGCAAATGAGATGAATTTGGACACATTGTAAAACAACATGAAATCTACCTATTTGAATTTTAGGGATTTTTTAGATCAGATAATAATCTGTCTAAATAAGATCTAAAACTTCATGTTTAGTCTAGGTCTTCCAATATACATGATGTATATGTTTTAGGAATACCTCAGGGTGATTTGATCAATAAATGATTGTATAATCACGACATTTCCATTCTGAGGGAGTAATAAATATGTTTGGATTTTAGTGACTCCTCTCAATAGAGAAGTAATCTAATCTTAGTCCAAATGTTGGACAATGATCCGAATACAACTCAGATACAATGAGAAGATTAGATTTACGGCTTTGATTTAATCAAACATATGTGCGAGGACCTCGAGATCTGGATTTGAGATTTGATCTCAATATCCAAGTCACTATACACGGAATGTATAATCACACCGTCCTTATATCCAATAATCCACGGAGAAAGCGCATTATTCTTGAAAGAATTCAAGGATAATTTCATTGTTAATAATATGTTTGAGCATTAAGGAAAATTAATAGTTAAATGTGATTTAATTATCATAAACAATATCAATTTGCTTCATATAATTTGATCATATAAGGAGAGTTATCTAAGATAATTAAATATGATTTAATTGTCAAAGATATGAATATGATTCATGTTATTTGGGTACATGAGAATAAAGATTCAAGATAATTAAAAGTGATTTAATTATCAAGGATATGAATTACGTGGATAGTACTATTCATATTATTTATATATTATAAATGTAATTTATATTATATTAGAGAGAGTTTATTGTAAATAGTATCTTCAAATCAATTATTGATGTGAATTGGATTCACATTGGAAATTAATAATTTCAGAGCATAAAGTGGCTAAACTATGCAATTTTCCACCAAATTAATTATAATAAATAATCCACTGATCACAAAAAATGTAAATAAATGCTCGTTTGATAGAAAACGAGTTGCTCTACAACATGCTATTTTTGGAATAAAAAAATGATGTTAAATGATTGTTCAAATAAATGTCCAAACACAAGGGTATTTATGCAAAACAGGAAATAAAAGTAAAATAAAATAAATAGCGCACAGGGGAACTTCTTTAATTACCAAGTAGTCCAGGGGCAATTGCGTAATTTTTCTAGCGAATCAGGTGACCCTCACGTGATGCTTTTGGTGGGGGGGTCATTGCATGATTTCCTGGATTTGCAGGGACCGCAGCGTAATTTTTCTAAAGGGGGTGTGCCTTGTACGTGCCCTCTAGAAGGTGGGACCTTGTAGCAAAGGAAGGTAGAGGTGGGATCTCCGCTGGTTGCTTAAAGGTTGAGGGAGGTGGCCAGATGCGAGCGGGTGGCGAGGTGGCTCGCGCTGGTGGAGCTCAGCCCTCAGGCGACACATGCCCGAGGACCGAGGGGGAGGCACAGCTCTAGCAGCGGCAAGCGTTGGAGCGTGGAGACGTACGCGAGGGAATGGGGTTGCTACGTGCGGGCGTTGAAGGAGATGGTAGCAGCTGGCGCGGGGGCGCGATGGCAGAGGAGTCGACAGTCTTATGGGCTGCTGGAGGTGATGGGGGCCCGAGGTGGCGAGGGCGAAAGATGACCTACGCGCACGAGCAGCGAAGATGCTCTGCTGCACGTTCGGCTGGAGCAGGCAGCCTCCTGCTGCAGGGAGCGTCAGGCGATGCTGCTTGTCTATGCGGAGGAGGAGCCGGTTGATGGCGACGTGGTCCTCGGATGGGGCTCGAGGCAGTGCGAGGATGAGGGTGAGGCGTCGGGGGAGCGCTCGGGTGGAGCAAGCTGCTGGAAGTGGCGCTCATCGATGGTGGAGCAGGGCCATGTGTGGGGGTTCGTGCATAGCGGTGCAGCGTGTGACCCAAGGTGGTGAGGCATCAAGAGCAAGGGAGGCCCGGCGAGGTGGCAGGGTGCAAAGGTGGTGTGGGCTCGGTCGAGGAAGATGGATGAGGCAGAGGAGGCGGGTCGAAGCGTGAATGTGGAGGTGGAAGGCGAAGGTGGCGAGTGATGATGGGGTGCAGAGGAAGAAAAAAACGTAGAGGAAAAGAAGGAAAATGAAGGAAGGAAAGGAAAGAAAGAAACAAGAGGGAAAGAGTTACCTGACAGAGATGGTTGGATTTGCTGGAGGGGTGGAGCACGGTAACGCCACTCCTGGTTGCCGTCTCAAGTGGCTCAGCGTTGGCCACGAAGCTCGGCTGCAACAGGAGTTGCAGCAACAAGGTCAAAGAAGACCTTGGATCTCGTCGGATACGCACGACCGTCGTCGCTCGACAAGTACTCCTTCAGCAGTCACCTGCAAGAGCTTGGAGCTGGTGGCTTCTTCTCTAGGAGAACGACGGATGGGGAGGATGGAGCGCGCGCGGAGGCTCTTTATAGGCAGTTGGCAGGAGCCAAGAGATGAGGGGAAGTGGGTGATGTACATGGGCGGATGCGGGTCACTGGATGACGTGGTTGTGGTTGGTCGAAGAGATGGTTGGAGCTTGGAGAGAGAGGCGAGGTCAAAGGAGTGGGCACGCGGGACGCGGGCGGTTACGCGCGCGAAGAGGAGCGGGTCATGGCAGGGGTAGTTATGTGGAGAGAGAGAGAGAGAGGGGAGACCCGGGGGTGCGATTTGCATGGGTAGCGTGGATAGAGAGAGAGAGGAGGAGAAGGCAGAGGAGAGAGGGAATGCATGGGTTGCCTGGGTAGTTAGAGAGAGAAAAGATGGAGAATGTGAGGGAATGAGAGAAAATGCGGGGTGAGAGGGAAATGAGATGGCCACGTGGCACGTGCAGGGCCTGGCCACGTGGCAACGAAAATGAAATTTAAATTAAATTAACTAAGTAAAAAATAATGATTAAAATAATAATAATAATAAATAATAAATATATAAGATAAAATAAATAATTAAAATAAATAATAATTGTTTAAAATAAATAATAAATAAAATAAATAAATAAATAAATAATGTAAAATTAAATATTTAAAAGAAAAATGGGAGTGACACATGGCGGCTCTAGGAGCGGCCACGTCTTGCTCCCAGAAAAATCGAAAATTAAATCAAAAGAAAAACCAAAAAGAAATAACAAAAAGGGTCAAATCAAAAAGTGGTCAACACGAAAGTTGCTCATCTTGACGAGATCTACAATGTTCGTGAAGGACTAAAAATCAAAATAAGTCAATACTACATTTTTATCTTTTGCATATTTTTTCATTTTTTAAATAATAGAAAAATCAACATAAAACTAGAGAAAATATCAAAGGAATATTTACAACATAATCTAATTTTTTTGGATTTTTAATAATTAGGAAAATAAAAAGATAAAATAAAGGGCAATTCGGTCTACAATACGGGCCCAAAACTCATGTTTCACATACAAACTCTGATTCTTTTGAACTTGGTCCCATTTTGAAGGTAATTGAATGTACATTAATTCAAAAGTGAGTATGAGTCCATAGGAGATGTTCACATTTTAAGGTTTTTAGTCTCAAACTAGGGTTTGGGTTTTATTAGTCAATTTACAAGTTAGTATTTTTTTATATTTTTCCTTTATTAGTGTTAGTAATATATACACTATAGAGTTGATTTTATTGGATTTGGAGTTAGTATAAAATAAATACAAATAGGTGAAGTTAGTTATTATATAGGAGAATATGTACACGTGAATTTGGCTTCTTAGTGCATGCTATTATATAGGAGAATATGTACAATGTTATTTGGCGAAGCAAGAAAATGCCTGAAGATTGGAGGAGGAGTATCGTGGTGCCTCTTTATAAGAACAAAGGAGACATTCAAAATTGTTCAAATTACAGAGGTATCAAGCTGATGAGTCACACTATGAAAATTTGGGAACGTGTGATCGAAAGAAGGTTGAGGTAAGTTTCCCAAGTAAAAGAAAACCAATTCGGATTCATGCCAAGTCGCTCAACTATTGAAGCCATCCATTTGCTGAGGAGTACAATGGAGATTTATAGAGCTAAAAGGAAGAATCTCCATATGATCTTTATTGATTTAGAGAAGGCTTATGATTCCGTCCCACGAGAGATACTGTGGAGAGTTTTGGAGAAGAGACAAGTACATGTCCTATACATTAATCTCATAAAGGATATGTATGATAGGGCTTTATCTTGTGTAAGGACCACGACGGGGAAGACTGACTATTTTGATATCAACATTGGTTTACATCAAGGTTCAGCTTTGAGTCCATTTCTTTTTACTTTGATTATGGACGAGTTGACAAGTCACATTCAGGATGAGTTACCTTGGTGTATGTTATTTGCTGATGATATTGTGTTGATTGACGAGACTATGGAGGGAGTAAATGAGAAGCTTGAGGTTTGGAGACATGCATTGGAGACTAAAGGTTTTCGTATAAGTAGGGCTAAGACGGAATATATGGAATGCACCTTTGATGGAAGCAATGGTGAAGGAATCGAGGTGAAGATCGGTGATGATAACATTCAGAAGAGAGATTCTTTTAGATATTTGGGATCTATTTTGCACCATGATGGAGAAATTGATGGAGATGTTACTAATAGAATAAATGCATGCTGGCTAAAGTGGAGAGGAGCCTCCGCTGTTCTCTGTGATAAGAAAATTCCTTTAAAGATTAAAGGAAAGTTTTACAAAGCAGCTGTGAGACCTGCTATGCTTTATGGTTCTGAATGTTGGCCTGTGAACCATAGACATGTGCAGAGAATGTCTATAGAAAAAATGAAAATGCTACGATGGATGTGTGGACATACACGTAAAGATCGGATTCGGAATGATGCAATCAGAAAAAAAGTGGGTGTAGCTCCGATCGAGGATAAGATGCGAGAAAACCGCTTAAGATGGTTTGGTCATTTGCAAAGAAGGTCAACTGATGCACCGGTTAGGAGATGCGAGTGTTGGGATGTTGAGCCGGCTAAGAGAGGGCGAGGACGGCCCAAGAAGTGTTGGAAAGAGACTATACGAAGGGATCTTAGTTTTTTGGATATAAGTCCGAGATTGACCCAAGATAGATCTGAATGGAGGCGAAGAATCCATGTAGCCGACCCTACTTAATTGTGGGAAAAGGCTTTGTTGTTGTTGTTGTTGTAGTGCATGCTAAAATGCAGACATTAATTCTAAGTGTATGAATGAAAATAATGCATAATAAATGGAGATATGCAGTTAATGACTCGGGAACAAAGCTCTATTTTTGACTTTTAAAGTGATGAATCTCATATTCATCAGTAACACGTCATTAGCAATCTCTATCGTCAATGTACCTAAAAATCAAACATTGGCATATGCATTGTCCACCTCCCATGAGGCGTTGACCCTAGTTTCTCAGCCATCTCCTCCTCGATAAGAAAATGTTTCTTACCCGCAGACTTCATAAGGCTCATGAACTGCATAGACCCGAGCTCATAGTTTCTTGTCCAACTTAACAACCGACGCTGGACATCTGAAAGCACCTATGGTGGGAAACATCGACTTTGTTATCTGACATATTGCCAGATAAAGGAAAACTTAAGGTTTTATAGACCAAGAGATGAGTGTTTACACAAACATATGAGGATTTTAATGCATATGTAGACTTATGCAATCAAATCCACCAATCCACGACATTAGCGAAAGGTTCCCTAGAGGTCGAAGAAGCTCGGGAGCTTTAGGAACCTCAGGCGAGCTCCAAAATCAAAAAATTAGCAGAAAAAATAAAAATATAACTTAAGTCAGAATGCCATTAAATTCCAAAATCACGAAGCCGTAACCTAAATTTTCCGGACCTCATAACTCGGCCATATGGACTCCGAATTAAGCGTAGTCACTTTTAAAATCCAATTAATTATCTACAAAATGACATTGATTTCGCTAAAATTGGAGTTAATATGCAAAATGTGGGTTTTAGGATCATATTGGTATATAATGTGCAATGTACCTTAATTTATATTATTTAATATATGATTTATTATATTTATATTCTTTATTGATATCTATTATTAAATTAAATAATTTATTTATTTATTATTTAATTACCAATTATTATTTAAGTATTCATTAAATTATTTAATCATTTCAATAATTATATATATAAATATTTAATTGCTAATTATTTATTTAATTACGTAATTAGCCATTTAATTATTTCTTAAATTAATCTAACTATTTAATTATTTAATTTTAATGTTATTTTTATTTTTTTTCCTTTAATTTTCTCTCTCTACCTTTCCGCCATCACATCGAGGCAACAATCCAGGAGCTCTGCGAGCTTCGTTCCCAGGCGAATCTTTCACCGCATATCATTCCAAGGTCTCCAATCTTATTTTCCTTCCATTTTTGATTTCGATCTTCTCTTCTCATCCCCTCCATTATCTTCTCTCGATCAATCCTAACCCCCTTTTATTCCTATTCAATTTTGGTCGAAATCCTACCAATTATGTCGCAATCCATCGCGTTTTCGAGCCCTTGCATCTTCTCCTTCCACCTCATAGATTCCTCCACCACCGATCACGCAAGATCGAAGCCTGAGCGCCAATCTACCATCGTTGTACATGCTTCCCATTTACCATTCTCCACTGGCATTGGATCGAGCTCGTGCTCGAGTCAATTGACTTATTTCCAGTAGGGGTGCACACGGATCGGATAAAATCAGTAATCCAATCCAATCCGATGTTATTGGATTGGATTGGTTTGGTTTTATCATTTTAATGGATCGGATTGGATTGAAAATTTTCAAATCCGTTAAAGTATGGATTGGATCGGATTATCATGAAAATCCAATCTGATCCAATCTGTTAATCCGTTAACACATACATACATATACATACATGCATATATACGCGTACGTGCGTGTGCACTCATTCCAATAAGACCATAACCAATGTGATTCTTCTCTTTTTTTCATATCTGCAGTGGATACAAGTCCTCTTGTCATCACCCTTAAACTCATAAATAATAAAATATAATTATACCTTGTAAAGTTATAATCCAAATTGACTATTCCCCTCTTAGTTTCTATCCTCTTTCATTTCACTCTTGACCTCAATATTTCACTCCTAGTTTCATCTCCCTTGGATTTCATCAATACGTGACTGTAAAGATCACATTTTTTTGTTTGTGTAACTTATCTTTTTATCTTTGGATCATTATTTGGCAAATTGTATTATTCTAACTTGAATCATTAGATGGAAATCATTTGCAAAAAAAACTAATGCAACATTTATAGAAGGAATCTCAAATCTAAATCCAATATAATCCTATACGTTGAGTATATGGTCTTCAACGTTTTCATTACAAATCAATGAAATTACTCAACTTTAATTTGATTGAGTGGTCTTCAAATATCCTTTTCTTTACATCCGATCTATATTACCAATTTTTGAGCCATAATTTAGATGTTGAGGGCTAATGTGCGGTAAAACACAAACACGAGAGGGCAAACAATTGAGATGGAATACAAATATATAAAAAATCCGAACCAATCCGATCCAATCCGTAATCCGATGGATTGGATTGGTTTGGATTTAGATATTTGATGGATTGTATTGGATTGGAAAAAGTTAAAATCCGTTAAGATTGGATTGGACATGGATTAAGCTAAAATCCGATCCAATCCGATCCACGTGCACCCCTAATTTCCAGGATCTCCTGAAGATCAGATCCAGTAACCGGAGATATGGCATCCCTGCCTTGAATCTCTCCCTTGAAGACGCCACCTGCAGCTGAACATCCTCGAGAACCTGATGCGCGAAGACCCGAGGCGAAGCTTGGTCTGGAATCGCACATGAATTTTCTCCCTCGATCCTCAACTGGAGACGAACTTGAAGTAGCCTCGCCGTGATCTGCATCGCGTACGAGAGCACCTGCAGTTCGAGCACATAAAACCACAGTAGTCGAAAAAGATTTAGGGAAGAACAGAGTTACTTACAGATCCAATTGCAGCCTTGGCAACATAGATTCAAATTATTTAGCAGCATGACCAGAAGTAGGACGACCATGCTTTTGATAACACGTGCTCTCAGAATGCCTCGTACGATTGCAAGACGTGCACTGAGGGAGAGGATGACTGCTTCCCCTTACCACGAACTCAGTGTTCTCTAAATTGAGTTGAACCCCCTTTCCTATGTGACGCTACCATAACAAAGGAGGTATGAGATGTAGGGACCATAAGGAAAATTGATTTTTCTCAGATGGTTGTATGCCACCTTCATGAGAGGGATGTCACAGAAAAAACTGGTTGTGAGCTTCGTTATATTTGGGATCAAGAGTCACAAGAAAGACACCCACCATTATGATGTTCCCATAGATCAAATGCTTATCAAGACCGGTACTAGAGTGTATGAAACTATGGAGCTCCTCGAACATGCCTCTTAGTTTGGAATAAAATGTGTGGAGAGGACGACCATATTGTTGTATTGTAAAAATGTTGTACTAAAGTTGAAGAACCTTTATCACGTTCTTTGTCCAAGAATATGTGGTAGTAAGAATATCCCACATCGGCTTAGTTGTGAATCGATGCAGGATCTCATTTGTTATCTCCATTGCAAGGGTATCGGAAAGCCATACACGAGCCTTGCATTTTCCAACTTCCATGAGTGTTCACTCCAATCTTGTTGGATGGCTCACAATCCGTTAAAATGTACTCTTTGGTGTGGCCTTCCATGATGTCGATGAACTGCATTGTTCACAAGTGAAAGCTAGTCGCATCTATCTTGACAATGGGACATGGGTTTTTGAATGCTCAAGAGGATAGAATAACATCAACCTTGCTTCCTGTTATGATGAAAGGAGACTCAAGAAGGACACGAATGGGATAATTAGTAGTCTTTGTCTACACAACCATATAGAGAATATGTTGTATTTGCATACCTAAACAACCTTTCCCATCACCATTGTTGATGCTCTAAGGCTGATGGATAGGATACAAATGATCAAATCTGACCCAGACTATCCAAAATGGTCGAGAGAGACGAGGAGAGAGCACAAGCTGTGCGCAGAGGTATGGGATCTCCTGCGCAGATGCCTAGGCCCAGCACGGGATTGTTGGGCACATCGTGGGGGTCGTGCAAGATGATTGAAGGGGTTGTAGGGACTATTAGTAGCAATTAGGGTCGTTGGTGGAGGTGTTTGACCCAGACGGTACCATTGAGTATCGATGTAGGACTGTGAGGAGAGGTAGGTGGTAGTGTTGCGAGAGAGAGAGAGAGAGAGAGAGAGAGAGTGTGTGTGTGTGTGTGTGCGTGTGAGGGGTGGATAGGGTTTAAGGTATTAAGGGGATACCATAGGTACATGATTGCCACTCAGATATCATGTGAAAAGGAAATGAATAAGTTGTTTATTATGAGACCCTGGGACTCCTTTATATAGCAGAATCTTAGAGCGTAAATCATACGTAAGAAAATACATAGAAAAGAAATAACATAAAGAGAAATAATAGAATGTATATTACCTATAACAAGGGTTTGATGGGGCTGCGGGCTGCCCCCAAGCTATTTTTTCGCAATTTTTTTTATTTTTTTTTGAAAAATATTACCATATATATTCATCTATATATCCCTCCAATATGTCATTCAAATTTCGTCAGAAACGGAGACTCTTATGCCCTCCATCTAGAACATGTCGATTATAGCAATATTTAGGCCGTTAAAATTACATGTTCTAGATGGAGGGCATATGAGTCTCTGTTTATGACGAAATTCGAATGACATATTGGAGGGATATATAGATGAATATACATGGTGATATTTTGCAAAAAGATAAAAAAAAGTAGCGGAAAAATAGCGCTTGACAGTCCGTTGGCACCCTGTGAGCAGCCCCATTTTTTCCCATAACAAACTACCTGCAACAAAATTTATGAAACAACAAATTCTATCCGGGCGTATATAAATATCAAGCAACATTTTTTTGCATGTGAGTGTCAACAACCTTTTTGTTTGTCATGAGAAAATATGTTACATGCCCTCCGATAAACATTTCTGTCAAGTAGGTAATCCAGAAGCATGATACTAAAAAGAGAGAATGTCCAAAATTTTGTTATTGGAATTTGTCAAGAATGAGAATAGACCTATTTATAGTCCATAACATGCAGGTACAACATACTTAAGTACATACCTTACTGTCGAGAGGATCACTTTCTCTGGCAATCAGCTGCTGTAATGCCAAAATTGTGAATGATGCAGCAACTACCGGATCAACTGTCAACTGAGGAAATGCAGCATGTCCACCTTTCCCTTCAATTTTGACGTGAAATGTGCAGACAGCAGCTTGTACTGGTCCTGGACCGGAACCTATATTTCCAGTACGCAGCCTGAAGTCAACATGCACTGCAAAGATAGCTTCTACACCTTGAAATGCACCTTCTTTTATCATTCTATCAGCACCAGCACCTCCCTCTTCTGCAGGTTGAAAAATAAGTTTCACTGTACCCTGTAGCATTTTGAGAAATTGGGATGGGATTAAACGGCAACCACATTACAACAAATTGACCAGGTTTTCTAACTTTCTAGGCTAACAAACTTGAGATGGTCTGAACTGAGATTGGAGGTGACTTCTAATAGCACATTCAAATGATAACATTTTTCAAACTTATTTTAGAGGCATCTTTCAAACCTAGGATATCATTTTAAGCACTGAACAAAATCCAACGGATGCATAGAAGCCATATGGTAATATAAATGCAGGAAAGTGTTGACTAGAAAGTTTTAGGATCACGGTTTTTTTGGCGCAGCGAAGGGAAAGCTCTGGATTCTAGAGGACAGTAGTACATTATATACGAAAATGCCAAAGCATAAAGCAGGTGATTGATTGAGCATATGATAGACTTTTTGTAATCATTTGTTTCTGAGAAGGTAATTAATTAGTGAAGAAAGAGATGGAGTTAATCCATAATGAACACGTTGGAGAGAGGATGACTATTAGGGCTCTTTCCTATACAAAATCAGACTGCTGTCACCTGCACCGCAATTTGAGCAACCGCAAAATGTACCCATCAATAGAAGATACCTGACTAGAAACTGACCACGCATAATACAAACTAGTAATGTGCCCGTGCTTTGCACGGGTATACAAATCATCTTATATTAAGCAAGTGTGCTATATGAAAATTCGGAATCGATGAATACAGAGGTAAAGCTCAATCTGCAGCATGTCTCCTCACAATTTATTACCTTACACTGTAAAGCTTAATCTGCATCATGTCTCTTCGCAATTCATTACCTTCAACTATATAACCCATAATTTCATAGGACACCTTTTATTTAACATTTAAATAATTTGGATATATGGCATAGTAATTGTATATTATATGCATGATAAGATGTTTACATCGACGTCTATGTAATTTAGATTTTAAGAAATATTGTAAAGGGTATTTATTTTGAAAATCCTAGTGGAGCAATATAATAAAATTGTTGTTTGTTAGACAAATCCTCATGGAAAAGATTAACATCGCATATCATCATATGTAAGCATATATTTGTGTAATGTAACCTCGAAAGTATTATAAAAAGGGATTTTTTACCCTATGAACCTTATAAACTTTGTAAATTACCTTCTCGATCTTTGAAACATTGAGATTCCTCTCGATCCTGTAAATTTGTTCTGTCTTACCTTATTGACCCTACTGCAAAGCACGAGGTAGAATATTTTTTGTCGATAACATCTACAATGATTGAATCATTATTTGTTATAAAATCATTTAATAAAACTTAAAATCGAATTTACCATGCATATCTACATACCATAAACAAATAAAAGCTCGTAACAATATTCTTATACGTTGAATCCATGATAAGAAATAACATCCGCATTTATTTAAAAGTGAATACAATAATAAATGAATATAAATATATTCATATCTATAGAAGTCCTACGTATATGCTATTTAATTTAACATATAAAGAAGATCATTTTGGGTAAATAGGGAAAGAACAACAGGTCAAGTATATTGAAACAAACTACATTAATAACTGTTAGAAGAAAGGGGTCTTTGTTGTACTTCATAGAATAACCCTAGGCTCTCTTATATAGGGAGAGCCTTAAGGGTAAATTACATGGATGTCTTAATAAAAGAGAGAAATAGCAACAAGATACGAAAACAATTATGAATACTAGAAACTATCTCTATACTCCCCCTCAAGGTGGAGCATAGATGTCGATCATGCTCAGCTTGGATGAACATCTCTGAAAAGGTCCTCTGAGCAATGGCTTGGTGAATACATCAGCAGTTTGATCTCCTGAGCTAACATGGGCCGTGGATATCAATCCTCTCTGGATCAGGTCCCTGGTGTAATGGCAGTCAACTTCAATATGCTTGGTCCTCTCATGAAAAGCTGGATTGTTGGCAATGAACAATGCTGCCTGATTGTCACACTGAAGCTTCATAGGTAGAGGTACAGCTACAAGTAAATCTTCTAATACGGAGCGAACCCACATCATTTCCGTGTTGGCTTGGGCCATTGCCCTGTATTCGGATTCTGCACTGGATCTTGCCACCACCGTTTGTTTCTTGCTTTTCCAAGACACCAGAGAGCCTCCAACAAAAACTGCAAACCCTGAGGTTGATTTTCTATCCTTAGGGCATCCTGCATAATCTGCGTCTGCACACGCTGAGATGGATAAGTCTGCGCCCTTTCTGAATAGTAGCCCTAACCCTGGAGAAGACTTCAGATACCTGAGTATCATGTGTATAGCATCCATGTGAACCTGTCTTGGTTGCTCCATAAACTGACTCACCCAGCTAACTGCAAATGCAATGTCTGGACGGGTTATAGTAATGTAGAGGAGTTTTCCCACCATCTCTCTATATCTCCTCTTATCCACTTCATCAGTATCATCATCATATAACTTCATGCTGGGGTCCATGGGGATGCTTGATGGTTTGCACCCATCCGTACCAGTCTCAACCAGAAAGTCTGTAATGTACTTCCGTTGTGTCATCACCAAACCATGTGCTCACCAAACCTGTAATGAGTCATCCTGCATATGTACCGAACCTGACCCGTCAGTAGTAACATCATCTGAACATACCTGAGGCGTAGTGATTGGTTGATCTGTCGTCTGAGCAGGACCTGGCCGACGCGTATAATGGTTAGGAAACGGTGATATGATTTGCTGTGGAATGGGTGGAGGAGGGGGTGGAGGTGGCGGTGGTGCTGGCATAGGAACTGACACAGGAGGCGACTCAGGTGAACTCGAAGTAGGTGGTGGTGGAACATAAATATCATCAGTGGTGTTGGATGGTACCATTCTGTCCCCAGCTGTCGAGAAATACATAACTGACTCGAACAAGGTGATATCCGCACTAACAAAGTACCTGTTGGTTGTAGGATCATAACACTGGTATCCCTTCTGGGTTCTGGAATAACCAACAAAGACACACTTGACTGCTCTTGGAGAGAGTTTGTCAAGGCCAGGAGATAGACGATGGACAAACGCCACAGCGCCAAAGACACGTGGCGGCAGAGAGAAGAGCTCCTTGTCTGGAAAAATAAGAGAGATAGGTATCTTCTCTCCAAGGACAGAGGACGGCATTCTGTTGACTAGATAGCATGCAGTAAGGACAACATCCCCCCAGAAAGAAATAGGAGCACTACTTTGAATCAACAGGGTACGAGTAATGTCCAAGAGATGGCGATGCTTTCTTTCCACCACACCATTTTGTTGGGATGTATATGGGCAGGTGGTTTGGTGAATAATACCCTTCGATAAAAGAAATAGAGAAAGAGAGCGTGTACAAAATTCCAGGGCATTGTCAGTTCGAACATATTTGACTGAGGAAGAGAAAACATTCTGCACTTCATTAACCAAATTTTTGATAACATCTCCTGCTTCAGATTTATTCTTCAAAAGAAATACCCAAGAGACACGAGAAAAATCATCGACGACAACTAGATAAAACCTGTGTCCCTGGTGATCGGGAACACGACTCGGACCCCATCTATCTATATGTAACAACTCAAAAGGGGAGCTACTGCTCCGACTCTGACGACCTAGGAAGCTCGACCTATGATGCTTTCCCAACTGACATGTTTCACAGCGAAACGACGAACTTGGAGAGATCTGGGGCAGAAGATGGCGCATTTTCTGGATCGGAAGATAACCAAATCGAAGATGCCAAATGTAAGGAGAGACTGGTCCAGCGGAGTGAGAAGAGACGCCAGCATAGGATTCCCGAACCAGCCGATATAAACCATTCTGCTCAGAGCCAAAGCCAATCACCTTACCCGTGACTATGTCCTGAAAAATGAGAGAAGACGGGTCAAAAATAGCACGACAATTCAAATCCTTTGTAATCTGACTAATAGACAGCAAATTCAGTGAGAACTCAGGAGCATGTAAAACATTCTGTAGCTGCATAGTGGGGGATAAGAAAACCTCCCCCTGTCCAACAAGGGGTGACTGAGTACCATTTGCTATCTGTACTGAGCGGCCGGGTGGAATATCCCTGTAGGCCTGTAATCGTCCCCTATCTCGACAAAGATGATGTGTAGCTCTGGAATCTATAACCCAGTCAGATATATCATGAGAATGTATGTGTGCTGATGAACTACCTGAGCTACTGGCTGCAGCGGATGAACTGGCAGAGGCTGTGGCAGCAATGTCTGAAGAGCCACCAGAAGAATCACCAGAAGAATGTGGCATAATATCGCCGAGACGGGCCACAAGTTTGTCAAATCTATGATCTGCAGTAGACGGTAATGGAGACTGTGAATGCTCTGCAACCCGTGCCGATGCTGGGAACCTATGCTTTGAATAGCATGTCTCCTCTGAGTGTCCAGTTCTGTGACAATACGAGCACATCTGACTGAAGCGACCTCTTCCTTGAGGTCCACGACCACGTCCACGACCACGTCCAGAAGGCGGTCCACCTCTCCCACGCGAAGCTGCCATCGCAGATGGGGGTGGAGTAGAGGAGCTGGAGGAAACTGGAATGCGACTGAGCCTTCTGTAGACATCCTCCACTGGAGGAATTACTGCATCTGCTAGAATCTGTGACCTTGCAGCATCATACTCAGGATCGAGAGCTGCAAGTAGAACGTCCACCATGGTGGCGTTCCGAAACGTCTTCTGCTGCTCCGGAGTAGCTGTCAGAGGAATGGTACTGTATAGCTTCTCGAACATCCCTCTCAGGGATGTGTATAGAGAATGGAGAGGTCTGCCGGCCTACTTCATCGTAAAAATGTCATGTTGAAGCTGCAACACCTTTGTCTCGTTTCGCACCTGCGAATACGTAGCAGCAAGGATATCCCACATCGCCTTAGCAGTGGGCTGATGGAGGACATCGTTAGCTATCTCCATCGTCAACGTACCAGACAGCCAGACTTTCGCGTAAGCGTCATCAGCCTCCCATGAGACATAGATCCCTGTCTTCTCCGCAGGCTCATCTTCGGTAAGAATGTGTTTCTTACCATTTGATTTCATGAGACTCATGAACTGCATAGCCCATAGCTCATAGTTAGACCCGTCCATCTTCACTATTGGCGCAGGACCTTTGAATGCGCCGGTGGAGGGCAAATCGACTTTTGATTCTGACATAGTGCTGCTCGAAGAAGACGAAGGGAAAACAGACACGTTGATGAACGTCTACACCAACTTCATCGGATTTGAGTACGTGTGTAGACTTTTACGCACTCAAATCCATAAATCGGAGGAAGAGGGGTCTAGGGCACGCCTCCAATGAAGCTTACAGCCCTTGAATCGCCTCGAGAACGCCGGCTATGGACTATTGGAGGGCAGACCGGTGGGGCATGGGGGGGGGCTAGAATCGGCTAGGGGCCGCAGGCGGCGGCAGGTGGCCGCTCGGGGGGGCGGCAGGGGCCGTTGAGGAGCGGCTGGGAGCCGCTGGCGGCGGCAAGGGGCCGCTCGGGGGGGCGGCTGGGGCTGCGGGCGGCGGGAGCCGCTGGGGGGGCGGCTGGAAGCGCTGGGGGGCGGCAGGGGCCGCTGGGAGGATGCGGCAGTTGCCGCTGGGAGCCCTAAGGCGGCTCGACGAGAGACGGAGGGAGGGGCGGCGGGTGGGGAAGGGAGGGGCGACGGGTAGAGAGCCCTAGGGCGGCTCTGATACCATGTTAGAAGAAAGGGGTCTTTGTTGTACTTCATAGAATAACCCTAGGCTCTCTTATATAGGGAGAGGCCTTAAGAGTAAATTACATGGACGTCTAAATAAAAGAGAGAAATAGCAACAAGATACGAAAACAATTATTAATACTAGAAACTATCTCTACAATAACTACAACGTAAAAAAACAAAAATAGAAATCCTTAGATGTTATAAATTTTTTAATAATAATTTACAACAATATTATTCACCAAATAATATGTAGCATAGACATGTGCAGGGCATGGGACGCGTAAAGGGGAAAAATTTCCCGTATCTATATATGCATCCATATCGGGAAAAAACAAAAACTCATAGCATTATATATATGTTTGGATTGGAATAGAAAATTTGATCATATCGGCTTAAAAACAGACACATTTGCTTAGAAATGGAAACATATTTATTCGTCTAAACATAGGATATTCTTATGTCCGGGAAAATTTAAGGGCAGAGGTGGTGAAGGAGCGGACCGAGATGGATGGCTAGATGGAGCAGGATCTCCCCGTACATGATGTCGTGATGGTCGATGTACGGTGAGCAAAAGGGGAGGTGGCGGAGGGAGGCGATGTCGTTGTTGCACTGGGTGAAACCTTGTAAAAGACTTTTAGGAATGATTCTTCGATCCCTCACTGCGCTTAAATATTCCCATCCCTCTCGATAAGACTTGGGTAAATCGAAGTTTATCATGTTTAGGGGAGGGGATTGCTTGATTTGTTTGCAGCTAGAGTAGAGATTGTAAAACACTTGATTCCTTAAATTCATAATGAAAAATGTATCTGTTGCTATATAATTAGCCGTTAATCATTTTACAATAGTATAAATTTTGATAGAAATCAATATTAATATAAAAAAATTGAATACGATATCAATA
Organism: Ottelia alismoides; assembly: GCA_037367405.1. Lineage (NCBI taxonomy): Eukaryota > Viridiplantae > Streptophyta > Magnoliopsida > Alismatales > Hydrocharitaceae > Ottelia > Ottelia alismoides. The sequence goes on from JAZKJV010003768.1 coordinate 582,613, forward strand.
AATGAATATTAAATATTTATTGATATAAATGATTTAATCAGAAATTAGAAAAAATGTTATATACTAAAAATAAAGTAATAAATTTATCATAAAAAATTCAAACAGAAGGGTATTATTGCAAGAATCTCAAATATAATTAAAGCAAACAAAATAATGACTAACAACTAACTTCTACGGAATTTCTAATACGGAAAGGGCTTGGGTGCAATATGTTACACGAATATGGATGCCATGTGAGGAGCTCACTATGTGGCGGTGATGTGGTAAAACTGGAATGTGGGGGCTAAAAAGTAATGAAGGTCGGTGGCAAGTCCCCTCTTTAATATATAGTAATAGATATGTTGCATACAACACCCTATCACGCCTGTTCTAACTCCAACATGCAAAACTGTTAGAAATCAACAATGTGGAAGCGTAATATCAGAAAAATAGAATAAACACGAAGAACACCAGGATTTTATATGGAACCCTACTCCGTGAGGGGTGGGATGAAACCGTGGGAGAACGCCTCTGTTAGAAATCGAGAATATGTAAGTGTAATATTAGAGAAATAGAATAAACATGAAGAACATTGGTATTTTACGTGAAACCCTACTCTGTGAAGAGTGGGATGAAACCACGGGAGAGATCCAAAGGGCTGATTTTTCTATTGAAGTTTCTCAACTAATACAATGGTCGTGGAGCTTCTTATATAACCCCCATTTGGATGTGGTAATTCGACCCTAGAGGGATCCAATTACCCATCAGTACATGTCACACAAATACTCCAACACTCCCCTGTCGAAAGAATTATGTAGTCTGTGTACCGTTTGTCTTTTCAATTATTCTATGTTCTGTCTTATGTAATTTACCCATGGGTTGTCTCTATATAAGAGACCCTAGGCCCTCGTGAATAAACAACAACTCTTATTCTTTCAACATGGTATCAGAGCCTAAACGCTAGGCTCCCTCCCATCCCCCCCCCCTTCTCTTTCCGCCGCCGCCGCCCTCTCGAGGTCCCTGTCCCCGCCTCCCGAGCTCCCTACCTCTAGCCCCGAGGTCTCCAGCCCCGCCTTGCCTCCCAGGCCCGCCTCCAGCCGTGCCCTAGCCGGCACCTCGCCTCCCGGCCCCGCCTCCAGCCGTGACCTAGCCGGTCCTGGCACTCACCTCTCACTGGCCTTGCCCTAACCGGCCCCGCCACCCGTCCCCTGCTGGCTTTGTACTAGCCGGCACCGGTGTGTCCCCTGTCGGCTTGGTCGTAGTCGCCTCCTTCGCCATCTCTATGGGTTTGGGTGCGTAACGTCAACGTACGCACTCAAATCCTATGCAGTTTGTGTAGACATCTGTCACTCTGTCTACAAACCCTAGTTCTTCTCCTGCGGCAATATGTCAGAATCCAAGATTGATATGCCCTCCATAGGCGCGTTCAAAGGTCCCGCGCCAATAGTGAAGATGGACGGGTCGAACTATGAGCTCTGGGCGATGCAGTTCATGAGTCTCATGAAGTCAAATGGTAAGAAGCACATTCTTACCGAGGATGAGCCAGCAGAGAAGACAGGGATATATGCCTCTTGGGAGGTTGATGGCTCGTATGCCAAAGTCTGGCTGTCAGGCACGTTGTCGACGGAGATTGCTAATAATGTTCTCCATCAGCCCACCGCTAAAGCGATGTGGGACATTCTTGCGGCGACATATTCCCAGGTCCGGAATGAAACCAAGATGCTACAACTGCAGCACGACATATTCACCATGAAGTAGAATGGACGGCCACTTCATTCCTTGTATACATCTCTTAGGGGGATGTTTGAGAAACTCTACAGCACTATTCCTCTGACAGCCACACCAGAGCAACAGAAGACATTTCGTAATGCTACCATGGTAGGAGTCCTTCTTGCGGCTCTTGATCCTGAATATGATGCGGCCAGATCTCAGATACTTGCAGATATTACCATTCCTCCTATGGAGGAGGTCTACTGAGGGCTTAGCCGCATCTCTATTCCATCCAGCACATCTACGCCACCTCCTTCTGCGATGGCTGCTTTTAGAGGGAGAGGTGGTTCCTCCTCTTCATTTCGTGGCCGTGGTCGTGGAACAGGAGGTCGTGGTGGTCGGTCCCATCCACCTTGCAGTTTTTGTCACCGTCTAGGTCACTCGGAGGATACGTGCTATTCGAAGCATGGCTTTCCAGCATCAGCACGGGTGGCAGAACATGTTGCATCTCCATTATCCTCTATTTCGAATCAGAGATTTGAAGAACTCGTCGCTCGGTTACGGGATATTATGCCTCCTGCGTCTACAGATTCTTCAGGAGGCCCTTCCAATATAGCTACGTTTGCTTCTGCTAGTACCTCTGCCACGGCTAGTACCTCAGGTAGTGCATGTGCCTTTACCACATGTTATAGTTCAGACATCTCCGATTGGATCATGGACTCTGGTGCCACGCACCATCTATGTCGAGACAGAGACAGACTTATCTCATACAGAGAGCTTCCTCCAGGGAGGTCGGTGCTCATTGCCAACGGGACTCATTCCCCCATTGTTGGACAGGGGGAGATCTTGCTATCCTCTTCCATGTATCTCAAGAATGTCTTTCATGCCCCTGAATTTTCGATGAACCTACTCTCTATTAGTCAGCTTACAAAAGATTTGCATTGTCACACTATTTTTGACCCATCTTCTCTTATATTTCAGGACATTCTAACGGGCAGGGTGATTGGTTGTGGCTCTGAGTAGGATGGTCTGTATCGTCTGAACTGGAGTTCATATGCTGGAGTCTCTTCTCATGTTGTTGGATCTGTCTCTCCATATACCTGGCATCTACGCTTTGGTCACCGCCCTCTACAGAAGATGCGTCACCTTTTGCCTCAGATATCTCCAAGTTCGTCCTTCAGATGTGAAGCTTGTCAGTTAGGGAAGCATCATCGAGCTAGCTTCCCGAGTCGTCAGAGTCGGAGCAGTGCCTCCCCTTTTGAGTTACTCCATATTGATATTTGGGGTCCCAGTCGTGTCCTTGATCACCAGGGGCACAGGTTTTATCTTGTCGTGGATGATGATTTCTCTCGTCTGTCGTGGGTTTTCCTTTTAAAGAATAAATCTGAAGCTGGTGATGTTACTAAAAATCTTATCAATGAAGTAAACAATGTCTTTTCTTCCAATGTGAAATATGTTCGTACTGATAACGCATTGGAATTTTGTACTCGGTCTCCTTTCATCGCCTCACAGGGGGCTTTCAGTGATTTGCAGTGGCTTTATCTTCAGTGGAGATTCCAAAGACCTATTAGGATGCCTTGAAATCTGATTGCTGGCGGTCTGCAATGGAGGAGGAGATGGCTGCCCTACAGTCGAGGGGCACATGGAGCTTGGTTCCCGCTCCTTCAGGAGCTTCTGTTATTAGCTGCAAATAGGTATTCACTGTTAAGTATCATGCAGATGGTAGCCTTGATCAATACAAGGCACGACTAGTGGCACGAGGTTTCACTCAGACTTATGGAGTGGACTATATGGATACTTTCTCTCCAGTCGCCCGTCACTCCACTCTTCGTATTCTTCTGTCTGTAGATGTGGTACGTGATTGGCCCTTGTTCCAGTTAGACGTTAAAAATGCATTCTTGTATGGCGATCTGCAGGAAGAAGTCTACATGCAGCAACCTCCGGGGTTTGCTGCTGAGGGGGAGAATTATATGGTGGCAGACTTCATAAGGCCATTTATGGACTTAAACAAAGCCCAAGGGCATGGTTTTAGAAGCTTTCCCATCTGATTGAAGAACATGGATTCAAGAGATCTAATGCAGATCACTCATTATTCATCCAGAGGATTACTCGAGGTACAGTTGTCATCATGGTATATGTTGTGGTTACAGGAGATGATGCTAAGGGGATAGAGATGATCAAAGCAGTGTTGGGTCATCAATTTGTTACAAAGGACCTTGGTACATTACGATACTTCCTGGGGTTGGAGTTCGCCAGGAATGCACAGGGTCTAGTAATGACCCAGAGGAAATATATTACAGATATGCTTATTGAGACGGGCATGGTTGGATGTAGACCGTCTACTACTCCTATGGACCCTAGCATGAAATTGTATGATAATGATACAGAAGAAGTTGACAAGAGAAGGTATAGAGAAATAGTGGGGAAGCTTTTTTACATAACTATAACCCGACCTGATATTGCCTTTGCCGTTAGCCGGTAAGCCAGTTTATGGAACAGCCAAGACAGGTACATATGGATGCTATATGTATGATACTCAGATACCTTAAATCGTCTCCAGGCACAGGATTGTTGTTCAGAAAAGAAACCAATTTATCTGTTTCTGCATGTGCGGGTGCTGACTATGCAGGATGCCCTAAGGATCGAAAGTCTACCTCACGGTTTGTTGTGTTTGTGGGTAGCTCTCTAGTTTCTTGGAAAAGCAAGAAACAAACAGTTGTGGCTAGATCCAGTGCAGAATCTGAATATAGGGCTATGGCACAAGCAAGCACGGAAATGATGTGGGTCCAAGCTGTATTAGAAGACTTGCATGTAAATGTACCTCTACCCATGCAGCTACAATATGACAATCAAGCCGCACTATCCATTGCCAATAATCCTGCCTTTACGAGAGAACCAAGCATATTGAAGTAGACTATCACTACACCAGAGACATGATCCAGAAGGGCTGATTTCTACTTCACATGTTAGTTCTAAGGAGCAGACTCCCGACATCTTCACCAAACCGTTACTCAGAGGACCATTCCAGAAGTGTACTTCCAAGCTGAGCATGATCGATATCTATGCTCCATCTTGAGGGGGAGTATCAAATGAATTATGTAGTCTGTGTATCGTTTGTCTTTTCTATTATTCGATGTTCTGTCTTATGTAATTTACCCATGGGTTGTCTCTATATAAGAGACCCTAGGGCTCTCAGGAATAAACAACTCTTATTCTTTCAACATCCCCGTCAAGCCGGAGCATGTAATGCTCAGCTTCGACAAATAGAAAGAAATCTCAAACTTATAATACAAGGCACTACAGACAATATCAACTCAATGCATACTTTATTGTCAGTTACTATCGAGGACGTTGCTTCTCATGCCATGTTGGTAAGAAGTAACTAAAGGGCTGGAGTATGAGTTGAATTGGGTCTCCTCGTCGGAGAACATGTGCTCTGATTGTGTCTGTCAGAGTCGCTGAAACTGGAATGAGTTTCCACATGGGGAATTCTAACCCATAACCACTCCATCTCTATGAAGGGCAAAATTGGAGAAAGCCGTGGAAACATCCTTCTCAGAGTACACGGTCGTTGGAGAATAGAGTTTGAAAGTCTCCACGTCGGAGAACTGGATCTCTCCCATACTGGCTCGGAGAATGGGATTTCTACTATAGAATCCTTATGGATCAAATGAAAACTCTGGGTCCAAATCAAAGATAGGGACCTCTCAAATAATGATCACACATCTGCAATTGAACCGGAGACTCTGAAACAATCTGTCGAGTCTGAATCTGACCATCTGTAGATCTGAAATCTAGTATGGTATCTGAACAGGAGAATCTAACCTGCAAAACTCTATATAATACTCTCTCTTTCTCCCATACTGGTCAGAATAAATGACATCGATCAAGTTGGGAGAAGACACAAAAAACAGGGGAGAAACAAAATTTTCAATCATTTCTTTCTTTTTTCATTTTTCTCTTTTTGCACAAATTATCCTTTTTGTATTCGTTTCTCATTTTTCCATCTCCAGGCCCCTTCGTATGGGATTCGGATCTTCATTCTCCAGTCGATCGGTGTGGATTAATTGTAGGAAGCATTTGGACCATTTGCATCAACGAGTAGACGTAGATCTGATGAGAATTTGAAGATCGAAGTCGATCGCGGAGATCCTTTAACGAAGTTCTTCATGATACATCCAGAAGCGTCAAATCAAGAACAGAACGCCCAGATCTAATCCAAGCCATTTGTTCATGCCCAAATGTACGCCATTGATCAGATCTGAAGGGAGCCGATCACATCCTCCACCAATTCAGAGCTCTATGTGACATCCACGCGCCGCTTGGGTAATTTGCACCGATTCTCCCGCATTTTTCGTTATTTCAGTTTAGTCTGCATTTTGTAAATAATAGTTATAAACATATGCTACTCGGTCCTTGTAGTTTCTTAAATTTGCAGTTTAGTCATGTTGTTTTATATTCACGTACTAGTTTGGAATATTTGCAACATTTGCCTTGAGGTTTATGCTTGTTAATAAAAATGAAGACTATTTCGAGTATTTGCAACTATGCCCCTATGAATCTAGACACATGAGTTTCGCGTGATTCCTCTGGTTAATTTACATATTTCCCCTCGCATATTGTTTATTTGTTATTGTTTGGACTGTGAATTTTAAATAATTACATATAAGTACTCTATTTCCAGATTTAATTTTCTTGTTTATTTTGCATTAAATAAATAACATTCATGCCCTAAAAATTCTATAAAAATTTGTGCTTCCTCCTGCATAGTTGCTTTATTGTTCCTAATTTTTGTGTGCTAAAACAAATTGTTTCTTTATTTTTAATAATTTAAAAACCACAAAAACTTGTCCATATAAAAATCACAAAAAAAATGAAAATATCTTTAAAAAATTCCAAAAAAATATTGTAGATGTATTTTGAGTTGTTTTAATTTATGTGCAATTTTTATTTGAAAATTCTGCATAAAAAATTAAAAAATAAAATACAGAATACCTTAAACAAGTCATATAAAGTCATTAAAAATAAAAAAAATATTTCTAATGTTGTTGAAAAGATAAATAAAAATGTTAAAAATAGTTTCCAGATGTGTTTTCTTTATTTTCTATTTTAAAAATCCAGAAACAACTGCTTATTTTCTGTTTTTTAATTTTCTATTTTTAATTGATTTGAAAATCCTAAAAATAAAATCTAAAGATCTCCGAAAAATAATCTACATCCATCAGTACAACAATATACTATATTGAAACCTAGTGGGCAAACTGCTTTATCTTATTGTTACTAGGCCAGATATATTGTATGTTATAAGAATATCTAAGCAGTGCTTTCGTTGTCATAGGTGTAATCCCTCTGTAGTGTGTATCACCTCAATATCAAGAAAATAGCGGAGTTGACCAACGTCCTTCGTGACAAAAACCTTCTGGAGGAAGACCTTAGTTTCTGAAATGCTAGCTTTATCATCAGTAACTACCATATCATCAACATAGATGATCAGTACAATAGTGCATATAGATCGCTGTCTGAAAAAAATAGAATAGTCAGATGTTCTGTGGAAGTCAAGAGAGTTGATCTTAGTAATAAGCATGTCAAACCAAGCCCGTGGACTTCATTTTAGGCTATAAACTACCTTATGAAGTTAGCATGCATACTCCCGCTTGACTGTGTAACCCGGTGTTGGATCATGTAGACCTCCTCGAGGTCGCCATAAAGAAAAGTATTCTTCACATCTAGCTGAATGTTGTGCCATTTCTTATTAGCAGCAAGAAAGAGAATAGTGCAGATAAATCCCATCTTGGACACTGGAGAAAAGTTCTCAAAATAATCCATGCTAGATGTTTGAGTGAGACCCTTTACTACAAAAATGGCCTTCAATCTATCAATAGTACCATCAGGTGATTATTTGGTCGTGACGACCCATGCGCATGTAACATGATTAATACCAAGGGAACATGGCACAAGATCCCACATGCCCCTAAATGTGAGTGCATCCATTCCCTCATCCATGTCCTTTTTCTAAGCATGGTCCTTTAAATGCACTATGTTATTTGGTGAAACAAGAAAATGGCTGAAGATTGGAGGAGTATCGTGGTGCCTCTTTATAAGAATAAAGGAGACACTCAAAATTGTTCAAAGTACAGAGGTATCAAGCTGATGAGTGACACTATGAAAATTTGGGAATATGTGATCGATAGAAGGTTGAGGCAAGTTTCCAAAGTAGGAGAAAACCAATTCGGATTCATGCCAGGTCGCTCAGCTATTGAAGCCATCCATTTGCTGAGGAGAAGAATGGAGATTTATAGGGCTAAAAAGAACCTCCACATGATCTTTATTGATTTGGAGAAGGCTTATGATTTTGTCCCACGAGAGATATTGTGGAGAGTTTGGAGAAGAGACAAGTGCATGTCCTATACATTAACCTCGTAAAGGATATGTATGATAGGGCTTTATTTTGTGTAAGGACCCCGTCTGGGAAGACTGATTATTTTGACATCAACATTGATTTACATCAAGGTTCAGCTTTGAGTCCATTTCTTTTTACTTTGATTATGGATGAGTTGACAAGTCATATTCAGGATGAGTTACCTTGGTGTATGTTATTTGCTGATGATATTATGTTGATTGACGAGACTAGAGATGGAGTAAATAAGAAGCTTGAGGTCTGGAGACATGCTTTGGAGACTAAAGGATTTGGTATAAGTAGGGATAAGATGAAATATATGTAGTGCACCTTTGATGGAAGCAATGATGAAGGAATCGAAATGAAGATTGGTGACGATAACATTCGAAAGAGAGATTCTTTTAGATATTTGGGATCTATTTTGGATCATGATGGGGAAATTGATGGAGATGTTACTAATAGAATAAATGCATGCTCGTTGAAGTGGAGAGGAGCCTCTGTTGTTTTCTGTGATAAGAAAATTCCTTTAAAAATTAAAGGAAAGTTTTACAAAGCAGCCGTGAGACATGCTATGCTCTATGGATCTGAATGTTGGCCTGTGAATCATAGATATGTGCAGAGAATGGTTATAGCAGAAATGAAAATGCCAAGGTGGATGTGTGGACACAGACGTAAAGATCGGATTCGCGGATTCGGAATGATACAATCAGAAAGAAAGTTGGTATAGCTACGATTGAGGATAAGATGCGAGAAAATCGCTTAATATGGTTTGGTCATTTGCAAAGAAATCAACAGATGCACCAATTAGGAGATGCGAGTGTTGGGATGCTGAGCCAGCTAAGAGAGGATGAGGATGGCCCAAGAAGTGTTGGAAAGCATGGAAGGCCGTATCGCGATATATTGGCGATATTTCGGCATTGATAGGTCACCGATATATCGCCGATATGGTTGATATTTGGCCTTCCAAGACCATTTTATTCACAATCTCGGTTCGATGTCGGCGATATGGCGTCATATATCGACGATATATCGTATCGACATGGTACCGATATCGATACCGATATTGATATGTCCTTCCATGTTGGAAAGGGACTATACGAAGGGATCTTAGTTTTTTGGATATAAACCCGAGATTGACCCAAGATAGATATGAATGTAGGCGAAGAATCCATGTAGCTGACCTTACTTAATTGTGGGAAAAGGATTTGTTGTTGTTGTGTTATTGTTGGTCCTTCAATGCAATATGATGATCCCGAAGAACATAAATAGCCATCAAACCACATGGCACTCCCCTTCATCAATGAACCATGGTGGCTGCGGCATGTAGACTTCCTCTTGCAGATCACCATACAGAAAAGTATTATTCACATTAAGTTGACATAGAGGTCAATCCCGTGTTACTACAACAGAGAAAAGGATCTATAGCGTAGAATGTCGAGCCACTGGAGAAAAAGTATCCTGATAGTCTACCCCATATGTCTGGGTGAACACACGAGCCACAAGCCTCGCCTTGTAGCGATCCATGCTGCCATTTGCACAATGCTTTACCGTGAACAACCAGAGCATCATATGACAGATGCTCCTGTAAGAGTTATAGCAATGCTCCATGTGCTATGTGACTGTAGCGTGGTCATCTCCTCCTCCATAGCAGGATGCCGCATATTTTCTTGTATCACCTCCTGATATGTCCGTGGTATATTCACGGCTGACAACCCCACGACAAACCTCCTGAAATCCTCTGAGATCGCCTCAAAGAAACATGGGTTGCAAGAGGATAAGTAGAACAAGTACGTCTCCACTTCTGCAAAATAATAGGCACATCAAGATCACTTGCCTCCTCAACATGTAAACTACCCTCCTGAGAGGGCACCTGCTCATCATGTAAAGTGGCCTACTGCATGGACAAATCACTAATACCATCAGTAGAAATAATGTGCGCAGTACAAACCTGGGGCGTGTTGGATGATGGGGAAGGTCCATGAGCAAGGGGTATCATGGGAGGCCTGCGAACATAGAAACATGGCAACAAGTAGGCCAGGGTACTAGGTCGTAATGCAGGAGAAGACACTGGAGCATATGGTGGTGGTGGTGGTAGAGGTGGTGGCAGAAGTGGTGGTGGGACCGGAGGTGGTGGTGTCATAGGAGGAGGAGGAGGCACATATACACTGTTGTAAAAGTCGGACGATTAGGCTGACTAGTCGGTTCGATTAGTCGAGTCGGGGGGTAGCCGACTCGACTAGGCCTAGTCGGTCAATCTGACTAATCGAGCTGACTAGACAGCCGAGGAGCTGACTAATCAGCCTACTCGGCTGACTACTCAGCCGACTTTTAAATAGACTTTTTATTATTTTCTTAATTTTTTTCTAAAGAAAACTTGTTCAGTTATGCTTAATCTTATATTTAAAGTCAATTACTTCATTTTTTTTCATTATGATAGTATAAAAAGTCTACAAATATTCCTTCAAAAAAAGAAAAATGTACAAATCTATGCAAATATATAAGACATATGTATAAAACATATTTATATATATAAAATAAATAAAAAAATTCAAAATCGACTAATGGCCGACCAAATCCGATTAGTCACCCGACGGCCGATTAATCTTTAGTCAATGACCCCGATGGTCGAGTACCAACTACCGATTTCTACAACCTTGTACATATACCTCCTCCCCAAAGTCAGACGAAGTCAACATGTCACATGTAGGAGAGAAATACATAACAGACTCATAGAAGGTGACATTAGCACCATTGTAGTACTTCTGTCGAACTGGATCAAAGCAATGGTACCCCTTCTGGGTACGAGACTAGCCTAAAAAACACAGTCGACAACTCATGGGAGAGCTTATCACGACCAAGAGTCATATGGTGAACAAAGGCCACAGAGCGAAACACTTAAAGTGTGAGGGAGAACAAGTCCTCGGGAAACGCAATCGAGAAATGGTCCTCTCCTAAGACACCAAGTAGCAAGCAGTGAGAACATCACCGCATAAAGAATGAGGAGCACGACTCTGAATCGATCCTAGTCACATTGAGTAAGTAAAGGTATTTTGTGTCCAGACACCGTTTTGCTAAGACGTGTAAGCACGCGAGGTCTGATGTACGATGCCAAGAGACCTGGAGAACTCAGAAAGTTGTAATGTGCAGAACTCTAAGGCATTGTCAGAGGGAGTAAACTTAACAGTAGCAAAGAAAATACTCTTTATTTCAATAATGAAATACTTAATGACAAACCCAACTTCAAACTTGTTTTTCAAAAGAAAAACCCAAGATAGTATAGAACAATCATCCATAGTTACAAAGTAAAACATGTATATATGGTGATTAGGAATATGATTGGGACCCCAAATGTCAAAACAGACAAGATCAAATAAATGACTACTGCTACGACTCTGACAACCAGAAAAAGAAGTGCATTGATGCTTCCCAAGCTGGTAAGCCTCACAATGGAAGGTAAAACGCATGGATACCTGTGAGAGGACATGATACAACTTCTACATAGGATGGTGGCCAAAACAAAGATGCTACATGTATGGTAAGATTGATCCAGTAGGAATGGTAGAGGCACCAACACATGGAGACTAGACCAGTCTGTAGAGCCACCTCTGCTCATGGCTACATCTAATCACCATGCCCGTAAGTATGTCCTGAAACACAAAAGAAGGCAAAGCCTTTTCCCCACTATAAGTAGGGTCGGCTACATAGATTCTTGCTCAAATCCAGGCTGAAAGATTCGACTATTTTTTACGGTGGTTGTCGACAACCTAACGCAACCATCACAAGGGGGATTTGAACCTTGGTCTTTTGGGTGATAGGCACATTGAAACACAAAAGAAGAAGGGGTCAAAATGGCACAACAATGTAGATCCTTAATGGTCTGACTAATCAAAAGTAAATTAATCTGAAAATCAAGTGCATATTGTACATTCTATAGGTGCATAAATGGCATCAAATGAACATCGCCCTTTCCTGTAATAGGTAAATGAACATTGTTTGCAATGACGACCGATCAACTAAGAGTTATAGGTCCTTATGAACTAAACTACGCTCTGTCTCCACACAAATGGTGGGAGGCACCAAAATCCATGATCCACTCTGCCATATCCACCATGCTACAACTAGTAAAGCATAGGCTATACTGAGGAACTCGAAGAAGCTCCGGCAAAGGCTACAACATCTAGAGAACCTATAGTAATGCCAACAGCAGGAGTCCTTATCTCCCTCAGACGGGAGACAATCAAATCTAGTCGTGAATCTGTAGGAGTCGAACTGTGTGGAGACTCAATCTGCTCGATCACACGAGCAGATGCGGGATGTCCACACTTCTGATAGCGTGTATCCTCAGAATGATCAGGATAATGGCAATAGGTGCATGGGTCATGCTGGCGTCTGCCTCCTCTGTCATGAGGACCACACCCTTTAAACTGAATAAAGCATCTCCTGCCGCGACATGCGGCCATCCCTGAGGAGGTCTATATGGTGTCAGGAGGTAGGACTGTGATCATGTTGATGTGACTGTATGCTTCCTTCATAGGAGGTATGGCTGGACCCCTAAGTAGCTATGTGTGTGTTGCCTCGTACTTAAGATTAAGAGCGGCTAAGAAAACTCCAACCATCGTGGAGTTCACGTACGCCATATGTTGCTCAGTAGATGTGGTCACGGGCATGAAGTTGTGAAGTTCCTCAAACATGCCACGAAGCGAAGAGTATAAGGGGTGCAGAGGACGACCATTCTACTTGGTGGTGTTGTAGATGTTGAATTGGAATAGAAGAATCTTGGCCTCATTCTTTGCTTCGCCAGCCAGAATATCCCTCATTGCCTTGGCGATGAGCTGGACAAAGTATACCACGAAGCAAAGCATTCTCCACAGTCTTATATGTCGGCTCTAACTGTGTCAAAATGTACTCCTTGTTATTGTACTGCATGAGGATCAAGAACTGCATGGATCACAACTCATAGTTGGTCTCATCCATCTTCACGATGGAAGCCATGCCCTTGAAGGCACCGGATAAAAAGAAGACATCACACTTACTTTCTAATATGATGAAGAAAAAGGGCCCGAAACGGAACTCGATTGGGGTAGCAGATCGATTCGAGTGAGTCTACATGGTCATATAGAGGATCGGTTGTACGTGTAGACTTATACAACCATCCTCGTCAATCATCAATCCACACTAGGGTTGGAAAGGTGATTTATTGGTCTGAAATCACTTTTAGGGTCAAAATCAAATCGTTCAAGAGCATGGGCCATGTCGGAGAGGAATAGAAAAGCCCTAAGGGTTGGCAGAGGGCATGCGGTGGGCCCTAAGGGGAGTGGCGGGCTTGCGGAGGGCCTACGGTTGGTCCAGTGGTAGCGCAAGGACCTAAGGTGGGTCCAACAGTGGTGCAAGGTGGACCTACAGTAGTCCGAAACGGCCCAGCGGTGGTGTTAAGGCCCTGATTAGGACTGGGCAGTGCACGCGAGGCCCTTGGAGGGCTAAAGCAGCGTGCAAGAAACCATGGGGGTGGCACGCGAGGGCCCCAAAGGTGGGAGGTAGCGGCAGAAGATGCACAAGGGGCCCTGTGGGAAATGCACGAGGGGAGGAGGGAGGTGACGGGTGGGTTTTAGGGCATAGGGTATGAGAACTCCAGTCTAGGATCGTCACTCGGATACCATGTGGAGACAAAATAATGAGTTGTGTATCCATGGGGCCCTAGGGTTCTCTTATATAGAGGAGAAACATGTTGGGAAAATTATATAATGTAGACAAAAAGAAAAGAAGACACATAGACTGAATAAAAGACAATCAATATCTCGATACAAACTATTCCCACTTTGTGAAGAAAATAGGAAAGAGAACTATTGTTATGTTAGTGTATGCCAGTGATATCATTCTCAATGGTGACGACATACAAGAAAATAGAGGTCAAGGAATACCTTGTCAAACATTTTGTTACAAAAGACTTATGTGAACTTCTCTAATTTTCTTGTCAATAAGGTTGCCAGGAACACTCGTAGCATGATTCTTTCACAAAAAAAGTATGTTACAGATCTACTACAAGAGATTGGAATGTTAGGGGCCAAACATGTATTTATTCCAATTTATCCAAATGCATCTCTATAGGAAAATTCATATGAACATATTGAGGCAAGACAGTATAGGTGCATTGTTGGGAAATAACTATACGTTATTATTACTCAACCTAATATTTCCTTTTGCAATAAACAGGATTAATCAGTTTATTATGACTAAACCTCGCCAAATGCAGTGGGATGCAGTACTTATGATCATGAGATACTTGAAGTTTACGCTAGGAAAAGTGATCCTCTTCACATCTCATAAAATCTAGATGTTCTGGCCTACTCAAATGATGAGTATGATGGATGTCCAAATGATAGAAAATCCATCACCAGTGTCTCCACCTACAATGGCGGGGAATCTGGTTACCTGGAGAAGTAAAAATCATGTCATTATAGCTCGCTCCAGTGTCGAATCCGAATATAGGGAAATTACCCAAGCTACTATACAGTTAATGTGGATTAGGTCTGTATTGAATGATCTCAACTTACTAAACCCAAGTCCCATGACTCTAAGATGTAATAACATGGTTGTTATGTTCTTTGCAAATTATCCATCCTTTCATGAGCGAGCGTACTAAATGTACTAAAAGTGGGCATATTAAAAATGAGCCGGTTATTTCCAAAAATCAGACTGTTGATTTACAAAACCCTTGAGCCAATCTCTCCTCAACAAATGTACTTCCAAGTTGAGCATGATAGACATTTATACTCTGCCTTTGACGAGGAGTATTAACATTTGTAATAGTTTTATTGTTCTTAGGGCTTTGTATCTCTGAGAATATAGTTGTATTTTCTCCTTCTATCTTTAAATAGAAGGGACCTCTCATTCAAAGAATAGAATCAACATTTCCACTTCTGTATTTTCTCGAGAGTCATGACTATGGTATAAAAACGTACCTCGATGCGATTCGATCTCATTTAGCCTCGAGGCATGTGCCTGGATCCAGTTTTGAGAGGCATGTGCCTCAGGTGGCTATGGCATAGCTGAGGTAGAATGCCTCGAAACGACGCATAACATTCTGAGGAGGAATTTTAGCTTTTTGGAGCATTTTATTGATGATATAAATCGCTCATTTGGTAGCTAGAGAAGCTTGTAAATGTATGCATGTTAAAGATATATTTACACACGATGAATGCCTAAATCTTATGTTTTTTCGTGTTCATAACTTCACATTTACCATTGTTGCAACTTGCGAGTAGCGGAAGCAAATACATAAATCGAATTTCATTTCAAAAATAGGGCGTTGCCCCGACAAATCCTGCGGAGGGAGGAACGCATGCTCACCCGTACCCCCAGATATGGTATGGTACAATGGTGGCAGGCTTTGCAAGCATGACACTCATGTTGGTATGGTATGGTATGGTATGGCGGCTGACTTCGTCTGCCCTTCTTGTGAAGAGAAATGATTTTTCATTTTTTAGTGATAAATATAAAATATGTACTGATTAATTCTTTTCTATTATTTATAGACAATGAATCCATCTTTAACTGGATTAAAATAATGTAAAAAGGGATATGAAATTGTTATATCTTCTCTTTCCGTGCTTTTATCTCTATTATTTCCTCACATATTATAATTATATGTATTATATGCTGGTCAAAAAATATATAATTACATCGATATATGCTGATATATTTATATCTCATTACCGTTACTTTGTATTTTCTTATTTTTTATGTCTATGTTATGTAATTTTCCCTTAGAGCTTTTATCTTATATAAGAGAACTCTAGGACTACTATGGAATAAAAATTTTCATTTCGCTCCTTTCAACATGGTATCAAAGCGATGGTCCTAGACCGGAGTCTGTGCCCTAGAAACCCCTACCCCACCTAAAACCTTGCGCACTCGGTCGTCGCCACTGCCCACGCAACAGTGGCAGCAACCACAACAACAACAACCATAGCGACAGCAACTACAGCCGTTGTCGCCGCCCGTGCAACAACAGCTTCAGGTACTGCCGCCGCTGCCGAACTGTGGGCTACAGTGGCCAAGGTTGTCGTTGTCGGCAGACTTGCGGTGGAACCCTAGGGCAGCTACCCTCGCATCCTAGGGTTACCGCCCCCGCATCCTAGGGTCACCGCCCCCGCCTAGGGTTTCTGCTCCCGCATCCTTGGGCCACTGCTAGGTCTGATTATGGTTCCTAGGGTGTGTTTTGATTCTCTAAAAACACCCTAGTTACCTAAAAAAGCCTCCCGTGGATGGAAGAAGTTGTGGTATGAGTCTACACCCACAACCATCTTCGTACATGTCTGTGTAGACATAGCTATTCTAGTTTGTAGCCCCAATCTTGAAGATTGTTGTCATCATGTCAGACAACAAAGCAAATGTTCCATCCATGAGTGCCTTCAAAGATCCAGCACCCATCATCAAGATGGACGGAATGGACTATGAACTATGGGCCATGCAGTTCATGAGCCTAATACAATGTAATGGTAAGAAGCACATCCTCGTGAAGGAGGAGCCAAGTGACAAGACTAAGGTTAATGCCTCATGGGAGGCAAACGACACATATGTGTGTATGGCTATATGGGACTGTGTCAATAGAGATAGCCAACGATATACTGAATCAGCCTATGGCAAAGGCTATATGTGGGACATTCTCGCCGCTACGTACTCTCCGGTGAATAACGAGTCGAAGATTCTGCAACTTTAGCACGACATCTACAAGTCAAAGTAGAATGGTCATCCTCTCCATATCCTTTACACTTCCCTAAGGGGTATGTTTGAGAAGCTACATGGCTACATTCCCTTGACTGCCATACCAGAGCAACTCAAGGCATATAGAGATTTGGTGATGACCAGAGTTTTTCTAGCAGCTCTTGACCCTGAGTATGACGCTGCTCGAACCCAAATTCTTACTGATGCCACCATACCTCCAACGGAGGAGGCATATCGCAGGTTGAGCAGGCTCTCTATATCTTCTGGTGGTACTCAGCAGTCTCAGACCTCTTCAGCCATGGCTGCATCAAGTAGTAGGGGAAGCCCTACACAACATCATGGTCGAGGTACCTGTGACATGGGAGGGGGTAGTCGACCCCATCAGCCATGCACAATCTACAATAGGACAGGTCACTCTGAGGAAACATTCTATTCTAATCATGGTGTTTCCGATTCAGCACGTGTTGCAAAGTAGACCCAGCTGGTTAGCAGTTCTTCACATGCATCTGATGATGAACTTGTAGCGCGATTCAGAGAGTTTATGCTTGCTCCTGTGTCAACCAGTTCTGCTTCAGGAC